>OX940899.1:7564971-8764971 GCA_954871355.1 Cabera pusaria
CCAGGTGGAGCGACGACATTCGCAAAGCGGTGGGCAGTGACTGGAAACAAAAAGGCGAAGATCGGGCTCAGTGGACTGATACAGGCTGATGATGATGATGATGATGATGATACTTTTTTTTGGCTATCGAGTCTGGGTGTCCAGATTTTTTTATTGAATTTTGGGTATGTGTGTCCACTTATCAGCTAAACAGCTTGACCGATACGGCTGAAATTTTCTACATATACAGCTCATATGGCACAGAAGCACATAGGATACTTTTTTTCTGGCAGTCGAGTAGTTTATTGAACTTTGTTAATGTGTGGCCTCCTCTCCGTCAAACGGGTCAACCATTTCAGCTGAAATTTTGTGCACAGACGGTCAATAAGACATAGGATACTTTTTTTTGGCTGGCAATTTCGAGTGTCCATAATTTTATTGTGGAATAATGTGTTGCCTCTTAGCGGCAATCGTTTTCACCGATTCAGCTCAAATTTTGTATTTAGAATTTTTTAAACGTGTGACCTCTTCTAGGTTAAACGAGTTGACCGATTGAGCTAAAATTGTACAGAGACAGTCAATAAGACATAGACCAAGAGTAGAGTCTATTATCCGAGCACATTGGTTACTTTTTTTACAATCGAGTCCGGTTGTCAGTTTTTTATTGTTGAATTTTGTATATGTTTGGCCTCTTTTCGGCAAAAAGGCTTGACCGATTCAAATGATATTTTGTACAAAGACATTTAATAGGGCATAAAAGGGCAAAGAATACTTTTTTTTCGGCAGTTTAGTGAGGGTGCATGTTTTGTTAACTTTACATAGAGTTAACCTAATCATAAAAGTTTGACCTTAGGTTCGTCTATAATGACTTAATTAGTGTCTTGATTAGGCCATAAAACTGTCAGGATCATTAGAAGTCATGAAAATTTACGCGCTGGCTTTGCTTGCCCAACGTGTTTATCTGCATTGTGGGAAGTATTTCAAAAACTTTCGTGTTTTAACAGCCTTAGGGTAATTGGTGTTGACTTAGTAGGTCATAAAACCTGTCAGGGTCATTAAAACACGTGAAATTTTTTCGCGCTCGCTTCGCTCGCGTAGTTATAGCACTCTCTGCGCTCGTGCAAGCATTTATTTTATCAACTTTGTAGGAAATATGTCGTCAACTTTTGAATTTTAATAGCCACATGCATCAAAACGAATCATACATTGAAACAGAACAACCTTCAATAATCATAATGATTATTAACCTTTAATTAAGTGGATATCAAATTTAACCCTAATGTCATCGGTGTTGACTTAGTAGGTCATAAAAACTGTCAGGGTCATAAAAAGTCGTAAATTTTTTTCGCAGTAATATATGCCTCATACATTAGACTGACTCAAATACTTAAACAGCAAAACTTGGTAAACCTTGGTTAGGTTTACCAAGTAATTATTAATGACTTTAACAATAGACGATATCGAGTTCGACCTAAGAGTCATCTATAGTGAGTTGATTATTAGGTCGTAATTTGTCAGGGTCATAAAAAGTCATAAAAAATGTTAACTCGCGCAATGATAGCTCTCGCTGCGCTCGCGCAGCTATTCACCTTATTTTCTTTGTAAGAAATGTTTCAGGAACTTTTGTGTTGAGTCAAACATTTAAACAGCACAGCTTCGTATACCTAACCAAAACGATTAATGACTTTATCAATAGAGGATATTTAGTTCAACTTTAGGGTCATCTATGGTGACTTGGCCTAAGAGATCATCGATCTTGACCTCAAAGGTCATAAAGACTCAAATAACGCGGGCGAAGCTGCGAGTAACAGCTAGTGCTTTATATTCTCGAGAATCTGGTGTTTTGGTTATCTTTTCAAAAGCTGAGTTATATAGACCCAAGATATGGCAGATTTTGAAGGCTTTCAGCAAGTATTTAAAGTACATGTTCCACTCGAAATTTAAATGCACTCTCATAGCCTGATTTAGCGGTTTCTGTAAATCCTATTGGGAACTTATCTGACGGATTTTTAACAAGTTTTATATGGTGTCATATATCATATAATATCTATAACTATCTTAACGTTATGAGCAACTGGTGAGACTGGCCCTCAATATCATAGAGTTCGGATTCTCTCAGATATCTATGCTATTGAAACTTATCCTAGCTAATATTAGAGTACAATCAGCCCCTGTGCTTAGCGTTTGTGGACTATGAGAAGGCCTTCGACTCAAGCGAAACCTGGTCTGTTCTGGAGTCCTTGCAGCGTTGCCAAGTCGACTGGCGATATATCGAAGTGATGAGATGTCTGTATAATGCCGCAACGATGAGTGTACAAGTACAGAACCAGCGTACTAAACATATCCACATGCGTCGAGGAGTGAGACAGGGGAACGTCATATCCCCGAAACTGTTCTAACGCCTTGGAGGATATGTTTAAGACGCTGGACTGGAAAAATTGTGGCATCAACATCATCTGCAAGTATATCTCTCACTTACGATTCGCAGATGACATCGTCATTATGGCAGAGACGCTGCAGGACTTACAAATGATGTTGAATGGCCTAGCTGATTCTTCTCGTCGCATCGGTCTCCGGATGAATTTGGATAAAACCAAAGTCATGTACAACGAGTACGTTGTTCCGGAACCGATTGCTGTAGATGGAATCCCACTCGATGTTGCCACTAAGTATGTTTACCTAGGGCAGACGCTCCAACTAGGCAAACATAACTTCGAAAAGGAAATCCAGAGAAGAATTCAGCTGGACTCGGCAGCATTGGAAAACTCCGTCGAGTCTTCTCGTCGCATATACCACAGTGCCTAAAGACAAAAGTCTTTAATCAGTGCGTCCTACCCGTCATGACATACGGAGCCGAGACGTGGACACTCACGGTTCGACTCGTCCACCATTTTAAAGTCGCTCAGCGAGCTTTGAAAAGAGCTATGCTCGGTGTTTCTCTGCGGGATCGAATCCGGAACGAAGTAATTCGAGAATTAAAGTGATTGACATAGCTCATCGGATTAGCAAACTGAAGTGGCAGTAGGCTGGTCATATCTGCCGTAGGACCGATTACCGTTGGAGTAGACTGGTTCTAGAGTGGAGACCGCAAATCGGTAAACGTAGCGTAGGACGCCCTGTGACCAGGTGGAGCGACGACATTCGCAAAGCGGTGGGCAGTGACTGGAAACAAAAAGGCGAAGATCGGGCTCAGTGGCATGACTTGGGAGAAGCCTATGTCCAGCAGTGGACTGATACCTGCTGATTATGATGATGATCATGAAGTTAATATAATAACGAGGTAAAATTTGTTAGTTTGTAAGTTGAAATGTAGCAGATAATCTATATAAATAATTACCTATGTAAATAATGAAATATATAACTAATCTCTAATATATAAAATTCTCGTGTCACAGTTTTCGTTGCCATACTCCTCCGAAACGGCTTGACCGATTTTGATGAAATTTTTTGTGCTTATCCGGTATCTATGAGAATCGGCCAACATCTATTTTTCATCCCCCTAAATGTTAGGGGTAGTCCACCCCTAATTTTTTTATTTTATTTTTTAGACAAAATTTTTAATTTCTATTTTTTTATGATACAACATACAAAAATACATACAATCCTCAATTTTCACCCTTCTACGATTAACCCTTATTTTTTAATAGCCATTTTAGTAATTAAATCATTTTTCCTCCATACATACTTACAATAAGTAAGCTATTTTTTGTCTACACTAGAAATTACTACGAAATTATTTATATGGCAAAACAACGTTTGCCGGGTCAGCTAGTATAACTATATAAAAAAGATAATTTACTAAAAATTATCATCAACCATCTGACATAAAAAATCTTTCACCACTATTTAGAATGGATTACTTTCACAATAGATATATATATATATATATATATATGTATATATATATATACGCACAGAATGTGCTTAGCGTGAATAAATTTCATTGAAGCAAACATAATATAAGTATATAGATAACATTTTACCTATCTATATAACGGAAAATGCATAGGTTGAGGTAAAAACTGGTGACTGGTGGGATTTTCCCTCTACCACATATATTACGAGTATTACGACCGATTAAAAAAAAAATGTATTGTCATAATATCGATGACAATGATGATTATAATTTTTACCTACACTCCGACATGGTAGTTATTAGGTTGTCGCCATTTTTATATATTTCTTTTAACAACCTACTTAAAAAAAAGTATGTCTTCTATTCGTCTGTATGCTTTTTTAGGGTTCCGAACCCAAAGGGTACCAACGGAACCCTATCACTAAGACTCCGCTGTCCGTCTGTCTGTCTGTCTGTCCGTCTATCGCCAGGCTGTATCTCATGGACCATGATAGTTAGACGGTTGACATTTTTACAGATGATGTATTTCTGTTGCCGCTAAGTATAAGAAAAAATACTAAAAACAGAACAAAGTTAAAAATTAAAGGGAATACATAAACGTGTTTTTTACTATAGCGCCATCTAATATTATTAATTACTAGCACCTTTGTGTTAACGTTCACTTAGTTGGTGTTAGAAGTTCGTTAGATATTCGTTAGATGGCGTTCGGGACCCTCCGTGTGCGGAACAAAAGTCCGACTCGCCCTTTGCCAGTTATATTTGTGTGTTTGTTATGCGATTCCACAGCCAATTGAGAACCGATTCGAATGATTATCATTAATGCGTAGTCTCTAAGTCGGTCAGTCAGTGAGTATATCAGGACAAAGATTCTTATATTTTAGATTTAGATATATAGAGTTTCCTTTATATGTGCTGAGAGACTTGCTTTTTGCTAAATTTCATAATTCTAGGTCAAGGGGAAGTACCCTATAAGTTTTGTTTCTCCTGGGAAAATTGCAAAATATGCGACATAAACGGTCATATCATTTGATCATGTTGACTCATAAGTTTGATTTTTCACGGCTGTAATAATTCCAAGTATTTGATATAAATTTCAACTGGATACCTATACGCGTTTTAAAGAAAAAGGGCCTCGACAGACAGACTGACAATAACGTGATCCTATAATGGTTTCATTTTCCTTTTCAGGTACGGAACTCTAAAAATATTTAAACAACATAAATAACAGCATAGGTTATATTATTTATGTATTACCAAAAAATAAAATGAACTGATCATAATCTACCACAACATTTGTAAGAGGCAAAACTAGAACGAGCAAGATTCGATTTGATTTAAAAAAAGAGAATATCTGGACGGATTTTAATGAAGTTTGCCACACAGATAGTTTAATAACCTGCCGAAGAGCCGATGAGCCTAGAAAGTACAAAAAATAACTATCTTACTTGTAAATAAACGCAGTTGAACTAATAAGTTCAACTGCGTTTATCATTTCTGACAGAGTTGGTAGCATTCGTAATAATGAATGCTACCAACTCTGTCAAAAATGAAAAAGAGTTAAACCTAAATTAGTTGGCGTTTATAAGTAAGAACCTTAGTTTCTAATTACCTTTATTTATTGCTGATTTGAAGACGTGTTAAACAAAACTAAATAATCACTGTTGCACTGAACTAAGAACTTTGAACAAAAAGCACAAAAGCCACAGTGACATAATTTCGCGCAATTTTATTTCGAACTGTCAAGCTCTGACAGAATATTCACGAAAAAGGTTCAACACTAAAGAAGTTTTTAACTACAAAATGTACAATTTTGTTGTTCACGGATCGTAACCGTATCGTAATCGATTCAAATTTAATTTGTAATAAAATGATGTAGCGGGTGTATAAAATTACATGTATTCGGTACCGATGTAAAGCGATATATAAATGTTATGTTTTTATAATATTTTGCAACGTAGCAAGTTAAATACTTGTCGACGACGAACTTCCATGGTTAGTTGGGTCACAGATCATGCCAAATAGATACCGCATACAGAACAACGATAACACACATCGTCGTAAATGGTAATTGTTACACCGAATCAGAGTTAAAAACCAAACCTCAAAAATGTACGCGCTTACAATTTTGACACTGACATAAAATAACATACAAATTTGGTCACTTAGCCATCAACTTCATCTGTGCCGACAATATGGAAATAATTTAAGATCGTTTAAAAAACTAAAAGAACCGATTTTAAACGTCGCGCTAGTCAAAGTAGCCAGTAGATGCAGTAACAAAAATAAATAAAAACGGCTCGGCCGATTTCGATTAAATTTAAATGGGGCCACCTGGGAAGGGTACCCTTTGAAACAAAAAAAAGAATTTTCGAAATCGGTTCAGGCATCTTCGAGTATTGGGTGAACATATATAAAAAAAAGGTTCCGACGAACCTCCTCGTTTTTTGTAAAGTCGGTTAAAAAGATCATGTTTGTACATATTACATACAATTCAAAATTTCGCAGCCGGCGGCGACGGCGGCGGGACTTGAACTCGCGCCTCTTGGATAACACGCTTAAGCGCTGTAACCAACTTAGCTACGGACGAAACTCACCGAAGCAACGAAACTTCTGGATTGCATTTTTACCAATTATGATCATCATCATCAGCAGCCTGTGTTAGTCCACTGCT
Source organism: Cabera pusaria (assembly GCA_954871355.1). Classification (NCBI taxonomy): domain Eukaryota; kingdom Metazoa; phylum Arthropoda; class Insecta; order Lepidoptera; family Geometridae; genus Cabera; species Cabera pusaria. Next base: position 7,571,478 of record OX940899.1, read on the forward strand.
GGAAACAGGCCTCTCCCAATGCTCGCCACTGAGCCCGATCTTCAGCTCTTCGCATCCAATGACTGCCAGCTACCCTGCGCAGATCGTCACTCCATCTCGCTAGAGGGCGTCCTACACTTTACTTTACTACTTTACCAATTATGCATATTTATATATACCCATTATTTTGGATTGAAATTAATTATGTTTTTATATTTTTAAGTAATATACGCAGGGAGAAATTCTAGATATATTAAAATACTTAGAAATGCAAAAAGTATGCGTTATAATTTATTTTAACTCAGGCGCTTATAACCGACGGAGAGCGAAAAATAATGTATTTATCCTTGGTAATTAAAATACATAAGATCGTGTAAAAACTAAAAGAACCGACTTCAAATGCCGCGCTATTAGTTTTCAGTACCAAGTTTGAGGTGATTATCTCCATATCTCTGGAGATACTTATCAGATCTCAATGAAATTACTATGGCACCACTTTTAAGATATCTTCTTTTCAACAAAAAAAAAATCACCAAAATCGGTTCATAAACGACGAAGATATCTGCGAACACATAAAAAAAATATATAGACGGTCGAATTCAGAAGCATTTTTTTAAACCGGTAAAAAGCAAAACAAATAAGTGTAAAATTATGTTGACAAGGTTCACAATGGCTTAAAAATAATATACTAAAAACGAATATCTACTTTTATTATGATTAACAAACTAGCATTATGATTTCATCTCTTCTCTCTGCCTTCTTTTAAGAGAAATATTGCTCTTATTTTAATAGCAATATTTGTCTTACTATGTGGTATGAATTGCTACCTTGAACCGAAGCTTACGTTTGTAAGCTTCGGTTCAAGGTAGCAATTCATACCAAGCATTTGCATCAATATGCGATGTGCTATCGTTGTCTGCAATATTCTACACGCGGTATCTTTTCGAAGGCAATCTATGGATCAAGGTTACCTTAGTAAGCAAATATGTTATAATGCTGATACAGATTCATACTAACTGATTGCTTGCTGTTTTGGGTACAGGTAAGAAAAGAGGCATTTGAACATTTTGAACAGTAATTAATCGTTAAAATCCATGAACGTATATAGCACGGATAAAAGAGTAGAGGTCTATTCTCCGTGGTATATAGGGTGAATATGACAGCGTGAATGACCAGCTCACGGATAAAGACAGAAAGAAGGATATGACCACGGAGAATGGACTCTAATGACACTATTGACTTGAAAAGTACTGAAAATATGTCGCACAGTAGTGCTCAGGCCCAGCGTTTCAATGCTTGTGTGTCGCTAGTATTTTACTTTACACATCGACGGCAGAAAGCGGAAATGTCTGCGGAATTTGCCTAAATGACTTTTTACTATATTGTTGTACAGTAAAAAAGCCGCGTCGAATAGTCTATGTCTCGTCTTTCTATGATGTTCTTTTCTTTGTTAGAAAGATCGCTCTCCTTTTACCTAGAGTCTATTCTCCGTGGACCAGCTCCTCTATTTGTAGGCACGGAATAATTATTAGTACAAGTGTGTAGGTAATAATGAAAAAGAGCATTGAACCAAAGAGAGTCTTATTCCACAGCTTATTCACTGTTATCGATGAATCAAGTGCCATTTTTCGGGTGGCACGAGTAAAAAAAAAAGAGTGTGTGTACTTATGTACACGCATTAGAAGTTATACTTCTGTGGCGTATGGAAAAAAAATAACTAAAATGCAGTAGTGATTAACGATAAATATTAAAATTAATCAAAAAGATTTTATTTAAATAAAAAAGGTTTTAGTAACGTAAAAATATGACGTTCTTACGAAACACGTGTTCTAAATATAAAAATACTAGAATATACAACTTGAACATAGTCATGCCACCTAGAACTAACTTCACGGTGTAGAATTTAGGTGTCGGTGTGCGCGCGCATCGTAAAAATTCATTCTCATCATTTTTCTCTATCGCGCCAAAAGAAGTATAACTTCAAAAATATAATAACTTGTAAACAACAAGATATCTGGCAATATCCCCGTGTATGTTAATTTGATGCGCAGCGAGGTTTCACCTCGTTTAGTTCCATACAGGATTGATAAAGGTTTCTTCTCTTTTAAGGTAAAATAAAAACCGGCCAAGTCGAGATGGACTCGCCCACCGAGTCTTCCGTACCAACAATGGTAAGTACTAATTAAGCTAGACCCCTAAATTGTATGAGCGCTCATATAACTCAGAGGCCTATCTTAATTGGCACAACTATGTATGTATGGGGACACCCTTTAATTTTCAACTTTTTTAATTTTTTGGAATTTTCCCTTTGACACCCTTTAATTTTCAATTTTTTTATTTTTTTGGAATTTTCCCTTTATTTGTACTATAAGACCTTGCTTCTTGCTAAATTTCATGATTCTAGGTCAACGGGAAGTACCCTATAGGTTTTCGACCTAAAACCTATATGGTACTTCCGGTTGACCTAGAATTGTCAATTTTGGTTAAATACACACAGCACAAGTAAGGGCAAAATTCTTAAAAATAAAAAAAGTTGAAAATCAAGGTAAATTTCGGTACTTACAAGTTTTCGCGAAAATCTAAATTTGCCTATATCTTTTTATCGTGTTGACTCAGGACCTTGATTATTATACACCTAATAGTATAATAATATCAACTTGCTAGGTCCACCCGTTCCTGAGAAAATCGGTGGAGACACACGGACAGACAGACAGACAGACGGCCAAGAAAGTGATCTTATAAGGGTGATAACCTTTTGAGGTATGGAGCCCTAAAAATATCGATATCAATCCCTATCTTGTTGAATTGTTCATCTTAACCTAATATAATAAAGATAGTTTATAATTTAAGAACGTTTACAAAACGAAAAAAAACGACTTCAAATGCCGCGCTTGTCATTTTCAGTGCTAAGTTTGAGTCCATATCTCTGGAGATACTTATCAGATCTCGATAAAATTACAATGAGCCTGACCTTGGAAGTACCTTACCAATTTAAAAAATAATTCGGATCACAATTGACGGAGTAATCTCATAACATACATAAAAAAAAATAAACTGGCCAAGTGCAAGTCGGACTCGCACTCGTAGGGTTCCGTACCATACTACAGTATTTTATAAGATCAAGCAAAAAATACCACTATCAATTTCGCCAGCAAAAAATAATAATTAATAAACATTTTGTTTCTTATAACGCCATCTAACGTCTAACAAAGGTGTTAGGGATCGACATTTCAATATAACGCCATCTATGGGACGTCAACCTAACTAAGCGTTGATAGATGGCGTGAAATGCCGAAAAAAATACGTTTCTTGTATGGGGACCCTCTATTCTCTTTAACTTTATTCTTATTTTAGTATTTGTCGTTATAGCGGCAACAGAAATACATCATCTGTGAAAATTTCAACTGTCTTACTATCATGGTTCATGAGATACAGCCTGGTGACAGACGGACAGACAGACAGACAGACAGACGGACAGCGAAGTCTTAGTAATAGGGTCTCGTTTTACCCTTTGGGTACGGAACCCTTAAAAAACAAGAAAAAAACCTACAGACGAATTAAGAAGCTCCTTCTTTGTAGAAGTCGGTTGAAAAAGAAATAAACTGACTTTAATGCCGCACCAGTCAGTTTCAGTAGCAAGTCCGAGACATTTATCGTTATATCTCTGGAGAATCTGATCTTGATTAAATTTAAATGGGACCACCTTTTAGATGAACCCTCTCTATAAAAAAAAAATCATTCAAATCGGTGCACAGTCGGTGGAGTAATCAGGTGACAAACATACAAAAAAGAAAAACATACAGACGAATTGAAAACCTTCTCTTTTTTGGAGGTCAACCGACAAAAACATCTAATGTGTTCCATCAGCTATCCTTGAGAGCCAGTACCCATTCTAGGCCTAGCGTGCTTATCACGCCAACCGCATCGACACTTACCAACAGGTAAGATAGTGGTCAAACGCTAACCTATATGATATAAAACACGTGAATTATTCAAAAGTACAAAAAACCCGCTGCGCGGTTTTTTAAATATTTTTTTTTGCATTTCCTATTCCAAACTCCAATATAACATATAAGTTAAATATACATATATTCGTAATCACCGTCAAAAATTCTTTATTTTGATACCACACTCGATGTATTTTGAAAACATTCTTTTTTTTAGATTACTTTTTGGCGCCAAAAATCCTTGATTTTGTTTTTTTTAAATGTTGTTGTACCCAGTGTCACTCTCACGACTAAGACGAATCTATTGACACCACTTACATAAAAATACGACAAGCCGTTTAGGCTCTAGGGCGTGCCAAAGAAATATACATGCATACATACTTACATACTTACATACGTACATACGTACATACTTACATACTTACATACTTACATACTTACATACTTACATACTTACATACTTACATACTTACATACTTACATACTTACATACTTACATACTTACATACTTACATACGTACATACGTACATACGTACATACTTACATACTTACATACTTGCATACTTGCATACTTACATACGTACATACTTACATACGTACATACTTACATACGTACATACGTACATACTTACATACGTACATACTTACATACTTACATACTTGCATACTTGCATACTTGCATACTTACATACTTACAGACTTACATACTTACATACTTACATACTTACTCAATACTCAATACTCAATATTTTATTGCATTTATATGTATGTACAATGTATATAATACAGATATTAGAGTGAAGATTTGGTAACATATGACCCTGTTAGGGTATCGCAACAGGTACTGGAGCGAACAGACCGATTGTAAAATAATCAATATATTATCTCAAAATGTATTAGTTACATGCCTATCCTAAATATTAGTACTATATTAATTTAATTATTGTTTGTCATTTAAAAATTCATCAAGAGAATAATATACCTTTTTTACCAAATACTCTTTAAGATTTTTGTAGAAGACTGAATTGTTGTCTTCACACTTCAACTCTTCTGATAATTTATTATAAACGTTTATCGCCATTGCGTTAGGTCCAGAGCTGTGCATTTTTAATTTAGAAGTGGGTAAGATCAAATTATATTTATATCTAGTTTTGTCACCCCGAGGGCCGTCGATTTTTTTTTGGAAAAGAATGTGAATTTTGCTTTACGAATTTACATAGTTCAAAAATGTATATAGAGGTAAGCGTGAGAATTTTCAATTTTTCAAAATGAGGTTTGCACGATTCTGGTATTTTAATGTTCACTAATATACGGATACATTTTTTTTGACATATGAAGAGGTCTTGCGCGTCCACACTATTACCCCACATAATTATTCCGTAATTTAACCATGAGAATGCATAATATGCGTAATATGCACTCAATGCCGTTTTAAGGTCTGTCGCGAGTTTTAGTTGCTTTAGCGCGTATAAGAAACTCGATAATTTGGTCTTTATTTTGATAATATGTGTTTTCCAGTTAATATTACTATCGATGTCTAAGCCAAGTAAGGTAAATGTGTCAACTGAGTCTAATTTAGTATTATTAAAATTAAAATCTATGTTCAAAGGTTTTTTTTGGTAGGGCCGAAATTGCATTATTTTTGTTTTGGAAAAGTTTATGTCAAGATTATGGTCAGTCATCCAATTTATTATGTTATTAAATATGTCAGTCAGATTTTGATTAAGATTAATATTATTATTACATGATGTCAACATAGAAATATCGTCCGCGAAAACAATGCAAGATTCGTCAATATTTTTTGGTAGGTCATTTATATATATTAAAAAGAGGATGCATCCCAGGACACTTCCCTGAGGAATAGAGTGATTAATATGTACAGGATTCGATCTTACTGTTTGTATCTTATCGTTTTCAATATCAAAGTTTTCTATTTCAACATATTGTGTCCTGTTACGAGTAACAAGGTACGATGTCATCCATTTATGAGCGTTGCCGCGAATCCCTATCCCATATAATTTATTTAATAATATATTGAATTGTACTTTATCATAAGCTTTCGTCATGTCTAATAATATACCGATTGCGTATTTCTTTTCATTTATTATGTCCAAGATATTATGTATGTATTTATAGACTGCCAAAGTCGTAGATCGATTTTTTCGAAATCCATTCTGTGCTTCATCGAATATTTTATATTTTTCACAAAAGGACTCAACGCGCCTTTGCATTACCTTTTCAAATACTTTTGAAGAGGTAGGCAAAAGCGCAATCGGCCTGCAATTATTTACTTCTTGTTTAGAGGACTTCTTGTGAACCGGTTTAATTATAGCTATCTTCAATAGGTCTGGGAATGTACCTTCCATAAACGACTGATTAATTAATAGGTAGTAGGTTAGGGTTAACTCTTTTGCACATTTTTTTATTAATATGGGAGGTAGTTCGTCAATACCGTAGCTATATTTACTCTTTCGTTGTTTTAATATTTTATTTACTTCGTATGGCTCAGCAGGACTTAAAAACATAGTATTTTCTATGCGTTGAACGACTGGCCGGCCGGTTGGAGGTTTACCACTAACTTTACCTACCGACGCAAAGAAATTGTTAAACTCGTTTGCTACTTGTTGTGGATTGGACGTAAGAAAATTATGGATTTTTATGTTAATATTTTTCTTAGGCTTTCTAATGGTTTTATTAGTGCGTTCTTTAATAATTTTCCACATGGATTTAGTTTTATTGTCTGAGTTATTCATTTCTTGAATAAATTGGTTCCTTTTTGATGTATTTATTATTTTTTTAAGAATTTTACTATAACTCTTGTAGTGATTTCTGAGTATTGGACTTTTATAATAGGTAACAAAAGTATTTAAGTGACGTTTATTTTTGCTAGATATTCTGATTCCTCGTGTAATCCATTTTTTTCTTTTATGTGTTTTTAGTTAAATAATTTTTTTAGGTATGTGTTTGTCGAGTATATCCAATAATATTTTTGAAAATGTTTCATAATTGTTATTTATTGGTTCATCAACTTTAAATATATCTAACCAGTTAATGGCATTTAATTCACTTTTAAAACTTTCAATATTTTTATTGTTAAATTGGCGCTTTTTTATTTTCCACGTTATTGGGTTGTTGGGTATTTTATTTATTGGTTTTATTTTTAGCATAACGCCTTTGTGGTCAGAAAATCCATAGTCTTGAACGTGTACCAATATATTATTACTGTTACAGTTTGTAAATACTAGATCTAACACGATGATGTTGTTTCAGTTACGCGTGTCGGTTCGTCTACATATTGTTTATAGTTATATTCTAACATGTGATAAATTAATAATGTTGACTGAATAGTTTTGTCTAGAATATTTTGATTAAAATCGCCACATATAATTATATTCATTGAGATATATTTTTTATTTAATAATTGGAGTAATTTATCAAGTTGATTGTAGAATACATCGGTCTGTTTACTATTCCAATAGATTACAATCAATAATATGTTAAGTTTATCCATTGAAACTGCACAAATTTCTATGACATATTCTATGGACATGTCCACGATGTCCTTTCGCTCGGTGTACTCGAGATCGTTCCGTAACAATATGCATACCCCGCCACCTGAATAGTTTAGTCTTGAGTACGACGACGCGATGTTATATCCGCTTACGTTGATTAATTCCTGTTTGTTATTTTTTAGCCAAGACTCTGTGATACATAGTGCGTGCAAAGTTGGATCGTTACCTAGAAATCATTCTAGGGCATCTAGTTTATTGCACATACTACGCATGTTCTGTAACAGGATGTTAATTTCTGAGTTTTCAGTTGCGAAAATTATGATTTAATTTTTGCTGTGTTAATGTTATTCTCCGTGAATCTGGTGTCGCAGGGCTTGATATTATATCTGGATCACGTGATGTGCGCGCCTGCTGTTGTGATTGTGTAATTTTTGGTGATGTAGTTGGTCTGGAAGCCGTCTGGTCCTGAAGGTAAGATTCAGTTATGTTACCATCGATGATCAGGGTATTATTATTAAGTATTACGGCATGATGACCGTCAATTCGTGCAATGCGTAGGTGTTCTTGTAGTCTTTTTCTATGTAGCGGGGTATTTTTATCTAGGTACTCATTTATCGCTAGTCCTGTGTGTCTGAAGTATTGAGAATTTTGCAGTAGATATTTAGTCATTTTTTTGCTGATCAGCTCGATTTCAATCGGTCTTCGTAAATTGGTATATCTTTGCTTTCTTCCTATTCTTCTGAGTTCCTTGATATAGCCTGTAAGGTCCACGTTAAGAAGATCTTGAAATATGTAGGTAATTCTGTTCTGCAGTTCGTATTCAGTCTCATCTTCATTTTCAGTCAATCCGTATAGAACCAGCTTCTTTGAATTATCTATGTTAATATTTTCTTGTTTATTATGTTGTGTATTATCAATTTTTTCTTTTAAGATTTGTATTTCCTCCTTAAGCTTCTTATTATCAACTTCCAATTTACCTATTGTATTATTCAACAATTTTATTTGATGTTTCATAGTTATCTGCTCGCTGGTCAATATTTCTGTTTTTTTATTAATATCTAATTGAAGCTTATTATGAGAAGTTTGTATTTCATTATGGATTGTTAACTGAATATCACGTCATATAGATTTTTTGTTTTCTTCCAGTTTTTTATCCAATAATATGCTTATTTGTTCAATGATAGAAGAGCTTTCACTAGGTGTTAGCTGGGTCTTATTATGTTGGTCGTGATCTTGTGTGATATTTATCTCGTGTTGGGTTGTATTATGGTCTTCCATCAGGGAACTGTCGACAGACATCGTAGTGTCGTTTAGGGCAGGCAAATGCTGCTTCACGGGCGTGTTATCATTTCTAGCACGCCTGGTTACATTCATGCATGATGGGCAACGTCATGATTCCTTTAGTTGAAGCATATTATTTAGATAATATGCAGAAGTTATGTTCAGGCATGCGTGGTGGTAATCCAAGGAACAACAAGTACATTTTAAAATATCCGTGGAGTGACTGATTGTTTGGTGGCACGCGGAGCAGTTCATATTTTTGTCGAAACAGTAGTAGATAGTTGTAATAAAGTAAAATTAACCTTCTCTTTGTTGCTGTTGGCTCGTTAGTGCGCGAAACTGGCCGTCGAAATAGTGTAGTGCTTTTGAAAATTCAAACGCGCGTAACGGTCGTTATAATCACTTTAACATATCTTCATCATATCTTCGTAGTTTTAATTTTATTATAAGTATACAACAATAAAACACACTCTTCTACGTTTTCTTTCAACTATTATACCACTTTTTGGTGTAAAAACGTACTATTTACGTAAGATATAATTTTTTAAATAGGAGCTACACAGATGTTAACGTTCTGGGTCGCTGTTTGCTCCGAACTTACATACTTGCATGCTTGCATACTTGCATACTTGCATACTTGCATACTTGCATACTTGCATACTTACATACTTACATACTTGCATACTTGCATACTTACATATTTACATACGCTCGAAAAACATAACCCTCCTTCTTTCACAGTCGGGAAAAAAAGTCGACGATCGACGACGACAACAACAGACGTATTTTTATCCACTCGCCATGCTAGGCGGGCAGAAAAAATACCTATCTCCTCTACGTTGAATACCAGTTAATTCGTCAGTTTCGTCACGCTGCATTGAACCAAACAATCAGCAAATGTAAATGTAGCGCTCGTACGATGTTTTCCTGTCTAAACTCTAGGTCAGCAAGTTTGTATTTGGTTTTGTAGTCAGCAGGAAAACTGTTTAATTCACATCGGTTTACCCAGGCGACATTTTGTAGTGTAAAGTGTTTGCTTACTGATAACGTAGTGAGCAAATAATTTAGGTATTTATTAAAAGATAATGAACACGTGTTATTCAAAGATATTTTGCCTTTTAACCGACTTTAAAAAAGGAGTAGGTTCTCAATTCAAATGATTTTTTTTTGTTTGTTACCTCAGAACTCCATTGTTAATCAACCGATTTGGAAAATTCTTATTTTGTTTGAGAGGATATGCTTCCCGCTTGGTCCTATTGTAAATTCATTGGGTTGAGGAGCATCTTCAGAGATATGAAGATTTAAAACACTTCCAACTTGCCACTGAAAATTACTAGCGCGGCATTTGGAGTCGGTTTTTCCGGTTTGTGAACGATCTGTTTGTCTGTACATTGTAGCGTCCGGGCCCAAACGGATGAATCGATTTTTATTTAGTTTCTTTTTTTGTTCGATATTGGTTGTGTTAACACAGCTGTTACCTGCCATTCTTACATAAATCAAAGTTAGTTCCTAAAAGGGCCGCAGGCGGAGTTTTGGCGGGAACGTGGAAAAGTGTGTGTTCTCTCAATGCTCTCATTATGATTTTTTCTAAAACATGTGTTCTTCCGCGAGTTAATGTGTAACAAATGTGGATTATTAACCATTAAGTGCCGGTGAATGTGCGCGAGTGTAGGGAAACAGCACAATCTTGAAAAACATGCTATTTGCGTTTTCAACAAAATTGCACTGAAAATATTCAGTAAAGTCTACATTTTTACTGAGGGTATAACTTGAACTAGACATTAACTTGAACTAGAACTTGACTTGATATATGACTTTGACCCATCATTATGACTTGAATTTACAAAAACTCGATGAATTTTAATACCTGACACTGGCTAAATACGCTAATCGTGTGGAGCCATAATGAAACTGAAAAAAAGGCCGCAGGTGGCGCGGGCACAAACTAATATAAAGACCGACAGGCCGAGGCTCCGCCTCTTTCCATCCATCTCTTCCCAGGTCATCGTAGCACCAATACATATTTTGCTGTTAATAATGGAAGTCTTTTCATTGATATGAAGATCGACAGGTTGAACCGCGCTCAATTAACCAATCAAATGGTTGAATTTCATTCTATGCTGATATTAGATAGGTGCTTGAGTAAAGTTCTATAATACTGGCCTTAATCTTGTCTCTATCAGAAATCCAACCTACCTATGTAACTAACCCAGAAGAGGAGAATCAAATTATTTCCTCTTCGAAGGTCCCACAAACAAGTACATGCTGCTGGAGGAACTTTTTGAAGTGAAAACTTTTTTAGCGGCGTTGTGACCTTTTTGGGAAGGGTAAAAAAAGTTAACTCGCGTTAGGACCTCGCGTCAGGAGACGTGACCTGATCGAAAATTCGTAAGACGGAGAGAGAGTAGACCAAAAGCACAACGTTAATGTTCAAGTTTTCCCTTCTGCCGGCACTCCCGGCAGACCCGTTGTTTTTTTCTTTACTAAAGTACTTGTATCAGCGTCATAACGTTTGAAATGAAAAATATAATGCTTTATTATGAAAAGTGTGGGGCCAAAATTCTATTTAATAGGGCTAGTCTTATTTCAGAGTCTATGTTTCCGGAAAAATACAGTCCGAGGGCCCCACTGATTATTTTTGCAGCTTACTAGCAATGTCGGTTACACATTACTAGCAGGCTAGTTAACTCCTCCGATTAAGCTAAATATGCTTGTGTCTGGCTGGAGTGGGTTCACGTTAATAGTGCTAAGGTGGGGATCGAACTCACGACCTCTCGAGTGCCAGACCGACGCTATAAACTAATCAGTACTTGAAAGTGCCCTATCAACTTGTTTGGTGACGACTGTTGTTGAAAATCATAATTAAGATTTAGATTTAGATTTAGATTAAGTTTAAAATTAAAAAAAATCACTGACATTCATCACAGAAAAGATAATAGTCCTACGCCTTCATGCCGCGCGATTCAGGTTCAGTAGCAAGTCTGATACGTTAATAGTCGTTTCTCTGGAGATACTTATCAGATCATAATACAATTTAAATTACCACTTTGGAGATGAACCCTACAAAATGAATTAAGAACCTCTTCCTTTTCGGGAGTCGGTTAAAAACGAGAAAAACCTGAGTAACCTTCAAAATGTACTAAAATGTTAGTTTGAAGTTACGCAATCATTAGAGTTCAACGCGTCGCTATGCTATGACATGATACGTTTTCTTTAATATACATATTTGAATTCTATATTTATTTTGAATTATTTATTGTGTTTCACAAGTTTTAGACATAAATTATCTGAATTACTGAAACATGATGCATGTGATAATAGTACGGTGGGCAACCCATTATTATTTAGGGTAACACATTTTTAACCCCCGACACAAAAAAGACTTATAAATGTATAGTGTGTATTTACCGCCATATCTCTGGAGATATCTTCAGATCTTGATCAAATTTACTAAAGGGCAACTACTTAAAAAAATATATCGTTTAATTTTCAGTGACAAGTTGAGGTGTTTATGTCTATATATCTGGAGGTACTTATTGAAATCTCAATAAAATGTATAATACGTGTTTTGTGTAGATATCCCTACCCATCAAAAAGAATCATTCATTTAAATTCATATCATTCAATCATTGGAAAACCTACTTTAATACTTTTTAATAGTCTGACGTTAAATTTGGTCGTCGACGATTGGATGACAGCTGAATGGTTCATTACTTTTGTTTTTTTTTTTTAATTAAAAGCGTTAATTTCTGCTTTTGCTATGTTTACTTGATAATAGGCACAACGGCAGTATCAAAAAATCGAAGATTTTGTGATTTTAGGGGAAAATACACATTAAATCAATTTAAAACACTATAGTTTACTTTTATATAAAAAATTGAGATTATTAAGATTTTCAATAAATAAAACATTAAAATACTGCAATCGACCATTTTGATTGAAACACCAATCACAGCGCATGTCGTCACGCTTAGTTCCTCTTATATGAGGTTTTCTTGAAAATGTTATTAAATTTTGGAAAACCCATGTGTATCTATTGTCACAGATTATATAATAGTTAAGTATGTCGTTAATCTATGCGTGACGTCACAGCCGACGCCATGACACAGTGAAATGATTTCGCGCACTATTGAAAAAATATTAGAAAAATTGCTTTAAACTTCGTTAAACTTAAGTTTATTACCGAAATAAAGGTTTTTTCGTGAATAGTAAAATGTGTTCCCACATTACGGAAGAGGATTTTAAAATCTTTCGTCACGCCTATTGATTATGATTTATGATTTTGACGTGTATATGTCCGTATATTAATACTGCCTACATACTGAATAAATGCTTTGATTCTTGATTCTTGATTCGAATCGGTTCACAACTGGCGGAGTAATCGCGTAATAAACATATAAAAAAAACATACAGAATTTAGAACCTTCTCATTTTAGGAAGTCGGTTAAAAATATAGTATAGTTATTAATGTTGTATATAGATGTAACGATTTGAATATTTTGTCTCTGTTATGTTACATTTCATGTCATTAATGAATTGAATTGAATTACAAAATATTAGTTTTCTTTACTATTGATCTACAAGTGGTCGCGTATTTTAATATTGAATAACTCTGCTCGATGTTTACTATAAAACCTGTTTTATTCGGCAAGTACTTACTCGGCCCAGAGCCGGTATCACAAGTTTCGGACGCGACTTTTAATGGACGCAAAATGCGCTTTTGGTCAAACTTGCCTTAGTCCGTGGTTATTAACGTAGTGGTTATATTCTCTATGTCCGTGGTCGTCAATTCATCGTGTTGTACATTTTAAATAATAATTTTAAAAAAAAGTATGGAAGCTCCAAAAATGGCGCCAAATTTTAAAGTTTGTCTAATGATATCAGATGACGTAGACAGGTCGTTATAGGTGTAGCTGCAAATTAATAGCGTTTGACATGCTCTAAAAAAATTAATATTGTCCTACAATAAATTGTTACAAAAACTATGCTTATATATAAAACAATACATAGTATAAAACAAAGTTGCTTACCGCCGTTTGTAAGCTTCTTCTTCTGTAAGATCTTTTAAACTACGCAACGGATTTTGATGCAGTTTTCATTAATAGATAGAGTGATTCAAGAGCAAGGTTTATAATTAGGATTGATTGCGGGCAAAGCCGTGGGGCGCAGCTAGTATTTCACAAATCAATTTAAGGTTTTTTAAAAACAAGCTTTTTTGAAGACTTTATCATGTGTAATAAAAAGTACTAATGATAACAATTTAACAATATATAGTACCCCAAATCTGACAGTCCTACCTGTCTGTACCTGTGAGTTCTAGTCCCTATTTCCCGGCTCCATCATCATAGCAGCTCAATGGTACCATATTATTGCATTGTCACCGAAGACACGCAAATATACCCAATTTAAGTCCAATTTAACGACTGGAAGTGGAAGTACATAGTTCCAAACTACATATCTAACTTACTACAACTACTAGCATATCTGATTTACTACAACTACATATCTAACTTACTACAACTACTAACATATCTAATTTACTACAACTACATATCTAACTTGCTACAAGTACATATCTAACTTACTAGAACTAAGAAAGAAAGAAAGAAAGAAAGAAAATCGTTTATTTGGCAAAAACTCACATAGTAACAAATTTAATTAATTATAATAATAATGTAAAACATAAAAAGAAGAAAGAACACAGGTTTTAAAATAAGTTTATGAGAAGTGAGGTGCCAAAAAGGCTTAACTCAGCACATATGTCTGGGGTTACACACCTAGACGCTGGTTTTCAGCTAAGCCTGCGGGTGATGAACTAGCGCGAAAATATTTTTATTAAATTTAAATATTATATATAATGTAATATAATATATATACAATACATATTAGTAAGTTAAATATATATATAGAATATAACTATATATCTATAAATATAAATATATAACTATAATATATATATAATATATATATATATATATAATATATATAACTATAAATATAACTACATATCTATCTTACTACAACTACATATCTAATTTACTACAACTACTAACATATCTAATTTACTACAGCTACATATCTAACTTATTACAACTACATAATTATCTAACTTACTACACTACTAACATATCTAATTTAGTACAACTACATATCTAACTTACTACAACTACATATCTAACTTACTCCAGTTGTGCCGGGGAAGCGATACGACGTGATTCGTCGCCATCCTAGCCGCTCCCACTTGATTGCCTATGTTTTAGGCCAAAACCTGCTGGTCGGAGCATATCCGAAATAATAAAACACGAAACATAGCCGGTATACATTCTCGCAAAAATTTCGAACTAAAACTACGATGTTTACTGACTGTACAAAATAACTTTATTTTATTTATTAAGGAACAGTAAACAGCTACATTAAGAAAAAGTTAATCAAATATAAGTATTGATAATAAAGCCCACAACACTACTATATATACTACTACCATATTAAATAAATTACCGCCAAACGAGTAGCTTACCACCACCGAGGAGAAAATCTGCCGCCATAACCTTACGGTGTTCTGGCAGCACATAGTCCTTGAGAGTCAGAGTATTCTGGGCTTAGTGTGTTCACCATTTCGACCACTTCATCGCTTACCACCAGGCAATCTCAGGCCAATCAATCTAGAGTTTGATACTGATTTGTTGATAGTTGATACTTTATTGTATGTGTTTTATTGTATTATGCTAGGTATAATAAAAAATAAGTTCAAAAACTAAAACCCGACTTCTGAAATATCACGCTCTAAAAAGTATGAAACAAGAAAATATTCTCATCTGTGATCGCTATGTACAAACTATTCAATATGTATCGTTTATTATATAAAAAACTTACTTTTAATAAATATTTTATCGTATTTCATAAATATTCTTAGTGATGTTCAGTAGATACCCGTGGTCGTATGCTACTTTTCAGAATGTATTGTTTAGTTACGGTAGGTGACGTACGACCACGGCTATCCTCTGAGCACCACTAAGAATATGTATAAAATACGATAAAACATTTATTAAAAATAAGTTTTTTTTATATAATACATACATACATACATACAATCACGCCTTTTTCCCGTTGGTGTAGGCAGAGACTACTTCTTTCCACATGCTACGATCCTGACATACCTCCTTCGCTTCTTCCATTTTCATGAGCGCCTTCATACATGCTTTTTTATATAATAAACGATACATATTGAATAGTTTGTACATAGCGATCTCAGATGAGAATATTTTCTTGTTTCATACTTTTTAGAGCGTGATATTTCAGAAGTCGGGTTTTTGTTTTTGAACTCATTTTTTATTTCAAGTATTTTGGGGTTTTTGCATAAATGTATACATGCATACATGTCAACATACTTACATACATATATAGCGATCAACAAACATATAACCCTCCCTATTGCTTCTTTGCGACGCCGTGGGGTAAAAATTAGTTTTCTTGACTTTGATGGGATATATCTCGCAAACGCTACGGTTGACAAAAATATGATGTACCAAATTCTACCTTCATTTTAAAATCCCTATTTAACGATAACTCACACGATGGGGTGAGGTGACATTTTTTTTTAGTTTTTGACTTCGTGGCCTCTAGAGGGCGCCACATTCAATTTCTTGTGACGTTACATCACCTATCACCAGCAGACAAATAAGACGCGTCCAACGACACCTCATTTGTCAAATTATGATAAGAAGTTTAGAAGTTATGAGGGAACAGATGAACATACATACATACATACATACCCACATACCGGTCAAAAACATAACCCTCCTTTTTGTTTCGCCGTAGCATAGAAAAGATAATAATATGTCCGTAGTCGGGTAAAAACGAATCAAACAAAAGACATACTTATTAAACTGTGTTATCCTTATTTTAAATATTACCTGCTGTTGAGTTACCATTACAGTTACAGTCTAAATAGCGTCACTTATTAATTATATTTAAACCTAATTAAGTATTTGTACAGTTTCCGTTTTATTTACCTACATTTAGTTACTGATAACGCTACACTCCTAAATGTAAATACCGATATGTACTTACACAGAAAGCATTAAGATAATGGTGATAAGAAAATATGCCGATATACAATATAATTCGAAGCATCACAAAGCCACGTGTTTATTTGCTTCTCAGAAATCACTTTAATATTTTGTGGCAACGAAAATAATCGCAGGGGACCTACTACAAAATTCTAAAGCATTTGTATTCCAGTCTTACTTTTCCAGAAGGGAGTTAGCTGCTGCTTCATTGATACGACTGTTTATGGACGAGTACCTAATATAGCGAAATGATAACTTTGTACATACGTAAGTATAGATAAATTCACGCCTTTTTCCCATTGGGGTAGGCAGAGACTACTTCTTTCTACATGCTATGATCGTAACTTTGTAATGTATGGATATTTTACTATAACAATATTATATACAATAATATAAAATAAAATCAATACATAGTATAGATTTTGTTTTATTGTTGTATTGTTTGTTGTTATTAGTCATTAATATGTATAAGATAGATATCATTTAAACTCTTTATTGTTAAACCATAACTTTACACAACTGCATTTATAAATGTGCTATTATAAGTTAAGTTTAGTAAACTATGCATTTAGAATTATATTATATATATTTCTATATACGTTGTGACATAGGTATTTTATTGTAATCATTTATTGTAGTCTAGCTATGCCTTGTGCGTAATACATTTTAGCCAAATTTGTCGAGCCGTTTGATTGTGAAATTAGATTGTATTAGCTCTTGTAGCAAACCCCTGGTCATGATCTTAGGTCATAATAGGAACATAATTTATTATAATCGTAAGAGTAGTTTCGCATATCTTATTAGATACCTACACACTTGGGAATTATTTTACTTTGGTTGTGGCAATAATAAATAAATGTGCTAAAATAGTTAATATTAAAGTAATAATAGTTTACGCATACGATGAATGACCAAAATGTGTTAATTCGTTCCAAGTAGGGTAAAAGACAAAATATTCTAGTATTGATGATGATGATACAAATGTGTCAATTTTTTTTATTTCTAGTAAATGCAGATGTGACGATGTACACGTGCTTAGATGTGTTGCTTACACAGACCTGTTGGAGATTCCCAATGACGTGTAGACATTATCTTATATCTTACCTCCGCTTACAGTTCCCCTGTTCATTTTCAGTAGGTACTCCCATATTATTATTAATTTCATGAAAAGCCTTACACATGCGGTCATTTTATTTTATATTTATTATGTATCGAAGCGGTACAGAATACTACGGAATCTGTTTGTATGCCGTGAATGAACTTATCCAAGAACACAGCACTGGTCCCTCCGCCTGGTTGACATAATTGATAAGACCGATCACGACTTTACACATCAGCGTTAGAGTCCACAATCGCTCGCACGCCGTTGACTGATAATAGATGCAATTCTATTCACACGTAAACGAAACAGAGTCGCTGCACTCACCGGCTTATCATGATGTAACAGAGGACCTTCAGTCATTTTCTAAAATATGATAAAACCGCCGAAGTGCGTGCGGCGGCGGCTGACATCTGCAACAAGAGGCCACCGGGATCATGTGAGCGGTTGGCTTAGCCGGCGGAGATGAGAGGCGAAGAAGTTGGCTCACTTGTGCTGCTTCGGTGGACGGTGAGGCATGAAGGCAGCTGTCGACGTTCCGGGTGTGAGGAGTTAGACGCGCGGCATGTCGACGCGGGCTCGCCGGCGCGGTTTGTTTATCACTGAGCGGCGCGGGGCGGCTCGCCGCGGCGGGGGCGATGACGTGACGACTTGCCCCCACTGCCCCCGCCGCCTGGTCTGACGTCAAACAGCTGATCCGTTCACTTGACGTCGCCTCGAACAGGACACGTTTTTACTCACGCAGCAGCTGTTCAAACTCTTACTTGAAATACCTTTACTTCTTCCAATTTATTTATTTCAGCACATGCGGACTATTCAGCCAGGACTTTAATTTAAGATATTTTTGTAAAATAACAACCCAGGAATAAAACTATTTCTGTAGTGGTTTAGCTTTGATTTTTGCAAAAATATAAACACTCAAACTCTTGACTACTTGACTTCTATTTCACCGGATGACATGTGATGATGAAGTATATAATAAATATTAGCCATGAATTAGTGAAACCATTGAATTTCTTTATTGATAAGCAAAGAAAGATTTCTTTGTAACTTTATCAGTAAGCTTTCGTCGAACCATCAGCGTGTAACAAATTGCCCGCTACTACCACAGCTACTACACTACTTTTCTAGCTTAGTTATTAGTATATTACGATACGTGTGACTTGAGTAGTCTCTTATTGTACGGTGTGAAGCACGTCGTGCAATAATCGACTATTTAAGTCACGGAAAAGCGTGCGTAAAGTGCGGGTTTAGGTCACACTGTGCTATAAAAATATTATAAGATCGTTTAAAAAACTAAAAAGAACCGACTTCAATGCCGCGCTATTAATTTTCAGTACCAATTTTGAGGTGTTTATCTTCATATCTCTGGAGATACTTATCAAACCTCAATAAAATTACCATGGTACTACACTTGAGATATTTCCTTTCTAACAAAAAAATAATAATCAAAATCGGTTCATAAACGACAAAGTTATCCGCAAACAAACATTAAAAAAAAAAAACATATATACGGTCGAATTGAGAAACCTCCTCCTTTTTTTTCTTCACGCTTAAAACATTAATTCTCGACGTTTCGTCCAAGTTGCATTGATCGTGCGACTCATGACTACTTTCCTAGCTACTTACCTATTTATTCGTAGCTACTTACATTATTTTTTATTGTTAGAAGATTATATTCTATTTATTTATGTTCTATTTAGATAGTCATGCGACGCGACTCCCACGCATTACAAGAAGTCCCTGCTTGCATTATGACCATTCGCACGTAGTCAGCAGAGATAAGACTTATTTCTTAGTAGAGATATCTGCATCCGTCGAATGATCATACTGAATAGATTTTATTTAATATTAAGTCAGTCTTAAGCGAACCGTCGAATAAACGACATCTTTTATAATTCAAATTTGTCTTTTTAAAAACATCTCCGGTAGCCGTCGATACTTGAGTGGCGCAGCCGGTAGGATACCCGTAATCCTTCTGTCGTGCTTGCGTTTACGCTCTATTCAAGGTCCCAATATCGGCTTTGACGCGAAAAGTTCCGCGAAATCGACTACGTCGGGTATCCATACGAACCAAATAAGAAGTCTCCTGTGACGGCCAGAATCCGGAAGACGCAGTAGCTGACTCAAAGGAGGATATGTGTGGCTTGTGAGTAGTTTACTTCACTATTTCCTACATCCATATCTATTCCATTTTATGTCTGTTTAATGTTATTTTGGGTCAAAACTTGCCTAATCTATTCATTGACTGATTTTCGGTATAAATGCACTTATATTGGCGATTTATATTTCGATTTTAGGTATCATAGTTAGATATAATATGTTATAAGTGGTATAGATTTTAGGCAATTGTTTTATTGCGTTCTCTCATTGTAATATTGCGATTATAATTTAAACATTGAACTAACTATTATATAAATAAATAGGTACAATTATTGTGTGATATAGGTACGATTTAAGGTTAGATAAAATGACTGAGGCTAAAGTTGTGGCTATCCCTATGGAAATGTCCAAGGTCATTCCGAAATTTGATGGTGACGAGAAACTCCTCAATCTTTACATAAAAAAATGTGAATATGTGATTGGTTGTTTTACAAATGCTGAAAACCAGGCACAAGATCTATATGTCTTTCATGTAGTGTCTAGTAAACTCACCGGTAAAGCCGCCCAGCTTATAAGTGAAAGGCAGGATATTGAATCTTGGGCCGCACTAAAAGAAGTTTTAATCCAACACTTTGGCGATCCACGTTCAGAAGAATGTATCGCTATTGAGCTTGAAACATTAAAAATAAATCAAAATGAATCTTACCTTGATTTCTGTAACAGGATTCAGCAGGTTAAAAGTTCTTTAATTGCCAAAGTAAACGCCTTAGTAGACCCTCATGTAAGAAAAAGCAAAATTACTATTTACGACAATTTATCTATGAATGTGTTTCTCTACAATCTGCCAGAGGACCTCATACGGATAGTTAGGCTTAAGAGCAGCACAACACTAGAAAACGCGCTTTCTATCGTGTTGGAAGAGGTCAACTTTCAATACCAATATAACGCTAGGAACAAAATGTTTCGTGCAGGCTTAACTAAGCCACAAGTGCCGGCATCTAACAATCCATACGTAGAGAAATTTGGTTTGAAACAATACTTACCCACAAATGCTCCTCATCAGACAGGCTTTAGATTTGGTATTCCGAATCAGTTCAGACCACAAAATTCTAATTCTGGCGCACAACAGGCACCGCAATTTAAATTTGGTATACCTCATACCTCATCCGGTTTTAGACCACAGCTTAGCCAAAATGTTCAATCTGGCATGCCAAATCAAGGACCTCAAGGCTATAGGCCAAATTTCGGAACACCCCAAGGCTACAGGCCAAACTTCGGTGCAACTCAAGGTTTTAGGCCAAATTTCAATGCACCTCAAGGTTACAGACCAAATTTCGGTCCGCAACAAACAAAACCAATATTTAACCAATCACAGCCCAATCAATTTAAATTTGGTATTCAAACGCAACAAAAACCATTTAACACTGACGTCACAATGCGCACGGCGTTGCCTGCCCCGCGTCCTAATCAAGCTTTTAATAATGAAATTGAAGTTTACGCGGACGGAAATAATGATGGTTTTGACTACAACAGTTACGAGATGAACTATGACTATGACAGCTATGACAATGACCATGCACAAGTTAATTCAATGAATATGACAGAATTTTACGATGAGACAGAATGTTTGTCTAACGATTCAAATTTTTACACACAGGCCTCGGACACGACCATGAAATAATAAATTTGAACTGTGACAATTTTGCTAAGTTGCCGTATATTTACCTATCTGAATTAGACGCGAGATTTATGATAGACACCGGCAGCTCACGATCTTTTATTAGTCCTCACAAAGCGGATGAGTTCTTTGAACACAGTAAAATTGCAGTTCCTTTCGAAGTAATAAGCACTCACGGTAAAAGCTTACATGATGAAGCTATACATATACCGCTTCCACCAACATTTAGAACTACGGAAGCACATACGTTTTACGTATATAGTGTAGACAAGGATTATGACGGCTTGATAGGCTCGGACCTTCTCGCGCAACTAGATGCAAACATAGACATGAAACACCAAGTTCTTAGAACACGTGATGCGGAAATTCCGTTCACTTACAATCCAAAGGTGCATATTAGGCTTGAACCACGTTCGGAAACTCGTGTGAGGTTGCCAACTAACATATACAATGGTACCGGAATTATTGAATATAGGGAATTTACAGAAGGAATCAGGATGCCATCTGCATTAGTTAATTGTGTCAATGGTCATACATACACAGTAATTCAAAACACATCAGAGACTCCAATTACGTTAAAAATAAACGACCTCATAAATGTTACTCCATACGAACCAGTAGTATGCAATACCAATACCAACGTTATCACTGAAAACGACTTGGACAAAGATGACTATCTGATTTCAAACTTAGAAAAACTTCGACTCGATCACATGAACGACGAAGAAAGACATGCAATTGGTGAATTGTGTTTTGAATATAGAGACATCTTTTACTGTGAAAAATTACCTCTGACTTTTACAAACAAAGTGAAACACCAGATACGCACCACTAACGACGATCCCATATACTTAAGACCATACCGACAACCCCCTGCAGTTAATAATGAAATAAATAGACAAGTAGATAAAATGCTTAAAGACAACGTCATTCAGGAATCTTGTTCACCTTGGAACGCACCCGTGCATCTCGTGCCAAAAAAGCTAGATGCTTCCGGGGAGCAGAAGTTTAGGATGGTGATAGACTATAGGCGGCTAAACAGCGTAACAACTGATGATAAATATCCGCTACCAAATATATCAGATCTGTTCGATAAATTAGGTAAGTCTAATTACTTCACCACGCTAGATTTGGCTAGTGGGTATCATCAGATTGAGATCAATAAAAAAGATAGACAGAAGACTGCGTTCAGTTCCCAGGCAGGACACTTTGAATTTCTTCGTATGCCGTTTGGTCTAAAGACGGCACCAGCCACATTCCAAAGAGCAATGGACAGCATCCTACGTGGTCTCCAAGGGATTCACTGTCTCGTGTATCTCGATGATATTATCATATTTTCAACCAGTCTCCAGGAACACGTAGATAAATTGCGCAAAATCTTCGAACGGCTAAAAGAAACTAACCTTAAAGTGCAGATTGACAAATCAGAGTTCCTTCGTAAGGAAGTCCTATACTTAGGACATTCTATAACTAAAGATGGACTAAAGCCCAATAATGATAAAATCGATGCAGTTCTGAGGTATCCTCTTCCAAAAACTCAAACAGAAATCAAGAGCTTCTTAGGATTGGTAGGGTATTATAGAAAATTTATAAAAGACTTTGCGAAATTGACAAGACCTATGACCGTTTGCCTAAAGAAAAACCATAAGGTAACAATCACCCAGGAGTTTGTAGAGGCGTTTGAAAAATGTAAGGAATTGCTTACACATGCACCTCTACTACAGTTTCCCGATTTCGAAAAACCTTTTATATTAACCACCGACGCATCTGATTATGCTATAGGCGCAGTACTATCACAGGGAAATGTAGGTAGTGATCGACCTGTTGCGTTCGCTTCTCGAACACTTAACGACGCTGAAACGAGATATAGTGTCATCGAAAAGGAGGCTTTGGCCATTGTTTGGGCCGTGAAACACTTTCGCCCATACCTTTATGGCAAGAAATTCACGATATACACTGACCATCGACCGTTATCTTGGTTAAATTCGTTTGAAGAATCCAACAGCAAAATAACTCGCTGGCGTTTAAGACTAGCCGAATACGACTATGACGTAATATATAAAAACGGTCGCCAAAACACAAACGCTGATGCCTTATCCCGAATGAAAATCAACGCCTTAGGTAGCCGTGATGAAAATTTATCTATACAGGTTAATGTTGATGAGAGAGAGTTAGAATTACAGAGGCACTGTGAACAAATAACGAAGAAAATAACAAAATTAGGCAAAAAGAAAAAACAACAAAAATCTTTAGGTAGCCCTATACCAATTCCGTCAGATTCCGAAAAAACAATTACGATCTCTTCAGACTCGGAGAAAACACTATCGATTCCAGAAAATAATCCAAACAGAGCTTGATCACCGTTTTCAGTTTTGGCACCGTCTAGCGGTACAATTACTGCATCAGAAACGGATACAATTCAAACAGAAACCATACATTCAGCACGTGATGTTGACTCCTTAGGTATTCCGATTCTCAAAGAGGCAATAGATACAAAACCTAACCAAATTTTGGTACACACATGGTTCCGAAACGAAATCGCAGTTAAAGATATTTCAAATAAAAAGCAAAAGATCCTAGAGTTACACTTGCCATTAAATCGACCAGATTTAATAACTGACTTCCTCAGAAGATATATAAGAAACAAGGTCAAATATTTCATATATTTTGAAGATGTGCGACACAGGGTCGAATTCACAGACGTAGTTATTAAACTTTTTAAGGCAGGCTCAGTCAACATTCTAGAGTGTACAGAAAGGGTAGTTTACGTAGAAAACGAAGAAGAACAAAGAGAAATAATCCTAAAATATCACATAGGCAAAAGCTGCCATCGCGGCATAAAAGAGACCGTATCACACCTAAAACGGACTTACTTTTGGCATAACATGGACATAACAGTAGCGGCAGTTATTAATACATGCGAAGCATGTCAAAAAATGAAATATGACCGGAAACCTTTAAAACCCACAATTCAGTTAACACAAACTCAGAATAAGCCTTTTCAGGAGCTATTCATGGATTTATTTAAAATTGAAGGAAAGATCTTTCTCACCATAATAGACGCATTCAGTAAATTGGGCCAGGCGTTTGAAATCTCAAATCAATCAGCACCCGAAATAGTCAGGGCGCTTATCAGATATTTCTCCTATTATGGGACCCCTAGCAAAATAAGTTCAGACTCAGGATCTGAATTTAATAATCGACTAATACAAGAACTTTTGGACTTCTATAAAATCCAATTACATTTAGGAACCCCAAACAACCCCAATTCAATGGGACATATTGAAAGATTCCATTCAACATTACTAGAAATCTATAGATTAGCCAAATATGAACAGAAACTGACTGATGCTTCATCCACTATGACTTATGCTGTAATGGCTTATAACCACACTATCCACTCCGTAACGGGACTCACACCTTTTGAAGTAGTATTTGGCCACACGGAGTCTAAAAGTACTTTCAACATAAATTCGGACAAAGAATACATGCAAGCATTAATGCGAGATCACCTAAAGAGAACTAAATTCCTTTACAAAAACCTGACGGACAAAGCTATACAAATTAAACAAAGATCCATAAATAAACGGGGAGGTGAAAATGAATTTAAAATAGATACAGGCGACGTGGTTTTCTTCAAAGGAACCAATGTCAGACGAAGTAAAGACAAACCTAGGTATGATAAAGCTGTAGTGACCGGAAAAATAGAAAGAAATATTGTTACTTTAGACAAAAATAATCGCGAATTGAAGGCCCCAGTAAAGGATATCAAACGTCCTCCACAGAAACATCCAGATCGCCGTGCTGGTCCTGATGGCGGCCAGCCTACTGCAGGCCCTTCAAATGCAGTCACTTAAAGAAGTACCTGGAGTCCTACCACTTAAAGAAGGGAATGCCGTAATAACTCAGGAAAATTGGACAATAATTAAAATATTAGATATAAACAGTATTTCTGAAGACATAAGATTAAATATCGATAAATTTGATGAATTAAACAGGCTTATTAATGTTAATTTTAACGAAACATATAATGACTCAATATTTCTAAACTTTAAAACCCAAACAGAGTATTTTAAAAATGTAACTTTAAATAAATATAAACAACTATTTCCTAATAACAGAGTAAAGCGTGGTCTCATAAACCCTCTGGGAAGCATGATTAAGATGATTAGTGGTAATTTGGATAATGATGATGCAAAACGTTATGACCAAATTATCAAAAACATAAAGATGAAACAAAATATACTAAATAAAAAGATAACTCTAATTACCGAATTCATTGAAAATTTTAGTAATTTGACAATATCAATTCACAATAATATAAATCAGTTAAACGAGCAATTTCAGAAAGTAGTAGACGATCTTGATTCATTCAAAAAGCAAGAAAAAATGAATTTTATAAGCAACATGATAATTAATACATATTCATTCATTTTACATAACTTTCAAAGCATTACCAGCAAATTAAACGAAATAGAGACAGCCATAGCTTTCAGCAAAGTGAATACACTTCACCAATCAATTATTGACTCAGAAAACCTGTTAGGTATACTAAAGAATATTGAAAAATCTGAGAGATTAGCTTTTCCAGCAAGTCTAGAGAATATTGTTAAAATTGAGCAAATTATAAGTATAAAGGCATATTATAAAGAAAATCAGTTAGTGTTTATGTTAGCAATACCACTCATTGGCAAAGAGACCTATACATATTATAAACTATATCCCATTCCTGTTTTCCGTAACCAGAGTACATATATTATCCTACCCAAATATCCTTACCTGATAGTGAATGGACTGGTCTCCAAGCCACTCGCCGAACCTTGCAAATTGACAGCAGCCTCCAGTTTCATTTGTTTTGAAGATTTAAATGCTGAATTTATAGAAGATAATTGTATTTCCGACTTGATGAAGTATATACCAAACCCTAGCTCATGTGCTTTAGTTCCGGTTACGTTGGAGAAAATTCTTGTACAACATATCCAGCCAAATCGATGGATTGTGTTTGCCAAATGGAACACACCACTCCAGAAAATCTGTCAGAATGAAGTTTCTCAGCAGCACATCAAAGGAAGCTACATCGTCACTCTGGAAGACACGTGTGAAGTAAAGATTGACAAGTTCGCGATGAAACTACGCCCACATCAGATGGAATTCCTGAAATATTCTAAATTGCCCATAGTGACCCTGCCGAATATCAACAGTCTCAAGATTGAACACAGGAAACCGATAAAAATGGAAGATATGAATGTGAAAAGTATGCAGATCATAGTTAAATCAATCCAAAGTGCCAGTGAAAATGTAAATGAAAACGAAATCAGTGAAATTAGAATCCGTAGTGTTAGCGTCTGGACAATCTTATTATACTTAATTATAGGAACATTAATCGTTGTAATTTTATATGTTAAACTTAAGAAAATGGGTTATATTTGTAATGTTCGAAATTCTCAGAATCCTTCTGATAATTTTGAATCTCAGGAGGGAGAAGTCATGCGACGCGACTCCCACGCATTACAAGAAGTCCCTGCTTGCATTATGACCATTCGCACGTAGTCAGCAGAGATAAGACTTATTTCTTAGTAGAGATATCTGCATCCGTCGAATGATCATACTGAATAGATTTTATTTAATATTAAGTCAGTCTTAAGCGAACCGTCGAATAAACGACATCTTTTATAATTCAAATTTGTCTTTTTAAAAACATCTCCGGTAGCCGTCGATACTTGAGTAGATATGCCTAGTCTAAATAATAATATAACTATATGTAGCATCGCGTATTTGCGTCATCGACGCCCAAGCTTTCTGGTAAAGAGGTCAATTTATCCAGCAAACTTTCAGGGCGTGTAAAGTAGATACTTCTAGATGTCACGTTGGCAAAGTGCAGCAGTGACGCGTTACATTATTATAGGTTAACTAAGGAGTTTTGCGCGTCATGGTATCTGTTATAGACTATTTTCTATTTGTCTAGCTACTCTCGGGTCTGCTTTTTATTCGTATAATATTTCCAAAATATAAAAAATTGCTGACAAAAAATCAGTTAGGTACCTACATATTTTTAGAGATTATTTAATTTTATTAAATTGCACAATAAAATATTTAAAAATTTAAATTAAATTCAACTAGCTAAAAATTAAGGGATGTCCGTGTGGTAAAGTGCCAAGAACGCTGGATGCATTCCCGCGTTGAATCACTGAAGAGATTATTTGTGCTAGGAATGAGCCAGCCCTTTTGTCACCGGTGGCATCGGCAAGGCGTGGAGAAATTTCCTTGAGAAAAATTTTGGTGCTTGGACCCCATGGACCAAAAGTTTCAACACCAAACGATCATAAATATGTAGCTACTAGATAAAGATGCATATTTACGCCACTTGGTGTGTTCGGCAGCTTCCGCCGCAGCTTCAGCTCTCGACACTGTCCCAATGAGACGGGACGGGGCCAGTGTGACACAAGTCGCATCCCATACAAGGGCCCACACTCCCAGGGGATTAACGTCATGCCACCCGGGCGCTTACCATCGTCACGAAGTACCCCTTCTGGTTAGAGCATAGATGTAACTATTTGTTTAATGATTTCTCAATTTTAACAACGGCTTTAAAATCTACACAACGATTTTTATTTGCTTTGTATCAGGCGTTAAAAGATGTATCTGCGTAGTTTGTAACGCCTGACTGATTTTTTGTAAGTTACACACCAAATTATTAATATCGGCATTATATAATCATAATGTATTGAATATGTTTATTTTGTATATGAAGTAATTTCATCACCAAAATAATTACATTAATAAATATGTATGTTTATTAATGTAATTATGTGTAATCATAGTTATAAATATTAAAATATCTAACTGAAATATTTAACTGTAATATTCAACTGAAACACTTAACTGAAATATTTAACTAAAACATTCAACATAAATATCTAACTGAAATATTAAACTGAAACATTAGACTGGAATATTAAACTGAAATATTCAACTGAAACATTTAACTGAAACATTTAACCGAAACAATATTTAACTGAAACATTTAACTGAAATATTTAACTGAAATATTTAACTGAAATATTAAACTGAAACATTTAACTGAAATATTTAACTGAAATATTTAACTGAAATATGTAACTGAAACATTTAACTAAAATATTTAACTGAAATATTTAACTGAAATACTTAACTGAAACACTTAACTGAAATACTTAAGGTTAGCTCCTCTCTCGCTTTACTATGGCATTATTTTGAGTGGAGTAGGTTTGTATAGTGTGTTGGGAGTCCGCTATGGATGTGTTGTTGAGTTGGGAGCGACGGAGCTGGCAGTCGCAGCGTCGTCGAGCGAAGGCAGTGACGCAGCAAGTCGGCGCGTGCACAAGGGACAACGACCTGCGACGCTCCGCTACCCACTGCACCCGCACGCACCACGAGCCCCACTCCCAGCCACCTGAAATACTTAAGGTTAGCTCCTCTGTTGAGTTGGGAGCGACGGAGCCGGCAGTCGCAGCGTCGTAGAGTGAAGGCAGCGACGCAGCAAGTCGGCGCGTGCACCAGGGACAACGACCTGCGATGCTCTGCCACCCACTGCACCCGCACGCACCACGAGCTCCACTCCCAGCCACCTGAAATACTTAACCGAACATTTAACCGAAATGTTTAACTGAAATGTTTAACTGAAATTTTTAACTGAAACTTTTAACTGAAATATTGAACTGAAATATTTAACTGAAATTTTTAACTGAAACTTTTAACTGAAATATTTAACTCAAATATTTAACTGAAATATTTAACTGAAATATTTAACTGAAATATTTAACTGAAATATTTAACTGAAACATTTAACTGAAATATTTAACTGAAATATTTAACGAATATTTAACTGAAATGTTTAACTGAAATATCCAACTGAATATTTAACCGAAATAATAATATTTCGGTTATAACCCGAAATATCCAGTTATAAATATTTAAATACGGGACTTATCGCGCCTAAAACATCGACGTTTCGACCAAATTGCATTGATCGTGGTCACGAGACGACTGTGACTCCCAACTCAACAGAGAAGCTAACCTTAAGTATTTCAGGTGGCTGGGAGTGGGGCTCGTGGTGCGTGCGGGTGCAGTGGGTAGCGGAGCGTCGCAGGTCGTTGTCCCTGGTGCACGCGCCGACTTGCTGCGGCACTGCCTTCGCTCGACGACGCTGCGACTGCCAGCTCCGTCGCTCCCAACTCAACAACACATCCATAGCGGACTCCCAACACACTATACAAACCTACTCCACTCAAAATAATGAGTAAAGAGAGGAGCTAACCTTAAGTATTTCAGTTAAAGTGTTTCAGTTAAGTATTTCAGTTAAATATTTCAGTTAAATATTTTAGTTAAATGTTTCAGTTAAATATTTCAGTTAAATATTTCAGTTAAATATTTCAGTTAAATGTTTCAGTTAAATATTGTTTCGGTTAAATATATCAGTTAAATGTTTCAGTTTAATATTTCAGTTTAATATTTCAGTTTAATATTTTAGTTTAATATTCCAGTCTAATGTCTCAGTTTAATGTTTCAGTTTAATATTGCAGTTAGATATTTATGTTGAATGTTTTAGTTAAATATTTCAGTTGAGTGTTTCAGTTGAATTTTACAGTTAAATATTTCAGTTAGATATTTAAATATTTATAACTATGTGTTCAAATCGCGAAAGTTTAAAGTTTACAATGTGTAATCTTAATTATATTATGCTGATGTACAAGCAAAGGGCTTAGACTTTGAGTTAGAATAAATTGCGTAAAGAAATATCTTCTAGATAGGCTTCCAGATAGGCCCTTACATAGTTTTAACATTTAAGGTCGCCGCCCACATATACGAACCCGCCCAAAAGAGCAGACAGCTCCCTGGGAGCTGACTGCTCTTCCATTCTGGCTGGCACCGAACATTGACGATATTTACCATAATTTACCATCATCATCCATAGTCATTGTTACGATGTGGTTCCCGGGTAGTGTTCTGATTATTAAGAAACCATTTCAGATATAATATTTTCTGTCATACTTATACCACGGAAAAGATAATAGTTCTACGCTTATAGACAGGGTTCTTTGGATACTTTAGGTTTTAGGCGGTTGGATTCCAACATAACCACATCACTGCCCCCGCGGTGGTGTGGTAACCGTGAAGATTTCCCCACTTAAAAAAGGTACACGACGTGAGTACGCCGCGGACGAGTGCGCAAGCGTTCCCGTAATCCCGGCACTATGCAATATGCAGCTAGGAACACCATGAGGTTTTAGTAGGTTGGAGTCCGACGTAACCACTTAATTCACCAACCCCCGCGATAGAGTGGAACCCGTGCGGGTTTCCCCATGTGAGTAAAATTATAATATTAATTATTGAGGGCCCGGTGGCGTAGTCGGCAGAACGGTCGGCTTTAATGCCAAGTTCAAACCCCGCGTGCACCAATGGATTTTTATATCGAAAAAATTGTGTGCGCTTTTCGCTGTGGCGCTCCGGTGAAGGAAAAACATCGTTAAGAAACCAACAATCCCCGCATGGTGGTAGGACACTATTTAGTGTCCGCCTGGCCAGCTTCCACCCTCAAGTTAGAAAATCTGTCGCCAAAACATATGTGTTCCGGCAGCTATCCTTGAGAGCCATTCTAGGCCTAGCGTGCTGCTTACCATCTTCGACCGCATCATCACTTAACAACAGGTGAGATAGTGGGCAAATGCTAGCCTATAAGATATTTAAAAAATCATCGTACCTTAACATAAGGTGATATAGTTATCAACGCTTCACTATAAATTGACATCCGCTGAGTCTAGTATAAAGGTTTTCTATAATAATAGGCATGACGACAGTACCAAAAAATAAAAAATTTGGTGATTTTAGGGGAAAATACATATTAAAACAATTAAAAACACTAGTTTAGTTTTATATATAAAATTGAGATTATTAAGATTTTCAATAGAATAAAACATTAAAATACTGCAGTCGGCCATTTTGATTGAAACACTAATCACAGTGCATGACGTTACGCCTATGAGGTTTTCTTGAAAATGTTAAGTATTATATTTTGGAAAACCCATGTGTATTCATTGTCACAGATTATATAATAGCTACTACGTTAAGTATGTCATTTACATATGCGTAACGTCACAGCCGACGCCATGACACATGTGAGCTGTTTTTGCGCACTCTTGAAAAAATATTAGAAAAATTGCTTTCAAATTCGTTAAACTTAAGTTAATTACCGAAATATAAGTTTCTTCGTGAATAGTCAATGTGTTCCCACATTACGGAAGAAGATTTCAAAATCTTTCGTCACGCCTATTATATAACGTTAGGTAAAACTACTATATTACTGATTGCGAATTTTTCATTATAATTATGATGAATATGTATTAAAATGTAAATCGGGCGTTTTGATATCTACCAATTATAAATCACAGTATTTTAATCTGACCTAGCGATTGTCTTATCGATTTCATTTGATAACAAATTCTGGAATTATTACGCTTTATTTTTATTTGCCTATTCTAATGTACTTAGATTAAAATGATAAATTAACAAATTAATCAGTTTGGTACACATACTTTCCGCTGTTAGTTTTAATAAAAACAATCGATTATGTACAAAAACAAGATATCATATATATTTCTCCCATTCTAGGCCTAACGTGCTAGCATCCTAGACCGCATCATCGCTTACCAAATGAGATAGTGGTCAAAGGCCTACCAATATAAAAAGAAAGAAAATATGACTTCATTGTAGTCAAGTCAAAAGTCAAAGCATTTATTCAGTATATGGGCAAATTAAAAATTTGCACTTACACACGTCAAATAACATTAAATAGATCATACTCAATAAAAAAATATTATAGATATAACAGAAACATAACTTATGCTTTGAATTTACAAAAAAAAATTGAGCAATTCAGCTTTCATCTAGACGTCGAACGTCACACTTAAAACACATGATTAATTCCCCCGATTAATGTAGGGATGCCAACCGCACTATTACGTGCACCCGCAACCCAGTGCATGTTTCAGTACTGCAGACAATTTTTATCCAAAAAAATTGGGAAATAATAAAACATAATTGTAGGTAGCAACTACAACAATACCAATGTAGGTACCTATCAGAGGATAGATACGTTGTATTGTTTCATTCATTCTATAAAATCTTGATGATTACGGCTGTCCAAGGTCAGCCGAATTATTTCATGAAGATTTTGACGAACTGTTTTGACAAGATTCTTCGGGTCCTTTTTAAAAAAAATAATAGTGTAAAAAAACTAAAAAAATACGCTTTTATAGAAAATCCAACTAAAAAATAGAAAATAAATTTTAATAAATTTGAATTAAAAATAGTGTAAGAAAAAATGATTTTATTGTAAAAAAAAAGCGTGGGGTGCATGGTATCAATAGTTCCAAATATTTTATGAACAGATATGACTAGAAGGGTTATTTTGATAATATCCTGAAAAGCACCCCACGCTTTTTTTTACAATAAAATCATTTTTCCTTACACTATTTTTAATTCAAATTTACTAAAATTTATATTCTATTTTTTAGTTGGATTTTCTATAAAAGCGTATTTTTTTAGTTTTTTTAAACTATTATTTATTTTTAATTTTTAGTCGATTTTTTTTTAATTTTTATTTTATTTTATTTTTAATTTATTTATTGTCATCGGTCCTTAATAAGTATGCCAAATTTCGAGTTAATCCGACGTTTTGAAGGCGGTTAAAATCATGTTCAAAGATTCCGTTACATACTAACATACAAACATACATACGTCTGAAATGAAATGAAATGAAATTGTTTGAAATGAAATGAATGAAATGAAATGAAATTGTTTAATCGCATGAAATGTGGTACAAAGTGATGTTTACATTTAAATGATGTTCAGCACATTTCGCCACAATCTGGCATGCAACATTATACTGTGAAATACATCTTCACTATCGCAGCCTCTATAAGGGCATTTAGAATTATATTAAAATTTACATTGCATTGTATTACCTAAATGAGTAGCAGAAAAGTGCTATTTTAACAAAATAAATAAACGCAGATTGACGTTTTTCTGCTAGTTTCAAAAATAAAATTAATGATAGGAGTAAAATGTCATAAAATAGTGTCAAGTAATACTAGGATTATAAATGTAATTATAATGTACATGTCAATAGAATTAATGATGTCGAAACCTTACTTGCTATTCCAATACTCATTCATATCATAAAAACATTGCTCAGCTAACCATTTGTGCAGCCTATTTTTAAACATTCTTATTGGTAGCTCCCTGATGTATTTAGGTATTTTATTAAATATTTTTATCGTTATGCATTTGCAATTTTTTTCACATAATACTGTTTTACTCTTTATATGTTTTAATTTGGTCGGATCTATTCTTACAGTCCGTAATCGTTCCTTAATATCTACCTTTTCAAATTCATCAGGGTGCTCTTTAACAAACATACCCACTTGCATTATGTATAAGCCCGTCAACGTCAAAATGTTCAGCTTTTTAAACAGTGGTTTACATGAATCCAGTGGGCCCACACCGCATAAGGCTTGAATACATTTTTTTTGTACAATAAAGACTTTCTTTATATCTGTAGAGTTGCCCCAGACCAGTAGATCGTACCGAAGAACAGACCCTACATATCCATGATATGCTGTAAGAGCAGCTCTTTCATTTACCGTTCGCCGAAGCCGTTTCAATGCGAATACAAAGCGATTCAATTTTGCGCAGACGTAGTTTATGTGTTTCTTCCAAGTGCAAAATTGATCCATATAAATGCCTAAAAATTTATATTCATGAATGGCATCTATTGCTTGACCTCTACAAGTTACAAAGAGATCTGGTTGTAATCAACACCAATATTATAAATGCGAAAGTCAGTTTGTTTATTTGTTTGTTTGTTTGTTTGTTTGTTTGTTTGGGACTTCTTCACGGTCAAACGGCTTGACAGATTTGGCTGAAATTTTGTACAAAGATAGTACATAGGGCAGAATAGGATATAGGATACTTTTTTTTTGGCTATCGAGTCAGGGGGTCCAGATATTTTTAATTGAATTTTGTAAATATAAGACATCTTCTTGAATAAACGGCTTGACCGATTTGTCTGAAATTTTGTTTGAATACATGTCATAGGGCAGAATAGAATATAGGATACTTTCTTTCTGGCTGTCGAGTCAGGGGGTCCAGATATTTTTAATGGAATTTTGTAAATATAAGACATCTTCTCGAATAAACCGCTTGACCGATTTGTCTGACATGTTATGTAAAGACAGTTCATAGGGCAGAAAAGGATACAGAAAACTTATTTTCTGGCTATCAAGTCAGGGGGTCCAAATATTTTTAATTGAATTTTGTAAATAAAAGACATCTTCTCGAATAAACGGCTTGACCGATTTGCCTGAAATTTTGTGTGAATACATGTCATAGGGCAGAATAGGATATAAGATACTCTTTTTCTGGCTGTCGAGTCTGGGGGTCCAAATATTTTTAACGGAATTTCGTAAATAAAAGGCATCTTCTCGAATAAACGGCTTGATCAATTTGCCTGTCATGTTGTATAAAGACAATTCATAGGGCAGAATAGGATATAGAATACATTTTTTCTGGCTATCGAGTCAGGGAGTTCAAATATTTTTAATTAAATTTTGTAAATATAAGACCACTTCTCAAATAAAAGGCTTGACCAAATAGCCTGACATGTAGTATAAAGACAGTTCATAGGGCAGAATAGGATACAGAAAACTTCTTTTCTGGCTATCAAGTCAGGGGGTCCAAATATTTTTAACGGAATTTCGTAAATAAAAGGCATCTTCTCGAATAAACGGCTTGACCAATTTGCCTGACATGTTGTGTAAAGACAGTTCATATGGCAGAATAGGATATAGAAAACTTATTTTCTGGCTATCAAGTCAGGGGGTCCAAATATTTTTAATTAAATTTTGTAAATATAAGACATCTTCTCGAATAAACGGCTTGACCGGTTTGCCTGAAATTTTGTGTGAATACATGTCATAGGGCAGAATAGGATATAGGATACTTTTTTTCTGGCTGTCGAGTCTGGGGGTCCAGATATTTTTAATTGAATTTTGTAAATATAAGACCTCTTCTCGAATAAACGGCTTCACCGATTTGCCTGTCATGTTGTATAAAGACAGTTCATAGGGCAGAATAGGATACAGAAAACTTTTTTTCTGGCTATCAAGTCAGGGGGTCCAAATATTTTTAACGGAATTTCGTAAATAAAAGGCATCTTCTCGAATAAGCGACTTGACCAATTTGCCTGACATGTTGTGTAAAGACAGTTCATAGGGCAGAATAGGATATAGAATACTTTTTTTCTAGCTATCGAGTCAGGGGGTCCAAATATTTTTAATTGAATTTTGTAAATATAAGACCTTTTCTCGAATAAACGTCTTGACCAATTTGCCTGGCATGTTGTATAAAGACAGTTCATAGGGCAGAGTAGGATATAGGATACTTTTTTTTTGCTATCGAGTCTGGGTGTCCAGATTTTTTTTTTATTGAATTTTGGGTATGTGTGGCCACTTATCAGCTAAACGGCTTGACCGATACGGCTGAAATTTTCTACATATACAGCTCATATGGCATAGAAGCACATAGGATACTTTTTTTCTGGCAGTCGAGTCCAGGTGTCCAGATTTTTTTTATTGAACTTTGTTAATGTGTGGCCTCCTCTCCGTCAAACGGGTAAACCATTTCAGCTGAAATTTTGTGCACAGAAGGTCAATAAGACATAGGATACTTTTTTTTGGCTGGCATTTCGAATGTCCATAATTTTATCATGGAATAATGTGTTGCCTCTTAGCGGCAATCGTTTTCACCGATTCAGCTCAAATTTAGTATTTTGAATTTTTTAAACGTGTGACCTCTTCTCGGTTAAACGAGTTGACCGATTGAGCTAAAATTGTACAGAGACAGTCAATAAGACATAGACCAAGAGTAGACTCTATTATCCGAGCACATTGGTTACTTTTTTTTACAATCGAGTCCGGTTGTCAGTTTTTATTGTTGAATTTTGTATATGTTTGGCCTCTTTTCGGCCAAAAGGCTTGACCGATTCACATGACATTTTGTACATAGATATTTAATAGGGCATAAAAGGGCAAAGAATAATTTTTTTTTCGGTAGTTAAGTGAGGGTGCATATATTTTTGTTAACTTTACATACAGTTAACATAATCATAAAAGTTTTACCTTAGGTTCGTCTATAATGACTTAATTAGTGTCTTGATTAGGCCATAAAACTGTCAGGATCATAAGAAGTCATCAAAATTTACGCGCTGGCTTTGCTTGCCTAACGTGTTTATCTGCTTTTTGGGGAGTATTTCAAAAACTTTCGTGTTTTAACAGCCTTAGGGTAATTGGTGTTGACTTAGTAGGTCATACAACCTGTCAGGGTCATTAAAATGCGTGATATTTTTTCGCGCTCGCTTCCCTCGCGTAGTTATAGCACTCTCTGCGCTCGCGCAAGCATTTATTTTATCTACTTTGAATGTAATATTTCAGAAACTTTTGTATTTTAATAGCCACGCCACATTCATCAAAACGAGTCACAAATTAAAACAGAACAACCTTCAATAATCATAATGATTATTAACCTTAAATTAAGTGGATATCAAATTTAACCCTAATGCCATCGGTGTTGACTTAGTAGGTCTTAAAAACTGTCAGGGTCATAAAAAGTCGTAAAAATTTCCGCGCTCGCTTCGCTCGCGCAGTGATAGCGCTCGCTACGCTCGCGCAAGCATTTATTTTACCAACTTTAAAGGTAATATTTCAGCAACTTTTGTATATTAATAACTACATTCATCAAAACAAGTCATAAATTAAAACTGTACAATCTTCAATAATCATAATGATTATTACCTTAAAATAAGTGGTCATAAAATGTCAGGGTCATAAAAAGTCGTAAACATTTTCGCGCTAGCTTCGCTCGCGCTGTAATAGCGCTCGCTACGCTCGCGCAAGCATTTATTTTATCAACTTTGAAGGAAATATTTTGTCAACTTTTGAATTTTAATAGCGAAAACGAATCATACATTGAAACAGAACAACCTTCAATAATCATAATGATTAGTAACCTTAAATTAAGTCGATATCAAATTTAACCCTAATGCCATCGGTGTTGACTTAGTAGGTCTTAAAAACTGTCAGGGTCATAAAAAGTCGTAAAAAATTTCCGCGCGAGCGAAGCGAGCGCGGTGATAGCGCTCGCTACGCTCGCGCAAGCATTTATTTTATCAACTTTAAAGGTAATATTTCAGCAACTTTTGTATATTAATAACCACATGCATCAAAACGAGTCATAAATTAAAACTGTACAATCTTCAATAATCATAATGATTATTACCTTAAAATAAGTGGCCATAAAATGTCAGGGTCACAAAAAGTCGTAAAAATTTTCGCGCTCGCTTCGCTCGCGCAGTAATAGCGCTCGCTACGCTCGCGCAAGCATTTATTTTATCAACTTTGAAGGAAATATTTTGTCAACTTTTGAATTTTAATAGCGAAAACGAATCATACATTGAAACAGAACAACCTTCAATAATCATAATGAATATTAACCTTAAAATAAGTGGATATCACGTTTCACTTTAGTGTCATCAGTGTTGACTTAGTAGGTTATAAAATCTGTCAGGGTCATAAAAAGTCGTAAAAAATTTTCACGCTCGCTTCGCTCGCGCAGTCATAACGCTCGCTTCGCTCGCCCAATTATTTATTTTATCTACTTCGAAGGTATATTTTTCAGCAAATTTTGTATTTTAATAGCCTCATGCATCAAAATGAGTCATACATTGAAACAGTACAACCTTCAATAATCATAATGATTATTAACCTTTAATTAAGTGGATATCAAATTTAACCCTAATGTCATCGGTGTTGACTTAGTAGGTCATAAAATCTATCCGGGTCATAAAAAGACGAAAAAAAAATCTCGCTCGCTTCGCTCGCGCAGTGATAGCGCTCGCTGCGCTCGCGCGAGTATTTGTTTTCTCTACTTTAAAGGTAAAATTTCAGCAAATTCTGTATTTTTATAGACACATGCATCAAAATGAGTCTTAAATTGAAACAGTACAACCTTCAATAACCATAATGATTATTAACCTTAAAATAAGTGATTATCGACTTTAACCTGAGCGTCATCAGTGTTGACTTAGTAGGTCATTAAAACTGTCAGGGTCATAAAAAGTCGTAAACATTTTTCGCAGTAATAACGCTATATAGCGTATAATAGCGTGTTTCAACAGCCTCATACATTAGACTGACTCAAATACTTAAACAGCAAAACTCGGTAAACCTTGGTTAGGTTTACCAAGTAATTATTAATGACTTTAACAATAGACGATATCGAGTTCGACCTAAGAGTCATCTATAGTGAGTTTATTATTAGGTCGTAATTTGTCAGGGTCATAAAAAGTCATAAAAAATGTTCGCTCGCGCAATGACAGCTCTCGCTGCGCTCGCGCAGCTATTCTCCTTATTTTCTTTGTAAGAAATGTTTTAGGAACTTTTGTGTTGAGTCAAACATTTAAACAGCACAACTTCGTATACCTAACTAAAATGATTAATGACTTTAACAATAGAGGATATTGAGTTCGACTTTTGGGTCACCTATGGTGACTTGGCCTAAGAGATCATCGATCTTGACCTCAAAGATCATAAAGACTCAAATAACGCGGGCGAAGCCGCGAGTAACAGCTAGTGATTTATATGTACGAAAGTTAATGGTTTTTGTTTTTGTCAAGTTTGCTGTTAATTTATTATAGTCTAACCAATCTACAATTGAATTAGCTGCTAGATTTATTGCATTTCCGTGATCGTATAATGTTATATTATTCCTATTAGTCACGATAACTAACACGTCATCTGCGAAGAGAACACACTTATGATCTGTCGCTGTGGGTAAATCATTTATGTAAGCTAAGAATAAGAGCGGTCCTAAGATGCTTCCTTGTGGTACTCCATTTTTATTTATTTGATAGGAAGACCTGCAGAAGCTAAATATGTTGTTTTCGCTTAAAGAAGATATTTCCACGCATTGCGTACGATTTGTTAAATAGCTTGAAAGCCAACTAAGTGTTGGTCCTCTGACTCCATAGCTCTCGCATTTGTTAATAAGCATTTGGTGATTAACGAAATCAAATGCCTTGCTCATGTCAAAAAAGAGCACAGAGACAGGCTTGCGTTTGTCCATTTGAGATACAACCTCACTAATTAAGTTAAACGCCGCTAGTGTAGTGGATTTTCCTTTTTGAAAGCCATTTTGTTCTGCTTTGATGATATTAAATTTGACTAAGTAGTCATTACAGTAGTGAAGCTAATAAAAGCGTATTAAAAACCACTCAGTTAGCTGGAAATTATATTTTAATTACACGTCTACTCTAAACAACTGTTTATTGGTTACTGCTCATTTCAAAATGGCGGCAAGCCTTTTTATAGATTTATGTAAATGCTGATGCATTATTTTAAGTGAATTAAATTTGTTCATAACAGAACGCATGAACGGATTTGACACGTAGTATTTATATTCTCTTTGAATTTGACACGAGTATTATCGACCAATTTTAGTTTATTAGTATTTTATTGACATTACCTTCACAAATAAATGATTTAATTAGAAAAATGTGTACGAAAATTGTGTATTAAGCTGAAATTTACATAAAATACTCGGATTTACGGTCTTTTTTAGCTGTGAAAAAATCTAGGTTTTCGTGATCTAAAGATATTCGTTTATGTCGCGCATTATTTCGTGTGCAAATAATACTCGAACTTGGCAGGTGTAATTTGAAATCGTTTAGAAAGTAGGAACTATCTGTGTACCAAATTTCATCTGAGTTCGTTCAGTAGTTTTTGTGTGATTGAATAACAAACGTAGAAACTTTCAAATTTCTAATAATAGAAATGTAAAACTACTAGTAGGCTTAATTTCATTTACATTTTGCAATTCTTAAAACAGCTCTGTAATTAAATTTCACTGCACAAAGTAATCAACTATCGATTATCATCGATCAATATCAAAATCATAAAGATAAACTTTTTCACGTGTGCATATACCTATTATCACGATTTACGCCAAAAATATTTATAATTAACTAGTAATTGTAAAAGGGCATTGCCATTTCAGGCTTTGCTAATAAAAATAATTAAGATAGTTTAAAAACTAAAACAACCGACTTCTATGCCGCGCGAGTCAGTTGCAGTAGTTTGAGACGTTTATCGTCGTATCTCTGAAGATACATATCAGATCTGGATGAAATTACAATGAGACCACCTTGGAAATGTACAATTTAAAAAATAATCATTCGAATCGGTTCTCAATTGACGGAGAAATCACGTAAACACACTAAAAACATACAGATGAATTTGAGAACCTCCTTATTTTTGGAAGTCGGTTGACAAAAATATGTCGTTTTGCAATGGTAGGGGTTCTCTTAATCCGCCTGGGGCGGTACCACCGCTTTGTCTCTTATTCATCTCTGAAATAGATTAAGTGTCCAGTGAAATTCGATTCAATTTAATTCGATTCATTTATTGTTCAGACACATAGATCCATTTGGTTAGTATTTATTATAAGCCTTAATTAAAATAAATTAAAATAAATTGTTAGTCATTAATCACACATTTATTAGTCATTAAATTTATATTTATTAGTCTTTCATTCATATTTATATGTATTATTCATTAAAATCAGATCATTGGCCCTATAAGACTAAGGTAACATCTTATCAAGGCGCAGTGAAGTGACACGAAAAATCAATGTAGTGTCTTGTGAGCACATATTCTGCCCCCGTATGCTTGAATTTGATAGGGATTGAAATTAACGAACACGACAGAGATGGAGCTATACAGCCTGCATAGCTGCGTCTCTGTCATTTAGTTCATTTTGTTCATTCAATAATCAACTGTCAAACTCAAGCATAAGCCCCCTAATCGCTTGTTTGTATGTAAAAGTTTACAAGCTTTTATTTTACTTACCGTAGCGCCTATACGAATGAATCGATTTTGATTTAGTTTTATTTTTGTTTGATAGGTCACTTAATCGAGAGTGTTCTTATCTTTGATTCATGAAAATCCGTTCAGCCGTTTTAAGCTTTTTTCTAGATCATGGCGCAATTCGAAATTCGGTATCCTCTTACTGCAATGATATTGTAAAGGTACGGACACACCGCAGCGTCCTGCGTGCGCGATCTAAGCGGCGATCAAATAGCGCAGTTGTATTTGTATCGACTGGTTCACACCAAACGCGATCAGAAAACAATTGAAATGTACTGAGATCGCGCCCGCAGAAAACTTATTCAAAAACGGATCATTTACTAGGGTGCTACGATCCCACAGACAGAAACACACATACACAAATACACACGTCAAACGTATAATAAATATATATATATATGTCGGAGATAATGAATTTACGCGGGTATACGACGTCACTTATTTTATTAGAATGGCAACTCCATACAACATAGTTGTGCGCACTGACTCATTAAAATAAAATCATCGTGTCGGTCGACGAGGACGGCCATTTAGAGAGCAATCCATTTGAATCTGCGAAAGCAGCGGTGGGATTGATCTCCAAATCATCCCGCGTGTCTACCGCGATACCTGCTACCTGCTATCAATAATATTTTCGGTCGGAACGTGAAGCTCAAGAAAATAGTGCGTCAGGTCCATCGACATCAAGGAACGAAGTACATGGCGTGCCTTCACCCGAAACGTGGGCTGTGTTTTTGCAAAATATGATGGCGAGCTTCCTGAATTCCAA
Source organism: Cabera pusaria (assembly GCA_954871355.1). Taxonomy (NCBI): domain Eukaryota; kingdom Metazoa; phylum Arthropoda; class Insecta; order Lepidoptera; family Geometridae; genus Cabera; species Cabera pusaria. Next base: position 7,613,931 of record OX940899.1, read on the forward strand.
TCAGAAATCTACGAGCGTCGGCGGTGAAGCTAAAGCCTAGCGAGATTTGCCATTTGAGCTGGACGATTGTCAGTTCACAGCGACTAATTTCCTGGACACCCTGTATAATAACAGGGTGTCCAGGAAGTAGTATCAAGCGGAAGTCCAGAGGTAGAACACCTCAACGGGTATCTAAATCTAAATCTAAACCATGTTCGTTCCACGATTTTTGGTAGTTTAGGAGTTATGGCTTTTTTTTAACAATTTCTACTAAAATACGACTACAGAGACGTTTTTGGTCATATTGACCTTAATAATAAAGATAATTGGCTAATGTTTTTTTTACATATAGCTGATTAGCTGATCATTAATACTATATTTAAAAAACAACCAACAATGTTAACCGGTTTGACAAAAAAAATAATTGAATTCCATAAAGTGAGAAATCATCAAGTGAAGTTTAATCTTTGAAGGCCGATTACATAAAAATATGACGTATATTTTTTCGAACAAGTTTCAGAAACATTCTTATTTTAATAGTAATCTGTGGTATACATTTTATTCACGTATCTTTAAAGAAAAAATCATTCCTAAAATTTAATTAAAAACTTACTTCACATAGAATGATCACTTTTTATAGGAGTAACTGAAGCATATTAAACTAAACAAAAACACTCTAATTATTTCAGTAGGTACTGAAATTGCACCATCTAGTTTATTTAGATAGACACAATTAAAAAAATAATAATAATGTTTGGTCTCACACATAAAACTTCCATGATTTTTACAATAGTAAAATAGTACATTATGGTACAAGTGTGTAATGTTGGTGATTACCGCAGAGGTGCCATTGAGACCCGAGCCGTTAGGTGAGGGTCTTAAAAGAGGCGAGGACGGTAATCATCAATAAACACGTGTATCATACGACGTTTTTTAACTAGTATTTGTAGACATTTCAATTAATAAATAACTATAACTTCATCAGTGAAAACGAGTTGTGTATGTGAAATTGTGAATTTTTTTCGCAATGGTGGGAAAAATTCATAAGTTTTTTTTTTCTTCTTTCCCAGTCAAGGGAATTTTTTGGCGTCACACGTTCGTGCATTTGCCAGAGTCTTGTTTTATATCTTGATCTTGCATATTAACTTGTGCATATGTTATTATATGAAATTTATTTAGGTTAAAACAAAAGTGGGGAAACGTTTAACGCGAAAACTGTAGGTATGAATCTTGCCATCGGAATTTAGAAAACTTTGGTAACTATTGAAAAGTAAAATGGATCAGTATATAAAAAATAAAGAAAAATTGAGATATAGAACAATATTTACAATATAAAATTAAATTTACAGTATATTATGTACACTAGAATCATATTTACAATTTTATATGATTACAAACAATAAAATCTGAAAGAGTTTTTATATAAATTTGGATTAATATTGCAAAGAAGAACTTTGATATTTGTAGGTAAGGGAACATGGAGAGATATCAATGTGTCGTAAAAGGAACTACGGTCATATTTGGAACAAGCAAAAAATATATGGTCCAGATCCCCATAGTCATGACCACATTCACATTTAGTGCTGTCTACAATATTAAATCTAGCAAGATGTGCAGGACAAGTGGTATGGCCCAAACGCATTCTTATAATAATTGATGTCACAACCTTGCTAAACCTAATATGCGAAAACCACGGTCTTCGCGGAATATGCGGTTGTATGCTATAATAATATTTGCCTTTAATTTGACTGCTGCTCTCCCAGTTTCTCACCCAAGATTCTTGAAGCGAGAATCTGGGAAGTGCAGCTAGATCATGTGTGTAATTTTTAAACGGATAACGGTCTCCACAGTCGACAGCCTCTTTAGCTAGCTTATCGGCCTTTTCATTTCCAATAATCCCTCTATGGCTGGGTACCCAAACAAAATTTACTTTAAGACCTTTTAAAACGCACAAATTTAGCTTTTGTCTAGCTTCTGCTATACGAGGGGAAAAAGGCTTAGCTTTAAATGGATATCTCTCTAAAGCCTGTAACACGCTCTTACAATCGCTAATAATCACAGTTTTGTCAAGTTTTAACAGTATAATATATTCTCAAGCTTTAACGATGCCAAGACATTCACCAGTAAACACAGAAGACTCAGGAGGACATTTTATTTTCTGAACTATATTATATTCAGCATGATATACACCTACACCTGTATGATTATCGGATGTCTGCTTAGATGCATCCGTATATACTCGATGCCAATTAGGCCACTTTTCTTGGACAAGCGATATGAAGTTGAAATTAGCATTCGTACTATCAATTTCCAAATCAAATATTATTGTAGGATAACTTATTAAGGCTTCATAATCGCAATTAAATAATTCAAGAGTTGGGGAACGGTGTATCGGAGCATTTAGTAGCTTGCATCTCAAAAGGCTTGTAATTAGACAGGGTACGCGTTTATGGTTCCAATAATCTGATGATTCTGTAAGATTGACGAGGATATTAAGTTTTTGAAGTAAAAGGTTATTAGAAAATTGTACATTACGGAAAAGCAAATGGTCAGACAAAAGCTGACGTCTTAAACTTAGAGGAGGTTCAACGCATTCAATTTTTAAGGCATTAATAGGGCTAGTTTTCATTGCTCCGGATACTATTCGCAAGGCTTTTGATTGAATGTCATCCAATTTCTTAAGGCTTACTGCACTACAAGGTTCAAGCAAAAATGTCCCGTAATCCAGGACACTTCTAACAAGAGCATTGTAGATAAGTTTCATAGAAAAAGGATGAGCACCCCACCAAACGCCTGAGAGGCATCTTAATAAATTCAGGAGCTTTTCACATTTAGCCAAAATATATTCACAGTGTGGAATACCCGAAAGTTTTGTTTCTATATAAACACCTAAAAATTTTACTTCATTCCTTGTTGGCATGATGTTGTTTTCGAAACATATAGATACGAGTATATGGGGACGTAAACGTTGTCTCGTAAAGTGAACCACAGAACTTTTTTGGGCAGATATGCTAAGGCCGTTTTCATCCAGCCACACCTTCAAAAGATTTAGTGAATTAGTTAATTCATTACAAATAACATCTGCTGATTTTCCTGTCGAATAAATAGCAATATCATCAGCATATTGTAGTATATTTGTAGATTTCTGAATGGAACGTTCTAAATCATACGAATATATATTAAATAAAATCGGGCTGAGAACTGACCCTTGTGGAAGGCCTTTCCACACAAGTCTACTCTGGTCTCGAGCATGATCAAGTTTTAAGCACCTACCTGATAGTATATTAATAATAAAGCATGTTTAATCTTTCAGGGATATTTAGTTTCTGTAACTTTTGTTTAAGGACATTGAGTAGCACATTATCGTAAGCAGATTTTAAATCTAAAAAAACTGCAATAAGGTATTCATTACAGCTAAATGCGATTCGAATATCTGTTATAAGGGTACCAATACTGTCTAAAGTGCTTTTGCCTCTTCTAAAACCGAACTGAGTCTCGAATAATATTTTGCGATTTTCAATCACCCATTCAAGTCGGTTTTTAACTAGATTCTCAGCATTTTTTACTAGAACTGATGATAAAGCTATTGGGCGATATGAAGAAGCATCTGTTGGAGATTTTTCAGGCTTTAAAATAGGAATAACAATTTGTGATTTCCATGAAGATGGAATATGTCCGGATAATAAGGCTGAATTTATAATTTCCAAGTAAAATGATAAAGATGATGGATTAAGGTTAGCTAGAAAATAATATGGTATACCATCTTCACCAGGTGAAGAATCTTAATCTTAACAGAAGACAGTACACCTTGTAGTTCCTGTAAAGTAAAAAGGGAGTTCAGTGGTGATTGGTTCACTTTTATGGAAGAAGGAACGGAAATGTCGAAAACTTCCTGTTGAGGAACAAAAGGTGCAGCTAATTTGTCAAGAAATAAAACACTTAATTCTGGTGGCATCATAACTGAAAGCCGTGAATTAGTAGTACCTTTTCTAAATCACCTAATATTTGACCAAACAATGGAAGGATGAGTACTAGGGGAAATAGAAAGACAATAATTTTTCCAACCCTCGAATTTTTTATCTCTGAGTAGTTTGCGGGTCTGTGCCATAACTTCTAAAAGATTTTCTAAATTTTCATCCGACATTTCTTCATTATATTGAATTTCCGCATTTTTTCTTTTTTTAACTGTTTCATTACATTCTCTGTCCCACCAAGGAGGTGAAGGGATAATTTTTGTTTGAGGATTTTTAATCGGGAATGTTTCATCTGCAGAACGTTTAAGAATTTTGGTAAAGGCATCCGCACATTTATCAATGTCAACTGTTACATTCGAAAGGTGAGATACCTGAAGATCAACTGAGGTCTTGTATTTGTCCCATGGTGCTTCTTGTATTTGAGACGGGGCTCCCGCATTGGAAAACGTTGATATCGGTTATTGGGAAAAGATATTAAAATAGGGAAGTGGTCACTTCCATAAGTGGATGCTAATGTGTACCATGTAATAGCCGATGCCAAGTTTGCAGTACATATTGATAAATCTATCACACTTTTATTTTCGTTAGGGGCAGTACGTCGAGTGGCAGACCCAGAATTTAATATACAGAGGTTATGTGAATCCAAAAGGTCTATTAGTATCTCACCACAATATGTGGTAATTGAAGAAACCCAAGAAATATGATGCGAATTGAAATCGCCAAGAATTAAAAATGGTTTAGGGAGTGCAGTAATAAGTTGATTTAGCTGTACAAAAGTTAAAGAAGAAGGAGAAGGAATATATACAGAAACAACACAAATATTTCCAACCTGTGCTGCTACCACAGAAAATCTATTAAAATCTGGAAGAGAAATAATGGAGAAAGGGATAGTATTTCTGATGAGTAAGGCAGCACCGCCGTACCCATCAGATCTATCATCCCTTAAACAAGAAAATCCGTGGATTTTGAAAACGGAGCCTGGTTTTAACCAGGTCTCCGAGAGAGAAAATAAACGAGTGTTGTACTTGTTTATTACATAAATGATTTCAATTTTTTTAGGAACTGCACTTAGGCAGTTCCACTCTATCACTGCTTTGAAGACCGCCATTTTTAATGGCTTTGTGAACATTAAACGTTTCTATTATAGGGGCGACGTTGGACGGTATATTTATTTTAGACTGTGTAAGGGCTTCTACGAGAATCCGAATGATGTCTGTAGATGACATCATGAGAGGATTGTCGTCATTATTTTTAATTAATGCACATCCATTTTGTGGAGATGGCATATTATATTCATTTATGATCTTATTATGGGCCACTTGGTCGTAGCCTTTAGTTAGTTTAGGTGCGGGACGTCGATTATTAAACACAGTTTTCCTGTAAGTGGTAAAAGGTGTTTTAGGTGTGTCATTTGTTATAAAAGAAGACGGACGAGTGGTACGAGTTTGAGGGGCAGAGTTAACTATATCAGCATAAGACTTAACAACAGGAGGGAGTAATTTAGCTGCTTCACCATAAAATATACATTTTTCAGACATAGCAATTTTAATGTTTTTATGTCTATTAAATTCTGGGCATGTTTTACTAATGGCGTAATGAGAGCCAGAGCATAAACAGCATGACGCATTATCTTCATCACCATCACAAGTGTCACCTGAATGATCGTTTCCGCACTTATAACATCTAGGTTGAGCACGGCATTGCATTTTTGTGTGTCCAAAGCGGCAACATTTGAAACATTGGATTGTCAGGTAAGTATACAAATCAACAGGTAAATAATTGTAGCAAATGAAAATTCTTTTGGGGAGTACTTGGGCGTCAAAAGTAATAACTATTGTTTGTGTGGGTTTCCAAATCGGTGAACCATCAACTATAGTTTTGAAATTAATTCGCCTCACTTTTAATATTTTACCGCAACCATCAGGTACTGAAATGCTTTCCATCACTTCTTCAGGTGACCATTCCGATTGGACACCACGAACGACACCCATTCGAGTCACATTGAATGAAGGAATAAACGCTTTGAATTTATTAGTAGCTAAACTATTACTAGCTAAAAATGAGTTAGCATCGTTAAAGTCGGTAAAAGCAAGCGAAATCCTATTCTTGCCTATCCTCTTAACAGAACCATTTACTATGTCTTTAAAGGCATTGCGTTTAAGGAACTTTCCAAAGGAGACCGGGTGAAGAATGGAACCGTCATCAGGCGAATTTGTTTCCTTTTGAACATGAATCACAAACGGAGCGCTATCATTGGGCTGGTAAAGAGAACGTGCCACGGGTGTATAAACTTGAGGACCTGGACCATTGCTAGGTGTAGGGACAGATGCTGGTAAATTATTTTCATGGGAAGTATTCTTAAATTAATTATTTTCGCTATCTGTGCTAACTATGCCAGTACAGCGACATCCCGTTTTACCATCGATTGCTTGCGCATGTTTCCTTTTCTTTTTGTTGCAAGTTTTACATATTTTATGTAAGTGGCTCCTTTTACGCGCATTGCGCTGAGTTTGAGATCCATCCGTTTCCATACCAGATTCAGCAGATACCACGTTTGTGGTGGGGATCGTTACAAAATTAATAGCCGGGGGAACGGTGCCCCCCGGGTCCACCAAGTCGGGCGGCTCGTTCATTTCAAAAAATAAATAAAAACTTACTGAGTCAAAAGTCAAAAGTCAAAGCATTTATTCAGTATATGGGCAAATTAAAAATTAGCACTTACACACGTCAAATAACATTAAATAGATCATATTCAACAAAAAATATAGATATAACAGAAAAATAACGCTTTGAATTTACAAAAAAAAAACAAAGGTATTGAGCCATTCAGCTTTCATATAGACGTCGAACGTCACACTTAAAACACATGTTTAATTCCCCTTATTAATGTTAATGTAGGGTTGCCAACCGTACCATTACGTGCACCCGCAACCCAGTGCATGTTTCAGTACTTCAGACAATTTTTATCCAAAAAATTGTGAAATAATGAAACATAATAGATAAATAAAACGCAGACTAATTGCAGTACAAATCATGTTCCGAATGGAACTGATTGTCCGACTATCAGCCGCATAAGTCGAGTCCGAAGAAACTATACACTTAAAATATAATTTATACACTTATTAACAATATAAACAGATAATTGTAGCTTCACTGATCCTTTTTACCAGTTATAATAAACTAGCTGTTACCCGCGGCTTCGCCCGCGTTATTTGAGTCTTTATGATCTTTGAGGTCAAGATCGATGATCTCTTAGGCCAAGTCACCATAGGTGACCCAAAAGTCGAACTCAATATCCTCTATTGTTAAAGTCATTAATCATTTTGGTTAGGTATACGAAGTTGTGCTGTTTAAATGTTTGACTCAACACAAAAGTTCCTAAAACATTTCTTACAAAGAAAATAAGGAGAATAGCTGCGCGAGCGCAGCGAGAGCTGTCATTGCGCGAGCGAACATTTTTTATGACTTTTTATGACCCTGACAAATTACGACCTAATAATAAACTCACTATAGATGACTCTTAGGTCGAACTCGATATCGTCTATTGTTAAAGTCATTAATAATTACTTGGTAAACCTAACCAAGGTTTACCGAGTTTTGCTGTTTAAGTATTTGAGTCAGTCTAATGTATGAGGCTGTTGAAACACGCTATTATACGCTATATAGCGTTATTACTGCGAAAAATGTTTACGACTTTTTATGACCCTGACAGTTTTAATGACCTACTAAGTCAACACTGATGACGCTCAGGTTAAAGTCGATAATCACTTATTTTAAGGTTAATAATCATTATGGTTATTGAAGGTTGTACTGTTTCAATTTAAGACTCATTTTGATGCATGTGTCTATAAAAATACAGAATTTGCTGAAATATTACCTTTAAAGTAGAGAAAACAAATACTCGCGCGAGCGCAGCGAGCGCTATTACTGCGCGAGAGAAGCGAGTGAGATTTTTTTTACGTCTTTTTATGACCCTGATAGATTTTATGACCTACTAAGTCAACACCGATGACATTAGGGTTAAATTTGATATCCACTTAATTAAAGGTTAATAATCATTATGATTATTGAAGGTTGTACTGTTTCAATGTATGACTCGTTTTGATGCATGAGGCTATTAAAATACAAAATTTGCTGAAAAATATACCTTCGAAGTAGATACAATAAATAATTGGGCGAGCGAAGCGAGCGCTATGACTGCGCGAGCGAAGCGAGCGTGAAAAATGTTTACGAATTTTTATGACCCTGACAGTTTTTATAACCTACTAAGTCAACACTGATGACACTCAAGTGAAACGTGATATCCAATTATTTTAAGGTTAATATTCATTATGATTATTGAAGGTTGTTCTGTTTTAATTTATGACTCGTTTTGATGCATATGGTTATAAATTTGCGAAAGTTGCTGAAATATTTCCTTCAAAGTTGATAAAATAAATGCTTGCGCGAGCGCAGCGAGCGCGAAAATTTTTACGACTTTTTATGACCCTGACATTTTATGGCCACTTATTTTAAGGTAATAATCATTATGATTATTGAAGATTGTACAGTTTTAATTTATGACTCGTTTTGATGCATGTGGTTATTAATATACAAAAGTTGCTGAAATATTACCTTTAAAGTTGATAAAATAAATGCTTGCGCGAGCGTAGCGAGCGCGGAAATTTTTTACGACTTTTTATGACCCTGACAGTTTTTATGACCTACTATGTCAACACCGATGGCATCAGGGTTATATTTGATATCCACTTAATTTAAGGTAAATAATCACTATGATTATTGAAAGTTGTTCTGTTTCAATGTATGATTCGTTTTGATGCATGTGGCTATTAAAATTCAAAAGTTGACGAAATATTTCCTACAAAGTTGATAAAATAAATGCTTGCGTGAGCGTAGCGAGCGCTATCACTTCGCGAGCGAAGCGAGCGCGGAATTTTTTTACGACTTTTTATGACCCTGACAGTTTTTATGACCTACTAAGTCAACACTGATTACATTAGGGTTAAACGTGATATCCACTTATTTTAAAGTTAATAATCATTATGATTATTGAAGGTTGTACTGTTTTAATTTATGACTCGTTTTGATGTATGTGGCGTGGCTATTAAAATATAAAAGTTTCTGAAATATTACATTCAAAGTAGATAAAATAAATGCTTGCGCGAGCGCAGAGAGTGCTATAACTACGCGAGCGAAGCGAGCGCGAAAAAATATCACGTATTTTAATGACCCTGACAGGTTGTATGACCTACTAAGTCAACACTTATTACCCTAAGGCTGTTAAAACACGAAAGTTTTTGAAATACTTCCCAAAAAGCAGATAAACACGTTGGGCAAGCAAAGCCAGCGCGTAAATTTTGATGACTTCTAATGATCCTGACAGTTTTATGGCCTAATCAAGACACTAATTGAGTCATTATAGACGAACCTAAGGTCAAACTTTTATGATTATGTTAATTGTATGTAAAGTTAACAAAAATATATGCACCCTCACTTAACTACCGAAAAAAAAAGTATTCTTTGCCCTTTTATGCCCTATTAAATATCTTTGTACAAAATGTCATGTGAATCGGTCAAGCCTTCTGGCCGAAAAGAGGCCAAACATATACAAAATTCAACAATAAAAAACTGACAACCGGACTCGATTGTAAAAAAAGTAACCAATGTGCTCGGATAATAGACTCTACTCTTGGTCTATGTCTTATTGACTGTCTCTGTACAATTTTAGCTCAATCGGTCAAGTCGTTTAACCGAGAAGAGGTCACACGTTTAAAAAATACAAAATACTAAATTTGAGCTGAATCGGTGAAAACGATTGCCGCTAAGAGGCAACACATTATTCCATGATAAAATTATGGACACTCGAAATTGCAGCCAAAAAAAAGTATCCTATGTCTTATTGACCTTCTGTGCACAAAATTTCAGCTGAAATGGTTTACCCGTTTGACGGAGAGGAGGCCACACATTTACAAAGTTCAATAAAAAAAATCTGGACACCTGGACTCGACTGCCAGAAAAAAAGTATCCTATGTGCTTCTATGCTATATGAGCTGTATATGTAGAAAATTTCAGCCGTATCGGTCAAGCCGTTTAGCTGATAAGTGGCCACACATACCCAAAATTCAATAAAAAAAAATCTGGACACCCAGACTCGTTAGCAAAAAAAAAGTATCCTATATCCTACTCTGCCCTATGAACTGTCTTTATACAACATGCCAGGCAAATTGGTCAAGACGTTTATTCGAGAAAAGGTCTTATATTTACAAAATTCAATTAAAAATATTTGGACCCCCTGACTCGATAGCCAGAAAAAAAGTTTTCTGTATCCTATTCTGCCCTATGAACTGTCTTTAAACAACATGTCAGGCAAATTGGTCAAGTCGCTTATTCGAGAAGATGCCTTTTATTTACGAAATTCCGTTAAAAATATTTGGACCCCCTGACTTGATAGCCAGAAAAAAAGTTTTCTGTATCCTATTCTGCCCTATGAACTGTCTTTATACAACATGACAGGCAAATCGGTCAAGCCGTTTATTCGAGAAGAGGTCTTATATTTACAAAATTCAATTAAAAATATCTGGACCCCCAGACTCGACAGCCAGAAAAAAAGTATCCTTTATCCTATTCTGCCCTATGACATGTATTCACACAAAATTTCAGGCAAACCGGTCAAGCCGTTTATTCGAGAAGATGTCTTATATTTACAAAATTCAATTAAAAATATTTGGACCCCCTGACTTGATAGCCAGAAAATAAGTTTTCTGTATCCTATTCTGCCCTATGAACTGTCTTTACACAACATGTCAGGCAAATTGGTCAAGCCGTTTATTCGAGAAGATGCCTTTTATTTACGAAATTCCGTTAAAAATATTTGGACCCCCTGACTTGATAGCCAGAAAAAAGTTTTCTGTATCCTATTCTGCCCTATGAACTGTCTTTATACTACATGTCAGGCTATTTGGTCAAGCCTTTTATTCGAGAAGTGGTCTTATATTTACAAAATTTAATTTAAAATATTTGAACTCCCTGACTCGATAGCCAGAAAAAATGTATTCTATATCCTATTCTGCCCTATGAATTGTCTTTATACAACATGACAGGCAAATTGGTCAAGCCGTTTATTCGAGAAGATGCCTTTTATTTACGAAATTCCGTTAAAAATATTTGGACCCCCAGACTCGACAGCCAGAAAAAGAGTATCCTATATCCTATTCTGCCCTATGACATGTATTCACACATAATTTCAGGCAAATCGATCAAGCCGTTTATTCGAGAAGATGTCTTTTATTTACAAAATTCAATTTAAAATATTTGGACCCCCTGACTTGATAGCCAGAAAATAAGTTTTCTGTATCCTATTCTGCCCTATGAACTGTCTTTACATAACATGTCAGACAAATCGGTCAAGTGGTTTATTCGAGAAGATGTCTTATATTTACAAAATTCCATTTAAAATATCTGGACCCCCTGACTCGTCAGCCAGAAAGAAAGTATCCTATATTCTATTCTGCCCTATGACATGTATTCAAACAAAATTTCAGACAAATCGGTCAAGCCGTTTATTCGAGAAGATGTCTTATATTTACAAAATTCAATTAAAAATATCTGGACCCCCAGACTCGATAGCCAAAAATAAAGTATCCTATATCCTATTCTGCCCTATGTACTATCTTTATACAAAATTTCAGCCAAATCGGTCAAGCCGTTTGACCGTGAAGAAGTCCCAAACAAACAAACAAATAAACAAACTGACTTTCGCATTTATAATATACTAGCTGTTACCCGCGGCTTCGCCCGCGTTATTTGAGTCTTTATGATCTTTGAGGTCAAGATCGATGATCTCTTACGCCAAGTCACCATAGGTGACCCAAAAGTCGAACTCAATATCCTCTATTGTTAAAGTCATAATCATTTTGGTTAGGTATACGAAGTTGTGCTGTTTAAATGTTTGACTCAACACAAAAGTTCCTAAAACATTTCTTACAAAGAAAATAAGGAGAATAGCTGCGCGAGCGCAGCGAGAGCTGTCATTGCGCGAGCGAACATTTTTTATGACTTTTTATGACCCTGACAAATTATTATATTGATGATAATAAAATACGATAGATTTAGTTTATGGTTCCAGAGACTGTTCAAACATAATTAATTTTTAAAAATCATGTTTTTAAGTAGAGTAGTTAAGTAGACATATGTACAGACGAACTGAGTGCCTCCTCTTTTTTGAAGTCGGTCAAACATCCTGTATCTACTAATGCAGCATAAGTACATACTATAATATATGTGTGAATTTAATTGCAATGTGCGTAAACCGTAATAATTAATTAATCTATATTGAACACTAGCTGACTCGGCGAACATCGTACCGCGAATTTAAATAAACTGTCCAAGTGCGAGTCGGACCCGCACACGCAGGATTCTGAATGAACAATATTTGCCGGAAAAATACGTTTCTCATATCGGGAGGTCCCCATATAAGAAACCTTTAGTTTTTAATTTAATTTAGTTTTTATTATTTGATATTATAGCAGCCATTGTAATACACACCATGAGTAAATTTCAAGTCTCTCACTATTAAGGTTTGTATGATCGAGCATAAAAACCCTCAAAAACACGTTTCTTGTATTAATTATTTTATTTTATTTAGTTTTTGTTGGTTTTTATACACTAAAATAGCGAATACCTATGTATGGAAGCGCCTTATTGACATCCATGAAAATATTTCAATACAATGAGAAACATTTCTTAACGAACCAACAATAGCAACTTGGGGCAACAATCAACGCGATAATCCCAGTAATGTGGATATATTATGTTGTCGATTCAAAACCCTTAATTGCACGTATTCGTGCTTCAAATTTAAATTCGAGAGTGGAACAGAGTCTACCCTACCGTACAGAAGGGACGAACGTCAAATGTTTGACAGGAAAGTAGGTAGAACAGTTTATATGGGAAAAAATTAAATTGTTGTTTTTACCATCTTCCTCGCAATTTTTCCATATTTTGTCACCGTTTAAACTTTCCTGGACTACGACAAACATTTTAAAACTAAAATCGGCCCAGCCGTTCTCGAGTTTTAGCGAGTAACGAACAGCAATTGATTTTTATATATAAGAAGAAGAAGATAGGTAAATGCTAAATGCTTGACCGCTATCTCACCTGATGTTAATAATAATTAACTTTTAGCCATGGATTGCTGCAATATAAGAAAGTATCTATTTTTGTCATATCGTATAGGCTAGCTTATGACCACTGTCTCGACTGTTAGTAAGTACATGACGATGCGATTGAGGATGGTAAGCACGCTAAGCCTAGAATGGGAACTGGCCCTCAAGGACAGCTGCCGGAACACATTCAATATTACGGCGACAGATTTTCCAAGTTGTGGGTGGGAGCCAACCAGACGGACATTTGTCAATGTCCTACCACCGTGCCATAACTAAATTAATTTGTAATTTTATTTGAAAGACAAATTTCCGCTCATAAAATTCAATGTACTCTAATCACGGACATAATTACACCCAGACTCGCAACAATTGTTTGTGGATCACACAAAGAGTTTTCCCGTGTGGGAAACGAACCCACGACCTTCGGTTTCGTGGACAGGCTCAGTAACCACTAGACCAAATTAATCAGTCAATGAATCAATATGATTCAAAACATATTTCATGGAATAATACAAAACACGTGACATCTGATTTTAGGGAGATAATATTGTAGTTATAGGTACCAAATACTCGTATGGATATATTTACTTATCTGTCTAATAGATCAAAATAATAAGCATAACTAATCTCATTATAGTAGTTGTTGCTATATAGAAAAACAATTAGTAGATTGTGTTATAACTATGTTAAAGCAATCATGTTAATAATAAAGATTTAACTAAGTATTGAATGTTTATTCCGCTAATTATCGTAACATAAGCCAGTGAGATAGTAGCCAAATGCTTGTTTGTGTGTCCGGAATAAAAAAATACCGTTCTTCGAGTACACAGCTTGAAATTAAGAGCAGAACCGCGACGAAGAGTTGTAGCAGAGTGCTGGGACAGGAAACCAAAAGTGTTGTGACACTTGCAAGGTAATCATCGAGTGGTCTTCTCACACCAACTGGTGTGGGGATAGGAGGTCAGGGCATCGCCCTCTGCCCCTGGCATGTCTGCGCCTACTACTGTAGGCGCGTCTCTGTTCGGGGGGAATAGTGTATCCCCCCTATGTGCGGTCTTCTCGGGCGGAGCGGACCGGTAGCCGCTAGGTGTAGGGGCGACAGGGCCCTGCCAGGTGATTCCCCGTTCGGGGAGGCCCAGCGAACCCGTCAGCAAACCCTACAGCGGCCGCCGGTGGCGCCGCCCTATCTTCTTCTTCTTCTTTCTTCTTCTTCTTCTTCCTCGGTGTTTCGACCGAATTCCCTAAGGAAGGCCTTCGTTTTCCGTTTGCCGGGTAGGTCAGGTGGTCTCGAGTGCAGCGGCGCTATGTTGCGGATGTGGTCGTGCCCGGATACGTCCGTTCTCCGGTACATCGTTTTGGCAAGGTGGCGGATTAATTGCTCTATTGTTTCCATTTCCAGATCTCTTCGGATTGTTGTGTTCCGGACGTATCGCGGGGGGAGGTGTGTTTTGCATCTACTTATAGCTGTCCTTTAGAAGCAGTTCTTATTTTAGACCTGGGGTGGCAGTCTCTACATTGATAGCGATACGTCTTGTCATCGCAAACGTCTAGTAGAAGGAGATGCAGCTAGACAGTTGTATTACTTGCATATCTGTTCCTAGCGACGATTATCGGTCGAAATACATCGCTATTCATGTAGAGACTATCGACCCTGGGGTGCTACAATATGCGACCGCATCGTTACATACCAACAGGTGAGATAGTGGTCAAACGTTAGCCTTACTTTTACACTATAAATAAAAAGCAAGACATCATATAATAATATATATATTATATAATAATATATTATAATAGATAAATACACGATTAAAATATCACAGAAGGCAAGAACCTCTGTCATGTATTCTGTAATTAATATTTTTATGCGTATAATTTAAAGAATATTTCAAAACCTTTATTATTCATTGGTTTCTGCGTTGTACTTATATTTATAGAAATGTGTAATTTATTGAGTACTAGCTGATACCCGCGACGTTCACGTACACCAAGAATCGTATCTAATCAATCATTTATATCTGTAAAGCTCTGTCAATCAACATTGTTGTGATTTGAGTTATTAAAGTTATTTGTATATTATGTATATATTTTATTTTCACAAAAAGTAACCTATGTCCAACCTGATACTATAAAGTATCTCCTTGTTAAATTTCAGAAAGATCGGATTGTCCGTTAAGGTACGGCCACACCGCTGCGTCCGGCGATCTGCGGGCGCGATCTAAGTACTTTTCAATTGTTTTCTGATCGCGTTTGGTGTGAACCAGTCGGTACAAATACTACTGCGCTATCTGATCGCCGCCTAGATCGCGCACGCAGGACGCTGCGGTGTTTCCGTACCTTAAGGCGTGATTAGGTAACAAACAGACAGAATGACAGAGTTACAAACGTTTATATACACTTGTTCCTTTTATCGGATACTTCAAAGGTAGATCATTGCAGTCAGATTACCAAGAACATTTTGATAACAAATGTCGCTGATTCCAAATCATTGATTTAATTATTTTGAATCTGGGCGTACCAAGGGCATTTTAAGATCATATATAATCTCAATGTACACGTAACGTTTTAACCACGTTTGCACGTAGCGAATACTCGCTGCAAGTACCTAATCACTGTGTGTGACAGGCTATTCGTTGTGAATAGATTCATTAGCAATGAATTGAATTCTTCGCAATTTGAATTGAACGTGCTCAATTTCACACGCTGTGTGAATGTGAACTCGCACCGAGTATTTACTGTGTGTGACCAAGGCTTTATTCATGATAAGTTTTAACCTTCCTTTTGGTACCTTCCTACTTTTCTTAAGTTTATATTTATTCAAAAGGCAATCTCTACCAGAAATCGCACTAAACGATGAAACCGCCCAGAATCAAAACTTTGAGTATCGATTAAAATATGATTTATTTGGCGTGCTGTATGTGCGTGTTTATCTATCCACTTTGGTTTTTACTCATAATTCATAGAAATAATTATATTTATAGGTATTTCAATTAATTAATAATAAGAATTATAAGAAAAGTATGTACGTTCACACTACGTCGTAGCATGTCTGTAGCATCTGTAGTAGATTGTGTCGTAAGCTCTTGTAATCGTAGACACGGCCTACGGTACTTCAAGACGTGAACTGCAATGTTCATAGATTCTATCAATAATTTCAAATAAAAATATATTGCTAGAACGTTGATATTATTATTTTCCTATCTATAAAAATGTGTCGCTTTTATTACTACTACTGCAAGTAATCATGCAATAAAGCCCCTGTTGATAACAAATGTTTACAGTTATATTTTTAATGCAAGTAGCCGACATTTGTTTTTTTTCTATACTAGATAGGTAAGCGTTGGCCCACTATCTCACGACGTTTGACGATGTAGCACATTTATCTTGAAGATACCTTTTCATTCACGATTAGACACCGCAAAGGAATTTCATTCCTTGGCAGTACGTAATAAATTATGAAGCGAAGCGTTTTGTGCGGGTAGATGGAATCTCCACTATAAAGTGATGCCGCACATCGGTACGACTGTTTGTCCGGAAATAATTTGTAGTGGTAGGACTTCTGCTAGTCGTATTTTTAACCGTCTTCAAAAAGGAGGAGGTTCTCAATTCGACTGTATTTTTAAATTCATTTTGTTAAGTGTTTGTTACCTCAGAGCTTCGTCATTTATTTACCGATTTTTTTTTTTTAATATTAGGATACACAATACAAGTATTGTATCGCCTAATCATACTACAATCTAGCCTAGGTAGGCTAATAAGTAATTTAAATCTATCATAAACTTATAAATTGACATAAATAAAGAATGTGCTCATCAGCACTTTTCTTATAGTCTCTATTGTTAAGGTGAAGACACATTGTTATCGTGTTCTTTATGCATAGCACTTACACTATATTCCACTAAGGTTCACTATACACTATCACTACACTAATTCGAACGGTTTAGTTCTTTTGAGTCTTCTCTCTATATCTGTGAGGTCGAGGAGTTGTATTGCCTCGACGTTCATGTGATGGTGAAGCCTTCGTTCGTGAGCTTCTGCGCATTTTTTGATGGTGCTGGCGACAACCTCTATATGAAGGTCCCGATGGAGGTCATAATTGCGTATATACCAGGGTGCTCCAACTATTCCTCTCAGTACTTTATTTTGGAATCTCTGTATGATGGTAATGTTGCTTTGTTTGGTGCAGCCCCAAAGCTGCGCACCATAAGTCCAGACGGGCATAAGGACTTGTTTGTATATAAGAATCTTGTTTTGTATTGATAGTTTGGATTGTTGATTTGTATTCTGTAAACCGCTTTCCGATTTTTATACTAAATTAAAAAATATAAAAGTTTTTCTTCAAACCTATACGTATGGGGTGTTTATGGATAGGTCTTTAAAAATGACATTGAGGTTCCTAAAATCATTTTTTCTCAAAGTCAATCATTTAAAAGATAGGCGCGTCTAAAGTGGTAAAATGTGTGTCCCCTCCCCTTCTAACTTCTAAAGTAAGGAAGTGAAAAATCTAGAAAAAATATAGTCTGTAGATCTCAATAAAAACTTTCAACGAAAATTGGTTTAAACGAGATACAGTCAGCAGCTGCTGAGATATAGCGATCGCAAGTGTAACTTTGTTTTTCATACAAACACTATGAAAATCAAAGTTATTTTTGTAGTTGCGAAAAATCATAGTTATAGAATACTCTACTGTGTAACGGAACCCTACGAGTGCGAGTCCGACTTGCACTTGACCAGTTTATTTTTGTTTTGTAATTATGCAATTCTCTAATAATGTATGGGCTTCCAAGATACGGCTTAGCCGAGTGCCCATAGTGAAACGTATGGCAATTAACTATTTATTATTGATCTTACAAATACAAGCATGCTGAAACTAATACGAGGTGCGATCAAAACCTACGGTGGATTAATTTTAATACCAAGAACTGCTGTTACTACGTCTATTCGAATGAATACATTCGATAGTCTGATTCATTAAAATAGTCTTAACAAATTCGCTTTGTTTATAAGCTTCCACAGCTAGAAAAATGAGGTCATTTTTGCTGTATTTTCGCACATATTTTTAATTTTTATTTCGAGCTACTTGTTTACCTACAATTTTGTTTTAAGTTACAAAAAGTGCCAAAAATAAGGTCATGAAATATTAAAATCAGTGTGTGGTGATAATTTGGTAGCTCTAATGATTGTTTACAAGTGGTGTGAGCGAGAGAAAGATACTCGGAAAATGGTCTAATGGTTGCCCCCTTCATCACGACATTGCACCGTGTCACACATCGCTAATAATTGCCATGCGATTTCTAGCTCTTCGCAAAAATAAAAACCGCGCTGAATGGAAACCGTTTTGACACCATTCTCGACAATGAAAGAGCTACGACAGAGCAGCTGAAGGCCCTTCCCAAAGAAGCCTTCCAGAGTTGCTTCCAACCATGGAATCAGCGACCGCGGAAGTGGGGTGCATGGGGGCCAAATGACCCCCTAAAATCGAGCGAGCGCCTCCTGTTTCCAAGTAAATAGACCAGAGGAAGCCGGTGGAGATTGAAGGAATAGGGTGACCAAAGATGTTTGCCCCCCCCCCCCCCCCCGTCATGGAGTACTTCCGCGGTCCCTGCATAGAATCAACGTTGGGATAACTGGGTTGGGTGCATCGCTAGCCAAGGAGAGTCCATTGGAAGAGATTAATTTATAATGTTTGTGAACTTAATACTTTGTATGCAATAAAATTATTCACCGTAGTTTTTGATCAAACCTCGTATACTATTCGTCATAGTTCTCTGAATTACAGTAAAACAGTTTAAAGAACGCCACTAGGCGGTAGTGGAACCTTTTGTGTCCAACACTAATCAAAATAATGTTGATTCCCAGTAATCGTTGTAAATCAGTTTCAATATAATCAGTTAGATAATCAAATATGAATTAATACGAAAACAGCGCCGAGGGTATAAATTATGTGCAATCCATGATTATGTTATCATTGTTAGTGCAATTTTATAAGAATACAAGCTAAAGTACCAATTAAATGAAAGGTAAGTAATTTTGCAAGTTTTTGTGATAAGTGAATATCTGTGAGTTACGTGACGTTGGAAAAGCTTATAAAATATAAACGCCTCTTTTACGATGTTGCAGATAGATAGATAAAAACAGTTTAAATATAGAAAAAAATAACATACTGTAGTTAATTCAAATAATAGTTTAAATACTAAAAAATCCACTTCACATACTCGCGACACAGTTTCAGTATTGCTACTGTATGAAATTTATATCTCCATATCTCTAAAAAACTCATGAAATCCCAATGAATCATATGATGGCCACCGTGGAGATTTACCCTACCAATGAAAAAAAAAAATCGAATTGGTTCTCAATTGGTGGAGTAATCACATCAAAAGAAGAAAAAATACGTACAGACGAATTCAGAACCTTTATGGGAAGTTTTATAAATCTTATAGGCTAGACCTACTTTAGTTTGACCACTATCTCGCCTGGTGGTATGCAACTATCTGGTTGAAGATGGTGAACACGCTAAGCCTAGCCGCCGGAACACCGTATACGTTATGAGAGCAGATTTTCTCCTTGATGGTGGTAAGCTACTTTTTTGTAGCAAGTCAAGCGGAACATCATAAAGCGGTTCACAGAATACATCTACCTACCATGTTTCAACTGATAGTTCAATCTAATAGTTTCGGAATAAAGTGGCTGTCACATACAAACGAACAGACAAACAGACAGATATGACGAATCTATAAGCGTTAAATTTTTTGCCATTCGTAAATACATTCGCCAAAATACATATTCTGTAAATTGATTCTGTGAACGATCTAACTAACTAACTAACTAAAAAACTAAATAAAAGAACCGATTTAAAATGCCGTGCTATTAATATTCAGTACCAAGTTTGAGGTGTTTATCTCTATATCTCTGGAGATACATATTAGATATCGATGAAATTTCTACTTCTATGCTACTACCCTTGAAATATCTCGTTTCCAACAAAAAAATAATCATCTAAATCGGTTCATAAACGACGAAGTTACTCGTGAATACTTATAATATAATATATTTATATTTATATATACACTAGCGGATCCGGCAGACGTTGTCCTGCCCGATCGCAGCGCCACCTATTACCGGGTCTAATTGTGAATCTAAACCATCTATGGACTAACTCAAACATCCACACCAAAATTAATCTAAATCGGTCCAGCCGTTTAGGAGGAGTTCAGTGACATACACACGTACAGTAGAATTATATATATAAAGATACGGTCGAATTGAGAGACCTCCTCCTTTTTTTTGAAGTCGGTTTAAAAAAAGATAAAATAAATATAGTTCTTGCTTTATGCTGCGATAATTTGATAACTGCGTAGATAAGAAACGGTAAGATTACCGAATGAATGCCGCTACATTTTTAGGATTATGTACACAAAGCATACCAACAGAACCCTATTACTCAGACTTTGCTGTCCGTTCGTCCGACTGTCATAAAAAAGAAAAAAAAATTATAAAACAAAAATTGTATGTATGTATATTTGTTTGTTTGGGACTTCTTCACGGTCAAGCGACTGGACTGATTTAGCTAAAATTTCGCACAGGGATAGCCAGTATTATAGATTAGGCCATAAGATAGATTTTGACGTCGGTCGGTCACACACCGCGGCGTCCTGCGATCTGCGAGCACGATCTCAGTACTTTTCAATTGTTTTCCGATCGCGTTTGGTGTGAACAAGTCGATACAAATACTACTGCGCTATCTGATAGCCGCCTAGATGGCGCACGCAGGACGCTGCGGTGTGTGACCGACCGACGTCAAAATCTATCTTATGGCCTAATCTATAATACTGGCTATCCCTGTGCGAAATTTCAGCTAAATCAGTCCAGTCGCTTGACCGTGAAGAAGTCCCAAACAAACAAATATACATACATACAATTTTTGTTTTATATTTTTTTTTTCGTTTGTACCTTTACACCACCGGGCCCTCAAAATACTTGATCTATATTCAATTTATCTCTTGGGTCGTCACACACCGGGCGTGTGACGGCCTTTATAAGACATTGACGGAACGGGGCCGATGATCATTATTATTTTTATTATAAAATATTGTACGGTGGTACGGGAAGCCTTCGTGTGTTAGTCCGACTCAGTTTTGGCAGGCTTATTATAATTTAATTAGTTACGAGTTAAATGTCTGATACATATGGGGTAAGGTATCATATTATCTACTCTTTAGTGATCTTTAAATAGTGGCCAAAGATATCACTAACGGTACAGACACACCGCAGCGTCCTGCGTGCGCGATCTACGCGGCGATCAGATAGCGCAGTAGTATTTTTACCGACTGCTTCACACCAAACGCGATCAGAAAACAATTGAAAAGTACTGAGATCGCGCCCGCAGATCGCAGGACGCCGCGGTGTGGCCGTACCTATAGTAGTAGGCATATATTTAATTTTTTTAATTTTTATGAATAATAATGTTAATTTCTGTGGGCTTAACAACCATATCAGTCCCCAAATGCAAACAATGCCTCATTCAAGTTTTTAACCTCGGCGCACACGGGCCACCGGCCACAAGCCGCCACCGGCATATTTCCTATAGTTTTCATACATTTTATATGGACTCGCCGCACACGGTTGACGCCGGTGGCCGCCACACGCTACATGATAAATGTATGAAAACTATAGGAAATATGCCGGTGGCGGCGTTTTGTGGTTGTGGCCCGTGGCCTGTACATATCTTCTACGATAACATGGCCCGCCCCTCCAAATTACTGTTTTAATGTGTGTAGTCACATCCTTACGAAAGAGTTTGTATGTAGTTGTAATTATGTTGTACTACGTTATAAGAGTAGTAACTTCCCCACATTGTTGATACCCGAATTATGAACGTACTTTGTAGCCAACCTAACTTAACGGAAAGTATTGCTTATAAATTTCATAGAAACTTTTTTTGCAGTGTTGGTTGGTACAAAGTACGTTCATAATTAGGAGATATTTAATTATTTATGCAATTTCGCGGAACCGGCAGTACCAGTACGCACACATGCGTGGTGGTGCGTTGTAAATACTTTCACAAATATTTTCAAATGTTTTTGAATTTTGGAAGGGCGGGTCATGTTATCGTAGAAGATCTTCTACTTAATATTTATTTATTAATGATAAATTCATGCTGCACTACAGTACACACCAAACCGTGCAGCATTCCATTACTAGAACTAACATAATAAAATATCATTCAGATCTATTTTAACATATACATTTACAAAGCAGAATCCCCTCCTCTTCTTCCCTTCCTTCTACCATTCTTTAGCGTATGATTTCTGAGGTGGAGGGTGTGCATAATATATTCCCGTTTAATCACCCTATATTTAATAAATAAATTGAGTAATAAAACTAATTTAATGTATCGAATTGCAGGTACAGCGCTATTGCTGCTCTGTGCGGCAACCCTAGTTCGAGCGGACCAGCCTCAGCTCACCCGCAGTGGTACGGTGTGCAACTGCAACCCGGCAGAAGCTGTAAACGTGTGCAAAAAAAATGGATCCGATAACCAATTAATAGTGCACGAAAACTGCAACCAATTCTACAAATGTAGCCATGGCTCTGCCGTTGCTTTTTACTGCCCAGACAATCTTCTGTATAATCAACTAGCGGAAGTTTGCGACTGGCCAATAAATGTGCAATGTGGTGAAAGACCCATTGTAGCCCCTGATGCGGAAAGTGGTGACTGCGATGGGGATAATTCAAATGATAGCAACGAAGGTGCCGGAGCACAAGAGAACAATAACGGCGATGGGTCAAATGATGGCAATAATGTAGTCAATTGCAATTGCAACCCTGAAGATGCTCCTGTGATCTGTGCCACCGAAGGATCCAGTGGTGTTTTGGTTGCTCACCAATACTGTAATAATTTCTACAAATGCGATAATGGCGTTGCTGCGGTGCTAAACTGCCCATCGGGACTTTTATATAACCCGTACAAAGAACAGTGTGACTGGGCGAATAAAGTAGATTGTGGAGATAGACCTATTGCAGAAATCGAAGTTGGTGGTGGCAATGGCGGCGATGATGACTGCGAAGAAAATGGCAATGAAAACGAGAATAATGATGGTGACAATGGAGGAACTTGCAACTGTAATCCCGGAGAAGCACCTTCTATCTGCGCCGCTAATGGATCAGATGGCGTACTTGTAGCACACGAAAACTGCAATCAATTTTACAAGTGTTACCATGGCTCACCTGCAGTTTTGAACTGCCCACCTAATCTCTTATATAACCCTTACATTGAGCAGTGTGATTGGATTGACAATGTTGATTGTGGTGGTAGACCTATCATTGAAATTGAATACGGTGGCAATAACGACGAAGGCGCAGACTGTGATAATTCTGAAAACACTCAAGCTGAAGGTGACAATAATGGAAGTAACAGTGGTAGTGGCACTTGTAACTGTGATCCTGGAGCAGCCGGAGGTATCTGTGCTTCAAGTGGGTCTGAGGGATATTTGATAGCCCATGAAAATTGCAACCAATTTTACAAGTGCTCTAATGGTGTTCCAATCGCTATGTTTTGCAGTATAGGCCTTGTGTACAATCCCTACAATGAAAGTTGCGACTGGCCCGCTAATGTTGACTGTGGTGATAAACTCATTGTTGAGATTGAAAGTGGTAACAATGGTGGTGAAGACGGTGTTGACAATGGTAATGGAGGCAGTGGTGGCAATGGTACTATTAATTGTGACCCTGGAGCAGCTCCTGGCATCTGCGCAACAGATGGTTCAGACGGAACTCTAATTGCTCATGAAAATTGTAATCAATTCTACAAATGTGCTCATGGAATTCCAGTTTCTATGTTTTGCGGCCAAGGTCTTATGTATAATCCCTTTATTGAACGCTGCGACTGGCCCGCTAACGTCGACTGTGGTGATAAACCCGTTGTTGAAATCGAAGAAGGTGACAACGGTAGTGGAGGCAGTGATGACAATGGCAATGGAGGCAACGGCGGCAGTGGTTCCTGTAACTGTGATCCTGGAGCAGCACCTGGTATCTGCGCTGCAGGTGGTTCTGATGGAACTCTGATTGCTCATGAGAATTGCAACCAATTCTACAAATGTGCTCACGGCGTCCCAGTAGCACTATTTTGCGGCCAAGGACTTGTATACAATCCTATAATTGAACGCTGCGATTGGCCTGCTAACGTAAACTGTGGAAATAAACCCATCGTCGATATTGGAGGTGGAGATAATGACAATGGCGAATCAAGTGGAGAAGGAAATGGTAACGGGAGTGAAGTTGGTGGGGAAGGTGACAACGGCGGTAGTGGCTCGTGCAACTGCGATCCTGGAGCAGCTCCTGGTATCTGCGCAGCAGACGGTTCCGACGGAACTCTGATTGCTCATGAAAATTGCAACCAATTCTACAAGTGTGCTAACGGAATTCCCGTTGCTATGTTCTGCAATGAAAATCTGTTGTACAACCCATACACTGAACGCTGCGATTGGTCTGAAAATGTTAACTGCGGGGACAGGCCGATTGTTGAAATTGGAGGTGGAGATAATGGTAATGGCGAATCAAGTGGAGAAGGAAATGATAACGGAAGTGGTGGTGGTGGGGAAGGTGACAACGGCGGTAGTGGCTCGTGCAACTGCGATCCTGGAGCAGCTCCTGGTATCTGCGCAGCAGACGGTTCCGATGGAACTCTGATTGCTCATGAAAATTGCAACCAATTCTACAAGTGTGCTAACGGAATTCCCGTTGCTATGTTCTGCAATGAAAATCTGTTGTACAACCCATACACTGAACGCTGCGATTGGTCAGAAAATGTTAACTGCGGGGACAGGCCGATTGTTGAAATTGGAGGTGGAGATAATGGTAATGGCGAATCAAGTGGAGAAGGAAATGATAACGGAAGTGGTGGTGGTGGGGAAGGTGACAACGGCGGTAGTGGCTCGTGCAACTGCGATCCTGGAGCAGCTCCTGGTATCTGCGCAGCAGACGGTTCCGACGGAACTCTGATTGCTCATGAAAATTGTAACCAATTCTACAAGTGTGCTAATGGCATTCCCGTTGCTATGTTCTGCAATGAAAATCTGTTATACAATCCATACACTGAACGCTGCGATTGGTCAGAAAATGTTAACTGTGGGGACAGGCCGATTGTTGAAATTGGAGGTGGAGATAATGGCAATGGCGAATCAAGTGGAGAAGGAAATGGTAATGGAAGTGAAGGTGGTGGGGAAGGTGACAACGACGGTAGTGGCTCGTGCAAC
The DNA here is from genome assembly GCA_954871355.1 of Cabera pusaria. Taxonomy (NCBI): domain Eukaryota; kingdom Metazoa; phylum Arthropoda; class Insecta; order Lepidoptera; family Geometridae; genus Cabera; species Cabera pusaria. Next base: position 7,639,302 of record OX940899.1, read on the forward strand.
TGCGATCCTGGAGCAGCTCCTGGTATCTGCGCAGCAGACGGTTCCGACGGAACTCTGATTGCTCATGAAAATTGTAACCAATTCTACAAGTGTGCTAATGGCATTCCCGTTGCTATGTTCTGCAATGAAAATCTGTTATACAATCCATACACTGAACGCTGCGATTGGTCAGAAAATGTTAACTGCGGGGACAGGCCGATTGTTGAAATTGGAGGTGGAGATAATGGCAATGGCGAATCAAGTGGAGAAGGAAATGGTAATGGAAGTGAAGGTGGTGGGGAAGGTGACAACGGCGGTAGTGGCTCGTGCAACTGCGATCCTGGAGCAGCTCCTGGTATCTGCGCAGCAGACGGTTCCGACGGAACTCTGATTGCTCATGAAAATTGCAACCAATTCTACAAGTGTGCTAACGGCATTCCCGTTGCTATGTTCTGCAATGAAAATCTGTTATACAACCCATACACTGAACGCTGCGATTGGTCAGAAAATGTTAACTGCGGGGACAGGCCAATTGTTGAAATTGGAGGTGGAGATAATGGCAATGGCGAATCAAGTGGAGAAGGAAATGATAACGGAAGTGGTGGTGGTGGGGATGGTGACAACGGCGGTAGTGGCTCGTGCAACTGCGATCCTGGAGCAGCTCCTGGTATCTGCGCAGCAGACGGTTCCGATGGAACTCTGATTGCTCATGAAAATTGCAACCAATTCTACAAGTGTGCTAACGGCATTCCCGTTGCTATGTTCTGCAATGAAAATCTGTTGTACAACCCATACACTGAACGCTGCGATTGGTCAGAAAATGTTAACTGTGGCGACAGGCCGATTGTTGAAATTGGAGGTGGAGATAATGGTAATGGCGAATCAAGTGGAGAAGGAAATGATAACGGGAGTGGAGGTGGTGGAGAAGGTGACAACGGCGGTAGTGGCTCGTGCAACTGCGATCCTGGAGCAGCTCCTGGTATCTGCGCAGCAGACGGTTCCGACGGAACTCTGATTGCTCATGAAAATTGCAACCAATTCTACAAGTGTGCTAACGGCATTCCCGTTGCTATGTTCTGCAATGAAAATCTGTTATACAATCCATACACTGAGCGCTGCGATTGGTCAGAAAATGTTAACTGTGGCGACAGGCCGATTGTTGAAATTGGAGGTGGAGATAATGGTAATGGCGAATCAAGTGGAGAAGGAAATGATAACGGGAGTGGAGGTGGTGGAGAAGGTGACAACGGCGGTAGTGGTTCGTGCAACTGCGATCCTGGAGCAGCTCCTGGTATCTGCGCAGCAGACGGTTCCGACGGAACTCTGATTGCTCATGAAAATTGCAACCAATTCTACAAGTGTGCTAACGGCATTCCCGTTGCTATGTTCTGCAATGAAAATCTGTTATACAATCCATACACTGAACGCTGCGATTGGTCAGAAAATGTTAACTGCGGGGACAGGCCGATTGTTGAAATTGGAGGTGGAGATAATGGCAATGGCGAATCAAGTGGAGAAGGAAATGGTAACGGAAGTGAAGGTGGTGGGGAAGGTGACAACGGCGGTAGTGGCTCGTGCAACTGCGATCCTGGAGCAGCTCCTGGTATCTGCGCAGCAGACGGTTCCGACGGAACTCTGATTGCTCATGAAAATTGCAACCAATTCTACAAGTGTGCTAACGCGATACCCGTTGCTATGTTCTGCAATGAAAATCTGTTATACAACCCATACACTGAACGCTGCGATTGGTCAGAAAATGTTAACTGCGGGGACAGGCCAATTGTTGAAATTGGAGGTGGAGATAATGGCAATGGCGAATCAAGTGGAGAAGGAAATGATAACGGAATTGGAGGTGGTGGGGAAGGTGACAACGGCGGTAGTGGCTCGTGCAACTGCGATCCTGGAGCAGCTCCTGGTATCTGCGCAGCAGACGGTTCTGATGGAACTCTGATTGCTCATGAAAACTGCAACCAATTCTTCAAGTGTGCTAACGGCATTCCCGTTGCTATGTTCTGCAATGAAAATCTGTTGTACAACCCATACACTGAACGCTGCGATTGGTCAGAAAATGTTAACTGCGGGGACAGGCCGATTGTTGAAATTGGAGGTGGAGATAATGGCAATGGCGAATCAAGTGGAGAAGGCAATGATAACGGAAGTGGAGGTGGTGGGGAAGGTGACAACGGCGGTAGTGGCTCGTGCAACTGCGATCCTGGAGCAGCTCCTGGCATCTGCGCAGCTGACGGTTCGGACGGAACTCTGATTGCTCATGAAAATTGCAACCAATTCTACAAGTGTGCTAACGGCATTCCCGTCGCTATGTTCTGCAATGAAAATTTGTTATACAACCCATACACTGAACGCTGCGATTGGTCAGAACATGTAAACTGCGGAGACAGACCAATTGTTGAAATTGAAAGCGGTAACAACGGTAACAATGAGACCACTACCGAAAGTAGTGGAGGTGGTGAAAATATTGGCACGTGCAACTGTGATCCCGGCGCAGCTCCTGGCATCTGTGCCACAGACGGTTCTGACGGAACTCTGATTGCTCATGAAAATTGTAACCAATTCTATAAATGCGCCAATGGTATTCCCGTGCCTACGTTCTGCAATGAAAATCTTTTGTACAACCCTTACACTGAACGATGTGATTGGCCGGAAAATGTTAACTGTGGAATTAGACCCATCATTGAACGTGAAGAAGATAGTAGCAATGAAGCTGATTGCGATGACGAAAACAACGATAATGACTGCAATTGCGACCCCAATGATGCTCCAAGAATTTGTGCATCAGCTGGTTCTGATGGAACTATGATTGCGCATGAAAATTGTAATCAGTTTTATTTATGCGCCCATAACCTGCCTGTTCCTCAGTTCTGTGCTTCTGGTCTTGTATATAATACTCAAATTCAACGGTGTGATTGGCCTGCTAACTTTGACTGTGGAGACAAACCAATTGTTGAACGTGAAGAGGAAGACATTGTTGACAGTGAAAACGAAGGCAATAATGAAGAGGATAATGAAGACGGCGATAGTGACAATACATGTAATTGTAACCCTGAAGAAGCACCAGCCATATGCGCATCAACTGGCTCTGATGGAACTTTTGTTGCTCATGAAAATTGTAACCAATTCTACAGATGCGTTCATGGTATTAATGTTGCTCAATTCTGTGCCAATGGTTTAGTGTACAATCCTTATATTGCACGTTGTGATTGGCCTGTCAACGTTGACTGTGGAAACAAGCCCATTGTTGAGGTTGAGGGAGATAAAGAAGATGATAACGAAAATGGCAACGGGCAGAATAACAGTGAGCCCAGCCAGGCGCCCGATATTTGCGCGGCTACAGGATCTGAGGGTGTACTGGTGGCGCATGAAGAGTGTGATAAATTTTATGTTTGTAATTTTGGCAAGCCACTGACCGTGAATTGCCCAGCCAATCTACTATATAATCCCAGCATAGAGGACTGCGATTGGCCCAAAAACGTAGACTGTGGTAACAGAACAATGCCTGAAACTGAGGATGTTGTAGGTCCCTGCGCCTGCAGTGCTAAAGAAGCGCATGTCATTTGTGCAGACAGCGAATCCACCGGGAAATTGATCGCACATGAAAATTGCAACCAGTATTACGTTTGTTTCGCAGGGGCTCCTGTGGCACGCAGCTGCCCTCCGAGCCTTTTCTACGATCCCCACACGGAACAATGCCTGTGGCCCGCATCTGTTGACTGCGAAGGACGAGCAGTCAGCACCTACACCTCTCTCAACAAGCACTCGCAAGCAAGACGAGGCTTTTTCTAGTTATTTGCGGAATTAAAATAAATTACCTGTAGTGTATTAAAATTCTCACTGATCTTGATATCATAATATATGTTATTTGATTTTATTAAATTATGTTAGGGGCAGGTTTTAAAATTATTGTGATTGTGTAGGTAGTGTTAGATTTAATAAATTTTGTAATGAATTATATAATTAATTTATATTTAATTCATTGTATTATGTAAGTATATAATTATATTATTTCGGCCGTGTCGCCTCTGATATTGTAATATAGTAATATTTAAAAAATTATACAAATTTAATTAAACATAAATAAAATGTTATATAAATTTACTATTTTCTTCCATAACCAATATATTTTATTGCAGAATTGACTAATTTGTTTATCTTTCCCTAGGCTTGCATGAATAGCAAAGACTGACTGGTAATAATATCAGTAGATAGGTAGCATAAGCATAGGAAAACAGTAGCAAATACCAACTGAAAAAAGTTTCCGACTTCAAGCGCCGACTTTCAATTCCAGATCGGTACGATTTCATCTTAGACCGCATTTTCAATTAGCATCAGGTAAGTTAGTGGTCGAGTACGAACATAGATTATATACTTAGTACGAACTATAAAAATCCTACTTATAAGCCCGTAGGAATGTCTATATAGGTACTACGTCACTCTTACGAAATGGCAATACCGGATATTTATTAGCTGTGTAAGGTTTGTAGATAATAAACACTATGATGAGAGTTAAATAGAGTTAGGTTAGAGCGTGTAGAGCTAGGAGTGTGGGTGTATGAGTAGTGGGGTGCGGGACGGAACACCTCCTCGTGGTGTATCCTGGGTATCGGCCTACAACCATCTTTTCGCAGTCAACTGGGTTAAGTTATCGACCGATAGCGAAGTTTCGACGTGATGGGCTCCTGCGTGTATCCCTGGTATTTAGCAGAAGACAGTGTGACGGAGCAGAGTGGGCTCGGTGGTGGGACGCGCCCGGTAGTGGGTCTGAGCATAATGCTCAGACTAAGTGGCGGGGCCGATAGCGGCTTCAATAGGGCTGCTCGCATGCTTTTGACATGCGAGCCGGACGGTAGACGGTGTGCGAGTAGGGGTAGTTGCTCTTCGCACACCTGTCACGTGAGGGACAAAGAGTGTGGTTAATTTGACGGAAGAAAAGCCACACTGCTGTGGGTCCGACATACTCGGGCCGAGTGGTGGGGCCGGTGACGGTCGTTAAGTGGAGCCTCGCATGCCAGCCTGGCCGAACAGCGGACAGTGTGCGAGTAGGGTTATTTGCTCTTCGCACACCTGTCATCCCCCGGGATGTTTGGAAGCACAACATCATCTAGTGCTCCAAGCCGACCTCACCTGTAAGTGGTCATCCTGCTAGATAACGGACGAGGCGACGGCGACCGACCGATGGCGGGATATCCATCACGAATATCCGTAGCTAGCTAAATGCCACAGGCCAGTGTCGGGCAGCAGCGACACTGGTGCGACTAGCTACTCTACTACGCTCTGCGATTGCCAACACGCCTGCTCAGCGCGGCAATTACGAGCAAACCCTTCAATGGCAAGTCCAGAGAAACCACGGCACCCAGTTCCCGATCGCCCTGCTATTCTAGATCACGGCGGCGGTCTCGGTTACGGCAGGGCAGGGGGTGCGAGGAATCCCCAGGTTACGGATGGCCGCCAAAAACCTTTCACCTTGACGACGTATAACGGCAGAACGATTAGGCTAGACGAGCACCTGGCGCAACTTGAGCACGAACTCGGAAAGATTAAGTGGCATATTCTTGGGTTATGCGAAGTCCAAAGAGAGGGGGAGGACACCGTAACCTTTGAATCTGGCCACCTGATGTACTTCCGAGAGGGAGACCAGCAATCCCAGGTTTCCTGGTAAATAGAGCCCTTTGTGACAACGTTTAAGAATGTGAACGTACCGGCTTTTGTTCGCGTGCATTTACTTCGGATGTGCTCCGACCAGGTTTCAACCTAATACGTAGGTCATCGTCTGGGAGCGGCTAGGATGACGGCAACGCACGTCGTATCGCCCGCGCTTCCCGGCGCAACTGTTCAGTTCAGTTGCGCCGGGAAGCGCGAAAACTTTCAAACTAAAACGTTTTAGAAGTTTCGAGTGTGTCGAGCAGGGTCGCGTACCTTGTAATTAAGCTGACGGAGAGGTATAGCCTCGAAGTTGTGCAGGTTTACGCACCGACCTCGACACACTCGGACGATGAAGTGGAGGATATGTTCGGGGATATATCGAAGGCCCTTCACTTCACCACCAAGGCCCACTACAACGTTGTCATGGGGGACTTCAACGCCAAAGTGGGAGTACAGCATTGCAGTGAATTGGTAGTATGATCTCATGGTTATGGCAGCAGGAATCATAGGAGGCAAATGCCTATCAACTTCCTCGAAAAGGAGGGGCTTTTCTTAATGAATTCTTTCTTCAAGAAAAAGCTCCACAGGAAGTGGACATGGCAGAGCCCCGACTCTATGACAAAAATGAGATTGACTTCATCATAACGGACAAGAAGCGTATATTCAGAGACGTTTCAGTGATCAATAGGTTTAATACCGGTAGCGATCACCGACTTGTCTGAGGCTCTCTGAATATCAATTTCAAGCTTGAACGTGTCCGTTTGATGAAATCTAGGCTCCGACCCACCCTGCTCCAAACCGTAGTGGGATCTGAAACTTTCCAGTCAAATCTGGAAAATCGATTTACTGTCGTAGAAACCACAAACAGCGTTGACATAAACCAGGACCTCGAAAATGTGGTCGGAATCCTCAAGGAAGAAGGTTTGAGATTTTGCGAACTACAGCGTACAGGCAGGAAGTCAACATTTTCGGAAGAAACCCTCGACCTAATAAAGGAACGACGCGAAGAGCCACCAGTCACTTCGTCAGAAAGGCGTGCTCTAAACAAGAAGATTGGCAAACTCGTACGACGTGACCTTCGAAATTCCAATACTCGCTCTATCGAACGAGCAATTGAGCAAAATCGGCGGTCAAAAGTGTTTGTCCAATCTCTTGGGAGAAGCCATCTGACAAAGTTGACCACAGCCGGTGGTACGGTCGTTGCTTCCAAGTCAGAGGTTCTTTCGGAAATTAAACACTTCTATGACCAGCTTTACGCTTCCCATGCATCTCAACCTGATCCCGAAAATGAGGATTCTAGAGCCACATTGACGCGCTACTTTACCGAAGACTTGCCAGAGGTCAGCCTAGGCGAAATCGATATGGCTCTTAAACAGCTTAAAAATGGAAAAATGGAAAAGCCGCTGGAGAGGATGGTATTACTACTAAGCTCCTGAAAGCTGGTGGACAACCTGTAATGAAGGATCTCCAGCAAATCTTTAATACTGTCCTCTTTGGTGGGAGAACTCCAGAGGCGTGGAGCAGGAGTGTTGTCGTGTTGTTCTACAAGAAGGGTGATAAAACTCTTCTGAAGAATTACCGACCTATTTCGCTCCTGTGTCACGTCTACAAGCTGTTTTCAAGAGTCATCACGAACCGTCTTGCAAGAAGACTTGACGAATTCCAACCACCAGAACAGGCCGGGTTTCGAGGAGGATACGGCACCATAGACCACATTCACACAGCGCGGCAGATTATACAGAAGACCAGTGAGTATTATCGGCCCCTGTGCTTAGCGTTTGTGGACTATAAGAAGGCCTTCGACTCTATCGAGACCTGGTCTGTTCTGGAATTTTTGCAGCGATGCCAAGTCGATTGGCGATATATCAATGTGTTGAGAGGTCTGTACAATGCCGCTACCATGACCGTCCAAGTGCAGAACCAGGGGGCTTACCATGACCTTTTAAATAGCGATTCAATTCTGAGACGATTGTGTTAACTGGATCGATTTCTTTCGTACTATGAGCTTAATTATACAAAACCTAATGTGGATCGCTGCCACTAGAATGAATGAACGAAAGTTCGATACTGAATTGCAAAATACATAACTAGTGTCGAGTCAACTATAAGGCTGCGTTCTAAAACCTAATCATCATCTCCTAACGGAAAGTTACGGTAAAATGAAATGTTTGAGTTTATGAAAAAATATAGGTTGTTGTTCATTATAATGATATTCTATTATGTTATTTAAATATCGTAAAAAGAATCAAACTATATGAATTTGAGGACATCATAATCACAAAATTTCCACATAAAAAGATTTTGTATGGTATTGTTTGTTGGTTCTGCTGGCCTACCATGACCTCTTATTGCGATTCAATTGCGAACCTAAACTGAACTGCTTTCTTTTTTCGTACCATGACCTCGTTTAAATCCAATTAAAAGGACCAACTAAATAATCGCCAAAAGAAAACCTAATCTGAGTCGCAAAGTTGATTTCATTCATTCAGTTCGTACCATCACCATATAATAGCGATTCTGTTTCGACTCTTATGTGTCAAATCTAACGATTCTGATAAAGTTGTTAAATTTCCTGCGAATATTGAAACGTTTTAGCATTTAAGCGGTAATATTGGAATTTTAATAAGTCTCTCCGCCTATTTAAAACCATACCAACCCATAGGTGCTCGAGTTGTGTGATGGTAATTATTATGCACTAGAGTCTAGACTTCTTGGACGAGTTAAGGTACCAAGGTTTTCATTTAAGAATATTACGCTGCGCGACAATCAATATCAGAAATAATATTCAGGCTTAGTATCCATTTACGAATGCTACAAAGTAAAAACTTGTACATACCTCATTTTTAGGGTTCCGTAGCCGAATGGCAAAAAACGGAACCCTTATAGATTCGTCATATCTGTCTATCTGTCTGACTGTCTCTCTGTCTGTCTGTAATTCTGTATGTCTGTCCGTCCGTATGTCATAGCCACTTTATTCAGAAACTGTTAGGACTACACAGTTAAAACTTGGTAGGTAGGTGTATTCTGTGAACTGCTTTACAATTTTTATACAATAATATATATATATATATATATATATATATATATATATATATATATATATATATATATATATGTCGCAATTGAATCGCAATAAGAGGTCATGGTAGGCCAGCAGGAGTCTAAATCTATCCTCATGCATCGTGGTGTGAGACAAGGGGATTTTATATCCCCCAAATTGTTCACAAATGCATTGAAGGATATGTTCAAGACGCTGGACTGGAAAGGACGTGGTATTAACATCAACGGCGAGTACCTCTCACACTTGCGATTTGCGGACGACATTGTCATCGTGGCGGAAACGTTGTCAGAGTTGCAAGATATGCTGAACGGTTTAGCTGACTCTTCTCAACGCATTGACATTGATGTTCAATGACCATATAAATCCGGAACCAATTGCGGTACAGGGCAGTATTCTCGAAGTTGTTAAGGATTATGTTTACCTCGGGCAAACTCTGCAATTAGGTAAAAACAACTTTGAGAAAGAGGCCAATAGAAGGATACAGCTGGGCTGGGCAGCATATGGGAAACTACGTAGAGTCTTCACATCGCCAATCCCACAATGTCTCAAGACGAAAGTCTTCAATCACTGCGTCCTACCCGTCATGACATACGGGGCCGAAACGTGGACACTCACGGTTGGTCTGGTCCACAAATTTAAAGTCGCTCAGCGTGCTATGGAAAGGGCTATGCTCGGAGTTTCTCTGAAGGATCAAATCCGAAACGAGGTGATCCGACAGAGAACTAAAGTCATCGACATAGCCCATCGAATTAGTAAGCTGAAGTGGCAATGGGCCGGCCACATTAGCCGTAAAACCGACAACCGCTGGGGTAAACGAGTTCTTGGGTGGAGACCGCGAATCGGCAAACGTAGCGTAGGACTAGTTGGAGCGATGATGTTCGCAAGATGGCTGGCAAGAGCTAGATGAGAGTAGCCGAGGATCGTGCTTAGTGGCGTGCAGTTGGAGAGGCTTATGTCCAGTGTGGACAAGTATAGGCTGATGATGATGATGATGATAATGACACCTGTCATCAGAGGGACGGAGGATTTGGAACCAGGTGCAGACTCCTCTGTCATTGTGGGGCTGTTGGAGAGTCGGGGGACTCTTCAATGGCTTGCACTCCCAACATTACGGTTGGGGGTTTACTTAGGTGTGCAAGGTCAGCCATCCGCAGTGGCAGAGGCGCATTCGGGTCTGCCCCCAGGGCAAGTTGATGAATGCTAGCGCGACCCCATCTTGCCCCACCATGGTGGTTAACGGCTCACCCCAGGTTTTTAGTGCGGTATTCTGCCCAATAAGACGTATAAGTTTTAAAAAAAAAAGTAAGTAAGTCGTACTAAAAAAAAAAGACATAAAATAAAATTAAACATAATTTAACTAAGTATTCTTTGACTTTGACTTTAACTTTATTCAGCTACCCCTTCGAAGTTTACCTTCAAAGTCTGCTTTGCCATGATCATAAATAAATCGGCCATACTCTTAATTTAACAAGGGTAGACTTAGGGAGAACTGCTTTTCACACGGTCGGTAATACGTGGTCTGCTCCAAAATAGCAGTATTTGTGTAGGGTGTTGTCAGTTTGTAATTTGTATTATTATTATTTTTTATATTTTATAGGCTAGCGTTTGACCACTATCTCACCTGTTGATGAGTGATGATGCGGTCGAAGATGGTAAGCACGCTAGGCCTAGAATGGGAACTGGCGCATTTTTGTTTCAAAGCGTAATCCCTAAGATTTGCGCTTCGAAAGCCGCTATGTGTCATACATGCGGCTTTGTCAAACAAAAGAAAATAGCACGAGGCACATACCTAGTGCAATGTTTACGAGATCGTATTTTATTTCAATAACAATTTATAATATATATTTTTTTAATTAAATTAAGTAATAATGTTTTTCTAGTGTCAAAGCACTACTTCGGCTTAATTTATTTAGCTCAATACATTAGCTTTAGATTGACAGATCACACTTTATTTGCACACTAATAATAAGATAAACCATAAACATAAAGATATGTAATACAAAGGGCGGTCTTATTGTTTGAAACGATTTCTTCCAGACAGCTAAAGCGTCTTCAATTTTGAAACAACTGCTTAGACGTTTCGAGTTTGACAGTATTCGGCTCTAGAGAAATGCTGTATTCTACCTTTGTACAAATCTGCAGATTATGTCACATGCATGCGCAAAGCAAGGTCAAGCCAAACTTACATTATTGAACATGTAGACTATACCTTTTTTATTCGATTCGTCCCGAAAAAAGGAAAGGATGCAATGCTGTACCGTTCAACATTCTTTTGTAAGTCCAGCAGCGCCTCTGCCATAATGACGATGTCACCTGCCAATCGTATGTGAGAGATATGGTTGCCGTTAATATTGATGCCGTAATCTTTTAAATCCGGCGTTTTTTACATATCTTCCAAAGAATTAGTGAATAGTTTCAGGGATATAACCCCTATTTGTCTTGGCACAGTTGGATAAGTTTAGTCCACTCGTTTCAACCTTGGACGGATATCGTTACAGCAATACACAGACATCTTCATCACTGTTCATACCGCCAGTTAACTTGGAAACGTTGCAAGGACTCCAGGATGGTCTCGATTGAGTCAAAGGCCTTCTCATAGTTCACAAACGGGCGATTGTACAACCTGCCGCCTTATAATCACCTTATGACGTGGACGGCCAAGGACTAGTGGCCTATGGCGTTCCATGTGTCTTTTTTTGGGAGGGTTGTGTCCTAATCGTCATGCTGGCAGGCGTGTTAGTCGCAAGACGTAGATTTTCGCGTCGGTGACGCTGCTGCCTGTCAGTAGTCTGTGGTATTCGCCGTTAAATTTATAAAATGGTTATACCACCATTTGTTGGTGGCCAGAACCTCGTTTATTAATCAGCAGGATGCACCATGAGCGGTGAGGTTGGCGGGGAGCTCTTAGAAGATAATAATTGTGCTTTCTTACATCCCTATTGTCCCTTACATCCCAGGATGAGAAAACTCAGTATTTGTTTACAACTAGAATAAACTGGCCAAGTGCAAGTCGGACTCGCACTCGTAGGGTTCCGTAACACAGTAGAGTATTCTATAACTTTGATTTTTCGCAACTACAAAAATAACTTTGTTTTTCATAGTGTTTGTATGAAAAACAAAGTTATCTTTGCGGTCGCCATATCTCTAAAACTGCTGACTGTATCTCGTTCAAACCAATTTTCGTTGATAGTTTTTATTGAGATCTACAGCATATATTTTTTTTAGATTTTTCACTCCCATACTTTAAAAGTTAGAGGGGGGGACACACATTTTACCACTTTAGGCGCTCCTATCTTTCAAATGATTGACTTTGAGAAAAAATGATTTTAGAAACCTCAATATCATTTTTAAAGACCTATCCATAGATACCTAACACGTATAGGTTTGAAGAAATTTATTTTTTTTTGTTTCAGTTCTATGTATGGGATGCCCCCCCTTAAACTTTTATATTTTTGTATAAAAATCGGAAAGCGGTTCACAGAATACATCTACCTACCAAGTTTCAATTCTGTAGTCCTAACAGTTTCGGAATAAAATGGCTGTGACATACGGACGGACAGACAGACAGACAGACAAACAGACAGACATGACGAATCTATAAGGGTTCCGTTTTTTGCCATTCGGCTACGGAACCCTAAAAATTAATGAAACTAAATGATTGTTAACAATCTTTGAAACTTATCATGCATCGAGGTAACCACTGTTTTTTGTGACGATCACATCTTTAATTTATATAAAACTTATTTGGTTTATTGTTTAGTAACATATTTTTTAGGGTTCCTTACACAAAGGGTGCCAAAAGAACCCTATTACTGATACTTCGCTGTCCGTCTATTTGTCTGCCTTTCAGAGGGCTTTATCACCGTAAATATTAACTAACCGTAAAATACTTAAAATTATCACAAAGTATGTATGACTATGGTGGATTTAACAACAAATACTAAAAACAAAATAATAATAAATATTAAAGAGAGTCCCATACAATTAAACGAGTTTTTTTAGGCATTTCATGCGCGATCATACAAACCGTAATAGATAGAGACTTGAAATTAGTTTATAGTTTGTATTACAATGGTCGCCTTAAAATACAATGATAAAAACGAAATTAAATTAATAATTAAAGGGTATACAATACAAATAAAATATTTTTTCAGCTAATTTTGTTCAAACGGAACCCTATGTGTGCGAGTATGACTTGTATTTAGCCAGCTTATTACTTGGAAATGTAATTTAATGCGAACTTGATACTCTTATCAGGGCGAGCGAAGCGAGCCCTACACTATCCCACAACCTGAGCACTTTTGTGGTGCACTTTACTGAAAAACTATCACGCCTATTGATTTGTGCTTTAACATAGTAATTTAATTTCTCATGTAGATGTGTTATCAGTAAAAAAAGTATCATTTTACTAACATTAAAAATAACCGGCCAAGTGCGTGTCGGGCCACGCGCAGTGTAGGGTTCCTTAGTAGCCTGTTATTCAATGCAAGTCTTTACCCGTTATAAACAAGCAACTAGGTACTTCGTCTTTGCACTTTAAATGATTTATTCTAAAGATTATGTATTTGGTACATAATTATCCAACACCCAAGTTCAACAGCTATTACTGATAAACTAATAAAGTTATCTTAACCGCTGTAGTTTTTCTTTAAAGTTCATGAAATGCACTATTATCACGAATTTTTCCAGATTTTTCAAGCCAGCTGTTTAGCTTTTAAAGGGGCCCTCCCCTTCGAGGGGGTCGTTAGAAGATCAAAGAATTAACTTCGCTGCGAACATAATGTTTGGTTTCTAACGCCATCTGTTGGAAATCTAAAGAATATACATCTGTCATCCAAATGACCTCTGGTATCAGTGTACCATTAATGGCAGATATCTGCCATTTAGGCAGATTTAGGACCTACATTTTGCAGTTTTTTTTAATATCTTATAGGCTAGCGTTTGACCACTATCTCACCAGTTGTTAAGTGATGATGCAGATAAAGCTGACGATTCCAAAAAGTAGCAGATTTCAAGGATCTTTATGAATTTTGAAATATAAATAGAATTTTGACAATTTTCTGTTTCTATTTAAGGTATAACATTCTTATTATGAATTTATTTGGTTGGAAAGGCCTTAGGGGTATATGCTAAGTAAATCTGCCCCCGAAAGATATTTGGTTGATATTTATACGATATGTAGTTACTAATAAAATATCATCATCATCATCATAATCATCCGGTATCAGTCCACTGCTGGACATAGGCCTCTCCCAAGTCATGCCACTGAGCCCGATCTTCGGCTCCTTGTTTCCAGTTACTGCCCACCGCTTTGCGAATGTCGTCGCTCCACCTGGTAACAGGGCGTCCTACGCTACGTTTACCGATTCGCGGTCTCCACTCTAGAACCAGTCTACCCTAACGGTTATCGGTCCTACGGCAGATATGACCAGCCCACTGCCACTTCAGCTTGCTAATCCGATGAGCTATGTCGATCACTTTAGTTCTCTGGCGAATTACTTCGTTCCGGATTCGATCCCGCAGAGAAACACCGAGCATAGCTCTTTCCATAGCTCGCTGAGTGACTTTAAATTGGTGGACCAGTCGAACCGTGAGTGTCCACGTCTCGGCTCCGTATGTCAAGACGGACGACGGAAGAGGACGCACTGATTAAAGACTTGTCTTTAGGCACTGTGGTATATGCGACGAGAAGACTCGACGGAGTTTTCCAAATACTGCCCAGCCCAGCTGAATTCTTCTCTGGATTTCCTTTTCGAAGTTATGTTTGCCTAGTTGGAGCGTCTGCCCTAGGTAAACATACTTAGTGACAACTTCGAGTGGGATTTCATCTACGGCAATCGGTTCCGGAACAACGTGCTCGTTGTACATGACTTTGGTTTTATCCAAATTCATCCGGAGACCGATGCGACGAGAAGAATCAGCTAGGCCATTCAACATCCTCTGTAGGTCCTGCAGCGTCTCTGCCATAATGACGATGTCATCTGCGAATCGTAAGTGAGAGATGTACTTGCCGTTGATGTTGATGCCACAATTTTTCCAGTCCAGCGTTTTAAACATATCCTCCAAGGCGTTAGTGAACAGTTTCGGAGATATGACGTCCCCCTGTCTCACTCCTCGACGAAGGTGGATATGATTAGTACGCTGGTTCTGTACTTGTACACTCATCGTTGCGGCATTATACAGACATCTCATCACTTCGATATACCGCCAGTCGACTTGGCAACGCTGCAAGGACTCCAGAACAGACCAGGTTTCGATTGAGTCGAAGGCCTTCTCATAGTCCACAAACGCTAATCACAGGGGCCGATTGTACTCTTCGGTCTTCTGTACAATCTGCCGCACTGTGTGGATGTGGTCCATGGTGCTGTAACCGCTTCGAAATCCGGCCTGTTCCGGAGGTTGAAACTCGTCGAGTCTTCGCGCAAGACGGTTCGTGATGACCCTTGAAAACAGTTTGTAGACATGGCTCAGAAGCGAAATCGGGCGGTAGTTTTTCAAGAGGGTTTTGTCACCTTTTTTGAAAAAAAAACCACCATGCTCCTGTTCCATGCCTGTGGAGTTCTCCCAGTGAAGAGAACAGAATTGAAGAGCTGTTGCAGCTGGCTTACAGCTGGGGCTCCTCCAGCTTTTAGAAGCTCCGTTGTGATTCCGTCTTCACCTGGGGCCTTTCCATTTTTGAGCTGTTTAAGGGCCATCACGATCTCATCTCGGCTGACTTCGGGCAGGTCTTCTGTGAAGTGGCGGGTCAAGGTGGCTCTACAATCCTCAGTATCGGGTACCGGCCTTGAAGCATGCGATGCGTAGAGCTTGCCGTAGAAGTCTTCAACTTCTGACAGAATCTCCGACTTGGATGCAACGACGTTCCCCGTTGACGTTGTCAGCTTTGTGAGGTGGCTTCTACCCAGAGGCTGGGCGAACACTTTCGACACCCGATTCTGCTCAATTGATTCTTTAATCAAGAGCGTGTTAGAGGATCGGAGGTCGCGTCGTACCAGCTTCTTTATGGATTTGTTGCGCACCAGGTTAGTTGACAAAGCTGACAAAGGGTCTGTTCGTCTCTCTTCCATTAGCCGAAGTGTTTCTGCCGAGAGTTTGGACTTTTTGCCCGTACGCTTGCTCTCGCAAAACTTTGTCCCTTCATCCCTGAGGATTTCCACCACTTCTTCGAGTTATTAATAAAATATGTATATTCTGAATGCTTGAGATCTCTAACTCAATAGGTTTTTTTTCTAAACTGTATAAAATATCATGACAGACAGCAGCAATTAAACCATTTTTTACATATCTTTAGGACTAATAATAGCTATTATAAAAAAAAAATAGAGCATAACATCATAGGATCATAGAAAAATAAAAATAAAATGTTAAATTTAATTTTTTACCATGATACAATTTTGGCACAATAACAAAAAACATTTTTTTCATACCTAATAATATTTCCCTATTATAATGTAATATTTATTTCAATAAAAGGAACGCCATAGTGAAAAAAAATAAAAACCACTTTTTGGCCCCTATTATGCATTTACATATACTCTACATGCTCGCTTTTAATTGCTTTTTTCTGCTATTTATGTACATATATCACTATCACATATACATAATTTATTAAACATAATATTAATTTTCAAAATAACAACAATAGCTTTTATTGTGAAAGTAAATAAATAAAACATTCAAATATCAACTATCAATTTTATTATTCAATCTTAGTTAGCTATGTTTCAAGGAACAAAATATGATTATTATGACACTTCATTAGGGTTCCGTAGCCAAATGGCAAAAAACGGAACTCTTATAGATTTGTCGTGTCTGTCTGTCTGTCCGTCCGTATGTCACAGGCACTTTTTTCCAAAACTACTAATAATTTGGGAATAGTTAGTATGATAGTTTAGAATAGTTTCGAAATTCCTAAGAATACACAGTTGAAACTTGGTAGGTAGATGTATTCTATGAACCGCTTTACGATTTTGATACAAAAAATAATAATTTAAGATCGTTTTCAAAACGAAAAAACCGACTTCACATGCCGCGATAGTAACTTTTAGTACTAATTTTCAGATGTTTATCTCCATATCTCCGGAGATAATTATCAGATCTCGTTAAAATTTGAATAGGACCACACAGGAAGCATACTCTATCAAACTAAAAAGAATTTTCCAAATCGGTTAAGATTTGACGGAGTTCTGAGGTAACAATGAAACTTTTAAAAAAACTGTCGAATTGAGAACCTCCTCCTTTTTGTGCTTAGTGTGAAGAATGTTTAAAAAGTTATTGAGAGTTAAACAAAAAAACAGTTTTGTGTTTCTCCTGAAAAGTTGCGTTTTTATCCATAGCGGATTTTTCAGGCGCAGCGGCGAAACGTCAGAGCGTTTTTAACTATCGAATTTCAGAATAAATTCTTCAATAAAGGCTTACCACTCTTAAATTATTTTTTTTTGTTAAAATCTCGAAGTTCCGGGACTTTGATTGTAGTCTGTCTCGTGTCCCGGGACTTTGAAATTGTCAGGAATTCCTAAACCCTAGCCGGAACACATTAGTAGATGTTTGACGACAGATTTTCTAACTTGGTGGAGGGTGTATATTCAATTGATAGGGAGTGAAAGCGCATATAATATTTGTTTCTGAAGAAAAATATATAATTTGTTTCCTGTAGTCCACGCGAGCGAAGACGCGGGCAGATGCTAGTCTAATATATAACATTTTCGTGTCGCGGTGTTTGTTACAAAACTCCTCCGAAACGGCTCGACCGATTTGTATGAAATTTTGTGTGCATATCGGGTATGTCTGAGAATCGGCTAACATCTATTTTTCATACCCCTAAGTGATAAGGGTGGTCCAAACGCGGGCAAAGGCGCGGGGCGCAGCTGGTATTCTAATAAATACCAATTCTAAACATATTTTATTTATGTTCCTAGATTGAAAATTGACAAAAGTTCCATACACATTTTTCATCCCTTTTTAAGGGATATAATTTTTTTATCCCTTTTTAATGTGTGGCGGCGAGTTCTTCGGTTTTGTGTAGCACAATGGTGTGTGGATTTTAGTAAAAACTTCGAAAAATTTACCTGCCAACATCTTTTTTTTTTTTTAAGTTTTATTATGGCTCCACACGATTAGTGTATTTAGTCAGTGTCAAGTATTGAAATTCTTCAAGTTTTTATAAATTTTAGTCGAAGAGATAGGTCAAAGTCAAGTCACATTTCAGGTCAGTTTTTTTCATTCTAAGTCATACCTTTAGTAAAGATGTGGTGTTTACTGAAGATTTTCAGTGGAATTTTGGTGAGAACGCAAATAGCATGTTTTTCAACATTGTGCTGTTTCCCTACACTCGCACACATTCACCGGCACTTAATGGTTAATAATCCACATTTATTACACATTAACTCGCGGAAGAACACAAGTTTTAGGAAAAAATACAATGAGTTCACACACACTTTTCAACGTTCCCGCCAAAAAACCTCTGCCAACATCTTTGTCTGCTGTCTGTGGTTTTTCCGTTAAAGAGGGTTTCGCCAAATCGCCGCTAGATGTCGTAATCTGTCCTTGAGCGGCGACATAAGGGAAGAAAAATTTAAGGGCAAACCCCTCGCCATTTTAAGGGATGAGGATGGGGGATGAGGATGAGGGATGCAAAATGTATGTACAGATTTATTTAATTTTAAGGAACCCTATTACTGAGACTTTACAGGTCCACACTTTACAGGGCTGTATCTCCCTTAACCTTAATATACATACTCTAAATTTTCAAGAACGATATATTACGATTGACAGACAATCAGTTCCATTCGGTATATGACTTGCACTGCGATTAGTCTGCGTTTTATTTATTTATTGTGTTTCATTATTTTACAATTTTTTAGATAAAAATTGTCTGAAGTACTGAGACATGCACTGGGTTGCGGGTGCACGTAATAGTACGGTTGGCAACCTTACATTAATTAGGGGAATTAAACATTTGTTTTAAGTGTGACGTTCGACGTCTAGATGAAAGCTGAATGGCTTTTGTTTTTTACCTTTGTTTTTAGGGTTCCGTAGTCCTGACAAGGAACCCTTATAGTTTCGTCATGTTCGTCTGTCTGTCTGTCTGTCTGTAATTTTGTAGGAGCATGTATACGTCGACATAGTTCTGACATAAAATTTTGAAAAATACTTTTTTTTTAATGTAGCTCCCCTACATGAGAAGTGAGGATGAATTTTTTTTCGTCGTCTACCTCATCGTGTGGGGTATCGTTGAATAGGTCTTTTAAAATTACTTAAGGGTTGCTAATACCATTTTTCGATGGAATGCTCCATTTACGAAATATTGAACTTGCAAATGTTTGTTCCAGTAGGGCGTCCCCCCCCCCCCTCTAAAAGCTAAACTGCTGGCTTGAAAAATCTGGGGAAAATCGTGATAATAGTGCATTTCATGAACTTTAAAGGAAAACTATAGCGGTTAAGATAACTTTATTAGTTTAGCAGTAATAGTCGTTGAACTTGGGTGTTGGATAATTTTGTACCAAATACAAAATCGTTAGAATAAATCCTTTAAAGAGACAAAGACAGAGTACCTAGTTGCTTGTTTATAACAATAAATACTAAAAATAAAATAAAATAAAATATTACAGGGGGATACAAGAAACGTGTTATTTCGGCGTTTTTTGCTTGAACTTATAAACCATAATAGATAAAGACTTGAAATCTTCACAAAGTATGTTTGACTATAGCTGCTATAACAATACAATAAATACTAAAAACAGAATAAAGTTAAAAATAAAAGAGAGTCCCCCATACAAGAAACGTGTTTTTCCGGCGTTTTATGCTCGATCTTACAAACCGTAATAGAGAGACTTGAAATTTGCGCATAATGTGTATTGTATTACAATGGTTGCTAGAACATCAAATAAAACTAAATTAAATTAAAAATAAGAGGGATCCCCATACAAAAACGTAAAAAACGTATTTTTCCAGCAAATGTTGTGCAATCGCAGCCCTCTACGTGTGCGAGTCCAAATCGCACTTGGCCAGTTTATTATGTTGTTTTTGTGCGAATCCTTGCTTTCACACCAAATTTCAACTTTATATGAAGTAGGTACTCTAATCATCATCCGTCAGTGAGTACCGAAATCGCCAAAATTAACCCCCGACGCAAAAAGAAGTGGTGACATACATTTGTGTGTATCTTTGTATGTGTGTGTCTGTCTGTGGCATAGTAGCGCCCAATTTTGATTTACTTTTTTTTGTTTGATAGGGAGCTTAATCGGGTGTGTTATTAGCTTTGATTTATGAACATCCGTTCAGCCGTTTTAAAACTAGGAGCTTATTTCTAGTTGATGGCGTTATAAAATCAACTTTCATAGGTCTGATCAATTCGAAATTCGGTATATTCTTACTTCAATTATATTGTAAGAACATAGTAGCATTGACCTGATGCTGGGACATCTCCTGGGATCTGTAGAATAATCAACTTTTCACTAACTTACAACAGAGATGTCGAGTTTGGGCTATATGTATTAATAATATAGAAAATATAATAGCTATACATTTGAAACTTGGCACCTTTAATAATAATTCTTTTGATATCATATTCTGAGAATTTAAAGTTTTAAGCACAGTCTAGAATCTATAAAATTAAATGAATAGGTTAGCGTGGCATAGAAATGGTCAATGGAGACGTAAACATCAGGTCACCAGCTAGGCTATTCTGTAAGCTAGTTTACGCATCTCGCAAGCGGTGAGATTTGAATTTCTTATTACGAAATTCAACCGTTTTACAATTGTGACGATTTTAATTTCGTAGTACGACTCACCACGGATTCCGCGAGCGAGATGCGTAAACTAGCTTACAGAATATCCGGAATATAAATATATATATATTCCGACCCCTTCTCCCCTTCTTTTTGCGTCTGGGTAAAAAAGAACAGACTATAAACGTCGCGCTAGTCAAAGTAGCCAGTAGACGTAGTATAATCTGTGCCAGTACCCTTAGTATGAGTTTTTATCGTAAATTAACGCTAATGACAGGACTCACATAGTTTTCGACTTATTCTGGCTCCCTGATTGGTCTAATATTAGTGAAGTGTAGTAACCACTAGAGGCGCTGTACTGTTTTTCATACAAAATTTGCTCGATATACGATATCGAGTTTGGTATGAAAACTCGTACTAAGGGTACAGCTAGGCTATTCTGTAAGCTATCTCGACAGTGGAATCCGTGGTGAGATTTCAATTCCGTATTACGAAATTCAACCGTATTACAAACGTGATACGATTGAATTTCGTAGTACGAAATTCGAATCTCACCGCGGATTCCGCTGTTGAGATAGCTTACAGAATAGCCTAGCAGTAGTGAGTAGTAAGTCGTCGAGATAAGTAAATGCATTGTAATACAAATGTTGATATATTAAAAACGGCTCGGCCGATTTCTTTAAAATTTAAATGGGAGTATCTGGGAGGGTACCCTCTGAAACAAAAAAATAATTTTCCAAATCGGTTCAGTTCAGTTCAGGCATCTTCGAGTGATTACTCGGTGAACATACATCAAAAAAAAACCGACGAATTGAGAACCTCCTCCTTTTTTGTGAAGTCGGTTACAAATAGGCATACAGATGATGGCTAGAGAATAGGCTATAGAAGAAGATCAAGAAAAAGTGTGGATTATTTCAATCACGGAAAACACGCTGAGAAAGGTTGGAAACGTGTTGATAATGGCAAGACAATGGATAGACAGATCTATCCGCAATATAGCGTATATAGCGAATAGATTAAAAATGGGAATTCGTTACCATTTAGACATGTGGCATCTACCCCGCATAGTGGTGTAACAGTAAGAGGGTGTTGGTGTTGGATATATCTTATCTGTAGCATTTTTTGTGAAAGATTATACAAAAATACAGCTGGTCAAAACATTATTTCAATATTCCGCCTGACTTGCTACAAAAAGGTGGCTTACCACCACCAAGAAGGGAATATGCCGCCTAGCCGACAGCTCTTCCAAGTCAGTTATAAAATAATTTATGATCTTACAAAACGACAAAACCGACTTCACATGCCGCGATAGTAAAAGTACTGGCTAATTATGTCATCAAAGTAAACAAATTTGCTTATACTGTTTATCCTCATATCTCCGGAGATGATTATCAGATCTCAATAAAATTTGAATGGGACCAAACGGGAGCCATAATCTCTCAAAGAAAAAAAATAATTTTCCAAATCGGTTAAGATTTGACGGAGTTCTGAGGCAACAAACATAAAAAAAAACAGTCGAATTGAGAACCTCCTCTTTTTTTTGAAGTCGGTTAAAAAAAACAAATACGTACTTAATGCTTCATTGTGTACACAGTTATCAATTAAATTTTTTTATTTAAAGTCATGCCTTATTACTTTAGTTACAAAAACTGTGTTGCCTTTACGGCTTTATCACCACCACCAATCACTAAAAAGTATCATCGTATAACAAATCCAACATTTTATAATCTATTCGTACATGTTCGCTAAAATTAGTCAATACATATAAGTAAAATACACTAAAGTTAAAATCGTAGGACGCTCTCCAGCTAGGTGGAGCCACAGAATAATGAATAGTCCAAGGTGGAGCGATGATATACGCAAGCTGGCTGGCAGCGGATGGCAACAAGGACCTCAAGATCGAGCTCAGAAGCGTAGAAGAGGCTTATATGTCCAGCATAGGACGAATACTGGCTGTTAATCATGACGATGATGATGAATACACTTAAAGATATCTGGATTTTACATTTTTACCTTCATTAGGGTTTGCTCATGTATTTTTCAGGCGTTTCCAGTGCGTTGAGCTATTTTTTTTTCTTATCTAGTTTAGAAAGGTTAACTTAGTACTAAATACATAAACAGTGGCGTTACAATTAAGAACGCTTATATATGTACCAATACTAAGAATCTGTTTGAAAATTACGTGATATGTTAAATAGGACTATACCCTAAGCACATTGCTCGCTCTGTAACAATTCCTGAGCTCATTACTTATTACTGTATTGGACAGGCCAGGGGCCTTATTCAGTATGACCATTTTAAAGTCTTACCGTGCCGTGTTACGTTATCTCCGCGTTATGGTATTCTCTATGCCAATTAAAATGCGGTAGGGTAAGGTTATGAGCGCGTTTTGAGCTGTCAAAATATCGTGACATATGAGGACGTGTAACGCGCGCGTTTTGTATAATTTACCTATAGTGTAGGATACAGAATACAATTTTTCAATAACGTAACGTGGCGCGTTAAGGAACGCGTTATTTCATTGGTCCTACTGAATAAGGCCCCAGCTTACTCACAGCTTAATTTAAATCCGATTGAATATCTTTGGTGTGAAATAAAGAAAAGCGTTTCAAATAGACAACGTGGCAGTGTGACGGGATTTTACGACAAGTATATTTTTTTACAACAATGCAAGAATGGAAATTTGTTTCTCTCGAAGAATGTCAAAATTTGACTGAGTCCATGCCTCGCCGATGGAAAGCGGTAATTAGATCCGTGGACACGCGACTCAGTATTCATTTCCCTTTTTACCCGACTACGGCGAAGCAAAAAGGATGGTTATGTTTTGACCGGTATGTGGGTATGTATGTATGTATGTTCATCTGTTCCCTCATAACGTCTAAACTACTTATCATAATTTGACAAATGAGGTGTTACTAGAAGCGTCTTATCTGTTTGCCGGTTATGGCTATGTGACGTCACAACAAATTGAATGTGGCGCCCTCAAGAGGGCACGAAGTAAAGAACAAAAAAAAAATTTACCCGCCCCATCGTGTGGGGATCGGTAAAAAGAGAGTAAAAAGAAATATCACGCTCTAAAAAGTATGAAACAAGAAAATATTCTCATCTGGGATCGCTATGTACAAACTATTCAATATGTATCGTGTATTATATAAAAAACATACTTTTAATAAATATTTTATCGTATTTTATACATATTCTTAGTGGTGTTCAGAGGATAGCCGTGGTCGTACGTCACCTACCGTAACAAAACAATACATTCTGAAAAGTAGCATACGACCACGGGTAAGTAAAGGAAAAACTCCGGAAAATAAAAGAAGTTGAAAATTAAGGTACATTTTGGTACTAATATGCCCATATCTTTTTATTGTGTTGACTCAAAACCTTGATTTTTATACACCCAATAGAGACTTTAGACCTCAGTATCAGGTATAAATTTAAACTTGCTAGTTTCACCCGTTCCTGAGAAAATCAGTGGTGACACACGGACAGACAGACGGACAGACAGACAGACAGACAGACGGACAAGAAAGTGATCTTATAAGTTATTTTAATTTTAAAATTATCGTGAATTTGTAACATTATTATTGTTATATACCGGCTGTAATTCACGTACCTTTAGTCGAATTTTCTCGACCTAGGTTTCGAGCGAGTCAGTCGCTCTTCCTCGGGAGTGAGGTCACGCGGTGAGATCGCGATGTTCACTGCGGGCCGCCGCTCGCTGCGCTCGGCTTGATAGCCGGGGTGGGGGCGGACTCGGCGGCGATCGGTAACGGCTGTTCCTTTTCGGTACCGAGGATGCCTGAGATAGCCCGAATGATGTCATCGTCGGTTCTTCATCGCTGCTACTCCTATCGCCAGAAGTACCGTCGCAAACAATGCTGACTGTGTCACACTCTAGACTGATTGACACTTTCTTTTTCGAGGACGCATTAAGAATCGGTTTCCACGCTGACGGCAAGGTCCATCCACTATCTCGGTTGAAATTGGGGTGTCTATTTATCTCAATAGCCTCACGTACTTTTCTAGGTACAAAGAACTTCTCTCTAGCTAGTACGGAGGCTTTATCAAAACGGATAAAGTGGTTTGTGTCCGCGAGATGTGCATGCTCCGCGATGGCGGATCTTGTCGTGTCCGAATTCTTAATGCTCCTTATGTATAGACTTACGGAACACATAAGGAGCATTAAGAATTCGGACACGACAAGATCCGCCATCGCGGAGCATGCACATCTCGCGGACACAAACCACTTTATCCGTTTTGATAAAGCCTCCGTACTAGCTAGAGAGAAGTTCTTTGTACCTAGAAAAGTACGTGAGGCTATTGAGATAAATAGACACCCCAATTTCAACCGAGATAGTGGATGGACCTTGCCGTCAGCGTGGAAACCGATTCTTAATGCGTCCTCGAAAAAGAAAGTGTCAATCAGTCTAGAGTGTGACACAGTCAGCATTGTTTGCGACGGTACTTCTGGCGATAGGAGTAGCAGCGATGAAGAACCGACGATGACATCATTCGGGCTATCTCAGGCATCCTCGGTACCGAAAAGGAACAGCCGTTACCGATCGCCGCCGAGTCCGCCCCCACCCCGGCTATCAAGCCGAGCGCAGCGAGCGGCGGCCCGCAGTGAACATCGCGATCTCACCGCGTGACCTCACTCCCGAGGAAGAGCGACTGACTCGCTCGAAACCTAGGTCGAGAAAATTCGACTAAAGGTACGTGAATTACAGCCGGTATATAACAATAATAATGATCTTATAAGGGTTCCTTTTTTTAACTTTTGAGGTACGGAACCCTAAAAATAAAATAAAATGTTTTCCAACTCCAAATTGCGCTTCGCGCTGACACAAGTTGAACTGCGCAGGCGTTTCGGCGGCAGCAACGTTTACAGAGGTCAGTTTCAGAACAGTTGTCTACTTACCAAAGTCAAAGTCAAAGTCAAAGCATTTATTCAGTATATGGGCAAATTAAAAATTAGCACTTACACACGTCAAATAACATTAAATAGATCATATTCAACAAAAAATATAGATATAACAGAAACATAACGCTTTGAATTTACAAAAAAAAAACAAAGGTATTGAGCCATTCAGCTTTCATCTAGACGTCGAACGTCACACTTAAAACACATGTTTAATTCCCCTTATTAATGTAGGGTTGCCAACCGTACCATTACGTGCACCCGCAACCCAGTGCATGTTTCAGTACTTCAGACAATTTTTATCCAAAAAATTGTGAAATAATGAAACATAATAGATAAATAAAACGCAGACTAATTGCAGTACAAATCATGTTCCGAATGGAACTGATTGTCCGACTATCAGCCGCATAATACCGTCGTAACAGGCAACCCTAGATCTGCAAACAAAAGATGAAAACTGATTGACTGTTGAATCTACTGGTGTTTCGGAAGTACTCCCATCAGAGAAGAAACACCAAGAAACTCTATGGGGCTTGTCACTTATTTTAATTCATTTTTTTTAATTCATATTAAATAAATGTTTAATGTACAATAAGTAATTCTATTATCATACAATTTATATTATATCTTGGAGCTTGGGGCATTCAGGCCAAGCATTTTTGTCATTCATATAGTCATTTATTGTATAGTACGATTTCTTCATTAAATTGGATTTTACAAAGGTTTTAAATCTGCTTATAGACAGTTGATCAATATCTTTAGGAAGTTTATTATAAAATCGTATACAGTTCCCCAGAAAAGAACCACTAACTTTCCACAACCTGAATTGAGGTAGAATTAATCTATTTTTGTGTCTTGTATTGAAATTATGGACATCGGACCTCTTATCATACTCATTCAAATTTTTGCGTACATACATAATATTTTCATATATATATTGACATGCCACTGTGAGAATATTAATCTCCTTAAATTTTTCACGAAGTGAGTCTCGCGACTTCATGGTATATATAGATCGAATAGCTCTTTTTTGTAAAACAAATATAGATTGGATTTCGGCGGCTTTCCCCCACAATAAAATGCCATAGGACATTATACTATGGAAGTAGCTAAAGTAAACCAATCTAGCAGTGGATTCGTCAGTCAAGTTTCTGATTTTACGTACTGCGTATGCAGCGGAGCTCAATCTACCTGCCAGAGCCGATATTTGAGAACCCCATTGTAGTTTTGAATCCAGGGTGATGCCCAAGAATGTAGCGGATTCAACAAATTCTATCGGTACATCGTTTATTAATATCCTGCTATTAATGACACCCTTTCTTACATTTGGCAGCGAGAATTTAATACATTTAGTTTTTTTGGCGTTCAGTAATAAGTTATTGGTTGTAAACCAATTCAAAACCTGTGCGATTGATTTGTTAACATCGTCAAATCCAGGCGCAATCCTATCTATTTTGAATATTAAGGATGTATCATCCGCGAACAAAACAATGTCACATAAGTTTTGCACGAAAGACGGCAAGTCATTAATATAAACTAGAAATAAAAATGGTCCTAAGATCGATCCCTGCGGAACTCCCATTTTTATGAGGGATCCAGATGACCTGACGCCATTGACCTCAACCATCTGTATTCTATTACTGAGGTAGGATGAGACCAGATCAAGTGCTTTTCCGTTAACGCCGTAGTGTTTTAATTTGCAAATTAGCGTTTTGTGACAGACGCAATCAAACGCTTTAGATAAGTCACAGAAAACGCCGATAGCATCTTGTGCTTTCTCCCAGGCATCAAATATATGTTTAAGAAGATCTACTCCAGCATCAGTAGTAGAACGCCCCTTAGTGAAACCATATTGTTTGTGATTTAAAAGATGATTAATATTAAAATGTGCCAAAAGCTGGTCTAATATAACTTTTTCAAAAACTTTACTGAGCGCCGGTAATATAGAGATTGGTCTATAGTTTGAAGGGTCATTTTTGTTCACTGATTTGTATAGGGGAATTAATTTACTTTTTTTCATTACATCAGGAAAGACACCTTCATCGACGCATCTGTTAAAAATAAACGCTAAGTGAGGGCTAATTGCATTAATAATATAACTAAGTACTTTGTTTGACATACCCCACAGATCCTCGGTTTTCTTTTGATTGAGCATTTTAAAAGTTTTGATAATTGATATTGAAGTTATGTGTCTGAACTCAAACATAGAGTCACATACATTCACACACTTCGATAGTAAAACAAAAGCATCCTTAGGGGAAGAGTTTAAAGGCTGAGTAGTAATAATAGGTACTTGTGAGAAGTACTCAACAAATGTGTTAGCGACATCATTATTATCTATGATTAATTTATTATTAACTTTTAACATAATTTTACCGTCCCTCTGCTTAATTTTTCCAGTTTCTGTATTAATGACTTTCCATGTTGATTTTATTTTGTCATCGGCATGCTTAATTTTTCTACTTAGATGCAGTGATTTTGCTGTCTGACAAACAACTTTAAAAGTTTTTGAATACAATTTTAAGTGATTTATGAATTTAGTATTATGTAAATTAATGGTTTTTTGTGAGTACAAGTTATACAAATTGTTTCTACTTTTATAAATACCAGGAGTTGCCCAGTCATCGAAACGAACCTTCGCACCCTTTCTAACCATTTTAATTTTAAAAATATCATTGAACTCTGCATCTAACATTTGAAATAAAGCACTGCATAGGTCATCAGGATCCTCAGAAAATCTTAGGTTCATTAATTGCTTGTCAATGATATCCACAAACTGTTCAACCCGTTTGGTGGTAATGGGCCTGTAAAAATGTTCTTGGCCTTTGATGGATAATTTACATGAAAAAGTGACACTTTGTCCCAGATGGTCCGAGCCAAGTTTATCAAAAATTGCAATTTTTTCGGGTTCACAGTTGCAGAACACATTGTCCAAGCAGGTAGCTGACGAGCTAGTGATTCTTGTTGGCTGATTAAAAAGATGCTTCAGATTGAAGCTTAGAAATAAATTTTTTAATTTGTCGCTGAGCGGAGACTGCTCAATTAAATTAACATTGAAATCGCCACAAACTATTAAAGATTTAGAGGTGTTGAAGACTTTGCTCATTACTTCTTCCATAATTGTTCAAACATTTTATAATCAGCCGATGGAGGTCTGTATACACAGATGACTATATGTTGCCCCAGCTCTATACAAGATAATTCAACACATCGTTCCACAGACAAAGCTACTATGTCTTTACGCTCTTTAAAGTTACAATTTTCAGTTACATATATTAGTGAGCCACCACGAATTGCCTTTTGTCTAATGAATGTGCTGGCAATTGTATAATTTTTTAATATTGGTAACAAAGTACCTTTCACAAACCAGTGTTCAGTAATACACATTATGTCAACTTTATAATAATTGAGAAATAATTCTAACTCTAAGGCTTTGCTGGAGAGACCTTGTATATTCTGATGAAAAATGTTGATTGAGTCAGGCCTCCCCATTGTCTTAGACATTAGTTTAAACTAACTAAGTCTACTACGCTACAATTACCCTGCATAGTAACACCACTACGTTGGGGCTCGTCTTTGTGATCTGTTACAATATGTAAAACAGGGTCATAAATATTGTATGCTAATAACTTAGCAATGGTCGACTTATTAGTCTTATTGAGATACAAAGTATCCTTTGTCAATATTACTTTACTAATAAATTTGTTGGTTTCAAAATACAAAAAGTCGCTGAAGCGACACGTCGAATTGTACAGTGCCAAGTTCAATTTATGAGCATGCTCATTATAAGAGCAACTACTTGTTTTAAGATACGGGAATGAACAAACTATTATTTTACTAATGCCTCTGCTGGCAATGTCTGACAAAAGTTTAATTAGAATATTAATATCAGCTTTTTTAACGTTTGTGCTATTACCTAGCTGCAATACAATAGTACAATTTTTGTGATACTGAAAGCTGCATATTTTTTTACATAAATCTGTAATTGATAAATTAGGGCAGCAATTGTTATAAACATTTTGGTTCAATCTATTGTCTAATAAGCTACCCATACCTACTCCCATTTCATCGCTGAACACAATGGTCTCTCTAGCAGGCTCCGGCAGTTGTAAAGGACTGCCTGAGTCCACCTCGGAGGCACCAGTGCACTGTAACGATGACACTACTTCCTGCCTAACCAAGTCAGTCTGTGCACGTAAACTTGCAGTATTAGCTGTACTTGGTGAGCTGCTATCCTCTTGGTAGCATTCACTCTGCACACCACAGATAGAAACCCCAAATAAAACTTTTGAGACGCACATTTCTTGTTTTAATAATTCAGCCTTTTCTTTAAATTCTCAACTCAACGAATCAGGCTACCGGACTCACTACCATTTCTCAGATAGTATAATTTCCAAACCTAGTCACCAACAGAAAACTTTAAGAAAATTTAAGATTTGTGTTTGGCTTTTCTTTTGTATTTATGCTAAATTGTTTAGAAATCATAACACTATACAAGAACAGATCACATTTTTACACACATCAAGTCAGGACATATCAACGTTATTCAAAAGCTCAACTCTTCAGAAGCATGCTGCATCAAACTTTTTGCATAACATAAAATCAGACAATATAATTGAATATTCTGTGACACATATCTCAACTTGTTCGTTTTTGTATCTCATACAACTAGACCAAAGTAATGATCGTTTGTCCTGATATTTTTGAAGACATAGAAAACTCATTACATATCTCGTGTCACACAATCGATCATCCGGAACTCTGTAAAGACTTCATAAAGTCATATAACTTTAAAACGCTTACATACAACATCCGCAGTCTCCAACGAAATTTCTTACCATTCCAAACAATTTTAAAGCGCTTTGATGAAGTTTTTGACGCAATAATACTCACTGAGTGCTGGCTACAAAAAGATCCCCAATTGTCTCAGATACCTGGTTACAACGCTTATCACACCAACAAATTTATTAATAAAAGTGGAGGCGTCATCATCTACGTAAAAAACTGCTGGTCTGTAAATATCCAAGAACCTGCATTTGAAGACGCTAACTGCCTTATTGTAACTTTGGATAAGTCAGTCACGATAGTAGCTATATACAGGTCCCCTTCTGTCACTAATATGGAGCGTTTCCTAGCCTCTCTCGATAATACAATGAATAACATAAAACACACCCAATACAGTTTTGTTACCGGTGACATAAATATTAACATCCTGGATGACACTCCTAGTGCTGATAATGCAGAGTATCAATGTGTTATGGCAGAACAAGGGTTTCTACCAGCAATAACAGTACCAACGCGAGGCCGGACCTGTCTTGACCATGCTTATGTAAAAACAAAAGGGAAAGCAGTCGGCATCGTATGTAAAAGCTCGGTAACCGACCATGACATTGTAGTGGTTGGTATGACATTTAATACAGTAAAAGTTAAAAGCGCTCGGAAAACAATCACAAAGACTAATTTTCACCAAATGTCCAGTGACCTTAAAATATCAGAGTGGCATAGTGTTTTCAAAGCTAATAACGTAAACGATGCTGTTTCTGTATTTAACGACTTACTCACCAGCTGTATTCAGAAAAATAGCTCTAGTTATAAGGTCTCTCGGTCTAAACTTCATTTGAAGCCGTGGATAACGCCAGGTTTACTGAAATGTATGCGCCACAGGGATCGCTTGCATCTACAGCTAAGAGTAACTCCCTCAAACAAAGTCCTGTCACACATATATACTCGGTACAAAAATTTTTGCAACAATTTAATACACAACATTAAGACAGAACATGACAATAAAAAACTCTCCGATAACCATAAAAACCCTCGAAAGCTCTGGCAAACAATAAAAGAAATTTGTCATATCACACAGTCACATGAGAGCTCTCAGGAACTCTTACAGATAGAAAATACTACAGAAGCGTCTATCATGCGTTGCAACAGGTACTTTGCAGAAACAGGAACTAAATTGGCAAAAAACATATTATCAAAATTACATACGACAGAAGATCAATTATGCAGTCAAATATCTGGGGACACCAAATCATCAAACTCCATTTTTCTTGTCCCCACTGATTCTAGCGAAGTAAAGGGA
This sequence comes from Cabera pusaria, assembly GCA_954871355.1. Classification (NCBI taxonomy): domain Eukaryota; kingdom Metazoa; phylum Arthropoda; class Insecta; order Lepidoptera; family Geometridae; genus Cabera; species Cabera pusaria. Next base: position 7,670,732 of record OX940899.1, read on the forward strand.
ATAATTTACGACCTAAAGTTAAACAGTGCTCCAGGTTACGACGGCATTACTCCTCTCATTTTGAGATACGCCAGCAATTCAATAGTAGAACCCCTTGTTCACATTTGTAACCAGAGTCTAACCACTGGAACTTTTCCTGACTTCTGGAAAACCGCCTCAGTAATCCCTATTCACAAAAATGGTGACAAATCTAACCCAGATAATTACAGGCCAATTTCCCTACTCTGTGTCATTTCTAAGGTCCTGGAGAAAATTGTCAACAAAAGACTTGTAGATTACTTGGAAAAGTACAATCTTCTGTCTACGCGACAATTTGGGTTTAGGCGTGGCAAATCAACTGAAAATGCAGTAGAACTTCTTACTGAAACTGTTGCGTCACATCTGGACGCTGGACGCAAATGCATAGGTGTTTTCCTCGACCTTGCCAAAGCATTTGACACAATATCGACAAATATTCTGCTCAAAAAGCTTGAATGCTTTGGCATCCGAGGCAGTGCCCTGCGTTGGTTTGCCAGCTATTTAAGCGACAGACGTCAATGTGTCAGGATTGAGAACCAGACTAGCTGTTTAACCAATATCAAATTCGGCTTACCTCAGGGTAGTATTTTAGCGCCCACCCTATTTACAATTTATATGGATGCTATCTTAAAGCTTAATTTACCCAATACTGAACTAATATGTTACGCTGACGACACAGTGGCTATCTTTCACGGCAACAGCTGGCATGAATGCACTCAGATAGCAGAAAGAGGTCTTGCGGAACTTGCACATTGGCTTGATATAAACCTGCTAACATTAAATGTTAGAAAAACAAATTTCGTAACATTCCACATTACTCAAGCAACCGGTCCCAAGTAAATAAATCTCAGGCTACATGTATACGATTGTCCAAACATAAATACTTTGTCAAACAATTGCTACAATCAACCGACCTGCACCTGCAGTGAAATTAAAAAAGTAGAATACACAAAGTACTTGGGTATTATCATTGACCAGAACCTTTCCTTTAAAATACACATAAGAACTTTATCTAAAAAAGTACGAAGAATTATTTATTTAATGAAGTCTCTGCGACCAGTAGCTAAACCAGAAGTCAGGAAACTGGTATACCAGTCATTATGCGAATCCCAAATCCAATATTGTATAGGGGCTTGGGGAGGCGCTGCTAAATCACATATGCTTGAACTTGAGCGCGCACAAAGGGCGGTTTTGAAGGTGATGGTTGGTCGCCCACGACGTTACTCCACCGACAAACTTTACGAAGAAGCAATGGTTCTAAGGGTCCGTCAGCTATTTATAGCACGTGCAATTGCTAGAAGACATCCCTTTGCAGCCAAGTATCAACCCAACAAAAAGAGACAGGCTCGGCGCCCAGTGCAGCCTCTCCCACCATCTAAAACTAGATTTGCTACACGTCTCCCAAAATTCGCACACATTTACACATACAACTCAGTCTGCAAAGTATTCGACCTCAGGGAATGTTCTCTAGCTGATTCTCGATATAAGCTCAGGAGATGGCTTATCTCCCTCTCGTACGAAGACTCAGAAAGACTTGTAAAATCTGGAGATTTCTAGAGCTCTGACATATAACTACACTTCATTCGTAAATAAAAGAACTCAAAATATATTATTATCATTTGCGCCTTTTACCTGCTACGCTACCTTTTATATGCGCCATCATAATAAAACAAAACCAAATAAATATTTACCCATGCAAGCATGTGCTAAGCTAACACACACACACACGCACACACACACACACACACACACACACGCACACACGCACACACACACACACACACACACGCACACACACACACACACACACACACCCACACACACACACTCAAGAGGTACAATACTAAGCAATGTTACATAATATGAGTTATTTTACTAATTTAATTAATTTATTGGTAAGGAATGAAATAAGACAATGTATAAAATATAAGTATCTTCGATTATTATTACTATTATGTACGTTTTTTTTTTTTTTAATCTAATTTACTATTATTATTTAATGAGTACCTAATCAATTTAATTTGTATAGTTTAATGTAGGTAATAATATTATAATTACTTCATTTTGTTACCTCGGTTAGTAATAGTTTTTAGAAGTGTTAATTTTCATTACTAAGATTATATATTGTGTAGCTATGAATCAAGAAAATTGTCACAGGTATTTATGTAAGTTACATGATGCGTAGATTGCGAATAATTAATCATCAGTTATATTCTAAGTGTAAATATGCTCATCACATACAGATTTTCAACATGAGATATTCGAATTTGTCACCCACAGGGCTCCCAAGATACAGGCTTAGCCGAGTTTGGGGCCCACTGTTATTGTATTGTTTTGTACCTACCTTCTTATGCAAATAAAATAAAATTGAATTGAAAATTGAATTGAATTCTATTAATTCTTTGTTACTGCGATCTAACATCTCTAGGCAATGCTGTAATTCTTTACTTAAGTCGATGTTTTTCTTACAAGTCTTTAAATTTATTTTTTTGATATGGTTAATTTTTTGTAATTTATGCGTATTTTTCCTAATGATTTTCTTATACTTAATGTACTTTTTAATCTTATTGGAACCCTTCATAGAGACATTAGTAGAACCTGAGCCGATGAACTCTGTATATAGATCCAAAGTGTTGTCTTGATTAGTATTATTTTGCAATACAGGAGATGTCGTCATTTCTTCTAGTTTATCTTTTGTAAATGAAAGCTCTTGCTCCAAATCCCGGATATAGGTCAGTGTACGTTCGAATAGTTCTTGGTTTTGGTTCCTTTAATCATAGAAAAGATAATAATTTTAATCAAACCCAAAAATGCTTTTTGCGTTCACTTTCATTTCAGATTCATTATGATAAATTTCGCCAGTTAAAAGGGGGCGGCACAATCCCACGCTACGCCACTGTCTTCGTTTAATTCAGTATTCAGTATTGTTTATTGCAACACAATGTACAATAGTTATATCTTAGACTAAAACTAACCTACTTTACTATTGACATGTACCCTGTACTATTTAAGGTGTAGCAATATTGTGCATAATTTATAAAAATCTGAATTATATAATAATATTATTTTTTTATAATCAATACGGTTGCAAGTTAAATCTAATAGGAACTACATAATATGCTGATTATTTATTCTTAGTTAATTTGTACTATTTTACAAGCCTACGTAATTATAATATTGTCATATATAGAGTAGTAGAATTATGTATAATACATATAATTAATTAATTGATATCTTGATTAGAAACTTGTGGACTGCAAATTGTTTACTGACTCAAATCTTAACAAGGTTACAGGACAAGCACGACGCCCGTCTGATGGTAAGCGATGACGTCTACCGTTTAAAAATACGGTGGCACGCAACAACATTCTGGATAGCCAGACCGCCAGCCGGAATGCCAGAATCACCGCACTGCGCCTGTTACCTCGAGACAAAGAATTATGTTAAGTCTCTATGTAATTTCACTGGACACTTTGCCATTTCAACCGAAAAACATTTCACGGCTGAATTAATGGGCAAAGTGGTGGTACCACCCCAGGCGGACTAGCAGTATAACTATCACTAAAGAAATTAATTATCAAACTTAATTTTTAATCCATAAAAATGGAGGAAGTTCTCAATTCGACTGTATTTTTTTTAAATGTTTGTTACCGCAGAACTCCGTCAAATCTTAACCGATTTGAAAAATTATTTTTTATCCCATCTATTCGAAAAGTGATGGTTTGTTCCTCGATAAGTGCGCGCAAAATAGGTCATTACTGCCTTGGGCGGGAATTTTTTTTTTAATTTTTGGCTTATGACTGTTATTTTATAGTGCCATGTCTAAGGAGCTTCAATAATAATATTGTACGGGAAATGTTATTGTCCTATCAACTAGATGAATGATACGCCACGCTTGATGAAAAAAAAAAGCTCGTGAAGCTAAACACTTAATGTGATAACTTCGTCGACATTGATATATTTTATTGTAACCTAAATCAATTCAAAACTGCAGTTTTTCAAAAACTGTTACAGCAACCCATTCAATAACATATCATTTTTTTTTTGTTTTGTTTTGTATTTTCAATTATTCCTGTATTACTGTGTTTGTTTCTTCTTTTGTATTTAATGTTATTTTATTTTTATTTTAACTGCTAATCTCATTTTTATTTCATTTCAAAAATGTTATACCTAATTCTATGTGTACTTTACTGATTGGGCAGCAGTCGCCAACCATACTTTTAATATTGTATAAAAGCCGTGATTAGCGTTGTGGGCTGCATTATCGCCAAAGTGTTTTACCTACCATATTTTATAATTAATACCTTATAATGTAGCTGTTAGCTTTTCCTAATTAATAAAATAAAATAAAAAAATAAAAATAAAACAATACCATATATATATATAATATAATATATATAATACAGAAAAAAGAAGTTTAAAACGCGTGGTACAATACACTGATAGTGTTGTAGCTAGGATGAAAAAAAAGAAGCGCGCGAACTGTCGTTTATCGTCTAGTGAATTTTAAAAAAAGAATCTCGTATGAAGAAGAATACAATAAGCGCGCGAATCAATACGAAGTCCTCCTCGCATTAATTTTTTGTTGCAGTTTTAAATAAACTATTAATTCATAAAGAAAATGAGTTCTGATAACGAAAGTATTAATTTAACGCCCGAAAGAATACAAAACGATGCAACAAATGTTATAAACAATATGTTATCAACAAAGTCCTGCGAAAAAATATTTAAAAGCCTATACAAAATGTGTCGAGTGGAAAAGTGCAAAAAAAGCGAATTCATTTTCAGAAACTGTATTTCTAGCTAATTATCAAGAACTGGCCAAATTCAGGCAACCTTCTTGGAGTATTTACTCGATGCTGATATCGACAGTCAATACTAATAATAATATTCAAATCAGGACCTATACAAAATTGGTAGCATATCTTCAGAAGGACATAAACCAAAGAAATCAAAAGTGCTTGTGTATGTGCTGTGTGTGTATATGTGTCATATGTGTTTTGTTTAGTTGTGTTAGTCTCTTTTTTAGTTAATATAGTGTTGAACTTAATTTGAGCCTTTAATTTCCTCTTCTCATAGAGGGGAATGAAAAGCAGAGTGCAAAACTCGGCTGCAATATTATTTTACACCCTTGAGGATAAAACTGTTACAAACTTTGAATGTCATATTTATTTATATCGAATCAACAGCCCAATAATGTATGATCGTACAAAACGACAAAACTGATTTCACATGCCGCGATAGTCAAAGTACTGGGGCTAGTTATATTATGTCATCTAAGTATTGTTTTACAAATTTGCTTATATTGTTTATCTCCATATTTCCGGAGATAATTGTAATAGCTCTATAACATTTGAATGGGAGCAACGGGAGGCATAATCTCTCAAACAAAAAAAGTTATTTTTTAATCGGCTAAGATTTGTTGGAGTTCTGAGGTAACAAACATAAATAACCGGCCAAGTGCGTGTCGGGCCACGCGCAGTGTAGGGTTCCGTAGTAGCCTTTTATTCAATGCATGTCTTTACCCGTTATAAACAAGCAACTAGGTACTCCGTCTTTGTCACTTTAAAGGATTAATTCTAAGGATTTTGTATTTGGTACAAAATTATCCAACACCCAAGTTCAACGACTATTACTGCTAAACTAATAAATTTATCTTAACCGCTATAATTTTCCTTTAAAGTTCATAAAATGCGCTATTATCACTAATTTTTCCAGATTTTTCAAGCCAGTAGTTTAGCTTTTAGAGGGGAGGGGGACGCCCTACTGGAACAAAAATTTGCACTTTAAAGTTTAATTTTACGTAAATGGAGCATTCAATCGAAAAATGGTATTAGCAACCCTTAAGTCATTTTAAAAGACCTATTCAACGACACCACACACGACGGGTAGGCGATGAAAAAAAATTCATCCCCATTCACATATAGGGGAGCAACCCTAAAAATATATTTTTCAAAATTTTATTTCATCACTTTGTCGGCGTCATTTATTTACATACCCCCACAAAATTACAGCTTTCTAGTATTAACGGTTTCTTAGCAAAACTCTGGACAGACAGACAGACAGACGGACATGACGAAACTATAAGGGTTCCTTGTCAGGACTACGGAACCCTAAAAAAGGAAAAAAAATACAGTCAAATTGAGAAACTCCTCCTTTTTGTGAAGTCGGTTAAAAAATAAGTTCTAAGCCTCTAGCTCTAAAAATGACGATACTTCCATACAACTTTTCATCCCCCTCTTTTAACCCCTTACAACCCTTTTTTCGCATTAAAAACTAAAGTTCGCCTATGTCCTTTCTCAGGCTCTAGACTATCTATGTACCAAATGTCATTTAAATCGGTTCAGTAGTTTTGGCGTGAAAGCGTGACAGACAGACAGACAGACAGAGTTACTTTCGCATCAGCCCTAATCTATCCACTGTTGGACGTGTAGGCCTTTTCTTTATTGTGTGCCAGTTTTTCCGATCCTTAGACACTCTTTCTTCTCCACGTATATTACGTTATCCCATCTGGCGGCTGGTCTGTCTACAGATCGCTTGGATCCTCTGCCCCCTTATGCTTGAATTTAACAGTTGATTATTGAATGAACAAAATGAACTAAATGACGGGGACGCAGCTGTATAGCTCCACCTCTGTAATTTCGTTTAATGGATTGCATTTTTAACAAATTTTGCATTGGTGTCGGCATCTATGATAACTATTTCGAAGGTAATAATTCGGAAGAAATCATTATGGTTTTCAAATCCAACGAGAGATGTTGCACTGCTTAAATCAAATAGGTATTATGTTTCTTAAAATGTTACACAATTCATATTTTTGTGAGTACATTGTTACACACAATCCAAAATTTCATCGTACCAACGGGATTCGAACCCTTCTCCTGGGAGGCCTTAAAATATCTTCAAGTTTCGTAAAAGCATTGGATACATCTTTTTATTTGCTTTGCCTGAGACTTTCGGCCGAAGGACAAACCATTAATGGCCAAGATATATATTGTCCCACATCCTCAACTGAATTGTTTCCCACAAATATATTGGGAGCAGTAATCGAATGACTTGTCATGATTTTCATCTTGGATATTATGCTCACGCTTAGGCCGAAAGTTACAACATTGTGTTGAAATGAAATGAAATGAAATAAAACGAATGTTTATTCCACTAAAATAAAGACCGGTAAAGTCGAGTTGGACTCGCCCACCGAGGCTTCCGCACCAACGTTGGTTGGTACCAATTAGGCTATACCTCTAAATTGTTTGAGCGCCCATATAACTCAGAGGCCTACCTTGATTGGCGTTAACTATGTATGTATGGGGATACCCTTTAATTTTTACAGCACAAGTAAAGGAAAAATTCCGAAAAATAAAAAAAAATTGAATATTAAGGTAAATTTTGGTAATTACAAGTTTTCGCGAAAATCTAAATGTGCCCATATCTTCTTATCGTGTTGACTCAGGACCTTGATTTTTATACACCTAATAGGGACTATAGACTTCTGTATCTGGTATAAATTTCAACTTGCTAAGTCCACCCGTTTCTGAGAAAATCGGTGGTGACACACGGACAGACGGACAGACAGACGGACAGACAGACAGACAGACAGACGGACAGACAGACAGACAGACGGACAAGAAAGTGATCTTATAAGGGTCCCTTTTTTTACCTTTTGAAGTACGGACCCTAAAAAGAGTTAACATTAGGATGTACCGAAATATTCATAGTCCTTCTATTTTATCATATTTATGACATGTGAAACTTTATAAGTAGTATTACACTAATATACATTATTGATATAAACATTATTGACATTTAAAATTATACTAAAATGTGATAACTACTTTAAAAAGAAGTAATATTATGATTTCAGTTATGATGTCAACTTATTATTAATACACTAGCTGTTAGCCGCGGCTTCGCCCGCGTTATTTTAGTAGTCTTTATGATCTTTGAGGTCAAGATCGATGATCTCTTAGGCCAAGTCACCATAGGTGACCCAAAAGTCGAACTCAATATCCTCTATTGTTAAAGTCATTAATCATTTTGGTTAGGTATACGAAGTTGTGCTGTTTAAATGTTTGACTCAACACAAAAGTTCCTAAAACACTTTTTACAAAGAAAATAAGGAGAATAGCTGCGCGAGCGCAGCGAGAGCTGTCATTGCGCGAGCGAACATTTTTTATGACCCTGACAAATTACGACCTAATAATAAACTCACTATAGATGACTCTTAGGTCGAACTCGATATCGTCTATTGTTAAAGTCATTAATAATTACTTGGTAAACCTACCCAAGGTTTACCAAGTTTTGCTGTTTAAGTATTTGAGTCAGTCTAATGTATGAGGCTGTTGAAACACGCTATTATACGCTGTATAGCGTTATTACTGCGAAAAATGTTTACGACTTTTTATGACCCTGACAGTTTTAATGACCTACTAAGTCAACACTGATGACGCTCAGGTTAAAGTCGATAATCACTTATTTTAAGGTTAATAATCATTATGGTTATTGAAGGTTGTACTGTTTCAATTTAAGACTCATTTTGATGCATGTGTCTATTAAAATACAGAATTTGCTGAAATATTACCTTTAAAGTAGAGAAAACAAATACTCGCGCGAGCGCAGCGAGCGCTATCACTGCGCGAGCGAAGCGAGCGAGATTTTTTTTTACGACTTTTTATGACCCTGACAGTTTTTATGACCTACTAAGTCAACACCGATGGCATTAGGGTTAAATTTGATATCCACTTAATTTAAGGTTAGTAATCATTATGATTATTGAAGGTTGTTCTGTTTCAATGTATGATTCGTTTTGATGCATGTGGCTATTAAAATTCAAAAGTTGACGAAATATTTCCTACAAAGTTGTTAAAATAAATGCTTGCGCGAGCGTAGCGAGCGCGGAAATTTTTTACGACTTTTTATGACCCTGACAGTTTTTATGACCTACTAAGTCAACACTGATGACATTAGGGTTAAACGTGATATCCACTTATTTTAAAGTTAATAATCATTATGATTATTGAAGGTTGTACTGTTTTAATTTGTGACTCGTTTTGATGTATGTGGCGTGGCTATTAAAATACAAAAGTTTCTGAAATATTACATTCAAAGTAGATAAAATAAATGCTTGCGCGTGCAAAGAGAGTGCTATAACTACGCGAGCGAAGCGAGCGCGAAAAACTTTCACGTATTTCAATGACCCTGACAGGTTTTATGACCTACTAAGTCAACACCAATTACCCTAAGGCTGTTAAAACACGAAAGTTTTTGAAATACTTCCCACAAAGCAGATAAACACGTTGGGCAAGCAAAGCCAGCGCGTAAATGTTGATGACTTCTAATGATCCTGACAGTTTTATGGCCTAATCAAGACACTAATTAAGTCATTATAGACGAACCTAAGGTCAAACTTTTATGATTATGTTAACTCTATGTAAAGTTAACAAAAATATATGCACCCTCACTTAACTGCCGAAAAAAAAGTATTCTTTGCCCTTTTATGCCCTATTAAATATATTTGTACAAAATGTCATGTGAATCGGTCAAGCCTTTTGGCCGAAAAGAGGCCAAAAATATACAAAATTCAACAATAAAAAACTGACAACCGGACTCGATTGTAAAAAAAGTAACCAATGTGCTCGGATAATAGACTCTACTCTTGGTCTATATCTTATTGACTGTCTCTGTACAATTTTAGCTCAATCGGTCAACTCGTTTAACCGAGAAGAGGTCACACGTTTAAAAAAATCAAAATACTAAATTTGAGCTGAATCGGTGAAAACGATTGCCGCTAAGAGGCAACACATTATTCCATAATAAAAATAAATTGCCAGCCAAAAAAAAGAATCCTATGTCTTATTGACCGTCTGTGCATAAAATTTCAGCTGAAATGGTTTACCCGTTTGACGGAGAGGTGGCCACACATTTACAAAGTTCAATAATAAAAATCTGGACACCTGGACTTGACTGCCAGAAAAAAAGTATCCTATGTGCTTCTATGCCATATGAGCTGTATATGTAGAAAATTTCAGCCGTATCGGTCAAGCCGTTTAGCTGATAAGTGGCCACACATACCCAAAATTCAATAAAAAAAAATCTGGACACCCAGACTCGATAGCCAAAAAAAAGTATCCTATATCCTACTCTGCCCTATATGAACTGTCTTTATTCAACATGCCAGGCAAATTGGTCAAGACGTTTATTCGAGAAAAGGTCTTATATTTATAAAATTCAATTAAAAATATTTGGACCCCCTGACTCGATAGCCAGAAGAAAAGTATTCTTTATCCTATTCTGCCCTATGAACTGTCTTTACACAACATGTCAGGCAAATTGGTCAAGTCGCTTATTCGAGAAGATGCCTTTTATTTACGAAATTCCGTTAAAAATATTTGGACCCCCTGACTTGATAGTCAGAAAAAAAGTTTTCTGTATCCTATTCTGCCCTATGAACTGTCTTTATACCACATGACAGGCAAATCGGTCAAGCCGTTTATTCGAGAAGAGATCTTATATTTACAAAATTCAATTAAAAATATCTGGACCCCCAGACTCGACAGCTAGAAAAAAAGTATCCTATATCCTATTCTGCCCTATGACATGTATTCACACAAAATTTCAGGCAAATCGGTCAAGCCGTTTATTCGAGAAGATGACTTATATTTACAAAATACAATTAAAAATATTTGGACACCCTGACTCGATAGCCAGAAAAAAAGTATTCTATATCCTATTCTGCCCTATGAACTGTCTTTACACAACATTTCAGGCAAATTGGTCAAGCCGTTTATTCGAGAAGATGCCTTTTATTTACGAAATTCCGTTAAACATATTTGGACCCCCTGACTTGATAGCCAGAAAAAAGTTTTCTGTATCCTATTCTGCCCTATGAACTGTCTTTATACTACATGTCAGGCTATTTGGTCAAGCCTTTTATTCGAGAAGTGGTCTTATATTTACAAAATTTAATTAAAAATATTTGAACTCCCTGACTCGATAGCCAGAAAAAAAGTATTCTATATCCTATTCTGCCCTATGAACTGTCTTTATACAACATGACAGGCAAATTGGTCAAGCCGTTTATTCGAGAAGATGCCTTTTATTTACGAAATTCCGTAAAAAATATTTGGACCCCCTGACTTGATAGCCAGAAAAAAAGTTTTCTGTATCCTATTCTGCCCTATGAACTGTCTTTATACTACATGTCAGGCTATTTGGTCAAGCCTTTTATTCGAGAAGTGGTCTTACATTTCTTCAATTAGGTTATTTGTAGGTACTTTAATTTGAATTTATTTTAATTCTTATGTTAGTGCAATAAAATGACCATATGTATCTATCTATATTAACTAAATGAAATGTAATGTAATAGTAATAGATTTTAGATAGATTAGATTTTTCATAATATTAATAATATCTTCATTATACTTAAAATAATATTACAAAAAAAACACGTAGGAAATGTAATTTGTACAATATAGGTGCCTAAACGTGGGAGGAACTAGATCCCAAGATACGGGCGATCATTCGTCTAGTTTGGTATCTAGCGACTATATTATTAATGTGTTACCTTTGTGCAATAAAAACATTTTGAATTTTGATTTTTTTAAATTTACAAAATTTAATTAAAAATATTTGAACTCCCTGACTCGATAGCCAGAAAAAATGTATTCTATATCCTATTCTTCCCTATGAACTGTCTTTATACAACATGACAGGCAAATTAGTCAAGCCGTTTATTCGAGAAGATGCCTTTTATTTACGAAATTCCGTTAAAAATATTTGGACCCCCAGACTCGACAGCCAGAAAAAGAGTATCCTATATCCTATTCTGCCGTATCACATGTATTCACACAAAATTTCAGGCAAATCGGTCAAGCCGTTTATTCGAGAAGATGTCTTATATTTACAAAATTCAATTTAAAATATTTGGACCCCCTGACTCGATAGCCAGAAAATAAGTTTTCTGTATCATATTCTGCCCTATGAACTGTCTTTACACAACATGTCAGACAAATCGGTCAAGCGATTTATTCGAGAAGATGTCTTATATTTACAAAATTCAATTAAAAATATCTGGACCCCCTGACTTGACAGCCAGAAAGAAAGTATCCTATATTCTATTCTGCCCTATGACATGTATTCAAACAAAATTTCAGACAAATCGGTCAAGCCGTTTATTCGAGAAGATGTCTTCTATTTACAAAATTCAATTAAAAATATCTGGACCCCCTGACTCGATAGCCAAAAAAAAAGTATCCTATATCCTTTTCTGCCCTATGTACTATCTTTGTACAAAATTTCGGCCAAATCTGTTAAGCCGTTTGACCGTGAAGAAGTCCCAAACAAACAAACAAACAAACAAATAAACAAACTGACTTTCGCATTTATAATATTGGTGTTGAGGTGTTGAGGTGTTGATTTAGTCAATATTAAAAATTATTTCTGTTTGCGTCAAATACGTCATTATGTTTTATTGTGTTTCATATTTCAATTAAATATTGTAGGTAATGCATGTATCATCATGTGTGACCATGGAAAGATTTTACATTAATTGAGAGTGCAAACATTTTAAAAGTTAATTTTGTTTCCAAACCTTTTTTAAGAATCTTATATAAATACAATAATTATTTTTTGTGCATTTACACGAGAACAAATCGTGCGTGAATGTCAGCCCAAAAGTTTCGGTAGAAGTGCGTGAAATATTGATTGCGAAATTCCAGGACATACAAGTGAAGTTAAATAAAAGCTTCTATAAACTCGGGAATCGGTTAGGCCTAGCGCGCACTGCGTTGCAATGGAACGCGGCGCGTATATTCGACTGTACGATATATGTATTAAACGCATGCACGTGTCATAGAAATAACATTCCGTGCTTCACAGAATATGCGTTACAATAACGCAACACAAACGCAACGCAGTGCACGCTAGACCTTAAAATAGGACAAGCAATACGCTCACTAAACTATGCCGTCTGTCTATACCACAGACCTCACTAGTAGTGAATCCTAGGTATGTGGTCTATACCGATGTGCCGATACTGTAGCACACAAAACTCTGTGTTGCCTAAATATTGCGCGAAATAAACTGCTATACTTTGCATTTCAAATAGCCTACTACCGTTTATTCAAACTGGGTCATCTTTTTAAATAAGTAAAAATGGGCACTTATAGATATTTTATTAGTAAATTACATTAAGATCTGATTCAGGAGTTGCCGCCTCGCTTCGGCGTGTTTGTTCACAGACACAGTACAGCCTGCATTTTGCGGCCAGTCGCATACCTGGAAAAATAAAAGTTATATGCGTTACTAGAAGTGCCCAGCGGCTTCGCGTTCGCCTTCTTTCATCTATTTAAAACTTTTCTTTTATTAAAATAAAAAAATAAATAGCCAAATCGGTCTACCCGTTTTCAATTTATAGCGAAACCAAGAAAAATAGGGATTAATTTTTATAAAACCCAAAAAACCCTATTGATTTTCAGACTTTGTTACCTCATTTCACCCTCTTATGGGTGAAATTTCGAAAAAAACTGAAACACCTATTTACTTATTTACAATACAATACAATACAAAAACTCTTTATTGATCACCAAAAACAGAAAATAAAACATGTACAAAAACATCATTTATAAAAATAACATGGCGACACAAACGGCGGTCTTATCGCTTAAAGCAATCTCTTCCAGACAACCTTTGTAGGGAATGGATAAATGCATACGTAATGGCGGAGGGCTATACAGATGAAGTCTATTTTGCATTGTAAAAACATGTAGGTACTAACAACTTAATAATAACTACATAAAATAACTAAGTATATCTAGACATACACATATATATTTCCATATAAATAAATTACATACATCATACATAAATACATATAAAACAATACTAATATAGCAGTGTGGCAAGCAGTTTTTAACAAGGCAGGGATAAATAATGACGCTTAACCATAGACTTAAAAATGGAGAGTGACTTAGCACATCTGATGTCTTGCGGCAGCTCGTTCCATAATCTGACAGCAAACACCGTAAACGATTTTTCGTAAAATCGAGTGGAATGTAGGGGAAACATCAGCTGAAGGGATTCAGAGGAGCGGAGAGAAAGATTATTAGAAAGGTGCAAGAATTGAAAGCGCTCTTTGAGATAAGAGGGTGTAGAAGGGATGAACAGAATAGTATAAAGTAGAGAAAGTATATGGCTATTTCTACGAAGCCGGATCGGAAGCCATTGAAATCGCTGCCGATATTCCGACACATGGTCGTATTTACGTAAACCATAAATAAAGCGAATGCAGAGATTATGCAGACGTTCGAGCTTATTAAGTTGCTCCTCAGTCACATCCAGGTAGCAGGTGTCAGCATAATCCAAGATCGGTAGTAGGACGGAGGTCGCAAGTGCAGTTTTGGTGGAGACCGGTAGAAAATTACGTAACCTACGTAGAGATCCAGCCGATGCAAAAAGTTTTCTACTAACATTGGCTATTTGCGGCACCCATGACAAGGTTCTGTCAAAGACTACCCCAAGGTTTCGTACAGTTTCGCTGAAGGGTATATGTGTACCATCGTAAACTACTTGAGGGAGGCGGAACCAGTCGATTTTAGAAATCATCCTAGAACCGCCAATTATGATGACTTGCGTTTTTATGGGATTGACACTAATGCCGTAAGACTTACTCCAATTATGAATACAACGCAAGTCAGAGTTGGTACCAAGAATAGCATCTAACAATTGGGCAAACGGAACTTGCCTATAAATTTGTAAATCATCTGCATAGAGGTGGTAGGACGAAGTGAGTTGATAAGAAATAGAATTGATGAAGAGAGAAAAAAGAAGAGGAGATAGAACGCCGCCCTGAGGGACGACCGCAGTCGTGTTACACCATGATGACAACGAGTCATCAACACGGATACGCTGCCGACGTCCAAACAGGTAACTGTGAAACCAATTTATTACTGACGCTGATAGATTTAGAGAACGCAGAATGCATAGTAGGATGTCAAAATCGACGTTGTTGAAAGCATTACTGAAATCAAGTAGCGATAGTACAGTCACATGCCCATTATTCATGCCGTGCCAAATATCGTCGGTGATTTTAATAAGAGCGGAGACAGTACTATGACCGGGTCGAAATCCGGATTAACATGGGTTCAAAAGACTGTTTCTGTTAAGGAAGACAGAAAGTTGTTGATTGACTAGACGTTCGAGGACTTTGGGGAGGAAGGGTAAGATGGAAATGGGGAATATTTATTTACAGAAGCACTTCTGCGAAGTTTCGATAAAAAAGACAATCTCATCTTGTTTCTCCATACAAACTTTGAACCCCGTTTTATCCCCTTTAGAGGTGAATTTCAGAAAATCCTTTCTTGCAGATACCCTCGTCACAATAACTATCTGCATGCCAAACTTCAGCGCAATCCGTTCAGTGGATTGAGCTGTGTGTTGATAGATCAGTCAGACAGTCAGATAGTCAGTCAGTAACGTTCGCTTTTTATATATACAGAAGATAATAAAGAAGGATACGGCATGAATATAGCATGTAGACCAAAGTCTTGAAAAGTATAGATATGACCTTGAATTAATTCGAGCATATTTTTGTCTGTTTTAGAACGTGAAAAATGTGCAATGTGCAATATTTTATTGCCAAAATTCAATTAAACCCACGAATAAGCATTTACCTTGAGTTTTACGCAATTTTTTTAGTTTTCTGCTTGTCTTGCGTCAAATCAGTCTACCTGTTTTTATGTAAATCCATATAACATTTACATATGAAAACCCACGAATAAGCATTTACCTTGAGTTTTACGCAATTTTTTTAGTTTTCTGCTTGTCTTGCGTCAAATCAGTCTACCCGTTTTTATGTAAATCCATATAACATTTACATATATCGTACTACGTTATACTATCTACATTCTGGCGAATAAATAATTTTGTATTTGAATTTTAAGTGTTTACCGAAGAATTATTAACTAGATAATAAGTTAATTGAGAGAGCATATATTAAAACACTGCAGCCTAGAGTATTAAAAAGCTCCCCAAACACAAAATGCACATTCAAAAAATCAAATTGAAATATCCGTTTACTTCTTGTGTCGCTAAAAATTGTGAGCTTTGTCTTTTATTATTTGATTGCGTTTACAAAATGAGAAAAAAACGACTTCACATGAGCTTTTGTCATTTTCAGTATCAAGTTTGAGATGTTTATCTTCATATCTCTGGAGATCCTCATTAGTTGAACATAAAAAAAAACACTCAAATTGAGTACCTTCTCTTATTTTAATCGGTTGAATACATTTGTATAACGACTAAAGAAGTATAAGTATTTATCAGTTATTAAATATGAGTATGGTAGTACAGCTTTGCGGAGGCGTATCATTGATTGTAGATCTAAATCTATGATACGATAATATATATTAGATTAGATATTTATAAAGATTATGATAAAACCCTATTAACTGATTCAATATGAAAAAAAAAATACATTAACCCAACTGCACTAAAAGAAGGGTTATGTTTTTTGAATGTATTTATGTAGGGGAGGGTGGGGGAATCACGGACAGCGGGTAATGGCGAACACTAAGGTATTCGCATGTTAGAAAGAAATAGTAGATATCTCGAGTATTGCAATCGTGAGTCGGACCCGAACTTAGTGCCGAACAGTAACTGGTGAGGTGAAGCCGCGCTCGGTGTTCAAGGTAAGTTAATCCTTTTTAGGGTTCCGTACCCAAAAGGTAAAACGGGACCCTATTACTAAGACTCCGCTGTCCGTCTGTCTGTCTGTCTGTCTGTCTGTCTGTCTGTCCGTCTGTCACCAGGCTATAGCTCATTAACCGTGATAGTTAGACTGTTGAAATTTTCGCAGATGGTGTATATCTGTTGCCGCTAGAACAACAAATACTAAAAACAAAATAAAGTTCAAAATTAAAGGGGGTCCCCATACAAAAAACGTGTTTTGTGTTTTTAAACGCCATCTATCTAATTAGTTTCGGCAAAATGACATAGATGGCGCTAGTAAACGAGCCCTGTCTTTCTAGATCGCGGTAATATCAATTAATCAAATATATGCGGTTGAAACTCTGTTATGTTTCGTATTGTACGGAACCCTCCCTAAGTGTGCGATAAGAGACGCGATGCTGACTCGCACTTGGCCAGTTTTATTTCTTCTTGTAATTTCATCTAATTTTTTATATAAATTGTATACGTGTATCTATCTCTATGCAAAAAATAGTAATCTGATATTTTTGTTGTGAAGTAACGACTAAATATATAACTTATTTAAATAATCACCACGTGCATTGCAAGTTTCTAACCTCAAAAAATTAAATAATTTTAGGTTTCTGTGTGTATCGGGTATTGGCGGACGAATTGAGTGGGGCAATCTCGGACGTCCGTGATTACCCCGCTTACTATTATAGGTCCAGTTTAACAATTTTTAAATTTTTCAAAAAAAAAAATTTAATTTTTATTTACAATTTTTTCTCTGGGCCCACGAAAATTGTACCAGTGGTGAAAGCACGTCTAGAGGATTTCTCTGTGATTTCTGTGCCGATTAGGCTATGTTCGTGATTACCCCATACGCCATCCGCAATTACCCCACATGCTGCGGGTAATTCCGGACACCAAGTGTTTTGTTTTTTCCTCAAAATTTGATTTTATACTAAATATTTATCAAAGTAGATTATGAGAGTACAAAAATGATTAGTTTAAGTTAACATTTATCAATAAAAGACTTTTATAACTTTATTTCTTTTTGTTTTATTACAGTTCTCCCTTAGGTGTTCGCAATTACCCCACCTTCCCCTATGTATGTGTACATTTTTTGGAACGCTATGTAGCCTAAACTGCTTTATAGGTTTTAGCTAAACAGGTTATATTCGTTTTAATTTTGAGAATGACACTGTACTCAGCGTAATTAAAATTATTAACATTTAATATGATCGATTTTTGCCGCCATATCATATCATTGTTCCTCAAAACCTAGGGGTTTGAAATAAAGGGTTTTATTATATTGGCTAACAAAAATATGCTATATAAGTTAAATATATATTTATGTACTTTGGAATGAGGAATGCTAAGAAACAACATAATATTCATTTTACACGCCGTCGGGTTTTTGCTTTTTGCTATAATTCAATTGTATATGAATTGAACTAGAATATTTGTCTAAAGGTACAGCCACACCGTGGCGTCTTGTGATCTGCGGGCGCGATCTCAGTACTTTTCAATTGTTTTCTGATCGCGTTTAGTGTGAACCAGTCGGTACAGATATTGCTGCGCTATCTGATCGCTGCTTAGATCGCGTACGCAGGACGCTGCGGTGTGTCTGTACATGAAGGGACGCGTTGAAATAGTTGTGCTCTCTACGTTCAGACAGACAAAAGAGTAGTAGACATAAAGACGGTAGAGTTATCTCGCTCACCTAACTGCCGTCTTTCAGACAATTTTTTTAATTTTAGTAGGCCTCTCCCGAGACGCGCTACTGAGCCCGATCTTCGTCTCTTCTTTTCCAGTAACTGCCCATCGCTTTGCGTATATTGTCGCCACACAGTCGTGAATATTCACACGCTATTTCAAAACGGCGTCTTTGGACAGGTAGCTTACAGATACTTAATATCTTGAAAATAATAATGGATAAAGTATTATGTACATACCTGTATCGTAGGGTTAAAGTGAAGAGTAGGAGGGCACTGTCGCAGCACCTTTTCTCCCCACACGCAGTAGTAGAACAAGTTGCAGTCTTCCTCGTTGGGCAGCAGCCAGTGGATGTGTGGGTCTACTGGACATCCGTTGGGACGGAACTCGAGCTCCAGCTCATCCTCGTCATCATCTTCATCATCGTCATCCTCGTCAGACTCTTCAGATTCAGGTTCGGGACTGATGTAAATCTCGCACTCGGGGGCATGAGTCGTGGTGGTAGAGGTTACAGTAGTCGGAGCAGGAGTGGTTGTAGTCGTAGTTGTGGTGGTTGGAGCGGGAGTGGTCGTGGTTGTAGTTGTTGTTGTTGGAGCTGGTGTCGTTGTGGTTGTAGTAGTTGTTGGAGCTGGTGTCGTTGTGGTTGTAGTAGTTGTTGGAGCTGGAGTGGTTGTGGTCGTGGTCGTAGTTGTGGTAGTTGGAGCGGGAGTTGTCGTCGTAGTGGTTGTAGGCTCAGGCGTCGTGGTCGTCGACGGCTCGGGCGTAGTCAAAGCCGGGTCGTTCCTCCCCGTACAGTCGACGTTGAACGGGAAGTCACACTGCCACGTCTCCAAGTTGAAGTAGAGCTCGGAGGGACAGATGTACTCGACGGGATGGCCATGGGTACACTTGTAGAACTTGTGGCAGTCTTCGTGCCTCATCAGCCACTCGATCTGCCAGTCGTTCTCCTGCTCGGCTGGACACTCATCCACCTGTCCTCGAGTGAACGCCACACAAGCCAGTAGGAAAAGCACTGATATAACTGGAATGTGCATATTTACTCTTTAGTACACTGACTTAATGACACGTCGTAATCGCTTGTCAAATCTGACTAAATTACTTCATAAGTTAGCGGAATCAACACTAAATAAATATTCAAGTTATGTATGGTT
Organism: Cabera pusaria; assembly: GCA_954871355.1. Taxonomy (NCBI): domain Eukaryota; kingdom Metazoa; phylum Arthropoda; class Insecta; order Lepidoptera; family Geometridae; genus Cabera; species Cabera pusaria. The sequence goes on from OX940899.1 coordinate 7,690,303, forward strand.
TCACTGTGATTTATTACTTTAGCACCGACCTTTCATGATGACAATCAGTTGAATTTTGTTTTGCTTCCTATTGCAGTATTATGTTTTATATACCGGCAGAATATTAGCTAATCGATAGGATAAGGAGCGCCGAAATAAATACCTTATCAACAATTTTTTTGTGAATTTGATAAGGACAAGTATTAAGGCGATAATAAAACACTTTAATTTAAAAGCTGTGATTGTGTATGTTATTGAAAAGTGCGGTAGATCATTATCTGTTAAAATTTGCATTTTATGTATGTTTTAGCTAGTATGCATCCTTAGCATTTTAGATCTTTGGAAACTTAAGTATTTTAAAATGTAAACGAAGTAATCGTGACAAATATAGATATTATGCACTGTATCAGGTTTTATGTGGCCAAATAAAAACCACGATGGACACAGATTATAGATAGTGCGTTTGACTACTATCTCATCTGTTGGTAAGTGATGATGCGGTCATGGGTATGCGGTGCGAGGATAGTAGCACGCTAGCCCTATAATGGAAACTGGCTCTCAAGGATAGCTGCCGGAACACATTAGATGTTTGGCGACAGTTTTTTTTACTTGATGATGGTGGATGGCCAGCTGTCCTACCATCATGCGAACTTAATTAACTGTGGTGGGGGCTACTATTACCATAAGAACCCCTTTGTAATTTCTAAAAATATATAAATGTTGTCGTTAATGCCCAAATTATGTTTTTTTTCTCTTAAACTGTTAGAACGCTTAATTTTTTTGTAAGTGTGAACATTTGAACCATTAATCAGCCTTTTAAAGTAAATTATAATCTCTATTTTGGAGGAATTATTTTCTGAGAAAATAATCAAGAGTCATATTAATTAAATTATATTTTACTTTCTAAATATATAACTGCAAATAAATTGTATTTTACCTCTTTCTTTAGGCAGACTTGCCGTTTAATTAAATCTTTTCAAGAAATCTGAGGACTGAGTCTATTCTGTCTAGATACGGTGATAAACACCTCAAATTTCATACATCAATCTTGATACTGAAAAAAAAGCACAACAGACGAACTTTTTTTTTATATATCTTATAGGCTAGCGTTTGACCACTATCTCACCTGTTAGTAAGTGATGATACGGTCGAAGATGGTAAGCACGCTAGGCCTAGAATGAGAACTGAGGACCTCTTCCTTCTGTTACCTAAGTCTGTTAATGACTAGCGCGGCATTTGAATTCGGTGTTTTGGTTTTATAAATATCTTAAATTATGAATTGTAAAAGTTGAGAGTACTCATTTTGTCTCTAAAATATTTACTCTAAAAAACTAATTTGTTCACATTCTGAAAGACATATAGATACATAGACATTGAAACATATTTATTTTTGTAAATTGTTAAACACAATCCAAAATTTCATCGTACCGACGGGACTTGAACCCGCAACCTCCGGAATAACATGTTCCGGTGCTTTTGCCAATTAAGCCACGGTGCGAAGTATCGTTACGACGAAATTAGCGGATTGCATTTGTTAACCCAATTATGCATTGCACGATACTTCGTCAATGCGACATGCTTTGTCTGGCGGATTGTTCGAGCCACGGTCGTCCTACTATCGGTTTCTTTTATTAACCGACTTCACAAAAAAAGAGGAGGTTCTCAATTCGTCGGAATCTTTTTTTAATGTATGTTCACCGTCTACTCGAAGATGCCTGAACCAATTTGGAAAATTATATTTTTGTTTCATAAGGTACCCTTCCCAGGTGGTCCCAATTAAATTTTAACGAAATTAGCCGATGCGTTTTTAATACATCAACATTTGTATTACGATGCATTTATATACCTGTACAACATGCTACTAACTAATGGCACAGTTTATATAATAGTTACAACGTCTACTAGCTACTTTGACTAGCGCGACGTTTAAGGGTACCCGCACACGGGCCACGGGCCACAACCACAAAACGCCGCCACCGGCATATTTCCTATAGTTTTCATACATTTTATCATGTAGCGTGTGTAAAGTCGGTTCTTTTAGTTTTTTAAACGATCTTAGATTATTTAACTTATGGCGTTTGTATATAGAGTAGATAAATACGGAGGTGAAGTGATGGTTAATTTTCATGACAATGTAAATTCAATTCCATAAAAATCCGTAAGTATATTTTTATTTTATTTATAAAGATGTGGGTTGCACATTACTAGTAGTCTTGTTAACCCCTCCAACTAAGCTAAATATGTTTGTGTCTGGAGATGGTTTACGTCAATAGTGCTATGGGTGAAGAACGAACTCACGATCTCTCGATCGCCAGGCCGATGTCTTAGCCATTGGGCTATTGTCGCTGTATAAGTATGATATAAGTACTACACGCAGGGTTGACTTCAGACCACAGATTATATAAGCGGCGTAAATATATTTTTTTGTTTCAGTTCCATGTGTAGGGAGCCGCCCTTAGACTTTTAATTTGTTATTTTTGTACAAAAATCGTAAAACGGTTCACAGAAATACATCTACAAACCAAGTTTCAACTGTGTAGGCAGTCCTAATAGTTTAGGAATTAAGTGGTTGTGACATACGGACAGACAGACAAACAGACATTAGGAATCTATAAGAGTTCTGATTTTGGTCATTCGGCTACGGAACCCTAAAAACTCGGGAATCGGTTAGGCCTAGCGTGTACTGCGTTGCGGTAAAACGCGGCGCGTTTATTTTACCGTACAGTGCATACATTTATGTACGCTTCTATTGCGTGCACTTCTATGACACTCCGTACTTCGCAGAATAAGCGTTATATAAACGCAACGCAAACGCAACGCAGTTAGCGCTAGGCCTTAAAACAGGACAAGCAAGACGCTTGGTAAGCATGCTGTCTGTCTATGCCAATACTGTACACACAAAACTCTGTGTTGCCAGAATATTGCGCGAAATAAACTGCAACCTTTCATTTCAAATAGAACCGTTTATTCAAGGTTTCAAAGAAGCAAGAATGCGCTCTTGTAGATAGTTTATTAGTAAATTACATTAAGATTTGATTCAGGAGTCGCCGCCTTGCCTCGGCGTGTTTGTTCACAGACACAGTACAACCAGCATTTTGCGGCCAGTCGCATACCTGGAAAAATAAAATATATATACGTTACTAGAAGTACCCCGCGGCTCCGACCACGTTAAAAACTTTTTTATCCATTAAAAACGTTTCTTTCGTAAAAAAAATATTTCGTAAAAACACATCAAAAAATAATTAGCCAAATCGGTCCACCCGTCATGGCGTGACCAAGGGAAATAAGTATTCACTTTTATAAACTCCAAACCATCATATTAATTTAAAGACATCGTTCCCCCATTTCACCTTCTTAGGGATGCAATTTCGAATATTTCATATATATATTCTCGTATTCAGAATAGTTTTTAGGATCTCCAATTTCTCAATTTCTCAGTGCAGTTTCTGAGGCCATCAATGCTCGTAACCAGCTTATCCTTACTGCTCAAGAACGTCTAAAAGATCTTTCTGCACATCATGTTATGCATGTGCTTTGCTCTCCCCAAATTCAAATACCTGTTTTGAACCTCCCCTACCTGGCTGTGTCTTGAGGAGGTTTCCTCATTTGACAATGCCTTTAAATTTGGTGGTGGAGTCTGTCCTCAATGCCTCCTTGGATGAATGTTAGTGAAGTCAGGTGGCTCTGCCAATCTGATATGGTGGTCTTGGGGAGCGTTGCGTACGTGACGTAGGCATCTCAGCTTTTCTCACTCCGGTGCATGGGGTTGCGAACCAGGGCACTGTTTTACTCAATTCTAATGGCGGATTTTGTTTCCTTACCGGCAGCTTGGTCGGGCTTCAATTCGAATGCGATTATCCCAGAATCAAAGCAGCGGGCGTGAGATTATGTAGGGATGAAACGCCTCCAGGAGCAATTATTAGAGGGTACCACAGGAGCAGATAAGGCCAGACTGCGGGTAGTCGATAGAACGACATAGTCCGTAAAGCCCTCATATCGGCAAACTTCTCCTGCGTGCTCGAGCCACCAGGTCTGAGCAGATCTGGTGCCTTGAAATAACGCTAAGTGCCTAGTTTGGGGCGCAACTTGCGTTAGCACTTTAGCTGCCAGCCATCTCAGTCACGCCGTCCACTCCCCGTCAGCAGCTGCCGAAGACGCGGCTATTAATAATATCGTTTAAAAACTAAAAAAGAACCGACTTCAATGCCACGCTATTCATTTTCAGTACCAATTTTGAGATGTTTATCTCAATATCTCTGGAGATACTTATCAAACCTCGATAAAATTACCATGGTACCACACTTGGGATATCTACTTTCGAACAAAAAAAGAATAATCAAAATCGGTTCATAAACGACGAAGTTATCCGCGAACAAACATAAAAATAAAAAAAAATACATATATATACGGTCGAATTGAGAAAGCTCCTCCTTTTTTTGAAGTCGGTTAAAAAGAGGCTAAAATACGCTGCTGTGGAGCCGCTTTACCACTTCGTGCCTATTGCAGTGAAGACCCTGGTTGTTGGGTGACAGAGGCCACGAAGTTCGTCTATGAAGTAGGTCCAAGGCTTAGGGACAGAACAGGTGGCTCCCGCTCCGGTTCATTCCTGGTGCAAAGGATGAGCATCGCCATTCAGCGTGGAAATGCGGCAAGTGTGATGGGCACCTTTGCGCCCGGAGCGCATTTTTTTTTACTTTGACATCACATTCATGTTTTATTTGGATACCATTAGTTATTTCAATTGTTTAATTTTAAGCTGTTCACTTAATTTTTAGGGTTCCGTACCTCGAAAGGTAAAAAAGGAACCCTTATAAGATCACTTTCTTGTCCGTCTGTCTGTCTGTCTGTCTGTCTGTCTGTCTGTCTATCCGTGTGTCACTACCGATTTTCTCAAGAACGGGTAGACCTAGAAAAATGAAATTTATACCAGATATTGAAATCTATAAGTTCCTATTAGGTTTATAAAAATCAACGTCCTGAGTCAACACGATAAAAAGATATGGGCAAATTTAGTTTTTCGCGATAACTTGTAAGTACCAAAATTCACCAAAATTTTCAACTTTTTTTATTTTTCGTAATTTTTCCTATACTTGTGCTGTATGACCTTGCTTTTAACCAAAATTGACAATTCTAGGTCAACCGGAAGTACATTATAGGTTTTGGGTCGAAAACCTATAGGGTACTTCCCGTTGACCTAGAATCATGAAATTTGGCAAGTAGTAAGGTCTTACAGCTCAAATAAAGAAAACATTCCAAAAAATAAAAGAAGTTTAAAATTAAAGGGTGTCCCCATACATACACAGTTTTCGCCAATTAAGATAGGCCTCTGAGTTATATGAGCGCTCATACAATTTAGAGGTGTAGCTTAATTGGTACTGACCAACGTTGATACGGAAGGTGGGTGTCATACTCGACTTGGCTGGTTTTTTTAAATTTTGAATCATACTGTAGATTATAAATAAAACAAATGTACACTCGAGGACTCATAAACTACATCAAAGTTCAGGATTACATTCGAATTAATTAAATGGTCGAAAAATCCTGAACTTTGATGCAGTTTATGAGTCCGTGAGTGTATATTAAAATATAATGCTTATATATTAAAATATTTGTCTAAAAGACGCGTCGGAATAATTGGGCTATCTACGTTCAGACAGACCGTAGAGTAGTTGACGTATAGACAGATAGCCAGCTCATCTCACTGCCGTCTTTCATACAAACTTTTAGACACACAGACGTGAAAATTACCACGCGATCCTCGGGGTCTTTGGACAGGTAGCCTACAGAAGATTAACATCTCGAAAAAAAAAAAGATAAATATTTTATGGACATACCTGTAGCGTAGGGTTAAAGTGCAGAGTGGGAGGGCACTGTCGAAGCACCTTCTCTCCCCAAACGCAGTAGTAGAACAAGTTGCAGTCTTCCTCGTTGGGCAGCAGCCAGTGGATGTGTGGGTCTACTGGACATCCGTTGAGATTGGGACTGATTGGGGCGTGAGTCGTGGTGGTAGAGGGTACAGTAGTTGGGGCAGGAGTAGTTGTAGTCGTAGTTGTAGTTGTTGGAGCTGGAGTGGTCGTGGTTGTAGTCGTGGTGGTTGGAGCTGGAGTGGTCGTGGTTGTAGTAGTTGTTGGAGCTGGAGTGGTTGTGGTTGTAGTAGTTGTTGGAGCGGGAGTGGTCGTGGTTGTAGTAGTTGTTGGAGCTGGAGTGGTTGTGGTAGTGGTCGTGGTCGTGGTGGTCGGAGCGGGAGTTGTAGTTGTAGTAGTTGTAGGCTCAGGTGTCGAGGTCGTCGTCGGCTCGGGCGTAGTCAAAGCCGGGTCGTTCCTCCCCGTACAGTCGACGTTGAACCGGAAGTCACACTGCCACGTCTCCAAGTTGAAGTAGAGGTCGGAGGGGCAGATCAACTCTACGGGATGGCCATGGGTACACTTGTAGAACTTGTGGCAGTCTTCGTGCCTCATCAGCCACTCGATATACCAGTCGGTTTCCTGCTCGGCCGGACACTCATCCACTTGCCCCCGAGTGAACGCCACACACGCCAGTAGGAAAAACACTGATATACCTGGAATGTGCATATTTACTCTATAGTACACTGACTTAATGACACGTCGTAATCGCTTATCAAATCTGACTAAATTACTTCATAAGTTAGCGAAATAAACACTAAATAATTATTCAAATTATCTCTGATTTTACTTTAATTTTTTACTATAGCACCGACCTTTCATGGTGGCAATCAGTTGAATTTTGTTTTACTTTCTATTGCAGAATTATGTTTTATATATCGGCAGAATAGCTAATCGATAGGATGAGAAGCGCCGAAATACAAGCTTATCAGCAATTTTCTAATAAATTTGATAAGGAAAATATAGGAGATAGTGAAACACTTTAATTTAAAAGCTGTGATTGTGTATGTTATTGAAAAGTGCGGTAGATCATTATCTGTTAAAATTAGTATTTCATGTATGTTTTAGGATATTTTTTTTCTCTTAGCAGCATAGATAGACGGAAGCTTAATTATTTTTAAATGTACAGGAAAAAATCATGACAAATATGTATAATTATCAGGTCTCATCATAATCTGGTTTCATGTGAGCCAAATTAAAACCATCGATGGTGGGGGCACATATTATACGATAGTTACTTAAACCACAGAATAATGAATAGTACAATTACTTAAACTTGTAAGTTTACGCGATCAAAAGATATGACCGTTTACGTCGCATATTTTCGCATACTTACTTACTTACTTCCTGATTTCACAAGGGAATCAAAACCTATATAATAGGATAGGTAGAGTAGGTATAAGTCTTACAGCATTTTTAACTTAAGAACATTAACATTACAAACTTATTATTTGCGGTTGTTGCAATAACCGTTATGGATTGAACAGCAAAGTTAAGTTTGTCCTTTTATCTAATTTGACAAGTTTGTACGGAACCCATGGTGCGCGAGTCCAACTCATACTAGCCCGGATTTTTTGAAAGTATCAAACTAATTTAATACTTATAAAGACCATTATTGAAAACGACTATTAATGATTCAATATATTCGTATGATATTAATATCTTATATTTAAAACGCACTTTAGTAGGTAGACTTATTCTTTATTATCAAGAAACATCAAAAATATGGGTGAATAGGTCAATAAACGGCCGGAGAGGAATGAGCGGCGCGCGGCGAGAGCCCGAGCTGGCGCCAGCTAGGCGGCAGCCGACGCCAACGCCCGCCCGCCCTCCGGAGCCTGCACTACGCACCGCCCGCCCAAACCTACCAACCGTACCAAACATAACACATTAATATTAAACACGTGAAAATGTGACACTATTTTTTTCCAATATCTAATTAGTGTATTATAAAATTAATTGGTTCTCACAAAATGTACGCGAAAACCCTCATCGTAGCGTCTGTGATTCTTTACGCGTCGGCAAAAATAAAACCTCCGCCGGCCGACAAATCTACGGCCGAAATAAAGAAAATTTTAGAGGAACACGAGAAGATCCTGGCCAAAGTGAACAAAAGTAAGGATGAGGTTCCAGTCAAAATTAATTATTCTAAACCGAAGTTTAATCCGGAAGTATTTGAGCACGAGGAAGATCCTCCGAAAATAATTTTAGCGACAGTGTGAGTATCTACTGTAATAATAAATTATCATTGTCATTAAATGGACTTACTTATTACCGAAACTTAATAATACTGATAATTTCTTTAGAAACCTACCTACAGAAAAATGAACTTCTTGTTCCATGTAGGAAGACAGTTTTTGATAGTTCCTTATATATGACTAAAGCCAGTCCATCCATGCCTCGTTTTATTGTTGTCTTCCATATCGAGACAAATGCGATTCCAACATAGACCGCATCTTCACTTAACATCAGGTGAGATAGTGGTCCAGTGCTTGTCTGTCCAGAATTAAAATAATATATGTTCGTTTAACAAACTAAAAAAAAAACGACTTCAAATGCCTGAGATACTTATCAGATCTCGATGAAATTATAATGCCCTACCCTTGGGATATCTCCTTTCCAACAAAAAATAATCATCAAAATATCGGAATAATCGGTTCATAAAAGACAAAGTTATCTGCGAACACCCATAAAAAAATTCGGTCGAATTAGAAGAAAAACATAATTATGTGAATTGTCATATGCCTAAACAACATTAATCTGTGCAAGTAGTAATTAATTAAAAATACCATACCGAGATTACATATTTTCTCATTCTTAAATAAAAGTTCCAATGGCAATTTTTACCAGGGTCCAAGAATGGGCGCAAAAAATCTCAGACATTCTGTTCAAAATGGAAAAAGAGGTGGTTCGACGTGATGAACTGTTGAAAGGCTTCGGCAATATAAAGATGGAAGCACGGGACGGTGCTGCTATCGTGAACAGAATAGTTTCAGCCGTGGAGAGTCTCTTGACGAAGCGAGCTCGAGCTGCCGAGGAAATAATGCTTAAAGCTGAGGAACTTACTAAGGACTTGGACTTTAAAACCTTTCCTTCTGAGAGTTATACCTTCGATTCAAGCATTGTGAGTATTATGAAGCGTAAATGTAAAGTTAACGAGGACTAAATTTGCTGCCATAACCTTGCAGGGTTCTGAAAGTACACAGCCCTTGAGAATCGGAGTATTCTAGGCCTAGCGTGTTCACTATCTTTGAGCATATCATCGCTTAACACCAGGTGAGTTAGTGGTCAATCGCTAGCCTATAAGTTATATTAAAAAAATGTATGGCTTTATACCAACGTAATACGATTGAATTTCGTAGTACGAAATTTGAATCTCACCGCGGATTCCGCTATCGAGATAGCTTACAGAATAGCCTAGCAGGACCATTTTACTCAGTGGCGCCACCCGATGAGCGAGAAAACGGTAGCCCCCATTAATAACCAATTTTATTCCACACATGCTACGTATGAGACATACGTATGTGAAAACTTGTAATTGACTTACACGTAGAATAATTAGTTGCTTTTTTATTATTCATCCGTTTTCCGAATAAAATAAAATAAATATAAAATAAAAATAGAATAAGTTTTAGTTGAATAGTGTAACTTTCGGTTAAGGTACGGACACACCGCAGCGTCCTGCGTGCGCGATCTAGCCGGCGATCAGATAGCGGAGTAGTATTTGTACCGACTGGTTCACACCAAACGCGATCAGAAAATAATTGAAAAGTACTGAGATCGCGCCCGCAGATCGCAGGACGCAGCGGTGTGGCCGCACCTTTAAGAGCTCTTTATCCAATGAAATAACATAATTTTTAAAACTTCTAAAGATAACTAACTAGTCTTACTTAGTTAGCAAGGTTGAGCTGAGACGTTTCTCTCCAAATAAAGATCTTGACAAAATGTATAAACGAGATGACACTAAACTACTGCTACTTTTTTTTCATAGTTTGTTCTTAAAGTAGTAGTCCTTGGCACCAAGAGTATGGTTTATTGGCTCGTAGCTTGAACTCACGGCCATGACACAAGCTTCCTTTAGCTATCAATTTTGACTGAACAAGCCATTGTAGAGTGTAGACCTAGGACGATGGTTGTGATCCATCGTCCTAGGTGTAGACCCACAGTCTTCAAGGCCTACATTGAGGGCCAAATTTGTCACCCATAAAAATCGAGTACTGAGTACTGTGTAGTGACCTCACTTCTACTGATGTAATTAACGATATGATAACAAAATCAATGCCATTATATTTGCGGAAAACTGATATTGCTGATACGTTTCAATCACACGGTCACACCTACGTAAAATACGCATTTGATACCTACAAGTAAATGATATTGGTGACTTAAAGATTCAACTGAAAAGCCAAAAACGTTGCACCCTAACTAGACTTTGCACGGTATTACATTACTGTGAAGATAAATTAAACCACCCCACTTAGAGGTAGAAACAAATTAAAAAAAAAACAAATTTTCACTAAAATCAACGTCAAAAAAAGATCAAAAAACATGATTTAAAGTGTATTTTAATCTTAATCTTTAAAGTGTATTCTGCATGCAACCTCCATTGTGTATAATCTTTTTGGAAAGAGCCAGTATTAAATCTGTTAGTTACGTCGTGAATCTAGTCTTAACTATTTTGAGACATATTGTGATCCTAACACTATTGTAGTAACTATTATATAATCTGTGCTATTGTGACAAATGTTGTTAATTTTAAAATTTGCATTTGATGACGGTGATCCCATACTGCAGCAGGCTATAGTCAGACCCTGGAGCGGTAGATCAAGGAGCAGACTGCTCGGCATAAATGTATAATTTTTCGGTTTTTATATTGTTGATAATACATTTCACGTTGGTTTCGAGTCTCACACGAATCTCATCGTTAGATCGGATATATATTAGTTGTTATCCAATACGACGCTTAAATAGAGATAAAACTTAATTTAATTATTACACAAAATAGTTTTTCGCACAAATCAAAATTCCGATGTATACGCGGTTTCTAAATAAATAAAATCGATGAGAGAATATTAATATTACACTCTGTCGTATTAAATAGTATTTAGACAGAGATATGGGATTTGAGGTATTTAATAAAATACCTATTTAAAATCTGTCTAGGAGCATCTTCTGTGCATCACTAAAATAACAACTTTTATGAATTAATTTACTTCGCAAAATCTTATATTATTATGTCATATCATACAATCATACTAGATATTATTAAGCTATTAATAAGCTAACTATTATTAAGCTTCTAAGCCACAACTCGTTGTGTCCGCCACCGCCTACAATTGCGGTGTTATAAATATTTAGATCCCACAATTTAATTTTCAAATATGACGTGCTTGTGTAAAAAATAAAACAATAATAATAGTTGTAGAACAAAAACTTATTTGATATGATTCACATAAGTTGCTTTTAAACTTTTGTACATCATAACAAAACAAATCACTTATCTATATAATTATATAAAATACAAAGTCCTGACTGACAGATTGACTGACTGACTGACTGCGATATCAACGCACAGCCCAAACCGCGTATCCTATGCCCGTTTGCACTAAACTTTAGAATCGCCTTAGCTTCTCCATATAACACAAAATAAATAAATCCGGCTATCAAAATCTCTAAATATAGATAAATATATGATCATTAGCCTAACTGCAAGATATATTTTGAGATTTTGATTCCCGATGTTGCTCTAATTGAGATAATTTTAAATTTTAGGCGATTCCTAAGTTTAGGGCAAACGGGCATTAGACACTTAAAATTTGGAGGGTATGTTCTTTGTAAAGTTTAGGCATACACTAAGAAAGAATTTTTCAAAATTCCACCCCTATGTGGGTAAAATGAAGAGTTGAACTTTCTATGAAACTTTTCATTCTCTGGGTCAATTGTCTCGAAAATTGGTACACATATACTTTAATAAAAATATTGAGTTACGGGTGTCACAGTTTTTTCAAAATCATCCCTAACGCATTTTTCTGACTGACTGAATCACTGCCTGATATACCAACGCACTGCCTAAACCATTGATCCTAGAGACGTGATATTTAGAGGGTGTGTTCTTTGTGAAGTACAAGTATCCACTAAGATATATGTTTATCAAAATTCCACACCTAAGTGGATGAAATGGAGGGTTGAACTTTCTATTAAACTTTTTATTCCGCGGGTCAATTATTTTGAAATTTGGTACACATACTTTTTAGTTAAAATAATGAGTAACGGGTATCACAGTTTTTCGAAAATCATCCCCCCCGCGTTTTTCTGACTGACTGAATGACTGCCTGATATATCAACGCACTGCCTAAGCCACTGGTCCTAGAGACATAATATTTGGAGGGCATGTTTTTTGTAAAGAGCAAATATCCACGAAGTAATCGTTTTTTGAAATTTCACCCATAAGTGGGTGAAATGGACGGTTGAACTTTCTATGAACTTTTTATTCTATGGGTCAACTGTTTTGAAAATTGGTACACACACTCTTTAATTAAAATAGTGAGTAACGGGTAACACAGTTTTTCAAAAATCATCCCTCACGCGTTTTTCTTACTGACTGAATGATTGCCTGATATATATATCAACGCACTGCCTAAACCACTGGTCCTAGAGACATCATATTTGGAGGGTGTGTTCTTTGCGAAAAGCAAGTATCCATCAAGAAATTGTTTTTCGAAATTCCACCCCTATGTGGGTGAAATGGAGGGTTAAACTTTCTAAAACACTTTTTATTCTCTCGGTCAATTATTTCAAAAATTGATACACATACTCTTTAATTAAAATAGTGGGTTACAGGTTATTCGCCTGTGGAACTCTCTACCTGAGGACATTAGAGCATATCAATACATTAATATATTTAAGGATCATTTAAAGCAATTTTATCTGTCGTTGTAACTGGAGTCCCCTGTTATATTTATTTATTTATTCTTTTTCAAGGTTATTATTTAGTATTATACTGTTCTAGCTGCATAAGATTAATTTACGCTTAATATTTGAGCCACTAGGTATTTATATAAGATGTTAAGTTTATTTATAGGTATATATGTAATTGATTAGTGTTTAGAGTTGTTAGATACACCCGTCATTAGTCACATGTTCTATCCTCTCCATCCTAAGGTTGTCTGGAAGAGATCGCTATTAGCGATAAGACCGCCCATTGTAACACATTATTCTTAAGTTTACTATGTAAGTTAGTTTTAAGAAGGTGTAACAATAAAGAGTTATCTATCTATCTATAGTCCCCGTCACGAGAAGCTATAAATTATGTAAACAAACATCTTTTACTAAGTAAACATTTTATACTGCGAGATAATAATAAATTGACCATATTCAATCGACATGAAATATAGGCGGAAGTAACATCCTATTTAATTTAGTCGGATAATATTTTAACGACGCAAAGCGCTATCGTTTGTGTTTCTTGGTACCGGACGCAGGGATTGTAAACTATCGGGACGCCATTTTGAAATAAACCCGTCATTCGAGTTTCGAGTTTATTTTCACAAATTCATTTTTTTTGTTGGTCCAAATGTTGTGAACTCATGAACACTTGTTTACATAATTTATAGCTTCTCGTGACGGGGACTTTATCTATAACAACAATTAACCGCCTTGATATTCTCGGCATCAATTTACTTTTATATCACTACATAATATAAAACAAAGTCCCCTGCCGCGTCTGTCTGTCAGTTTGCGATAAACTACAGAATTTGCGGTTCTCACCAATAGAGAGAGTGATTCATGAAGAAGGTTTATATGTATAATTCGTTAAGGTTTTATGTAAAGATTAATTCATACTCGACGCCACAAAGTGATGCAAACTTAGCGTTTTTACTAAAGTAAGACAATATTTCATCCGGGACAGCAGTTTAATCTATATCAAAGCGATGGTTGATGAAAAAAATGCCAGCTAAGTAGATGCTTAAAACTATTGATAGCAGAATCGAAAAACTCATCAACGACGACTCCAATAAATTCGACAACCGGGGATAGGCTTATTAACAACGTTCATATATAACCTTTAATAAAAGGCACCTTTCAATTTCAGCCGGGCTATTCACAATCATTCGAAAAAAAAATCGAATTCAGAAACTACCTCCCCTTCGACTTAGATATTTGCAATTCAAAAATATCGGAACGGAGATACTTGCATTTCAATTTGTAAAATCGGGGATTCTAAATGGATATATAATTTTAAATGACACTGAATGTGTCATTTAAATGTATTTGAATGTTTCTGATTTAAATTAGAGTACGGAGAGTACTCATAGATATATTTTTGATCATCTTCATAATAAAAGCTAACACACTCTTTTTTTGTAAATAATTATTATGATGATCTTTTAGCACGAAATAGTACTAGTTACTTTCTTGTTTGTCTGTCGGTCATTCCAGGTGTAAGTTTAATCTGACGACTTAAATTTCAAAAACTTTCCAATTAGTTATCCAGCTGAAAGTTTCAGGGAAGCTAAAGTATCGATGAAAATGCATTCTATTAGGTTTTTAGATCAATTATAACCGACATTTATTACTTTGTCTAAAGCATGTTTTAAGTTTTTCGGGTATTAATCTAAAGAGAGTAACAATAGAAAGTCTTAGCAGTCTCAAATAAACTGACTAAGTGCAAGTCCGACTCGCACTTGGTTCCGTAACATAAGTTTTTTTATGAAAAACAAATTTATATTTGCGGTTCGGAAAATGTGCTATATCTACTGACTATATGTCCGAGTTCAAACCAATTTTCGATTAAAGTTTTATTGAGATCTACAGCATAGTTTTTTTTAGATTAAAAGTAAGAGAGGGGGGACACACATTTTACCACAAAACTTTCAAACGATTGACTTAGATAATAAAATGTTTTATAAACCTCAATGTAATTTTCAACGACCTATCCAAAAAGAATTCGCACGTAAAGGTTTGATTAAAAAATTTTTTTTAGTTTCTGTTTCATGTATGGGCAGGCCTCCCTCACTCGCCCATAGCTACTGCTATTTATACCTAAACTTTCGTCAACTCCGGCGGTACTATCTGCCAGTCGATTGTCACTGCTCACGCGCGCGCAACGTATATTATTATTCTAAATACGGGATAACTGCGCATTCGTATTCTATATTAGAAACGATTTAAGTTTTTCATAGTCATTTTGCGGGTTTGACAAAAAACAAGCATAATATGTTCCATTTTTTTATGCTAACGATACTAAAATGACAAAACGGCGTAAAATTCACTTTCGCGACTTTAAAAATGACTTATAGTTAATATATATATTATAATAATAAATAAATATTATAAATATTATAATTATAATAATATATATATTAATATATATAGGAATTTTGATGTAATTTTGTGACGTAAATAAATAGAATTCTTCTTTTTTTTATTTCATTGAGTTAACCCTTTACTTTATCAGGGGCGTGCCAGTACATCGCGCGCTGAACGAAGTAATAACAACGCTAGGTCGAGCACATGAGCCACATTTTTGCTTGTATTGTCTCGGACAGACAGACAGACAGACATGACGAACCTAAAAGGGTTCCGTTTTTGCCATTCGGCTACGGAACCCTTAAAATGGTACGAAACTGCACAATATTTCTACCTAATAGAACTACGCCAGCGATACGAATTCAGAAGCTGGGAAACCCGACGATCCTGTAATATGTGCAGTTATAATGTGTAATGTAAAGTAAAACATCGACTGGCATAGCAATTCGTCAACTACATCTCATGTTTCAAATGGAAACCTACTTCGGTTATCTTACTTAGCTTCGCTTAGCTCTCATACATAGTTTTGAGTAACTTAAAGATAGTTGGGCGCTAGTTTCGTTTCGCTTATATTCCAATGAGGCCTGTGTTTAATCTGGCATCGGCAGAAGTACGATTGAGTGACGTTTGCCGAACTCAGCTGATCTCCTTAAAAAAAGAGAGTGCGTATGCCACCATCATCCGAATATCTTTCTCACAGATTTATTACTTTATTAACGTTATTTCTTGGGACCGAATCGATTAGCGACATACTTTTATTCGATTGATGGCTGGTTCGTGCGAGTCACAACTCAACCCACCTTTTGCCACACGTAGTAGGAGCATTATATCGATGTTCCGCCTGACTTGTTGACATAAAATAGCTTTTTACTATCAAGGAGACCATCTGCGGCGTATCCTTACGGTGTCCAGCAACAAAAAGCCCTTGGTATTCAGGATCATTTTAGGCTTAGCGGGTTCACTATCTTCGAAGACATCATCGCTTAGCACCAGGCGAGATAGTAGTCAAACGCTAAGCCTATCAGCAGGATTATTCTCAATCCTTCGAAAGCAAATTCGAATTCGGAAAATGCCTTTACTTCGACTTGGATTTCAATTTACAATGCTCCGATCGGTTAATTTTGATTTTTAATTAGAAAAAATCAGTGATTTATTGGAAACGTTTCCGCGACAAAACAGCCCAGGGATCAAAAAAGAATAAAATTAAAAATGAAGCTTTCAAATCCAAATGTGTTTTCGAATGATTGAGAATCAGCGCCCAGAAATCGCGTAGAATTTTATTTTATATATAATATATAACTACAAAAAACATTTAATTATCGACAAAGATTGTCGCGTGTTGAGATTCGAACTTACAGTCTTTGCTTTTTTAAGCAAGCTCTGTTCCACCTGATCCGATCATTTACATATGCAGTGTGACGAATTTAAGAATAACAATGTAAATCTGCACGTATACTTACTAAACCAGGAACGATTCCCGTCTCCTGGTTTTTTTTTTTTTTTTTTTTCTTGAAATCTTGTAGTTATACATCAATTGGACCAAAGTATCATTTAAGAAGTGTTTACCTAATGGATTGCATAAAATTTACATAATTTTTTTTTTCTTCTCGTGTCCCACCAAAACCTTTATGATTTTCGGGATAACCAATATTCTAAAAGTTATTGCATAGTATAAGCTATGCTCACTTTAAGTTTCATTAACATCCGTACAGTAGTTTCGGCGTGATGATTTTTCAAACAGACAGACAAAAATTAAAAATATACATACATATATATATATATATAATAAGATACTCTTCAACTAAAATTTTGAGACAAGGGTTTCACAGTTTTCCAAAATTAAAAATATATATATATTCCTTACGCATTTGTCTTATCAAATGACTTATACTCGTATATCAACGTGCAGCCTAACCGCTGGTCTTAGATTTGTCTAAGTTTGTTTATTTGTTTGGTAATTCTTCGCGGTTAAACGGCTTGACCGATTTGGCTGGAATTGGCTGAAGACTACTGTCTTCAGCCAATTCCAAAAAGTTTCCTGTATGCTATTTTGCCCTACTGGGCAAAATAGCATATAGGAAACATTTTTTCTGTCTATGGTCTGGGTAAATTGAATTTTGTAAATATTAGACCTCTTGTCGGATAAACGGCTGAACCCATTGACCGATTTAGCTGACATTTTGTATTCTTTTATATTCAATAGGGACATGGGATTTTTTTTTTTTTAGTTTGGGTGTTGAGATTTTTTTATTGCATTTTATAAGCGTGTGGCACTTATCGGCCAAACGGCTTCACCAATTTAGCTGAAATTTAGTATAAAGATAGTCAATAAGGCACAAAAGAACATAGTATACTTTTTTTTTGACAATCAGTCTCGATTATAGACGGTATAGACGGATATCCAGATTTTTTATTGAACTTTGAAAATGAGTGACGTCTTATCAGCTAAACAGCTAAACCGATTCAGCTGAAACTTTGCGCAAAGATAGTCAATATTACATACAAGGACATAGAAAACTTTTTTGGAGTCTGGATGTCTAGATTTTTTAAATGAATTTTGTCAATGTGTGACGCATAGAGCTATAATTACTATAGCTCTTTGGTGTGACGTCTTATCAGATCAACGACTTGGCCGATTCAGCTGAAATTTTATACAAAGATAAGATAGTCCGTAGATAATAGTAGGACATAGGACACTTTAATTTTGGCAAACACTTAAACCATACAACTTGGTATACTCTACGAACAAAAAAAACACGGAAGAATTCCTAGCGATACAAAATGACCCAACACAGTTTGTGCCTTGGTAGGCGGTGCCTACCAAATGTGCCTTGTACGACTTGTGGCAAATTAAACCCAATTTACCAAAGAATAAGATCGATTTTTAACTGGAACACATTGATAGCTTAATCAGTGACTGAGTTCCGAGTACTTCCGAGTAGTTCCGAGGACGCGCGATTTTTTTCGTGACATTGGGTCAACATTTGCGCATAGCTTCCTTGAAGAAATTCTTCCGTGTTTTTTTTGTTCGTAGATACCCCAAACATAATGATTAATGACTTTTACAATAGAGGATATCGAGTTTAATTATTTTTTGTGTTTTAAAAGCCTCATGCAGCAAAATGAGCCAAACGTTTAAATAGTACATTTTGGTCTACCTCACCCTACAGATTAATGACTTTAACAACAGAGGATATTAAGTTAAACCTTAGGGTCATCTAAAGTGACTAATTAGGTCTTAAAACTGTCAGAGTCATAAAAAGTCGTAAAAATTTTTCACAACCATTCTTCTTATCTTCTTGTAAGGAAATATTTCAGGAACTTTTGTTTTTTTATGCATCAGACTGAGTCATACATTTATATAGCACATTTTTGTATACTTAACCATAATTATTAATGATTTAACAACAGGAGATATCGAGTTCGACCTAAGAGTCATCTAAAGTGACTTGATTATTATGTCATAAAACTGTCAGGGTCATAAAAATGTCACGCTCGCTTTGCTCGCGCAACTGTTCGCCTTATCTACTGTGTAAGAAATGTTTAATTAACTTTTGTGTTTTAACAGACTCATGCATCAGACTGAGTCATACATCTAAATAGCACTGTTTTGTATGCCTAACCATAATGAATAATGACTTTAACAACAGAGGATATGGAGTTCGACCTTAGAGTCATCTATAGTGACTTGATTATTAGGCCATAAAAAGTTTTTACGGTCGCTTCGCTTGCGCAAACTAGAGATGATGAATATAACTATCAACCATTAAAATAAACAAATATTCAAAATTAACCATAATATTCAATAAAGAAAATTAACATTAACGAATAAAAATATTATATCAACTTCAACTGATAATGACCTCGCCTTGCGAATCACGAACTAACCCATTTTTATGCACTTAAATTTAATCTTTAAACGGTAATAGATAAGGAACATATTCGTACATTGATATATTATACGATGACCGGAGTGAAGTTCGAACATGTTGTTTTCAACCGTATAAAATATTCCATAAGTTAACTGCATTCGATTGTATGTTCTATTGCCCTCAAAATAAAACACTTTAATAATTTATTTGCCGAGTCGATGTTTCCGATAATTTTATTCTTAACAAAGTGAAGCGATATTTTAAACAATTAACTGTAGTGTATGGAATGAGTTAATCGATGTTTTCGATATTTTTATTCTCAACAAAGTGAAGTGATATTTTAAACATTTAACTGTAGTATATGGAATGAGTTAATCGATGTTTCCGATATTTTTATTCTAAACAAAGTGAAGTGATATTTTAAACATTTAACTGTAGTATATGGAATGAGTTAATCGATGTTTCCGATATTTTTATTCTAAACAAAGTGAAGTGGTATTAGTGTATGGAATGAGTTAATGCAATTAGTACTCTCTGTGGTTATAGTTACTTTTATTAGATAATAAAGTTGTTGTTGTTGTACTATTACTTATTTTGTGTTGTTGTGTAGTGGAAAACTAAAATAAAATATTATGTTTCTTTGAAGTGTTACACACTTAATATCTTTGTAAATTGTTAAACCCAATCCAAAATTTCATCGTACCAACGGGACTTGAACCCGCAACCTCCGGAATAACATGTTCCGGTGCTTTGCCAATTAAGCATGGTGCGAAGTGACGTTACGACGAAATTAGTGGATTGCATTTGTTAACCCAATTATGCATTGGTGGCGCCATCTATGACTACTTATTACGTAAGTTAATCATTCGGAAGAAATCATTACAGTTTTCAAATCCGACGAGAGATGTTGCACTGTGTAAATCAAATATTATGTTTCTTTGAAGTGTTACACACTTAATATCTTTGTAAATTGTTAAACCCAATCCAAAATTTCATCGTACCAACGGGACTTGAACCCGCAACCTCCGGAATAACATGTTCCGGTGCTTTGCCAATTAAGCAATGGTGCGAAGTGACGTTACGACGAAATTAGTGGATTGCATTTGTTAACCCAATTATGCATTGGTGGCGCCATCTATGACTACTTATTACGTAAGTTAATCATTCGGAAGAAATCATTACAGTTTTCAAATCCGACGAGAGATGTTGCACTGCGTAAATCAAATATTATGTTTCTTTGAAGTGTTACACACTTAATATCTTTGTAAATTGTTAAACCGGAACATGTTATTCCGGAGGTTGCGGGTTCAAGTCCCGTTGGTACGATGAAATTTTGGATTGGGTTTAACAATTTACGAAAACTAAAATAGTTTAAAAACTTAACTTAACTTTACCTCCGGCAATAATATGGATTCATTTCGATAAGTGTGTGGGAGTCGAAAATGAAAAAAACCAAACCTACTCGAATAATATTAACTAATATTTTTAACCAATAAAATTGTCGATATTTTTTTATCAATTAACTGTTAACCATTAAAATGTTTCAACCATTATTGCCATCTTTAGCGCAAACATTTGCCTTATATACTACTTTATAGGAATGTTTAAATACCTTTTGTGTTTTACATCCTCATGCGTCAGACTGAGTTATACATTTAAACAGCACTGTCAACTTGGTATATCTAAGCATAATGATTAATGACTTTGACAGTAGAGAATATCGAGTTTGACCTTGGAGTGAACATATAGGATTTATTAAATCAAATATTTACAGCAAATATACAACTTAAAAATAAATAAAACTATTTGAAATGTTATAAATAAAAATTAAACTAGTTATAAATAAAAAACAGAACCTAGGTCGCAGCTGTCTGCCGGTAACGTTCCCAAAAAGCTGGCGACGTTACCTCGTTGAATTGCTAGGCTAATCCGTTGGCCGAGGTAAGCGCCAGCTCTTTGGTCATGAGTGACGTCTATTAAACGTCTGGACAGCTCCTTTACAAAACCCCGGGCATCTCGACCCCACGGACCCATTGTTTCGACCCCAAACGGAAGAAAAATGTAGCCATCACCAATGGCAGCATATTTCCTCCGTTTGAGGGTTTCTGCCGCATCCGCTGCCGCACCCGCTGCTCGTGAGGTCGCTGTGTGGGACGCTGCTAACGTGTCAGCACACGTCGCGTCCCACACCAACGGTCTCCCTCGGCACCACGGAACCAACGTCATACCGTCGGGTCTCTTGCCATCGTCACGTGATATACCGTTCGGCTCTAATATAGCCGGCACGTTCACGGTGGCAAGGGCCCGACGAATGACGTCATTCAAAGAGGCGTGACGTGAGAGACGCCCTGCACTGCGGCGGCATGACAGGCCATGGTGGCCTAATCTGTCTACTTCACTGCCGCAGTGACAATTGTGAGGTACTGTCCGGGAGATGCCCAGACGTAATCCCACAGCAATGGAGAAGCTGTCATCGTCCATAAGGGTACCTATGTTGGAAGAAGGTAATGCGTGTAGCCAGTATCCAGATTCTTTTTCACGTGTGGCAAGGAGACGAGCCCGGTCCCTAATATCAACACTTCTTTGAAATAGTTTATCTTGAATAATTTTACAAAGGGGCTCGTCCCATAGCCTTTGTGAACTAAGTTTTTTGGGTAAGACCTCCCCTGGACAAGCCAAAGACCAGGCCGTTTTAGCTTCTTCTACGTATGCTATGGAAATTTCAGATGATGATTTTGAAATTATTTTTTTAAAAAGATCTGAAACACTATTAGTAGAAGATAAAAAGGCCGGTAGCGAAACACTTGAAATTTTGCGGATGCCAATGCCTCCAAACCGAATAGGCAGAGAGGCCTGACACCATGAATTATTTGAAAGTGAACAATTAAGAATTTGGGTTAAAATATTTTTGATCGCGTCATCTAAAATTAATAGTAATGGTATATGATTCCAAAGAGGGCTACAGCGTAGTATGTTTGTAAATTTAGGCACAAAAAGACAAAATTTAATTAGATGGAAAGCCATGTGGTTATGAATTTCGGTGAGACGCTTAGACGTATCGTCAAATTTTTGACGATGTTCATCCACAAAGACCGGGAAAGACTCTTGAAGGATCGGAGCTCCTAGGAGGCGTAGACTTTCTTTGTTGAGTAATTTTAAATTTGGAGCCAAACTGTTAAATTAATTATACAAATCGTCTCTTTGGTCCGATGGTACAATATCTGTGATAAAAAGTTCACACTTAGAAAAATTTAGTTCCAAGCCAATCAATTTATATTTGTCGATTAAAAACTGTAAATCTTGTAATACAGTTGTGGCTTTGCCTCCGAGGGTTCCGTCGTCCAGATACCACATGTTTAATTTGGAATTTAGACTCGAAATTACGGGATGTATTGCTAGTCCGAAAATGGCTGGCCCAAGAGGGTCGCCCTGTTGACAACCTGAGCAAGAATTTATTAAATGGTCTCGGTAAAGTAATTTAGAATCCAATCCGTAACATTGCCACAGGTAGTCAAAAGTTTCTGGAATATAATTTTGAATTTCATTCAAAAGAGTAGTACGATCAACAGAGTTAAAGGCATTTTTGACATCCACCTTCAATATCACCTCACCGCAACCGTGATGTACAAATGTACGGAGAGCATGAACAGCTGCCTCGCATCCGCCCTTACTGCCAAAGCCTAACTGAAGGGGCTGGAACTTTTCAGTTAGTTTTGTATGTATGTGGCGGCAGCAAACCTTGGATGCGATTCTCCTATATGTGCAACCTACGGCTATTGGCCTAATGCCGCCATCTTTCTTTTTCAATGCGCATAGGTTTGCACCATATAGGAGAGGGGCAATCTGTGCATGCACCTTACCTGATAGCATGAAGTTTATAAGGGCGGTGATGTCTCGCAGTAGACTCTGGCCCGCATCCCCAGTAGCTCCAA
Organism: Cabera pusaria; assembly: GCA_954871355.1. Classification (NCBI taxonomy): domain Eukaryota; kingdom Metazoa; phylum Arthropoda; class Insecta; order Lepidoptera; family Geometridae; genus Cabera; species Cabera pusaria. Next base: position 7,713,298 of record OX940899.1, read on the forward strand.
AAATAAGATCTTTGATGTGTTGGGGAGTTAAGCCATCAAGTCCACCAGCCGATCCATTTTTAAAAGACATCACTGCCGCCCTAATGTCTTTTTCTGTCGCCTGTAAAGATTCAACAGGAGTGGTGGTAACCGGAAGGTAAGGCGGTGATAGCGATGGTGGATGTTTGTCAATCAGGGCTGATAAAGTCTCTGGCGTGTCTGGAGCGATGGTGTCATTGGTAAATAAGAGCTGAGCAGCTCCCTTTAAGTCCCCATCACTTATTTTAGTTTCTACTTTTTCAAAAATACTATGAGATTTTTTATGTTGTGAATTACTGTGCCAATGTGAATGTTGTTGGAAATTTGAAATTTGGGAAGAATTATCGTGCCTAAAGTGAGACTGTGTGAGACAGTTATTTTTAATTGCGATAGTGAGAGATTTCGTGGTATTTTTAGAGTGGAGGACTTCGAAGGGAAAAACCAACAATTGTTCCCAAGCGCTTTCAGAATTTTCTTGTATAACTTTTTGAATTTTAATTGATAAATTTTGAGCGACTGATATTCGTGCACCACGGGGAATGCGCTTAACGATCGAATTGCATGATTTTAATTTAGATAGATATTGCCAAAAAGGTTGTGAATTAGAACTTTGTGTCTGAACGGGGGTTTGAGTCAAAGGGGCACCAATGTTAACAGAATGTACACTTTGAGAAAGAGATTTGTGGCTCTTCCCAATGTGCACATTAAGTCCTCGCTGGCCCTTAAAGAAACGCGCTTGGGAGCAATGAGGACACTGCAGCAGCTCATTACCCTCATACCTTGGTCCAACATAGGGGGCACCGGCAGGCTGCGATCTTCTAAATACATCACTAGTTTCACTGTCCATTTTTTTCTTATAAAAAAAATAATAACTAAAAACGCAATAATAATTACAAAAACAAACATTGGTAGACATTGTCACTGAATTTCACTTGAATCAAACTGCTTTTTTTTTGCTGCACAGGCGCACACCGGGCGCGCCCCGGCGCGCCGCGGCTCGGCACCATCCAAAAGTATTTCTTCAATAAAAAGTTGTTATTCGGTTTCTATTTATAGACAAGTAGATGGATGTAGGTCCACCCGTCCTATCGCACCAATCAATAATTGTTAAATTTGTGTAGGTGGTGGGTTTCTGGTGACCACTTTATTGCGTTTATGTAACGTAACGTATATAAGGCCCTCGTAAGGGATTGATCTTTTATTTTAACTCGTGGGCTCACCCAAGGGTGCGAAAATAATTATTTTATATTATTGAAATAAAATTTTGATTTTTCCTTGTTGACAGTTCAGCCTTTTTTTTTTTTTTTTTTTTTTGGAGTTACCTATAGTGACTTATTAATGGTTATGAGGTCATAAAACTGTCGGGGTCATAACAAAGTCGTAAAAAAAATTCGTTGTCTTTTAACAGCCTGATGCATCAGACTGAGTCAAACATTTAAATAGTACAATTTGTCCACCTTACCATACTGATTATTGACTTTAACCACAGAAAACTTAATAGTCTTTAACAACAGAGGATATTGAGTCCGACCTTAGGGTCATCTATGGTGACTAATTAGGTCATAAAACTGTCCAGAGTCATAAAAAGTCGTAAAACATTAGGCCACGCGAGCGAAGCCGCGGGCAGATGCTAATTATCAATATATACACAGTAGAATAGATTTAATTTATAATTTACCTATAACTTTCAATATTTACTTACTTACTTTTACAGTTTAGGCATCATATATTATTTAAAATGTTAAATTAGGTAAATATTAGGTTATTATTAGGTAGTATATACCATGAAAATATTGTAAATATTATATCATTATAGAATTTAGATGTGCTGAAAAAGAATGTGTTGCTGGGAGATGATAAAGAGAAAGTGGAGCCCCCAGATCCTCCATACACCCAGCTACCCCTGACCTGTCGTAACACGGATAAGGTGAAGCTGTTCTCCAGCAAACACTTCGATGCTAATGTATCTCTTCACAAATCAAGCGTTCACATCTCTGCAGAAGTTTTTGATTGCGGTAACTAACCCTAGTCTTTATACTCGTCCTATTCTTTGTCATGTTCAAGGTTTATTTTGTTGAAGACAGACTAAAGTTTGATTAGGATCTCTCGTGATGGTAACGGACGATAGCAATCAAGCCTTGAGTTTTTTTTTGTTCTTGACAGACAAGCACTTGACCTCACCTGATGTAAAGTGAAAAAGCGGTCGAAGATAATATCATGATTTAACTGGAATGACAGCACTTAGACGAGGCGCTGGACTCTGAAAATTAGTCTTTTCCACAGAGTGCAACTATCTCAACCCGTCTTTCATACATTATTAATATACAATCCAAATTTTTTTCCGTCTTCCATATACATGCTGCCAAAGAGTGACCAATGATCCGGTTTCTACCATAGTATGCAGCACCAATCGAATAGTTGTCACTTATGGTTGTATATAAATGTTTAGTGTACCAGTTTAGAGGAACTGAATTGTAAGTCATTAAACTGCAGGCTTGATCATCTAGTCTTTGACTGCATCGTCTGTTTGCATCGTCACGCTAAATTTGTTCTGTGTTATGGCGTATCTTGCGAGAGGCTTAAGTCCAGCTGTGGACCGACACCGCCTGATTATGATGATAAAAGCATGGTGGTAGGACACTATATAGTGCCTGCCTGGCCAGCTACCACCTTCAAGTTAGAAAATCTGTCGCCAAACATCTAATGTATTCCGGCAGCTATCCTTGAGAGCCAGTTCCCATTCTTGGCCTAGCGTGCTACCATCCTCGACCGCAACATCACATACCAACAGGTGAGATTGTGGTCAAAAGCAAGCCTAAAAAAAAAGATGTTGTACAAGCATTTCTAAACGAAATGTTGCCTACTCTATCCTCGCTTATAGTCTAACAATCTGTATTCAGAACCTCGCGTGAAGCAGCACCTGGACTGGTCCGAGAAGCTTCTCTCAACATTTCAGAAGAACTACGCCCAGGATGCTACCACGCACTATCAATACTTCTGCAGTGCCAAGGGATTCTTGAGACACTATCCTGGTAACACTTCATTCTTACAGATGTTAGCTCACTGAATTTTAATTGTATTAGGTACATCCGGACGACTCAACAATAACGCTAAATGGATATGTTTAAAGTGTTTTGTTAAAAATGTTGCAATAGAAAACTCTTATAACGTGACGCCTGCTTATTGCTTGGCCAACAGTTGGCACCCCTTGTTCAAATCTGTGTATTGAGTTTAATCGCATCGCTCCACCTTAGAGATAAGTGGACTCCAAATAGCGTCAATCATTGACAGTCTGAATAACAGCGATTAAATTGACTTCATATCCGTACCGCGTTCATATTTATTTACTTTATAAGGTTCCGCACCCAAAATTCACCCTATAGGCATAGAACCCTATTACTGGGACTCCGCTGTACGTCCGTCGATTCATCAGACCGTCCGTCTGTCTATCACATGACTGTATCTTTCGAATCGTAATAGCCAAATTGGTTAAGGAATAACGGAGTTCTGAGGTACCAAATATTCAAAGAAATCCATGCGAATTGAGAACGTCGTTCTTTTTTGGAGTCGGTTAAAAAAGGAATCTCCACACAAAAAAAGCCCTTTTCCGACATTTTGGCTTGTTTTTATACAATATTGTACAGTGGTACGAAACCCTTCGTTTGCGAGACCGACTCGCACTTTGCGAGTTTATTCTGATGTACATTGTGTCGGGGCTCAATAAGTTAATAAATATGTTCAAACGTTCTGGATTCACGCGTCTAGAAATGAGTTTGATATATATTTACATGGAAATTTCATTATAGAAACCTACATCAATCGAATATATAAGCTGGACTCTAGAGTCACGAGTAATTCGTTTTCAGACTGATCATAGATTAACCTTAGGTTGAGATGTAATTCTTTACGTCACGTTTAACACACGAATAATGTACTTTATTTCAACTGAAATAAGATGCTATTTCCTTAACCCAACAGCTGCACTGTGGAGCAGTATGTTCAAGCTGCCATATGACAGCAGTTCAGACATCTACGACTGTCGACTGCGGCCCTGGTATGTCAGCGCGGGTGGGGCGCCTAGAGACGTCCTCATTCTACTAGGTTTGTCTTATGTTTCTTATTTGACCATATACTTTAATTTTTCTTACGATTTATTATAGTCTATTTATATTACTCTATTTTGCGAGTATTATTTTAATGAGGACACAGTCAGTGATGATCCAAGTTTATTTCACTATGCTGTTTTTCATTTAATGAACTCTTATCGTATTGTACATATTTACAGCTTGTTAATGGATAGTATGCATGTCCCTAATAATGGTTCAACCAACAACTAAAGTTAGATTGTTAAACACAGTCCTAATTATAATTTATAATTTCATCGTACCGACGGCACTTGAACCCGCCACCCCCTGGATAACATTTCCATGTAACCAAAGTTAGATTATATCGTTTTCTAGAAAATACGTCAATTCTAGAACTAGCGTGCTACCATCATCGATTGCATCATCACTCACCAACATGTGAGATAGTGGTCAAACTACAGCAGATTTAAACTAAAAAAATCAATCTGGAAGAATGTTTTCATCATAAGAAATATCAATTCGTCGATTATGATTAGTGCGTCAAAAAGTGTTTGTGTAAAATGTACGTTTTGTTTGCTTACTGGCTCTAATCAATAATATTGTTTTGCAGATGCTTCTGGCTCCATGACCAACTCTACCAACCTTTACGTCGGGGAACAGATAACCTTGGCACTGCTCAGTGCTCTCACTGATGATGACTATGTTAATGTGCTAAGATTTAACGTGGAGCTGCAGTCGCCAATTAGCTGCTTTACTGATAAACTTGTACCGGTAAATATATTTTTATTGTTTTGTTACGACTTTTTTTTTACCTGTCCTCGTGTCTATAGGTAATCTATATCTATCTATCTATATTCTATATATTCTATATCTATATATATATCTATATCTATACCAATTATAAAGATGAAACATTTTACAATGACTACAAACTTTCAGATATTAGACGACGAATCAAGTGCATCAGGTTCCAACATCGTGGAAAATATCGTTTGCGCGATGCAGGATTTCATACATTAGATAGTCTTTTATATTCGAAATTTAACACAAGTACTTAAGTAACTAAAAACGTGTTTCAGGCTTTTTCGAAATTCTACCCCTAAAAGGGTGAAGTGGGGTAACAAAGTCTGAAATCAATATTGTTTCGGATTGCGCTAAAATTTGGCATGGAGATAGTTATTTTGACTTAGGTATCCGCTAAGAAAGAATTTTTCAAAATACACTCTTTATGGGGATGAAGCGGGGGTTCAAAGTTTGGATAGTCGTTTTATGCGACATTTCACAGAAGTACTTCTGTAAATAAATAAGTAAATACGAGTTTCAGACTTTTTCAAAATGCCACCCTAAGAGGATAAACTGGGGTAACAAAGTCTAAAAATCAATATTGTTTCGGATTGCGCTGAAATTCAGAATTCAGATAGTTATTATGACGTAGGTATCCGCTCAGAAATGATTTTCTGAAATTTCCTCCCCAATACGGAACGGGGATTCAAAGTTTGTATGGCGAAACAAGATGGGATAAAGTACATGTTGTAGGATTTTTCGAAATGGGGTAGGTAACAAAGTCTATAAATTTAGGTTTTTAGGGTTTTATAAATATAAATCCAGAATTGCCTTAGTCACGCGATAACATGAAAACGGGTGAACCGATTTGGCTAATTCTTATTTGATGTGTTTAATGATAGAATCGTTTTTACAAAAGAAAAGTTTTAAGTAAATAAAAGAAGTAATATATATATATATATATATATATATATATATATATATACGGTCGAATTGAGAAACTTCCTCCTTTTTTTGAAGTCGGTTAAAAATAAAGTCGTGTTTGTTACTACACTTATAACTCAAGAACGGCTGCACCAATTTTTATGATTTTTGTATCTTTGGAATTTTGTTTGTCAGGAATAGGATAATAAGTATTAAAAACAATGAATAATTTAACTAAATAAAACTGGCCAAGTGCGAGTCAGCATCGCGTCTCTTATCGCACTTAGGGAGGGTTTCGTACAATACGAAACATAAAAGAGTTTCAACCTCATATATTTGATTAATTGATATTACCAAGAATATTTGGTTTGGTCGCGATCTAGAAAGACGGGGCTCGTTTACTAGCGCCATCTATGTCATTTTGCCGAAACTAATTAGATAGATGGCGTTTAAAATCACGTTTTTTGTATATGACCCCCTTTAATTTTTAACTTTATTTTTTTTTAGTATTTGTTGTTCTAGCGGCAACAGAAATACACCATCTGTGAAAATTTCAACTGTCTAACTATCACGGTTAATGAGCTATAGCCTGGTGACAGACGGACAGACAGACAGACAGACAGACAGACAGACAGTCTTAGTATAGTTAGTACTTAGTCTTAGTAATAGGGTCCCGTTTTACCCTTTGGGTACGGAACCCTAAAAAATTATATAAGAAAAAATATTTTGCCAAAATGTTCCTGGGTTTCAAAACTGCCAATCATTTGATGTTCAATTGTTTATCCCGTCGATACGGTAAACCGCAAATTAATAAGGGTCATCGCCACATAGCCAGTGTCAACTATAAAAAATCTTCAAGTTTTTGTGAATTCAAGTCATGTAGATTATAAAAACTTTAATAAATTTTAAATACTGTCAGTAATGACAATTGTATGACATATTTATTGATTGTCAAATATGCGTGCGTTCAGAAATGTATGTTTACAAGCAATCAAGACAATAATAATCAATGTCTAATCCATATTATTTGTCAGAATGTAGGTAGATACAGAGATATGCAAGAATTTGATAGCCAATTTATGAGTGCCGTATACAGTCTTTTTTTTTTGTTTCATTATAGCTCGACACGATTAGTGTAATTTAGCCAGTGTCAAGTATTAAAATTCTTCAAGTTTTTGTGCATGCAAGTCTTAAAGATGGGTCAAAGTCACATTTCTGGTCAAGTTGCAAGTCAAAGTCTATTCCAAGTCATATCCTCAGTAAAGATGTGGACTTTATTTTATTTATTATTATATTATGTATTATTACTGAAGATTTTTAGTGGAATTTTTGTAAGAACGCAAATAGCATGTTTTTCAACATTGTGCTGTTTCCCTACACTCACACACATTCACCGGCACTAAATGGTTATTAATTCACATGTGTTACACATTAACTTGCGGAAGAACACAAGTTTTAGGAAAAATTACATCGAGAGCGCTCACACTTTTCCACGTTCCCGCCAAAACACGCGGTTGAGATAAGTACTTGATTATTGTATTTATATTCTATTCCTGTATTGCCATAATACATTACTATTATAATATATCTTTTGTATTTATTAACCGGCTTCACAAAAAAGGAGGTTCTCAATTCGTCGGTTTTTTGGTATTACGTTCATAAAAGCCTAAATTAAGTTCATTTAAAAGGTAAGACGACATTCATTGTCTGTTAGGTGGTACGAAGTTCGCCGGGCCAGCTAGTCAAATCTTCCAAATTGTATTGGACCTATAATATACTTCCCACTGTAATTTTGAGATGTTAGGCATACACGTGTAAATAGGATGAATTATGTAATATATATGGTCTAATGTTAAAATTGGAAATAACTGTTCTAGATTATAAAAAGTTTCTGTTATTCAGGCGAACCATGTAAACTCAGCAGCCATGATGGCCGCAATGTATCCGTTCCGGTACACCAACACGACGTGGATGGGTCCTATATTAGAGGACGCCGTGAAATTGTTACGAAAACAACGCCACGCCCCCGACCGATACCCCGCCTGTCAGCAAGCCATCGTGCTACTCACAGACAGTGTTTATGAAAATTACACAAAACTGATGCAAGAAATCGATCCGCATAATCTTATCAGGTACCTAAGCCTTCTTTTATTACATTTCCGATAAACAAGCAATTGTTCTTCATCGTCATCATTATCAGCCGGTATCAGTCCACTGCTGGACGTAGGCCTCCCCCAAGAAACGCCACTGAGCCCGGTCTTCGGCTCGTTGTTTCCAGTCACTGCCCACCGCTTTGCGAATGTCGTCGCACCACCTAGTCACAGGGCGTCCTACGCCCTACAGATAAGACCAGCCCACTGCCACTTTAGTTTGCTAATCCGCTGAGCTATGTCGATCACTTTAGTTCTCTGGCGAATTACTTCGTTCCGGATTCGATCCCGCAGAGAAACACCGAGCATAGCTCTTTCCATAGCTCGCTGAGCGACTTTAAACTGGTGGACTAGTCGAACCGTGTCCACGTCTCGGCTCCGTATGTCATGACAGGTAGGACGCACAGATTAAAGACTTTTGTCTTTAGTTACTGTGGTACAGGCCACGAGAAGACTCGACGGAGTTTCCCAAATGCTGCCCAGCCCAGCTGAATTCTTCTCTGGATTTCCTTCTCGAAGTTGTGTTTGCCTAGTTGGACCGTTTGCCCTAGGTAAACATACTGCGTAACAACTTCAGTGGAATTCCATCTACGGCAATCGATTCTGGAACAACGTGCTCGTTGTACATGACTTTGGTTTTATCCAATTTCATCCGGAGACCGATGCGACGAGAAGAATCAGCTAGTCATTCAACATCCTTTGTAGGCCCTGCAGCGTCTCTGCCATAATGACTATGTCATCTGCGAATCATAAGTGAGAAATGTACTTGCCGTTAATGTTGATGCCACAATCTTTCCAGTCCAGCGTCTTAAACATATCCTCTAAGGCGTTAGTGAACAGTTTTTAGGATATGACGTCCCCCTGTCTCACTCCTCGACGCAGGTGGATATGTTTAGTACGCTGGTTCTGTACTTGTATAGTCATCGTTGCGGCATTATATAGACATCTCATCACTTCGATATATCGCCAGTCGACTTGGCAACGCTCCAAGGACTCCAGAACCGACCAGGTTTCGATTGAGTCGAAGGCCTTCTCAAAGTTATAAATGCTAAGCGCAGGGGGCGATTGTACTCTTCAGATTTCTGTACAATCTGCCGCACCGTGTGTATGTGATCTATGGTGCCGTAACCGCTTCGAAACCCGGCCTGTTCCGGAGGTTGGAACTCGTCGAGTCTTCGCGCAAGACGGTTCGTGGTGACCCTTGAAAACTGCTTGTAAACATGGCTCAGATGCGAAATAGGGCGGTAGTTTTTCAATAGCTTTATCTCCTTTTTTGAAAAACAAACCCACCATGCTTCTGTTCCATGCCTGTGGAGAAAACTCTACTACCAGTGAAGAAAACAGAATTGAAGAGCTGCTGCAGCTGGCCTACGGCTGGGGCTCCTCCAGCTTTTAGAAGCTCCATTGTGATTCCGTCCTCAACCGGGGCTTTTCCATTTTTGAGCTGTCTAAGGGCCATCACAATCTCATCTCGGTTGACTTCGGGCTGGTCTTCTGTGGAGTGGCGGGTTAAGGTGGCACTGCAATCCTCAGCACTTATCAGGTGCGGGCCTTGAAGCATGCGATGCTTGCCGTAGAAGTCTTCAACTTCCGACAGAATCTCCGACTTGGATGCCACAACGTTGTCCGTTGACGTTGTCAGCTTTCTGAGGTGGCTTCTACCCACAAGCTGGATGAATACTTTCGACCCCCGATTCTGCTAAGTTTATTCTTTAATCAAGAGCGTGTTAGAGGATTGAAGGTCGCGTCGTACCAGCTTCTTAATGGTTTTGTTGCGTACCTGGTTAGTTGACAAAGCTGACAATGAGTCTGTTCGTCTCTCTCTTCCATTAGTTGAAGTGTTTCTGCCGAAAGTTTGAAATTTTTGCCCGTACGCTTGCTCTCGCAAAACTTTGTCCCTTCTTCCCTGAGGATTTCCACCACTTCTTCGAGTTTCTGGTCTACGTCATCTGTGGTTTCCACGGCAGCGAATCGATTTTCCAATTTTAATTGGAATGTTTTAGACTTAACAACGGTTTGGAGTAGGTTCGGTCGGAGCGTGGACTTCATCAATCGGAATCTCTCGGCTTTGAAGTCAATATCCAGAGAGCCTCGTACAAGTCGGTGATCCTTTCCAGTATTGAACCTAGTGATCACTGAGACGTCTCTGAATATGCGCCGTTAGTCCGTAATGATAAAATCAATCTCGTTTTTAGTCACAGTGTCGGGGTTTGCCACGTCCACTTCCTTTGGAGCTGTTTCTTGAAGAACGAGTTCATCAAGAAAAGCCCCTCTTTCTCGAGAAAATTGACAAGCATTTACCCCCTGTGATTCCTACTCCCAAATCCGTGTGGTCTTATAGTCGATTCACTGCAGGTCTGTACTCCCACTTTGGCGTTAAAGTCTCCCATGACAACGTTGTAGTGAGCCTTAGAGGTGGTTATGTAAGGCTCTGCAGATGTCTTCATACATACTTTCAACCTCTTCATCCAAGTGTGCCGAGGTCGGTGCGTACACCTGGATAACCTTGAGGCTGTACCTCTTGGTTAACCTTATTATAAGGGACGCAAATCTGGTCGACACACTGGAGATTTCTACAACGTTGTCACTGAGAGCCTTGTTGACCAGAAACCCGACGCCGCCTTGGGATGGCTGGTCACTTTCTCTGTAATACATAAGTCCCAAACAACTATCTCCGGTCTCGGAGACACAAACTGTTCGCCGTGCCATCGAGTCTCACGGTGGCACGCCAAAACTCGCCTATTCCTCGCTCCCTCTCTGCACTCAATGCTATGCTCGAAGCAACTCCTGAGTTAGACCTGTTTGCGGACGAATGGAGGGTATTGTTGACTGCCTTCCAAAAATTTTGTGAGACTTAAATCTACTGGGTGTTAATATATAATTTATTTATTATTTTTAATATTTTTAAGGATGACATTTTAAAATTATTATTCTATGCTATATACTTTGATCTTAATTATGTTGCATTATTTCTTTCTATTTTATTTTTTATATAATTTTGACGTTTCTCTATTGTTTGTGTTATCAATGTACTTATGACTTAAATGATTTTATGAATTAATTTGTGTTAATTAGTGTAAGTGGTTTGTCACTGTTCTAATTATCAATAACTAACTAAATAAATAAATAAAATAAATAAATAAGATGGCCTGATTCTAGAGTTATGGTGTCCTCTCCCTGTCTTCGGACTTCACATAACCCCAGAATGTGCCATCTTATGTGTTTCAGCTCCTCTTTCAGCTGCGTCAGATGCTCATCCAGCCGAATCGTGCGTCCATTAAACGTAGCAAGGGGCAGTTTGTTTTGGCGGCCTACCGTAACCCGGGAATTCTTAGAACCCACTGCGCTGCCGTTTCCGTGACCGCTGCCGTGGTCAGGAAAAGCAGGGCGGCCGGGAACTGGGGGCCGCGGGCTTATAGTGACTTTCCATCATTCGGCTTCTCGCACCGGTGACGCTACTGCCCGTCACCGGCCTGTAGTATTGAAATACGCCATAATTTGAAGTGGTTATACCGCCATTATCTTCCCGGGGATGACGTGGGAGCCGTCTAAGGGATATGTTCGCAAAGTGGACCGTAGCATAGTACTTACGGTAATGTACTGTGGTCCATTAGGCGAAAACAGGAGAAAATACCACCGTAATGCTCCTCCTTCCACACCGATAAATGGCGGTATACCCATTGCATAGTAAAACTGCATAGCTAAATGACATAGGCTAGTGGCGGGCAGCAGCGCCATTGGTAAAAAAGCTATGCACTGCGATCGCCCAACTCGTTTGCCCAGCGCGTGGCGATTACGGGCATTTACCTCCCATGCAGAGCACCACAAATAAACGGCCCCCAGTTCCCGGTCGCTCTGCTATTCCTGGCCAAGGTGGCGGCCACGGTTACGGCAGGGCAGGGGGTGCTAAGAATCCCCGGGCTACGGAAGGCCACCAACAACGACTGACCTTGGCTACGTTCAACGGACGCACTCTAAGACTGGATGAACACATGGCACAGCTAGAAGTGGAAATGCAAAACATAAGGTGGCACATTTTGGGGTTATGCGAAGTCCGAAGAGAGGGAGAGGACACCGTAACCCTAAAATCGGGCCACCTTATGTACTACAAAGAGGGAGAACATCCATCCCAGGGCGGAGTAGGATTCCTCGTCCATAAAGTCCTCGCTAACAACGTTGAAGAGATCTGCAGTGTATCGAACAGGGTAGCGTACCTTATCATCAGGCTCACCAAGAGATATACTCTCAAGGTGATACAGGTATACGCTCCGACCTCGACATACGCAGATGATATGGTAGAAGAAATGTACGAGGATATTTCAAAGGCCTTACATTCCACAAGAAGGGCCTACTTCAACGTTGTTATGGGGGACTTCAATGCTAAAGTTGGAGTTCAAGACGGCAACGAATCAAGAATCGGACCCCATGGATTGGGCAGCAGGAACGCCAGAGGGCAAATGCTTGTGAACTTTCTTGAGAGGGAGGGGCTCTTCTTAATGAATTCATTCTTTAAGAAAAAGCCCCAAAGAAAGTGGACATGGCGAAGCCCAGATGGCGTCACAAAAAATGAGATCGACTTTATCATGGCGGATAGAAAGCATATATTCAGAGATGTCTCGGTGATCAACAGGTTTAATACTGGTAGTGATCACCGATTAGTCCGAGGCACTCTGAATATCAACTATAAGCTTGAACGTGTTCGCCTGATAAGGTCCACGCTCCGACCGAATTTGCAGCAAATCATGGCTGGGTCCGAAAAATTCCAAAAAATCTTGGAAGAACGATTTGTTGCTGTGAAGACCCCAGATAGTATCGACGAGGGACTCGGCAGGGTGGTTGGAATCCTCGCTGACGAGGGCAAAAAATTATGTAGCCTGCAACGTAAGGGCCTTAAGTCTAAGCTATCAGACGAGACTCTCCGGCTTATGTCAAAAAGACGTGAAGACACACAAGCCACGTTAGCTGAACAGGCGACTCTTAATCAGAAAATCAAGAAGCTGACACGACGTGACCTCCGGTGCTCCAATACACGCCTTATAAAAAAGGCGATAGAGCAGAACCGAGGGTCTAAAGTGTTTGTGCAGCAACTTGGTAGGAGTCACCTGACAAAGCTTAAAGCTAACGATGGCGGAACTGTTGTGTCAAAACCGGAGATTCTCGCTGAAATCGAAAACTTTTATGGCAGACTTTACGAATCGCAGGCTCCCCGGCCGCTGACTCAAAATAGCGATTCTAGGGCCACCCTGACGCGCCACTTTACTGATGAACTGCCAGACATTAGCTTAGATGAGATGGAGATGGCCTTGAGACAGTTGAAAAATGGAAAAGCCCCGGGTGAAGATGGAATTACTTCAGAGCTCATGAAGGCAGGTGGCAAATCGGTTTTGAGAGAGCTTCAGGCTATCTTTAATTCCATAATTCACTGCGGGAGAACTCCTGAGGCGTGGAACAAGAGTTTGGTAGTGCTGTTCTTTAAGAAGGGTGATAAAACTCTTCTTAAGAACTATCGACCTATCTCACTCTTGAGCCACGTCTATAAACTGTTCGCAAGAATCATCACAAACCGTCTCGCGCGAAGGCTTGATGAATTTCAACCGCCGGAACAGGCTGGGTTTCGAGGAGGATTTGGCACCGTAGACCACATACATACGGTGCGCCAGATAATACAAAAGTCAGAAGAGTATAATCGGCCACTATGCCTGGCATTTGTGGACTACGAGAAAGCCTTTGACTCCATCGAAACCTGGTCCGTTCTGGACTCCTTGCAGCGATGCCAAGTGGACTGGCGCTACATCCAAGTGCTGACATGTCTATATACCAACGCCACAATGTCCGTGCAAATCCAAGATCAGCGCACTAAACCTATCCCTTTGCTCAGAGGTGTGAGACAGGGGGATGTCATATCCCCGAAACTGTTTACGAACGCTATAGAGGATATGTTTAAGACGCTGAAATGGAAAAGTACGGGCATCAACATTAATGGCGAGTACATCTCACACTTAAGGTTCGCCGACGACATCGTCCTAATGGCGGAATCTCTGCAAGAAATACAACAGATGCTAACCGAACTAGCTGACGCCTCACGACATATTGGTCTCCGCATGAACATCGATAAAACCAAAGTAATGCTAAGTGCCAACATTACACCGGAACCAATAGTCATTAATGGCATACCTCTCGAAGTTGTACAAAAGTATGTCTACCTTGGGCAGACTATCATGCTCGGCAAAAACAACTTTGAGACAGAAGCCGATAGGAGGATTCAGCTGGGTTGGGCAGCATTTCATAAACTTCGTCAAGTCTTCTCGTCACCCATCCCTCAATGTCTGAAAACGAAAGTTTTTGATCAGTGCGTCCTACCCGTTATGACGTACGGAGCCGAAACCTGGACACTGACAGTGAGACTGGTCCACAAGCTGAAAGTCGCTCAGCGGGCTATGGAGCGTGCTATGCTCGGGTTTTCTCTAAGGGATCACATTCGTAACGAGGTGATCCGGCAGAAAACTAAAGTAACCGACATAGCTAGCAGGGTAAGCACACTGAAGTGGCAGTGGGCCGGCCACATTAGTCGCAGAACCGATAACAGATGGGGTAAACGAGTTCTGGAGTGGAGACCACGTTTGGGAAAACGTAGTGTAGGACGCCCTCTAGCGAGATGGAGTGACGATCTGCGCAGGGTAGCTGGCAGTCATTGGATGCGAAGAGCCGAAGATCGGGCTCAGTGGCGAGCATTGGGAGAGGCCTATGTCCAGCAGTGGACTAACACAGGCTGCTGATGATGATACCGCCATTTGTCGGTTGCCAGAGCCTCGCTGGTTGGCTGGTTGTCAGCAGAATGCACCACGGGCAGGTGAGGTTGGCTTGGCTGGAAGCACTAAGGTGGTATTTGTACTATCTTACATCCCTTTGTGCTCCCTTACATCCCTGTGCTCCCTTACATCCCATACATTTGTTCTTACCTGATGTAAAGTGATGATGGATGTGGTCTAAGATGGAATCGTGCTTGTCTAGAATTAAAAGACAACTGGCTATCGAGGATAATGACAACCCTTCATACAACTGACTTTAGTCCAATCCACAGATTGCAACTATCCCAACCAGTCTTTCATACTGAATAGCACCGAACATCATGCCGGAACTCCTACGCACCAAAGACTATTATAATAAAATCAGTTTTATCGTTATCAATTTGTATTTCGTGTTTTGGTGTTAGTTTTTCAGTGATGTTCCATCTTGTTGCACAATAATCCCCTAATTCCTTTGTTAATCAAAGGCTTTCCTATCAAGTTTTAAGATATATCTTTAATTAGATTAATAGTCCATTTGAATATAATTTTTCAGACTATTCGTCTTCTGGCTACACGATCCGAACGGCCTCCGCGACGACACGGACGCCTTCGCAAACTCGATGACGTGCGACAAGGACGGGTATTACGCCGACCTTATCACACACGCTGACGTCACAGAACAAGTGATGAGATTGCTCCGGATCTTGGAGCGGCCACTTGTGATGCAGAGGAAGGAGAGGTTTAGGGTGTACAGCGATGTTTACGCTCATGTTGAGGTAATAACAATTAAGAGGATAGGTATATAAGCCATGGAAAGACAGCGACATTTATATACAAAGACTGTATTGCTGTCCTAGGCAAGTTGAAAAAAAGCATATCTTCGAAGAAAGAAATGGCACTGTACAAAGGTCTCAAAAACCCGCAAACGCTACGAGGCCTCTTTATTGGTGGGAATTAATCAAATTATGTGGAATTAATACCCATACATTTCACATAATTTGATTGTTTCCCGAAGCATTTAATAATTTCACCCTGTTACCACAAAATGGATAAGGTCATCATCAAGGTGTTGATATATCAAGTTTTTGTGACCACTGACTGAGCTGAACGTGCACATTACAGATTTAAAATATGTACCTAAGTATATGGTCCTAAGCATATAAATAATGGCGACCGACAAATGGCGGTATAACCATTTCCAAAATATGGCGTAGCGTAGCTAAATACTACAGGCCGGTAACGGGCAGCAGCGTCGTCGGTACGAGAAGCTAAGAGTACGTCCTGCGATCGCCAACCCGCGTGCCCAGCGTGGTGATTAGGGCATATCCCTCCCAATGATGAAAAGTCACAAGAACAGCCGAAGATCGTGCTCAGTGGCGCATCTTGGGAGAGGCCTACGTCCAGCAGTGCACTGATACGGGCTGATGATGATGATGATGATGATATAAATAATTTAGAATTGATACAATGTTTACGTTTTATGATATCATTACTTTACATTGGCCAGGACCCGCGCAGAGGCGAGCAGCTGTGGAAAGACAAGGAGAGCGCAGAACAAGTGCACCGCTACCGACAGCTGCGACGGAACAAGCTGCAGCTGCTCAGCCCAGCACAGCTCTACAAGGACTACATGCATCAATACAGTCTTGTAAGTAACATCTACTTACTTACTCATGGTACAGCGTCGCTTGATCTGGAAGCATCCTCCTACATATACGTATATAGCTGTGTCCCGCGGCTTCTTCCGAGTTAATTTTTTTTATTAAGTAAGTACCCTATGTATTATTCCAGTTAATCTGTGTATAATTTCATTCAAATGTATTGAGTCGATTTTGCATCCAAAAGTATAACCAACATCCATACTCACAAACTCTCGCATTTATAATATTAGGATATTTTAAATGGGATGGTTCGTATGTTTCGATGTATTATTACACACGCAGTCAAATAATACAAATACTTACTGAAATATCTTGACACCTTTTCCAATAGGAACAAGTTTTATAATCCAGTAGAATTCTATTAAATCTCATAAAATCGATTCAGACTCGTGCCAAGAAACAACCACAAGTTTTTTATAGAGTTCAAATAATTATTTATCAAATATCTACAAAATTTGAATAATTATTACAACTTTAAAACTTATCTCATTTTTTTTACGTCTATTACAAAGTCAGATAAGGTAATTCCCCAAAAGATGCACACCCACTTTACGTCTGATATACACAGATAAGACAACAAAGAACATCAAAGTAGCAATTTAACGTGTCGTTGGTTTCAGGATAAATATGGATATTATTTAGAAGATCCCGCCATCAACTACAGATTACAAATTAGTGTGTCCGTTCCTGTGTTCGAACATACCACTGTGGAGGTTAGTTCTCTGACTACATACCTACTTACATCAAGTTTTCACACCACAAACCAAAATGTAGCTTACCACCATCAATGAGAGAAATTGCCGCCATAATCTTATGGTGTTCCGGCAGCATACAGCCCCTGAGAGTCAGAGTTCTCTAGGCCTAGCGTGTTCACCATCTTCGACCGCATCATCGCTTACCATCAGGTGAGATAGTGGTCAAACGCTAGCCTATAAAATATACTGAGCTCTAGAGTGGAGACCGAGAATCAGCAAACGTAGCGTAGGACGCCCTGTGACTAGGTGGAGCGATTACATTCGCAAAGCGGTGGGCAGTGACAGGAAACAAAGATCCGAAGACCGGGCTCAGTGGCGTGTCTTGGGGGAGGCCAGCAGTGGACCGGTTGATAATGATGACGATAACAACCGAGCTCAACTCAGCCTTTTTTTGTGGAAATATTGTTTTGAATTATCTGGTGCACGCTGAATTTGAACCACGAACCACGACTAATCAAATTATATCTAATTCTAATCTAGAGAGATTAAAAGCCGGACGCTAACCCTAATACGCCAAAGTAATCGTTGCCAAATCAACATTTCACCTAACAATTATACCTTATTTCAGACTCCGGAAAGTTAGGGGTTCATTGATGGCGAACTGTATTCGCTTTTATAATAAACTAACCAAAGATATTGATCATTTGTCTATGAGCAAATTGAAAACCTGTGTAAAATCCAATACACAATAGGTGGATGACAAAAAGATATGGCTGAAATTTTGCACAGATTTCTGTGCTGACGATGACTGAGTAGTAGAGAGTAGAGTAGTAGATTAGGTCCTAGGATACTTTTAAACGCGGGTGAAGCCGCGGGGCACTGCTAGTGTTATTTTATTAACTTCACTTGCTTTTTTATATTACTATATAAAACTTTTTAACAAAAAAATTAAACCGCCGTAAAAACTGAAAAGCAAAAAATAATTAAACTTTTTTATTTAACCTAAATAACGAAGTTCTTAAAGTAATGTAAGTATGTATACCTAAGTAATTTTGAGTCGGCGCCAAACAACCAAATTAATTAATTACGTAAAGCGTGATGCGCGGCGGAGGTATGGCGCGACACGCCAGTTCGCCGGAAAATGCCGAGTGTTGGCGAAGTTATTGTCAGCGAGACTGCAACCCGAACGGGCACCACATATAGTAAGTAATCTGTGACGGCCCGTAACGGACACACGTCGTGCATCTCTATTTAGGCTATCGGTCTTGTGGAAGCGCATTTTTTGGAATGTTTATGTTCATCGCTGGAGATTTCACGTTGCATTGTTAATTTGATTTGATTATATCTTAAACATTTAAGAGGTTATTTAGTGATCTTTGCTTATTGATATTTGGCCCCGACTTAAAATTACTTAGGTATACATACTTATATTAGTTTAAGGACTTAGTTATTATGTTTAGTTAACAACTCAAAACATTTACAAAAATATATACTTATATATACTAACAGTAGTTTAAGAACTTCGTTATTAAGGTTAAATAAAAAAGTGTAATTATTTTTTGCTTTTCAGTTTTTTCGGCTGTTTAATTTTTTTGTTAAAAAGTTTTATTTTATAATTTTTTGTGGCCATAATTTACTATGTTAAAAGCAGGTGTCATTGCTTACCTCTGACCTAGACAAACGTTATATAGAACATTTATGCTGTGTAATAATAATACAAATAATTTAAGATCACATAAAAAACTAATAAAACCGACTTCCAACGTCACGCTATTCAATCTCAATACTAAGTTTGAGGTGTTTATCTTCATATCTCTGGAGATAATGAACATATCTCGATGAAATTTAAATGGTACCACCTGTATAATATCATCATCATCATCATAATCAGCCGGTATCAGTCCATTGCTGGACATATGCCTCTCTCAAGACACGCAACTGAGCCCGATTATCGGCTCTTTGTTTTTTCCAGTGTTTGTTGACATACATTGATGATATGATAAAATCATCAAAATAATGATACATTTATTCATTATTTTTGTTGATTTATTCAAAATTGCTCGACCGATTTCGTTAAAAAAAAATTCCAATAATAAAAGAATTATCGAAATCAGACTACTCTATTTTTTTATTTATTTTTTATTTATTTCAGTAATCATACAGCTATTTTAAAAACTAAGTAATAGGTGTATAACTTATAGACTATGGCCAAAATTGTTTACGTTAGATAAAATACATATAAGGATAAAAATGAACGGTAGCAGATTTACGAGTATGTTACGGGCATTGTGTGTGTGAGTGTGTGTGTGCTTATGGCTTGAGTGTGTTTCTTACTAGTGGCAAGTAATGTGTAATTCTTTTATTTTCAATTTTAAGACACATTTAGACAAATTAAATAAGTCCAACTGTGAATACTGCTTATTATACGTGAGGACGGCTCGACACAAGACGGAATTTTTGGCATAATTTGTGTGGGAGTGAGGTAAATGGAAAAGTGGAGTATGTCGTGTCCGACGCAAAGGAGTGCAAAATTCTAGATTTGAAAGTAAGTCGGGGCAGTCTATTTTACCTGAAAGTATATCGTGTAATAGAACAACGTCATATTGCTTTCTTCTAAGCGAAAGAGGTTCTATATGGAAATATTTGCAAGCATCTGAATATGAATCAAACCACTTGTTAAGTATTTCATATTGTTTTTTGTTATAAACCTACATTCCTACATAAATATTTAAATATCATTATTCAATATACTAAAAAGATTACACACATAAATAACATACATTATTTGTAATTACCTAAATTAGTCACTATGTGTTATATAAGCGAAGCCTGTTAATACATTAAGAAGATACAGTCCACTGGTCAAATCATAGATATACTTAATCCAGTCTGTGGTCACGATCCGCGGGAAATCGAAAATATTTTTACAATTGGATTTTAATTGAAAATAATAATAATATGTGTTATATCCTCATCAAACATTCATTTGCTGGCAGTAAAAAACGCAAATTTTTCTGGATTATATAAATTCTACTGTTTTCGTAGGCACATTAAGCCTTACGTCGCTCCGACCGACCAGCCTAATAGGCTTGGTCAAGAAAATGGCATCTCAATGTAATGACTTTAATGAAGGAGTGCAAGAGAATGTATTAATTACTGAATCTACGCCCGAAGACCGTACACAATTGTTAGAAGATATGGAACTGGATATGCCTTGTAGCATACGGAAGCGGAAAGTCGAATGTAGGGAAGATAATTCATCTGATGGAGAATTGTTGCCCGCGCCCGTATCGCGAGGACGAAAAGCTACTAGAGTGGTGTAGGAAAAGAATGAAGTTAATGTTCAGGTATGCGTAACAAGTCAGACTGCTCTGCCGAAACAATTTGCATTAGCGCGATTATTTGAAGAAAATAATATTGCTGATATTTCTAAAGTGAAATATGTCAGTACTTCAAATTTATTTATATATTTTGACAAAGGTAGCAGCGCGGATGCCTTGTTGCAAAAGAATGCAATTGCTAAATTGGGTTGGAGATGTTATAAGACAAATGAAGTTGGCCAGTCGTATGGTGTAATAAAAAATATCGAAGCTGATCTAACTGACGAAGAATTGCTTAGGCATATTTCTAGCCCAATTGAAATTATATCTGCCAAAAGGCTTAGTCGACGCAGCGTAGCCGAAGCTGAAAAGCCGTGGATTATAAGCGAGTCGGTACGGATAGGTTTTAAAGGAACTTCAGTGCCATCGTACGTATTTATTCACAGTATGCGTATTAAAGTAGAAGCTTATGTACACCCTGTGACCCAGTGCAGTAGATGTTGGAAGTATGGTTACTCAACGAAATTCTGCCCCTCCACGAAAGTCGTGTGCCCAAAGTGTACACAAAAGCACGAGAACTGTGAAGCTACGGCGTTCAAGTTTGTTAATTGCTATGGTGCGCATATGGCTATGCACAAAGTTTGTCCTGTTTATAAAAAAGAACGAAAAATACGCGAATTGATGTCTGAGCATAATATTACATACCGAAAAGCTCTTTCTATGTATGTACCACCTACTCCTGTGTCAGATCGACTCGCTAGGCATGTTGAAATAGCTGACCATACCTATCATACACCTATTCCATCAACAAGTGCGCCTGCAGTTCCTGCGCCAGAACTCCCTAAGACTAGTGCTAAGATGACTTACGCAGAATATGTAAAGAGTAAGCCCACCGAAAAGGAGACATTCCCACAAGCAGAGGTGCAAGAAGGCGAAAAAAAATAAAATGGCTCTAATAACAGAAAGCGCTCCGTGCAAGAATCTGATAAAGAGCTGAATCAAGAATTAGGCCAGGAGATAGGCAAAGGACGAAAGAAACAGAAGAAGCATAAACAAGCATGCCCTCAACCTGAAGGGTTAGAGATTAATATGGATAAAGATAATTCCGAATTCTCCGATGATGACCTACCAGCTGCAAATACAAATACAAGATCAAAACCAAGAGAACAGTTAGATAAAGACTCAACGCTTACTGATTTGTTAGAGAAGTTAAAAAATATTGTTTTTAGTTTGAAACCATTTGATAAGAAGGTAGAACTAGCTATTAAGATTTGTATGAACTGGATTTTTTCCAAGGTAGTTGAATGCGTATCTGGCAGTTCCTTTTTAAGTTCTGTCCTTAACTATGGATAAAAGTCCTCATAATGATGTTGTAAACATTATTCAATGGAATTGTCAGAGCTTGAGACCAAAGTCCTCGTCATTTGAATTGTTACACAAGAGCATATACATATAGCAGTCTTAAGTGAAACTTGGCTTGAACCTGAGAGCAAATTTCGTTTAAATAGTTATAACATGTATAGATTGGATAGGGATGATTCATATGGTGGTGTCGCCATATTGACGCATAGTTCAGTAAAATCACTCCGATGTCCAACTCGTAGTCTGAACTCTGGAATAGAACTATTACATGTAAAAATACTTAATTGTCAACATATTGAGAACATTATTTCTATATATTGTCCATCTACAATTAACGCTGCTCAAAATGAATGGGATCAGGAACTGCAGGCGCACTTGTTGATGGAATAGGTGTATGATAGGTATGGTCAGCTATTTCAACATGCCTAGCGAGTCGATCTGACACAGGAGTAGGTGGTACATACATAGAAAGAGCTTTTCGGTATGTAATATTATGCTCAGACATCAATTCGCGTATTTTTCGTTCTTTTTTATAAACAGGACAAACTTTGTGCATAGCCATATGCGCACCATAGCAATTAACACACTTGAACGCCGTAGCTTCACAGTTCTCGTGCTTTTGTGTACACTTTGGGCACACGACTTTCGTGGAGGGGCAGAATTTCGTTGAGTGACCATACTTCCAACATCTACTGCACTGGGTCACAGGGTGTACATAAGCTTCTACTTTAATACGCATACTGTGAATAAATACGTACGATGGCACTGAAGTTCCTTTAAAACCTATCCGTACCGACTCGCTTATAATCCACGGCTTTTCAGCTTCGGCTACGCTGCGTCGACTAAGCCTTTTGGCAGATATAATTTCAATTGGGCTAGAAATATGCCTAAGCAATTCTTCATCAGTTAGATCAGCTTCGATATTTTTTATTACACCATACGACTGGCCAACTTCATTTGTCTTATAACATCTCCAACCCAATTTAGCAATTGCATTCTTTTGCAACAAGGCATCCGCGCTGCTACCTTTGTCAAAATATATAAATAAATTTGAAGTACTGACATATTTCACTTTAGAAATATCAGCAATATTATTTTCTTCAAATAATCGCGCTAATGCAAATTGTTTCGGCAGAGCAGTCTGACTTGTTACGCATACCTGAACATTAACTTCATTCTTTTCCTACACCACTCTAGTAGCTTTTCGTCCTCGCGATACGGGCGCGGGCAACCATTCTCCATCAGATGAATTATCTTCCCTACATTCGACTTTCCGCTTCCGTATGCTACAAGGCATATCCAGTTCCATATCTTCTAACAATTGTGTACGGTCTTCGGGCGTAGATTCAGTAATTAATACATTCTCTTGCACTCCTTCATTAAAGTCATTACATTGAGATGCCATTTTCTTGACCAAGCCTATTAGGCTGGTCGGTCGGAGCGACGTAAGGCTTAATGTGCCTACGAAAACAGTAGAATTTATATAATCCAGAAAAATTTGCGTTTTTTACTGCCAGCAAATGAATGTTTGATGAGGATATAACACATATTATTATTATTTTCAATTAAAATCCAATTGTAAAAATATTTTCGATTTCCCGCGGATCGTGACCACAGACTGGATTAAGTATATCTATGATTTGACCAGTGGACTGTATCTTCTTAATGTATTAACAGGCTTCGCTTATATAACATTAATCAGCTTTTTTATTTAACATTAATCAGCTTTTTTATTGTAAAAGGTAACAGGACAAGCACGACTCTCACTTGATGGTAAGCGATGACGTCTACCTATTACAGATACAGCGATACAGGAAAATTCTGGCAGTCCAGAATTTTGCACGTCACTCCACTGCGCCTGTTACCATGAGACATAAAGATGTTAAATTTCACATGCAATTTCACTGGACACCTTGCCTTTTCAACCGAAAAATATTCCTATGAAAATTAATTGGCAAAGTGGTGGTACCGGTCCAGGCGGACTAGCAGAAGTTCTACCACTACAGAAAAATTAGCACATCTCTTTTGTAAATGCTAACGATATAAAGTAATTTGATGTCAATATAGTATGATCTATTGTATCGTCATCATCATCAGCCAGTGTCAGTCCACTGCTGGACTGTAGGCCTCTCCCAAGATGCGCCACTGAGCCCGATTTTCAGATCTTCTTTTCCAATCACTGCCCACCGCATTGCGTATGCCGTCGCTCCACCTGGTCACAGGACGTCCTACGCTACGTTTGCCGTTTCGCGATCTCCACTCTCCAATACTCAAAATTTGAAATCACCCCGACTGATCTATGTATAATCTATAATAAAAATTAAAAATATTCCAATGAGTCTGAATACGACATCTCAGCTGTAAGTTGGCGAGGAGTTGAGAATTCAGCAGATTCCAGAAGATGTCCCAGCATCATGTCAATGCTTCAGTGTCCTTTGTCGTTGAAGAAAAGGATACCGAATTTCGAATCACTATATATATAATCACTATGAAAGTTGATTTCATAGCGCCATCAACTAGAAAAATGCTCATACTTTTACAACGGCTAAACAGATTTTTATGTATTAGAGCTTATAACACTTTCGATTAAAACACTTTCAAAACCGTTTCATCATCCTTCATTGCTCGCAGAGGAAGACTTATAGGAAGACTTTCTATCTTGACTCCACTAGCTTCTATTCTTTTCCGTTTCCTCGGTGTCAGTTCCAGCTTGATTGATAATCTAGTAGGTACAACATTTTTCAAAATGTTTAGAACAAAGTTTGAAGTGTTTAGTTGGATCCTAATTTTCACGCCTTACTGCCTTTATCCACTTGATTGGATTTTCGGACATTTTGGAAACCTACAACAAAATGATATAATATATTAATGTGGTAAACGCTCAGTAGTCATAATTAGATTAGTTTTAGACTAAGTTATAACTATTGTACATTGTTTTTGCAAATAAATGAATAAATAAATAAATAAATAAATAAACTGTGACACATTTTTCATAAAAATATATATAATGGCATTATCATAAGTAATAATAGATTGAATACGAGTAAGTATCAGTGCTGATAACATAATTAGGTACCTAGTTACTACTAATTTTGCGCATAATTACTTTGATCACTTTTTATAATATTTTAAGATCGTTCACAAAACGAAAAAAACAACTTCAAATGCCACGCTATCCATTTTCAGTATAAAGTTGGAGGTGTTTATGTCCATATCTCTGGAGATACTTATCAGATTTCAGAAATTGTACAATGGGACCAAACGGGCAGAATAATCTATCGAAAATAGTACATTACGTGCCAAGGGAGGAAAGTAGGACATTTCAACCCGCGCGATATTGTCACCCGAGCCGAAGGCGAGGGTGACAAAAGACGAAAAAAAAAAAAATTAATAGTTTTAATTATCTTAAACTTAATAGATATTATTAATAATATTCGACATAATTAAATATTCAATTTTTTTAGTGAGAAAAATAGTATTTATTATCGAACGCAAACAAAAAACATTGAATATTGAATAGGAAATAACAATATGTACATAAAATAAGTAATTAAAACAGTAAATAATACTGTATTATAAATGTGTCATTTAATAATTATATTTCAATTTTCATTATCATAATACATAATACGATGCAATTTCTTCCAAGCAATAAATTGATTGTAACAATTTTTATATCGCTGTACCGATTTGGAGGGTGCTAAATTTTGAGTTATTTCCGCAGCTTCCGCAGCAATGTTTCGTCGCACTTCTTCATCTTCAGAGTCGTCACTTGAATAATCCGATGAATTCATTGTCGGGTTTTTTTTTACACAGCTGTATTCACTTATTTTTTATACACAAGTTTTTTTCTATGTATATTTTTGATGTAATTTTTATCAGAATCAGAAAATTTGACTCTTATTGAAATAACAATTGCACGGTTACCATGGTAATAAGTTATTTCAAATAGATAACGGGAAGAAAATTAAAACAAAAATAGACTAAATTTTAAATTGTCACTAATTGTGAGCAGTCTGAAATATGCATCTTTCTTCCCACAAACAAAAGAAGAAATTCAAACTTTCGGCCTCGGAATGATGAAAAAAATATTTCCAATCCGGTTAAGAACTTGCGGAGTTATGAGATAACAAACATAAAAAAGGCGAACTGAGAACCTCATCTTTGTATTGTGCAGTCGGTTAAAAATGTTCAAATTTCGTTCTAATCAAGGCCCTAAGCTAACCGTTCCATCCTTAAAAAAAATCTTCTTATTATAAATCAACTAGCTGGGTCCCGCGGCTTTGTCCGCGTTTAATGACAGCGGCAACATGCGCGTGGGCTGTGCGCGGTAGAAAACACTGCTTAATTTGCACATTAACCTTCCCTGTTTGAATCAGATATAGTTCCCTATTTCATTAGCTTCAATTTTGATTTCGCGGAACTTTATTTTTTTCTAAAATAAAAGTAGCCAAGTTACTTGGTAGTTAATATTTTAACATCAGCATTTTACTAGTGAAAGTCCCGTTAAATTGGTCCAGTCATTTCAGAGATAAACCGGAACAAACAGACAGACAGACAAAATTTAAAATTTTGTTTTTTATGTAAGTACCGTATATTCTTTCATATGAATTTAGTGAAAAGCTGTTAATCTGGAATTACAAACAGACACTTCAATTTTTTTTATATGTATAGAATTAGTGTAAAATGTATATAAACGATTTATATATTTATATAATGTAATATTATAATATTACACTTAAAGGAATGTATATATTCCTTTTTATAAGGGTATCAACTATATTTATCGACAAAGTTTTGGAGGGTTCTCGTACATCACTAGCCGGGTGGCGTAAAATAATGTTTGTTATTTACATAGATTAAAGCTTTAAAATGATAACCATTTACCACCTCGGTAGTTATATGACGAAAAAGATGTATATAATGTAAGCAAAATAAATATTTTGATTTAAAAAGTGGTTATATATGAGAATAAATGCCCACAAACACTTACGTGTGAAATGATAATTCTGGATCTTTTACGCCTCCTTTAATTGTTCTTGATGGATAAAACACAGCACAACACGACATAATTTATCCATGTAACAGGGTTTCAGTCTTTAAAGCTATGTTTCTATTACATTTTTAATTTATAAGTATGATGCGTCGCTATATTACGGCCTGCTAGCCGGTCAAAAATGGACACGATTACCTATGCGCGAGGTTGTCAATTTGATATTAGCTTTCTCGTTTACTCTTATCTCGCGATCCCTGTAATAGAAAGGGTACGACAATGTGTTGATAGAATGAAAGTCGATGTGACAACGTCACATGGCTGACATGGCTCCATCCATTGTAATCCATCATCCTAGGATTTGAACGATCACAGAGTTCTGATCGCAGATCATAGATCACGGATCACGCCACAACATTACACGTTCAATCTTGGTTTATTCAGTCCGTGTATCGTAACCGCCGCGACAACACCTATAACTGAGTACTTTTTAGGGTTCCGTCCCCACAGGGTAAAACGGGACCCTATTACTAAGACTCCGCTGTCCGTCTGTCTGCTGTCTGTCCGTCTGTCACCAGGCTGTATCTCATGAACCGTGATAGTTAGACAGTTGAAATATTCACAGATGATGTATTTCTGTTGCCGCTAACATGCTAACAACAAATACTAAAAACAGATTAAAGTTAAAAATAATAGAGGGTCCCCATACAAGAAACGTGTCTTTTTCGGCATTTCACGCCATCTATGAACGCTTAATGAGAGGAGTTTTGGCGGGAACGTGGAAAAGTATGTGTGATATCATTGTATTTTTTCCTAAAACTTGTGTTCTTCCGCGTGTTAATGTGTAATAAATGTGGATGATTAACCATTAAGTGCCGGTGATTGTGTGCGAGTGTAGGGAAACTGCACAATGTTGTAAAATGCTATTTGCGTTCTCACCAAAATTCCACTGAAAATCTTCAGTAAACACCACATCTTTACTGAAGGTATGACTTAGACTAGACTTTTACTTGAAAACTGACCTGAAAAGTGACTTTGACCCATCTCTATGACTAAAATTAATAAAAACCTGAAGATTTTATTTTAATATTTTATTTTGATTTCAATACTTGACACTGGCTAAATACTCTAATCGTGTGGAGCCATAATAAAACTTTAAAAAAATGAAAACGCTTAGTGAGGTAAACGTCCCATAGATGGCGTTATATTGAAATGTCGATCCCTAACACCTTTGTTAGACGTTAGATGGCGTTATAAGAAATAAAATGTTTAATATTATGTTTCTTTGAAGTATCACACACTTTATATTTTTATTGTAAATTGTTAAACACAATACAAAATTTCATCGTACCGAAGGGACTCGAACCCGCACCCCCAGATTACACGTCCAGGTGCTCTGCCAATTAAGCCACGGTTCGATCCATCGATACGAGGAAATTAGTGGATTGCATTTGTTAACCCAATTATGCATTGGTTATAAAATTATAAATTGTTAAACACAAACCAAAAAAAAATTGTTGTTTAAATTAACTGTATTTGATCAAAAGCTAAATATATTTATTGTTATTATGATGCATGATATATGCATATATATATACAAAAACTAGCTGTTGCCGCGATTTCGTCCGCGTGGAATAGTGCTTTGAGTAGCATTTTTAATTATTTAGGCTAATTATTTTACAAATAAGACACATACGTACTTAGGTATATTTTCCCACCCACACATAGAACTGAAACTAAAATAAAACTGGCCAAGTGCGAGTCAGACTTTTGACCCGCACACGGAAGGTTCCGAATTTCCGAAGTCCGAACGCCACGAACTTGTAACACCAACCATATTCATTATTCTGTGCACCAACTAAGTAAATATTAACACAAAGGTAATTAATATAACTAAAATAATTAAATATCTGGAAGACCGAGTTTTCGTACGACAAATTTTCTACTGATTCTAGCTAATTAAAGCTCTTCAAGTACTATAATTGAACTAGAACTAGAATTGAACTCAATACTGTACTACATTTATGCAAATATACCTTAATTATAAGTAAACAAATCGACCGAATCCGAGACCCACAAATTTAACAAATGAAACGCTTGCGCGTGCTAATTTTTCTTGTGCTGCCATCTAGCTGCGTCGAGCTGAATTAATTTCGTATCGTATCGTATCGTAAAAACACGTTTTTAGGGTTCCGTACCCAAAGGGTAAAACGGGACCCTATTACTACGACTACGCTGTCCGTCTGTCTGTCTGTCTGTCTGTCTGTCTGTCTGTCTGTCTGTCTGTCTGTCTGTCTGTCTGTCTGTCTGTCTGTCTGTCTGTCCGTCTGTCACCAGGCTGTATCTCATGAACCATAATAGTGAGACAGTTGACATTTTCACAGATTATGTATTTCTGTTGCCGCTATAACAACAAATACTAAAAACAAAATAAAGTTAAAAATTAAAGGGGGTCCCCATACAAAAAACTTGTATTTTGTATAGCGCCATCTGGTCAAGGTGTCATCTGCGTGTTAACAACCTCAGAGTAACTATTACTCATAGACATATACTACTAGACGGAACATCTCGAACTGGCATTGTCGAATACCGCGAGTAAGCTGGCTGGCATATTCTCGCTCACACGTAGCTCGGCACTCGAAACAACAGCACGCGCTTATGTTAAAAATTGCGTATCCGAAATGCCATCGTGTGTCCTCAGATACTGCAAAAACCAGTCAGGAAAAACAAACTGAGACGACGGAGTCACTTTTCACAATTAAGTTCAGATTTTCGAATTAAAACCCGCATACATAAAACGTTATTTTGTTAATTTGTATTGAAACTTCACGACGCGACGCCATGTTTGCTGGCGCCATGTTCGTAGATTATGTAAACAGATGTGACATTATAGCGTGAAATGAAATTGCCTATTTTTAAATTTTGAAGAAAATAGTTTGACATGTGTGTGTATACTGTATAATTATGTCTGTGGTATCTTAGCTCCCAACCCAAGTGACTGGACCGGATTTTAATTTCGTTTTGTTTATTTTTTTTATTCATACTATTCTATGAAACCGACATAAAAAGAAGGAGGTTCTCAATTCAACTGTGTTTTTTGAATGTGTGTTACGTTACCGCATAACTCCGTAATTTATTAACCGATTTGGAAAAATCTTTTTTATTTGAATGCGTATTAAATACTTACGGATTGGTGCCATTTTATATAATATCGTATTCTATCCTTTTCTCTTAATAAAAATACATTGGACGTTGTCGGTAAGGACGGTAAGGCGATATGTGTTTAATCTATAATTAGTCACAACCGGCGGCGGCAACCACTCTCCCGTGCCCCCGCGTGAATTATAACCGTTTGACAAAATTTATTTGCTCGGGATGACAACTCTTTGTTTTACCCACAGACCTGCTACATATTAAACTCGATCGCGTACACCGGCCCTCATGTGAACGACATTGAACGGAGTTTGTCCCTTTCTTTTGTATGGACAACTTACATATATATCATACATATAGTATAGAACATATATAGGACTATCAGGTTGTTAGAGAAGGACACACTCCCACCCTGGTGTCTCTCAATTGAGCCGTTTTGTTCTACAAAGCAATTACAACCTTATCGTTAAAGCATACGGATTAAATTGAATTTGAGAAAACATCTGCAGTGCACCATCATTTTTAATACCTATATAATATATATAACCTCCTTCGTTTTTTTTCGTCGGTTATAAATAAATAAATTCCCATTCTAGGCCTAGCGTGCTACCATCTTCGACCGCATCATCACTTACCAACAGGTGTGATAGTGGTCAAAGGTCAGCCTATATGATATAAAAAAATACATATCCACGATTAATTTGTATTTTTTATATTTTCAGAACATCACCATTCAGCTAAGGGAGGTATGTGCGTTTAAATCTTACATTATTTTTTACTGTAATGCCCTGAACTTGCTAAGCAACTTTTAAAACAACTTTTTTTCTTTTCCAGGAAAATCAACGCAACTCTACCAGAACGGTAATTCTCAGAATTGATGAATGCTTTTTTAAGACAAAACAAAATACGCTATCGCGTAGTTTGTAGTTTAAAAAAGCATAGACAGATATGTCACATTTTTAAAAACCACCGCCTTCCATAATTGTAATCCATTACGTGCATGGTGGTCCAGAAGAGATTGCATTAAGCGATAAGACCGCCCATAGATGTTATTAGATTAAAATTATTTAATGTCTAACTACCGTAATAAGTAGTTTTTTAAACGGTGATCAATTGTGTTTATCTATCTATCTACAGTAGATCTGCGGTAATCCGACAAATATTGTGAAATGTGAATAATAGAATTTTCCGGCCTACAGGGGATTGACACCAATCCCTATAGTCCGACACTTGTTAATAATAGTACGCTGCTTGCTGACAAATGTTGAGCATAATATTAGCACTAGCATCGTATAATACATACTTTAGGTGGCTGTCGGTGCTGAACTAGCATAAAAAAAACGATTACACGATGCCAGTCGCTGGCGCCAGTCTAGTTGGCTTGCCTGCTCTGCCTTCGTATAAACCATTCATAACAGTCTATAAGCCACGAAAGCGAACGCAGCGTAAATGTTAACCTTTTTCAAAAATGCATTATCCTCTGCTATTATTTAGATTACAAGGGCTGACGGATCAACCGAAGGTCGGATTGCCACGAGTCTACTGTCAAAAGAGAAATAATAAAATGTATGACTTTTTTTTTCAGTATCCAGTAAATCGACTGTTGGGCGTGGCCGGCGTGGACATACCAATCGACCATTTGAAGTTGCTCCTTCCTTATCATCAGGTAGGTCATTTATATTATCATCAGTGATACTATTCCACAGTTTACAATGTTTTGTCTTAGTATTCTCTATCAATACAAAGTCAACAGTCAGCTTCTACAATGATGTTCATAACGTAGGTACGTACTAGCATCTATAGTAGGTACTTTTATATTTACGCATACGGTGGCGACGCCACAGTACCGTCCTATAGAGCTCCGGTGTCTGTGACACAGAAGAGATAGCAGTCCTACGGACTGTGATCAAACTTCTATAGTGGTCATGCAACACTGAAGATCGCGCCTACACTACGGCAAATCAACAGTAGTTTTTCACGGTAAAAACAACATGTGTATATGAGGGCTTAGACTTTGAGTAAATGTGGCGAGCTCACCGCATGACCTAAAAACAACAAACTCGCTCGACATCTAGGTAAAGAATATTTGATTCAATAATTTGGCAAACTTCTTTATCACCCAACTATGCTGCAGCCAGAACAGATCACGACAAAGTACAATAGTCCTAACATACAAGTACCGTATTAATTTTAACAATGTCATTTTGCATCGCACCTAGTCTATTCTCCGTTTTTTATTAGCTTTATCTATTCTAATACATATTAAATTACCAGAATGTGGTTGTAAAACTGCTAAATTTATTGTTAGCTGATATCGGTACATGCCACGAACTGTGGTAATGCCACAAACGCGTTATTTATAACTACATTCTGCTTACGGCTACTCCTAATTTATTTTTCCTGTTTCGATCGTAATCTTCATCCATATCTGAATAAATCATAAATACTACTACATTTTCTGGTATTTCTTTAAATAAATTGTATTTTATTTATTATCAATCTCAATCATCAAAGTGACACAGAAACAACCAGTGGTAACCAGTTTTATCGCGGCGCCATATTGAAGGGTATTTTTATGTTAAAACCTCAGGACCTATGTCACTCAATAAAAGTTAAAAAAGTCAAAAGTCAAAACATTTATTCAGTACCTATATAAATAGATCATATCAATAATTATTATTGTTAATTAGTATGATAGATGTGATAAGTCCGCTAATAGTGGATTACTAGCTTACATACTTAGGGTCCTGAAATGAAAATTTCGTTTTGGCATTTATAGTGTAGGAGTGTGTCATGCCAGGGGAGATGCCTATATACTCCAAAAAACAGGCTCATGAAGACGATAAAACGTACCAGTTTAAGTTAATTTAACCCCACCCTAACTGCTAGAGTATTACTGGGCAACACAAAAGTAATTTTCACCGAAGCACTAACACATTTTAATGCTCATTAGGCAAGCGATTGACCACAATCTCATCTGATGTTAAGTGACGATATGGTCCAAGACGTAGGACGCTTGCCTAGAAGATACATATATGCCTATAAACTGACACACTACGATAAAAAAGGTTACTTAGTTGTAATCTATCAATTTTATCTCTAAATCATCAATCTTCATAATACTTATAAGACACATAAACTTGTTTCATTATACCAAGCATTATTTATAAAATCTTTGTTGTGCCACCACATTATTGATTTATATATATGTACTTATATTATATTTATATTTTATGACGGCTTAATGAGGACAAACAATACTTAATCTAATTCCAATGAAATCGGAAACAAATAATATCGCTGTAATCCCATGGATTAAGATTAAGGACTATAACGCACTCATAATGAATAATATAAAGTGTATCGATCGTATAGTTTGATAAAATAATGCATTAAATAATGTACCTACCGAAATAAACTAGACGAGACAATATTAAAACTCATATGATTGGCATATACATGTTTTGCTACGACTATTGATAGGAAATAACGATTAAATGCGAACCAGCTTTAAGTTTTCAACCGACTTCACAAAAAGGAGGAGGATCTCAATTCGATTGTTTTTTAGGGTTCCATAGTCCTGACAAGGAACCCTTATAGTTTCGTCATGTCCGTCTGTCTGTCTGTCTGTCTGTCCGAGGTTTTGCTAAGAGACCGTTAATACTAGAAAGCTGTAATTTTGTAGGAGTATGTATGTACATTACGCCGACAAAAATCTTGAAAAATATTTTTTTTAGGGTAGCTCCCCTACATGAGAAATGGGGATGATTTTTTTTTCTTCGTCTACCCCATCATATGGGGTATCATTGAATAGGTCTTTTAAAATGACTTAAGGGTTGCAAATACCAATTTTTGATTGAATGCTCCATTTACGAAATATTAAACTTTAAAGTGTAAATTTTTGTTCCATTAGGGCGTCCCCCCACCCCATCTAAAAGCTAAACTGCTGGCTTGAAAAATCTGGAAAAATTCGTGATAATAGTGCATTTCATGAACTTTAAAGGAAAACTATAGCGGTTAAGATAACTTTATCAGCTTAGCAGTAATAGTCGTTGAACTTGGGTGTTGGATAATTTTGTACCAAATACAAAATCCTTAGAATAAATCATAAATCCTTTAAAGTGACAAAGACGAAGTACCTAGTTGCTTGTATATAACGGGTAAAGACTTGCATTGAATAACGAGCTACTACGGAACCCTACACTGCGCGTGGCCCAACACGCACCTGGCCGGTTATTTTTATGTTTGTTACCTCAGATCTCCGTCAAATCTTAACCGATTTGAGAATTCTTTTTTGTTTAATAGAATATGCGTTTCGTGTGGTGTTATTCAAACTTTATCGAGTTCTGATAATTATCTCCGGAGATATGGAGATAAACATCTCAAACTAGTACTTAAAATGACTATCGCGGCATGTGTTTGTTTAATTTGTAAACGATCTTAAATTTTATTATTTATTATTGGGTTTCTGGTCTACAAAAGGAAATACAATTTTTTTAGTTCAATAAGAAATTTAGTTTGTCAATCAAACTAAATATTAAGTTATTCAGTCAAGCGTTGAATTAGATAATAACTATTATATACACCTTGTTTATTAGTCTAGTGCGCAAGAAGGGATGTCATGTGTATCCTGAGTATTAAGCTCTTCATTTTATTGGTGATTTTAGGATTTATTTGGTTGTCTCGGGTCCCTCCGTAAATTAACTGAAACTAAAGTACCGTAGACTTTTCGTAGCATATTCGTAGCAAAGAAATAGCAGAGGGTGACGCACCGCTATTTACTCAGAGCAGATTGTACATCTTTTTCCTACACATAACTTATTGGTAATAATGTGCTTAAAGATCTTACCTAATTACGACCAATGTTTCTGCGATTTTCAGCCTTCTTTGTAGCCAAATGGAAGAGTTTAAATGTTGCGCTGTACGAAATGTTTCAGGAGTCTACCCACAGGCACGGTAACCACAGGTGACATTGACTTGGAATTTATTGCGTATCTTTTAAATGATAAAATATTAGCATGGATTTGTTGATTAATTCATCATCTCTTTTATTACGTTAATAATAATAACGTTAAATAAAAGAGATGCACACAGGATTTATAGCTGCATTTTAGTTATTCTATAGATTATTAGGATCATGACGGAGACACAGTAAACATCATCACATCAAACATTTAAAATCTTCAGGAATTCAATCTATAATTCGTTGTTATTTATTAACCTTCACAAAAAAAAGGAGGAGGTTCTCAATTCGTCGGAACCTTCAAAGGGTCCTTCCCAGGTGGTCCCATTTAAATTTTAACCAAATCGGCCGTGCTATTTTTAATATATCAACATTTGTATTACGATGCATTTACTTATCTCGACGACATTCTACTAACTACTGCCACAGATTATGTAATAGTTACTGCGTCTACTGGCTACTTTGACTAGCGCGACGTTTGAAGTCGGTTCTTTTAGTTTTTTAAACGACCTTAAATTATACCTTAAAGGTTGATTTACCATCAAAATGTCACAATATTCGACTATAAATATTTAACAAAACTTTGCTGTATTTCAGTTAGGAGGCGGTGGATCCCTTTTCATTCTGGATCAGCGTGGCAACGTTGTATTACATGATAATATCAAATCAACGGTCAGTATTAATAAATAAAAATATTTTTTTATTGCAGTTGTCAGTTAACATTTAAACGCCATCGCCAAACCCTTGTTTTTGTTACTACTCTACACTTGTTTGTCTGGAAGACATTGCTTTGTGCGATACGACCACTGATTGTACCACCAAATACGGTTGTTGACATGTCTAGATATTAAGGTTCTTTCTGGTATACAATAATGATCTTATCTAGCTAATAAGTTATTTATCATTATAGATTCGAGTATGTTACACTATTTAACAACAGTGAGATAGTGGTAAAACACTAGCTTCTAACATATTTTTTTTAAATACTGCAAACGGACAAACCGTTGATTAACAGCGAAGGTCTAAGTTGGAATCACGCTTGTCTGAAACTGAAGATTGCTCAGCGGTGAGATAACTGTTTGGTTTAATTCACATGGCGCAACTACAAAAACACCTGGATGGCGCTAGAGTCGGTGGAATAGCTCTCCACTCTTTGTAATTGTATAATGATTGTAAATATTAAATGTATGAGATCCTGCATCGCGCACGACATAGATCTGTTTCTTTAAATTTGGCCTATACAATTTAATTACAACGTAATGGTATCAATATATTATAACTTAGGTTTAATGCTTTAATCAAAGGTTTAATGATTTTTTATTTAAATTATAAAAACAATGTTGGCTTATAATGAGCTCACATACTAGTTAATAACTAATTTCTATAATTTGCTATTTTAGTATTGAAAATTCCGGAGTTAAATTTTAATGTGTATACGTATACTTAACGTAACGTAATACTTTCACATTCTTTCAAGACGTTAGGTAGGTTATTAAAGATTGTGCACCTTAATAACAAAGCTAACTTATTTATCTTGTTTTCAACATTTGTTAATATATTTATTGTAGTTAGTTAATTGGTGCACGGCGGGGATTCAAGCGTTTGTTGCAGACTTTTACATTTTCATATTATTCTACTCGTATTTACTTAAAAAAGTCAAATTTAGCTATCTATATACTAATGACTCCAAACGTGTAACAGTTTGACGGAGACATCCTGAGACCTGGATACAGAACGGTAGACTTCCTAGACGTGGAACAGCCAGCTGTGGATCACAACCCGAGGCAGTACCCGGGGGATTGGCTAAAGGTCAGTAAAATAAAATAAAATAACCAGTTTTACTTGTATTATACTTCTATGTTACATCCTCGAGATTTAAATTAACCATGTAGTCCGTCTTTCGTTGTTTCGCATCGTCACACTGTTTAAAGCACATACAATTAAAATAAAAACATTATTTACTCGTTCAATACTCGCACACCAGCCAACATCTCGACTGTGTACCTTCATTCGTGTTTCGTGTGTAGCATCATATGAGTAAAGAAGGAACAGAGACAAACCTTCTAAGGAACGGACAAAATGTTTACCTATTCTTGTAGGGTTGGTACAAAAAAAACAAGTAAAATCTTTATCGTAATAAAATCCTCCTTCAAGTAAACATGACCTGCTTTTTTATTGTTCAAGCTTCCTCATTGTCGACAACGATGTATGTCATGAAATGTCACGAAATGTCATGTATTGTCACGAAATCTCATTAAATGTCATGATATGTCATAAAATGTCATGAATGTCACGAAATGTAACAAAATGTCATGATATGTCACGAAAATTCATGAAATGTCACGAAATGTCATGTAATGTTATGAAATGCCAAGGAATTTTATTGAACCTCTTTAGACAGGGCACTATAAAAGAACATTCATAAGCCAAAAAATAAAAAATCACTTTCCCACCCTAGGGCGGAAAAGACCTACTTTGCGCGCACTTATCGAGGAACCAACCATCACTTTTCGAATAGATGGGATGATGAGATTTTCGATAGATGATAATATAACGTGACATATACGTGTATGCGATACGATTTCGGTAACCTCGACTATGGCTCTAACCCCGCTAAATTCTTGGTCGAGGATTCAGCGCTCGAGTCAACTAACCAACTTCTTCAGCCGTGTCAAATGAGATCTTGCAATTACATATTTAAAGCTGCCAAGACATTTGCTCATTAGTAGGTTGAAGACTTGAATACTTACAGTGATCTCTGAACGTTGGGGTAAGATTTAACTAGATTGTACTTCGAAATACACACATACAGTTGAGAAACATATCCTCTCTTTTGCTTCGTCTCACCCGGGTGAGAATAGAATGCGTCATATTATTGTTTTTTTTTTCTTTGCTATTGACACAAAGGGCCACCACAAACTCAGGTAAATCCTGGCATCACTGACCTAGTTGACTTATACCACAGACTTACACTCAAAAGTCTTGATACAGCCTATTTTTATCAAACTTAACATCGTTAAGAGGATGTAGCATATAAACATTCGATTGCGCGACCAACCTTTTAACATCGACTACGATGTGAGACGACAACAACATGCAATTGACCAATCGCCAATAAACAATCTGAAGCAGCTGCCGTCAACGACAGCGAGGAAGACCTACAAGCCGCCTGCGAATAAGCAGCGCGGCATGTATTCGAGGTACTCACGCGTGAGTAGTATACGTCGGTAATTAAAGCCAATAACTTTTGGTCCAGTAACATCGGTTTGTATTAGAGGTCATAAAATGACCGTCGAACTTTTTTGTACAACGGAATATTGTTCCATTTAACCCATGTTCCAGAATGACAGTGGCTGAATCGCAGCGCGTGATCAAGCTCACAGGCTCTCAGGCCTAAAAGACCGACATACAACGTCTTATACATACAAACGTAATTAAAAAATCGTATAAAATTGCAGTATATTTATGAACTTAGACAGTATCAATCTGGGTATTAAATGGTATTAAAATCGATAGATATCTTATTAATGTTATATACCGGCTGTAATTCGAATTTTTTCGACCTAGGTTTCGAGTGAATCCGTCGCTCTAGTCGTCTATACAAATCTTTATAGATTTTGTTCAAGGTCACAATTTTTAGTGATAAATAAAAGATTAATATAAATATGCAATATAATACCTACATTCATCAAAAATACATGGAAAAACGATTACATTTTAATTGCAGTTGAACGTAAAACGGCTGTTCAGTTAACCTCAAAATAAATTATACCTTATTTGGCGCTACATGATGAGTTTGTGTAAAACGTTATAAATTATTTATGACACAGAAGCAATGGAGCTTATATAAGCATACAGTTTAGTGTCGCGCCCTTTTTAACATAAAATATAAGATATGTTTATCTTTGCAGTATAATTATTAATTACATTTTAGTAATTTTACATGGCCACTAAGGTAATGAAGTCAGTAGTTATTCCGATTATGAGAAAAGGGACACTCTATTATTACCCCTTACAAAGCTTGCAAAAAGCAGTATGCAGTTTAATGCGAACAATAGATAAGCTAGCGCCTGAAGTACCTACGTACTGTATCACAGGGCACCAGATCAACATGATCATCATGTTTTCCTTATTGGAATTCTCATGCATGCTGATTGATGATTGTACTTCTCTGTTTAGAAATATTGATAATCGAGTTCCGTAAAGTATTAAAATAATAATAATATGGCACATTCTATATTCCATATTGTATCACTGGACAAGCCTGGGCCAGATACGTATTCACAACCACGGTTTTTTACATTAATTCACAAATCCACTGTAGCATAACCTTATTCTGGCTTGCATTATATAAATAACTCGGTAACTACTTATCGTTATTCGTTGATGTAACATCTCGTATAATACGAGTTGAAATTCACTTAGGTAAGTTCTTTTAACTATATATTATTTTTGATTAACTTATTCTTACAAAAATCCTTACAAACGGCCGTTATTTTAAAATTAGAAACGAACTGAATGTTGTCGTTCTCCAAATAAATAATTAAGTGGCTGAACAAAACTATATACAAAGTAATTTACCGGCTATAGGTAAATACGAGTATATCGCGTACCATAAATGAAGCGAACTGCTTTTTTAAATCTCAGTTTTTACGCAAAAAGGCATGTTCTGCTCTGACTTGACGCACGATTGGAATTTACTTTATCTCACTCCTACAAATAAAAAAAAAACCTTCATACCTTGTTAACCCAATATATCTACTATAATATCGTTTAAAAACTAAAAAAGAACCGACTTCAATGCCGCGCTATTCATTTTCAGTACCAATTTTGAGATGGTTATCTCAATATCTCTGGAGATACTTATCAGACCTCGATAAAATTACCATGGTACCACACTTGGGATATCTCCTTTCGAACAAAAAAAGAATAATCAAAATCGGTTCATAAACGACGAAGTTATCCGCGAACAAACATTAAAAAAAAAAAAAACGGTCGAATTGAGAAACCTCCTCCTTTTTTTGAAGTCGGTTAATAAATAGTCCTAACAAGATTTTTTTTATACGTGACATGCAACCGTTTTTCCCCTGTGACCTATGAACACCATCTTACCTGTGACCGACATCGAACCTGAGTGCGTAGTGCGAGTTTTATAGATTGGTTTATTAACTTGATCACGTAAACGAAGTCAGTAAACGAAGATTTGTATGGAATTAAAAAGCGCCATCGAGTGCATAATAGGTAATCATTGTAATTTCTATACAAATCTTCGTTTACAATACAATACAAAACAAAAACTCTTTATTGATCACCAAAGAAATTCTTTTTTTTTTTACTTTTACTTATTTTTACGTTTACTTTACGTTACGTTTACTTCAACGTGATCGAGTGAGTAAATAAATCTAAAAAAACTCGCACTAGGCCCTCTGATGTTGAGTGACGATGCGATCGACGATGTAGCACGTTTGCCTAGATATCCGAACGGGCTATCTAAAGACACCCCGATTGCACTTAACAGGTTTTAAAAATTATCCGAAAGATCCGAAATCTGAAAGCCAATAGGGACAACATTTGTCAGGTCAGCTAGACCTTGATAAAATTAAGAACAAAGCAAAAGAACAGCCATAATTTATGACTAATACCATATAGATAGACATCTCACTAGAACGTATATCAGCCATCAGATAAACAAAATGTACTTACTATAACTTGTAATCCAATAAAAAATATCTTTTTTACAGTTCCGTAAAACGTTGCTAATTGACACGGATAGAGGCAACATGACTATGTTCGGCAAGAATATATTCGAAGGTGGATTACGAGTCAACACTGAAATGAGACAGTATCACTGGAAAAGGTAAATAAAGGTACAAACACTCCGCGGCGTTCTGCGTGCGCGATCTAGGTGGCGATCAGATAGCGCAGTAGTATTTGTATCGACTGGTTCACACCAAACGCGTTCAGAAAACAATTGAAATGTGCTGAGATCGCGCCCGCAGATCGCAGGACGCCACGGTGTGTCCGTACCTTTAATCATGGCACGTTCAACATCCAACTATATACATATAGGATGATTCATTACGGATGGAATTAAGAAAAACAGGTTGGTAGAGAACCTGACAGAGGATCTCAATAGATGAAATGAAATATTAGACAATGAAAAAAAATATTAGTCGACATAAATGGTGGTTCAATAACCACCATTTATGTTGACTTATATTTTTTTTATTATTCATCTATTTTTCGACGCAGTTTATAATATTTTTTATGCATTTCTGATGTTTTTGTTATTTTTCCATGCATAATTTTTATTTCACACAGAAATTAATCAAATCCTAAATACATGTGAGTCATTGAGTATATATAACTTTTGATCAACATCGAAATAAAACGCTTTTGTTACGCAGATCCATTGCTTAGTTAGTCTAACTGAAAAAGTTGATTCTTACCATTTATCGGCACCAATAAAAAATAAAATTCATGAATTTTCTTTTCAAGGATATTGAACCATTATACAGCGGTAGTTGTGTTACCGCCGTATAACAAACATCATATAGTGCCAGAGACGACGTTTACAAGAAAGTTGGCTGAAGAAGCTTTGAAGACCCTGGGAAGGACAGAATTCGCTATTCATCCTGATTGGTATGACTAACCTTAACCTGTCTAGAAACCTGTCTAGAAGTTATGAGATAATTGTGATATAAAATGAAGTTTTTGTTTATTATATAAATAAGGTAACAGGACAAGCACGACGCTCGCCTGGTGGTAAGCGATGACGTCTACCTATTGCAGATCTAGAATATTGCATGTACACATTACAGTTTTTTTTTTTGGTTGGTATTATAACAATGTACCTTATGTACCTATACAACATATTTAGCAGTCTTTAGACCACAGGTGGTAAGCATTATGTCGGTGTTCCTTGTCACTTGCTACCAAAAATTTACCTTATCACCATCACGAAAATCTGCTCTAGAAAATCTACGTTTAAAACTTAAGGTGGTGTACACAAAGCTTGCAAATGCAGAGAAAAAAGCATAAATATGATTTTTTGCTTTTCTGGCCCTAATATGCTTTTTTGCTTCTCTGGCCCTAACATCGCAAAGCTATATTAGGTCTGGGCAATATACAAGTACAGCCAAACCTTACGATGCACACACTACTACTTATACTATTAATTATTCTGTGATACTACACAGCCCT
Source organism: Cabera pusaria (assembly GCA_954871355.1). NCBI lineage: Eukaryota > Metazoa > Arthropoda > Insecta > Lepidoptera > Geometridae > Cabera > Cabera pusaria. The sequence continues at coordinate 7,755,396 of OX940899.1, forward strand.
TGATAGTCAGGGCACCCTTGGCCTAGCGTGTTCACCATCTTCGACCACATCATCGCTTACCACCAGGTGAGATGGTGGTCAAAAGTTAGCTTATCAGATATAAAAATAAAAAAGGAATTTCATAGTTTTTTAATTTGGACTGTATAGTATTTTTACTAGGTGAGCTCGCTAATCGTGGTCAAGCAATTGTCTATACACATTTCCTATGGAAGACATGTCCGCGCAGGCTGTACTGCCGTCACGTAGAGCCTCACTTCGAGGACCGTGAGGCCGAGATCCTACACTTCGTCCGACGTCGCAGCGACGAGCCCAATTTCGCGATGAAACGGCTCCGGTACGACTTCTCGCCCATACCTCCTACGCTGCTTGAAAAACCTTACCAATGTTAGTACACTATCCTAATACTTAGACCTACTAAACATATTGGTACAGCTTAATTATTTTATAAACAACTAAATCAAGTAATCGTGAATAAGGTTACTACATAATTAAGAACGGAATAATTGAAAAGCGACCACATAATAACGGTAATGCTACTCGCATTATTACGATTATCGTGGCATAATAAGGAAGAAATAGCCTATTTTATTATTTGTGATGCCAACATTTACTATAGGGTTATTTATCGCTCCAGCATAGTAAGAAATAATTGACCTCAAAATTATTGAAACATGTTAACATTTTTACGACTGATTAGTTTTGTGATGGCTGCACTATGTAGAATGGTCAAGATTTAAGTATGTCGGAATTACAGTTATTTATCTCAGTGCTATGGACCACTTCTAGACAAGCACGATTGCACTGAGATCCTTTCGTCTCTAGCATCACATTATTTTGATAGCAGTAACGGATCCTAAGTTATGAATGAATGATGATGAATGAATTAATGAAAGAAAAACTTCAAGGGCATTTGGAATACATTTTCAACTGATACACACCACCACGAAAGCTTCGCTGTGGTTTACTCCCAACGGCCTCCACCAACGGGCTTCAGTGGGGGATGTTGGGACAAAGTTTTAATATTTGTGCCAACAGCCACCGGTGGGGATCAGTGGGACACTTATATATTACCAGCCTAAAAAGCTGCAGTGGGCGGTAGGTATGCAAATTGATAAACAAAGAAATAAAAAATACAACACGCCTCTAATGTTAAGCTTATATAAAATCAATTAACATTGTCTCCACGTTTAGGTGATCAGGAGCTAATGGCGAAGTTGTGCAAGGAAGCGATCGCGACAGAGAAGTGGGCACGAGAACACGAAGCTCCCGATACAGAGGGTGACTGTACTACGTGCAAGCTGGGAGCTTCCACCGCGTTCTTTGCTAGCGGTGAGATAAGTTAAGATATATGATGCACATTAGATTAGACAATACCAGAGCTTCTTTGTTAATAGAGATATGCGAGGTAGCAAGGGATAAGCGAGAGTAAATACACATGTAGTTAAGTTGATACGACAGCTTAAAACATAATTATGCCTGTACTTAAGTACATTTTATAGATGCGTTTCTACCAGCGATGTTAAACTGTGAGCAAGGAAAAATTCATCAATAGTCTTCTTTTACTAGTTGTAACTTGACGAAATTGTACTAAGCCTATTGAATAATTACAACTGAAATCCAAAATTTAGAGAAAGCTCTGTTTTGAGCTAGCATTTTCTAGACATTGCAAAGACTTGATAAGTTAAAATACCGTTAGGAAAAATTCTGCTTGAAAATCATCTCATGTAACAAAATTATTCTTAATCATTATGCAATGTTCATACTGTAGTTATATAATAAATTTAATAGAAACAATTAATTTTTACACCGGTTATTAAATAGGACCCATCTCATTATATTTGTGTTCAAGCTCACAAGATATCCATATTTTTGTCCAGAAAGCGGTCTCACCCGCTGGCACGAGTACCACGCAAGCAGTCAACATGCGGCGCCACCGTCGGGCGCACTGTGGGCTCACGGACCCACGGAGTCGTGGTACACTCGCGCCGTGGCACGCCCCTCTACTCTGGTGGTACACTTGCCGTTGTCACCGGTGCGTCTGTTGAGAAACACTTTCTTACATCCTCCACCGGTAAGTTCTTTAGTACGCGATGGTGTTAACTTCGAAGTGCGAATATCGAATGGTCATTGTGAGTCACTAACGACCGCAGCAGGGCTAGCATGGCCTTATCCCCGGGGGAAAGACAAAATTATTTCCCTGTTTTTCGCCACTGACAGGAGATCAACACAACAATTTAATCGCTTGGTGAAGTTTAACCCCAAGTTTTGATTTTGTTTCGTATTAAAAAGTCTGCACCAACGTCATTTATCTTTGGGCACAAATAATATAATCTTCGTACAAGTATTTTGCATTTAGGAAATTCCGATGTCTATCTGGTAAATGTTTGGGGTTTTTTTATTAAAAACTGATTGCTATCGATCGATTATTACATGAGGTACATTTATGACGTAATTGTTTTATATTAATAGCTTTGGTAGCATATCTATCTGTTTTGCATAGTACCTACATTGCCTACGAATAAGTGATTTAGCATAATACATATAAACATTGACGTTGACATAAGAGTTTTAACAGAAACTACAAGAACACAACATTTTGCGTTTCCTGAATTTTGTTAATCACTGCGCTGTGTTACCCTGACACATTTCTTTATCTAATCAAAATATCACTTAAGTACTTAATTCATTAATTTTGAAAAACATCAAAGGAGTGTGTTAAAAAAGTTTATTTATAGAAAAGATTTATAGGTTTATTAATAGGAAAGCTCTGTAGGCAATTGTATTGTTTTTGTTCTATTAATCGTAGGATTACGTTTTACAGAAATGTGGTTATATAAGTAATTAAATTTTTGTGTTAAAAGTGTTTTTTAAATGTGTTAGTTTTTCTTTATCTTTTCACGTATGCTTTTTGTGTGTATTACTTTCAGTGTGAAATCGCATTGAATAAAATACCTACCATAAGCGATAAAATTAATGCCATTTAGTAGGTGCCTAAATCCGCAAACAACTTCTGGAAAAGATAACGATCAGTTTTATGGCAAGCCTATTGATAAGGAGATTTCTTTGATTTGTATAGTTTTAATTGTATTGGACATAATTACATGTAGATAACAATTAGGTGGTTATGTCCATATCTAACAATCTGCGGTAATTGTCTAGTTGTCTATTTTATTTCCACAATTTGTGGTAAATAAAACACAGACTTCCATCATTTCGTGGCTTGACAGTAATAATCTATACTATCTATACTAATATTATAAAGAGAGAACATTTGTATTTTTGTATTTTTGTATGTTTGTAATGATTTGGCTCAAAAACTACTGGACCGATTTAAAAAATTCTTTCACTAATATATAGAATAGACTTTCTGAATGAAAATAGGATATATATTATCCCGTTTAAATCAAAGGTACATTCGTGGAGACCTAATTTGCAACCTAAGTCGACTAAAAAAACGGTCGAAAAAACACGTTTCTTACGAACGCTGCTCAATTGAAAATAGATAGAAGAATAATTTCTATGGAAGAATTGTACAACTTAATAAGACCTACAAAAAAGTCCGCGACAGCATATGTCTATCTCTTAAGGTTGACTCAAATTAACCATTTTAATCTTCAATTTTTTGTTAAAAAATATTACATAACTTCCTAGGCTATTTTCAAGTATATAATATTAATCCTTATCCAAATAATTACGTTAATTAGCTTGGCCATATATTATAGACTAAAATTGTCCTTTACAGTATATAATTCAAATGAAAACTCTAGAAGATATCACGAATTTCACATACACGCGTCGCAAAATTAATAAAATATTTGCAGTGTAACCACAGATTAGTTCATAGTTACTACGAAAATATTAATAAAAGCTTAGCTATTCTGTAGATCCCCACAGATCACAATCAAGTTGAAGTCAATATAGTATATGATCTTTTGTATAAAATAATAATGATCTATATACCGATAATTTATCGAGATGTGATAAGTATCTCCAGAGATATGACGATAAACGTCTCAAACTTGCTACTGAAGTTGACTCGCGGGGCATTGAAGTCGGTTGTTTTAGTTAAACTATCTTAATTATTGGTAGATTTAATGATCCCACTACCTCTGTACGAAAACCCATGATTCATGAATGCACATAAACTTTCATTGGTAGGTATATAGCTAGGATTAGAACCAACGACCGTCGGGTCAGAATCAGGGTAACTATCCTTTACGCCAAAGGGCCGTCCAATATCACTACGTAAGTATTATAAAATGAAATCCATCACTGCGTCTGTCCGTCTGTTCGCAATAATTTCTTTAGCTACTGAACGGATTATCATGCGGTTTTTACCAATAGCCAGAGTGTTTATGAGGAAGGTTTTGTGTATATTGGTTGAAATATGATGATGATTGTTAAATATGTTAAAATTTTATATTCCATGCAACAAACTGATGCAAATATTGTAGGCATAATATGTTCTACCCGTGCGAAGCCGGGGCGGGCTGCTAGTTAAAAATAATTTTACAGGAACTAATGTAATTCAGTAGCAAATATTCCTTTTGACATTCAAAAATATTATAATAATATATTAAAATTAATGATATTGACACATCGATATAAAAGGTATCAAGTTTTGAATATAATGTTTTTATTTTCACTGTGGTTTAGTAGATAATATTTGACCGAGCGAAGCGTAGGTCTTCGTTTCAGCTTTACAGAAATGCTTTTGTATGTCCGGCTGTTCTTTAAGCCTTGATTTTCGCGGATCAAATCATCTTCCAAGGAACAGCAAAATGTGATTCACAACTTCAATCGAAAACTTACTTCGGCAATCTTCGGTGTACTTAGATAAAAATAAAACCGGCTAAGTCGAGTTGGATTCGCCCACCGAGGCTTCCGTACCAACTTGTCAGACTAGGTTAAAGGACAAACTTAACTTTGTTGTTCGATCCACAGAAAATATATTGCACCAACTACAATAAGTTTGTAACAAAATAAAGGTAAATTTACATTTACCTTTATTTTGTTATTTTACTACATATTTACGGTTTTCAGATTTATTCCAAGTGCTTCATGACCTTGCTTCTTGACAAATTTCATGATTCTAGATCAACGGGAAGTACCCTTTAGGTTTTCGACCCAAAACCTATAGGGTACTTCCGGTTGACCTAGAATTGTCAATTTTGGTTAGAAGTAAGGACTTACAGCACAAGTAAAGGAAACATTCCGAAAAATAAAAAATGTTGTAAATTAAGGTAAATTTTGGTACTTATTTACAATTTTTCGCAAAAATCTAAATTTGTGCATCTTTTTATCGTATTGACTCAGGACTTTTATTTTTATACGCTTAATAGGGACTATAGACAGTATCTGGTATACATTTCAACTTGCTAGGTCCACCCGTTCCTGAGAAAATCGGTGGTGACACACGGACAGACAGACGGACTAGAAAGTGATCTTATAAGGTTTCCTTTTTTACCTTTTGAGGTACGGAACCCTAAAAAACACACTATATTTGGTTCAATGAATGATTGTTCGTTAAAATGTCATAGGTGAAATGTAACAAGTTCAAACATGTTTTGGAAAGGCATAGTGTACCAGCCAGGAACCGCAAGAGCTGGCCATATATATGTATAACTATGTTTAACATACATGATCAACAGCTGGGTACAAAGCACGAGTGGCTGACGGCAGCGCGAGCTCTCGGTCCCGAGAAGGGTTTCCTTGGCGTCGCCGGCTTCCACTTCTACCCTCAGCATCTGATCGATGTTTTGGTTGCCATTACCGGCTTCCCGGTAAGTACACGATTACTCTATGTACTTATATGCATATTATAACGAGTTGAGATGATATAGTTTTATTAAATGAACACTTTATCAGTGTGATAACGACGCCAAGAGTGATTGCAATAAGTTCCAATCAAGCAACTGCATAGATCAAAATTTTATTTAAGACGAGGTATTTCAACGAGTGACAAGATTTTAAGAGTTGAGGTGTGGGAGACCGCCTGCATGTCTTACTTTGTCTGTACTTCTACACGTATTTTTTTATTTTACAAATCAATAGAAATTGCCAAAGATAAAGAGCGTCAAACTTCGGGAGTGGGGGCTCGTGACGTCACTAACCGCGAGAAAGTAGTACCTACACTTTTAGTAGTAGCGGTTTGTGACGTCACGCAGAATTTCAACGCCCTATATCTTCGTCATTTTTTGTTTAATTGAAAAAATAAAAAATACTTATGCAATATTTTTTGATAATGTAAATGGCGGACTAAAAAAAATGTTTGAGTAAACTAGCCTATTCACAGAGCGCATCTACCTCAACTTGTCTTCCACTGGTTTACTATACTGGCTGGCAGCGACAATCATGCCGGAACTCGGCGAACCAATTTGCGGTATGTCTTTTTCCGGTGTGTGGTTGTAAACACGGCCGCAGCCTTCCAGTTATCGTCAATTAATTTTAAGTAACTAAGGTCTAAGCCTGTGGACACAAGAAGGCAACAATGACCTTCCCGTGGATGACAATCATCTTCAATGATGATCAACATGTTTATTATTTTTGTAAAGTGTGAAAAACTTCAAAGAAACATAATATATGTTTATTATTTTTACATGATCAGTGTAATGAAGACGACAAAAGTGTCTGCAAGCCGCGTTGCGACGAACCGTGGTCTTGCCTACTCATAGACGATGGAGGTTGGGTGATAGCACGCGATAGAGGCAACGTTACCCAGGAGGAAGTGAGAGAACATCTGGCTACTTTACACCCAGCTGCTATGACCGCCTTGTTAAATGCCAGCGTGTTCCAACTGAAGCGAGTGCATGATTACCAATCCGTGTGCTTTTTTGATCCTTGGAAGAATAGTGCACCGGTGAGTTACTGTTAAGAAGGATACAGACAGTGTGAGTCATGCGCACCGCTCGGTGCCCATCGCATGCTCCGCAATGTGAGGACCTTCATATTTGTGGCGAGGCATGTGCTCAAGTTGTTTTTTGAAGTATAACACACTTTATATTTTTGTACATTGTTAGCACCTGGACATGTTATCCGGGGGGCCGGGTTCGAGTCCCGTCGACACGATGAAATGTTGGATTGTGTGTAACAATTTAGAAAAGTACAATGTCGATAATATAATAATTTATGATTGTACAAAACGAAAAAACCGACTTCACATGCCACGATAGTCAAAATAGCCACTAGCCATAATAATGTCATCAAGATATACAAATTTGTTTATATTGTGTATCTCCATATCTCCGGAGATGATTATCAGATCTCGATTAAATTCGAATGGGACTATACGGAAGGCATAATCTCTCAAACAGAATTTTTAAAATCAGTTAAAATTTGACGAAGTTCTGAGGTAACTAACATAACAACAACAAAAACCAGTCAAATTGAGAACCTCCTCCTTTTTTGTGAAGTCGGTTAAAAATAAATTAAAAGGTTTACGGTTTTTTTTTCCAGATGCTATCCTCAATGCTGAGGACGTTATGGCACTCGGTAACACTTCTGTTTCAAGCGACGCAACAAATCGGCGCCCTGCTTACGATGATCATTTCTAGTAAGTGACTTTCTGTAAGATACTCACCACACATTTTCACTGATTCATGTAACCGGCGGTGTTACACGGAACGCTCTTATCTAAAAGTGGAAGACGGTAGCTAGATAATATTACAAACATAGAACTAACTCGATATTACTTTTGAATTGTTTATTATAATTCGGAAGTAGACGTACCGCTAACCTGGCAGAATTTGGGCTTTTTAGCAATATTCTACGAAATTTTCTTTGAACAAATAACCTTTAGACAAATAAAAATGCGAATTTTCTTAATCCACATTAATATGATATTATTGTTATAGTGTGTATATGAAGTGATTTCGTGATAATCCTTTACAAAATTATACGCTTCTTTGTTTATGCAGCATGACTCGTAGCGTAGTTGTAGCGCTCGCATCGTAGCTCGTAGCTTGTAGAGTAGCGTTGGTCTTTGTTGTACTTTGGTATCTTGATCGAAACACGCTACGCTGCGGTGTATAGTGTCGGGCACGTAATCGTTTTAAAAAACATTTTAAATTGTGTTAGTTTTTCACACCAATTAAGTGTCTGGTACCGCATACTGCAGAGTTGAGAGTTCCAATCAAGAGACTAAGGCGATGATTGTGGACCGAGTGAATTGCCCTTTTATTAGGCAATTTTCCCAAAGACATCTTTAATAGTACCTACTTAAGATATTTTAAATTTGACATTTGATAATATATTTCATTTAAAATTTATTTGACCGATTTGGTTTAATGTTGTACTTTGATTTGATTGAGTTAACGCATAGAAATTTTTAATTCTTTTTTTTTTGTTATATTTACTTTATTATGAATTATTCGTTTTGATGTATTTGAAGTAATTGCAGTACCTATATGAGTCAAAGTTACTCGAAATAAATGAATTTAATTTTATTTATTTATTTTATTTAAAGCTTTACCGATCGAACTGTCATTGTATGTAAATGTAGGTACTTGAACTTTGAGTGAGATTTACTACTGAGTAACGATCAATACACACTGAGAGGCAAGCGGCCGGCAAGTATCGAAAATTATTACAGCAAGTAGCAACCTCTCCGAGTCGCTCAAGTGATACTTTGCATTTTTAGTAAAAAAATATGAAAATTAAAATAATTTGACACTGAAACCTCCCTTCCACACAGAGAGTTAGAAGAATAAAGCCGAATTAATAGAACTACGTTAGTAAGTGTTAGTTCGAATAACGCATTCAATCGTAGGATAGGCTGCGTAGCACTTATAAACTTTTTTTATATATCTTATAGTATAGTATAAGCTAGCGTTTGACCACTGTCACCTGGCGTAGTGAGTTTGCTACTTCCGCAGAGAAAGGTCGCGTTCGCGTTGCACTTGCTCTAGTCCGCTCGGGTAAGGCGCTGACGCAGCAGCCTACTTAGCCATCGCGAGTGTATTGTTTATACGGTCACCGCGATGACCCAGATTCGCGTAGTGAGTGAAACACGTACATTTTGTGTAAACAAATGTTAAGGCGAAGCTATTTATAATCATGGCTTCTCCTGCTAAGATAACTTTAACAACCGAGACAGAACAACTGTTATACAATCGTTTTGAAGACGAAAGAAGACAAAGAATAAAATTAGAAGATCTTGTTAGCGACCTAAAAAGTCAGATACACGAGCTTCAGTGCCATCTGAAGCATGTTCGGGAGCAGTATGACACTGCTCCAACTCAACAGCCCAGTAATGAGGAACCTTCAGCATCAGTTCAGTACGAGACTGACGAAGAAGAACTAGCGAGAGAAACCGGGTGGGTGCGAGAAAAGAGTAGGAAGAAAAGGAAGTTGCTAAAGTCTCCCTCCCCGACGCAAGATGATCCTCCTAGTGAGACCACCAAGGAAAAAGTAAAAAAACCTCCCCAACCTCCACCTATTGTTGTGGAGAACGTCCGAAACTATCAGGCGTTTTACGACTGTTTGCTCACGAGCGCCCCGAGAGACGCGTTCACCATAAAAGTATTGAATGGAGAATGTGCTAAAATAAATGCACGCGATGAAGACTCATACAGAGCTATTACAAAATTGCTGTCAGATGGAAACTTACACTGGCATTCTTACGAGAATAAGCAAGATAGACCCATAAGAGTTATGGCCAAAAATCTACATTCTACGTGCAAACCAGATAGAATTGTAAGTGATTTGACTCTCAACGGGTTTAAAATACAAAATGCCGTCAATAAGCTTAGCTGGAAGAATAAGGAACCGCTAAATATGTTTCTACTTTCATTCGAAAAAGAAGAGGATATAAATAAAATTTACAACATTAGAACTATCTTAGGATGCAGAGTGGAGATTGAACCTATTAAAACCTCCAGACTTCTCCCTCAATGCAAGCGTTGCCAATCATATGGGCACACGCAAAAGTACTGCTCTAAGGAGCCAAGATGCGTGAAATGCACGGGCAAGCATCTGACCAGAGACTGTAAGAAGCCAGCGGATTCTAAACCTAAATGTGTTCACTGTGGTGAACCGCACCCTGCTAACTATAGAGGGTGTATAGTAGCCAAAGAACTCCAAAGCTTAAAAAATAAGCAAATAAAGAAAAATGTCGCACCTTCCACCACGCCGAAGGCTTCAATTGTAAATAAAACCAAAAAGTCCATTGCGGTACAAAACGTAACTAAAAGTATCACGTACGCTCAAATAACCAAAGGAACTCAGCAGCAGAGATTACCACAGCCTCAAATCCAGCAGAAAAGTTCCAACATCGACGAGAAAATAAATCAAATTTTGTCTCTTATGACCTCATTCGATAGCAGGTTGAAAAAACTGGAAAATAGCACTAAAATGGCTACAGAAAAACATTCATCATGAACAAGTCACTAAAGATAATGGCCTGGAATGCTAATGGACTACTACATCGAAATGAGCTACAGGTAGTCCTAAACACAGAAAATATCGATGTGTGCTTGGTCTCTGAATCACATTTTACACGTGAATCCTACATCAAATTAAAAGGTTATAAAACTTATCACGCACTGCATCCCGATAATACTGCAAGAGGAGGCAGCACCATCATAATAAAGGATAACATCTACCATTACGAAACACATACAAGCTGTAGCTATTCAACTTAAAACTAAAAGATATCCTATAACATTATCATCAATTTATTGTCCACCGAAGCACGCGCTGAAAGTTGAACAGTACAAAAGTATACTGAAAGCACTAGGCAACAGATTTATACTGGGAGGTGATTTTAATGCTAAGAATACCTACTGGGGATCAAGACTTACTTCAACTAAAGGTAAAGAACTATTAACAGCTATTAGAGAATGTAACTGTGACGTTATATCTACAGGAAAACCAACTTACTGGCCCACAGACCCTATGAAGATTCCAGATCTCATAGATTTTTTATTTATAAAGACATATCACTAAGCTTTCTTCATATTCAGGAAGGTTATGATATGAATTCTGACCACTCACCAATATTTTTAACTATAAGTCAAAATATTATTGAGAAAGAAGCCAGTCCTTCCTTGGTAAATAAAAATACAGACTGGGAAAGCTTCAAATTAGATTTAGATTGTATAATTGACTTGAAAACTTCATTGAAATGTCCAAATGAAGTAGATATAGACTTGAAAAAATTTATCACTGACATTCAACTTTGTGCCTGGAAAAATACGCCAGAATACAAAAAGAAAATCAGAAGTAATTATTATCCTATAGAAATAAGAGATTTGATTGTTTATAAAAGAAGACAGCGAGAGCGATGGCATATGACAAGATGTCCTAAAGACAAAACGCTATTGAACAAGCTAACAAAAAAACTTGGAAAGATAATACAAGCTTTCAATGATGAGTCTATGAACACTTACTTGAGCCAGCTGACAAGTGATCGTTCAACTAACTATTCATTGTGGAAAACAACTAGAAACCTCAAAAAGCCAACTCTGCAGGTCCCACCTATAAAAGAAACTGACGGGAGTTGGGCCATCAACAATAAACAGAAAGCATTTCGATTTGCACAACATCTACAGTTAATCTTTCAGCCTAATGAGGATACGTACCATGACCTCACGCTAACTGAGAAAGCCCAAGATGGTATCGAAATTCAACTTACAACGCCAAGAGAAGTATATACTGAAATAAAAAAGCTTGGAAAGAAAAAAACGCCGGGCTATGATTTGATTACAGGAGAAGTACTACAAAATCTGCCTCGAAAAGCGTTAGTCAAACTTACTACACTCATCAATGCATCATTTAGACTTCAGTACGTGCCCGACTTGTGGAAAATAGCTGAGGTGATTATGATCCAAAAGCCTGGTAAGCCACCCCAAGATGCAACATCATACCGACCAATTTCTTTGTTACCAATAATATCAAAGTTATTTGAGAAACTGCTTTTAAAAAGGTTAAAACCTATCATAGAAGGTAGAAATCTCATTCCTGACTACCAGTTTGGATTTAGGAAAAAACACTCCACTATAGACCAGGTTCATCGAATTACCAACATCATTGAAAACGCACTAGAAGATAAGAAAGTTTGCACCACAGTCTTCTTAGATGTAGCGCAAGCATTTGACAAAGTTTGGCATAAAGGGCTCATACACAAATTGAGAAGTATGCTTCCGAAACAGTTCGCAGATATTCTAGAGTCTTACTTAACACAAAGGATGTTTAGAATAAGACAAGATGACTCGTTCTCAGACTTAATGCAAATAAAGGCTGGCGTACCACAGGGCAGTGTTCTAGGTCCGGTCCTGTACCTATTATATACCTGTGATATCCCTGAGTTAGAAAATAACACCATTGCAACTTTCGCGGATGACACAGCTATTATGGCTACAGGGGTCACCCATGAAGAAGCAGTCGCAAAGGTCCAGACAGCAATCAACACCATAGTTGATTGGACAAAGAAGTGGCGAATAAAGCTTAATGAAACTAAATCTGTCCACATAGATTTTACAAATAAAAGACCTAACTACCATCCGGTATTCATAAATAATCAAGCAATACCATACGACTATAAAGCAAAATATCTGGGTATGACTTTAGACGCAAAGCTAAGCTGGAAGCTGCACGTCAAAAAGAAAAGAGAAGAATTGGAGCTCCGCTACAAGAATATGCACTGGCTCTTCGGAAGACATTCTTCCCTGTCTGTGAATAATAAATTATTATTGTATAAACAAGTCCTAAAACCAATATGGACTTATGGTATCCAGCTATGGGGCTGCACCAAACAAACCAACATACAGATAATACAAAGATTCCAAAATAAAGTACTCAGGAGTATTGTACGTGCACCGTGGTACATCAGAAATGACGATCTTCACCGGGACCTAAAAGTGGAGCACGTGGCTAAAACAATCAAACAGTTTGCTGAAGCTCACCATCCTGAATCACCACCACTGAAGGCCATCCAGCTCCTCGACAACACGGAAATAGTGAGAAGACTAAAAAGGGTCAAACCCTTCGAGTTACAATAGTGATACTTTATCAAGTGAACAAAGTGTAGTGATAGTGAACGCGAACGCTATAAAAAGAACACAAGAACAAAGTGTCTTCCCCTTAATAGAGACATTAAGAAAAGTGTTAATGGACACATTCTTAGTAATATTCTAATAGTAAATTAAGTGAAAATAAAATTACTCATTAGCCTAGTTGTTATAAGGCTAGATTGTAATTGTAGTGAGATATCTGCATCAAGTAGATAAATCATTATAAAAAAAAAAAAAAAAAAAAACCTGGTGGTAAGCGATGATGTGGTCGAAGACGGTGAACACGCTAGGCCTAGACTCTCATGGGCTATGTACCACAAGAAACACAAATAACATCGCACATTCCTTCACAGGTCCGCTTATATCGGCAGAAACTATTAAAGAAAAGGAGAAGCGCCGAAAGCGCTTGAAGAAAGACTACGAGAGGGAAATGTATGACAGACTGTATGACCCGCGGGTACTCGTCAATAGGACCGTTTTTGCGGCGTGCGATAGGTACCGGGCGTTCTATCAACTACAGGTAAGGTCGCGTAGTAGGTATATTAATATTATAAATAATTTTTAAAGCAATTTGATTGTTGAATTTTCATCATCATCAGCCTATCTCTGTCCACTGTTGGACATAGGCCTCACCTATGGCACGCCACTGAGCTCGATCTTCAGTTCTTTGTTTCTAGCCACTGCCAGCCAGCTAGCATATATCATCACTACATTTACCTGGTGGGCGCTTTGAGTCTAATTTAAATTTAAATAAGATTCTAGAAGCAAATGTCTTATATGAAGAATTTTAGTTGTGCGTATTTAAGGTGCTAAAAAATAAATAAGCTAAAAGTTTACTTCAAACTTGTTAATAGAGAAATATTATATATATTTCTAATTATGTTTATTTTCTGTAAATGTACCAATCAATTTTTCATCGGTATATAAAAAATCGAGAAATAGTGTAAATAACCATTTCAGGTAACTTAACTAAGACAGTTTCAGGTAAAATTATAAACAGCCGGCGCGATCAAGTGCTTGGTTCGAAGACAAACACCTCAGTCGAGTAAACCTTTAAAAAAAAAATGCTGCTGTTTTGTATAACAAGACTCGAATCCAAACGTTTTTGTAGCTTCATAACTTTTCAAGTTACCTTCCATCAATACCAATATTATAAATGCGAAAGTCAGTTTGTATGTTTGTTTGGGACTTCTTCACGGTCAAACGACCGAACCGACTTAAATAAAACTTTGCCTTTGTATGGCCAGTATTATGGATTAGGCTATAGGATACTTTGTAATGCGGGCGAAGCCGCTGGGCACAGCTAGTAAACTGTACAAATTATATTATATTTATTATTGAAATTATTTGCTTGGCTTTTTGTTTAGCATTTACACACATTTTGTATAAAAATGTTAAACAATGGAAGCGTAGCATAAATAATAAGGTCTATTTTCCAATTTTCCTATTAATATGGCCTACATCGTCTCCTTTTTCTCTGTCTACGATTCTATCATAATATTGCAGCATACTCCCAAAGCAGTAGAAGCGTTATCCCGCACTCCCACCCCTGGCGAGCTGGCAGATTGCAGCTGGCCACTGGTAGGCGCGGTGGTACCCAACACTAACCTAGTGCTGTTGGCGGTGTACAGCTGTAATGAAAACCAGCGCGCCTGGCAGCCACCTTCACCGCTGCATAACCAGATGGTTAGTATATCTACCCTAACGATACCTCTGAGAGCCCACTCTTTAAAGTTCAGTTAAAGTTCAAGTTAGGCCCAAGGCGACCAACATTGCAAAATATCAGGAATTGCGCAATGTTTATGGCTGTTTCGAATTTTTGGGGCATAATTGAGTATTGCGCAATTTTTATTATTCAACTGCGAAAGAAGGAGTGTAATGTTTTTCGCGTGTATGTTTGTATGTATATTTCTTTATCACGCCATAGAGCCTAAACGGCTTGTCGTATTTTTATGTGAGTGGTGTCAATAGATTTGTCATAGTCGTGAGAGTGACTCTGGGTTTTCTCTGAGTTTCAAAATTAAAAAACAAATAAAATTAAGAATTTTTGGCGCCAAAAAGTAGTCTCAAAATAACGAGATGGATATTGCGGTTCGACTATTTGGAAGGAAAAACAAGTCACGCGTTGAAATCTTTTGTATCGCAAACTTGCAAATTGGGATTAGCAAAACAATTTTTTTTTTTTTAATTAAATTGAAAATTTTATTTATTCATTTTTAGTACAATTACACTGTGTTACATCCCTAACCACCAAAATAGGCGTTGTCGGCCTGTGTTTTGGTAATTAGTTCCATCCGTTGTAAAGACTTATTTAATGTACATGGCAGTTTACTTGTATCTTAGATTAATAAAATTATACAATAAAGAGGTAAACAGTAAAAGTAAGAGAAAATTTTACTGAGAGTCATGCAGTTGTGGTTAAATATGCTAAACATTTTAATAATTATTTATCAGAGACTAAATGTGTTCCGGACAACGACGTACACCGACGATATGAACGCACTATGTATAGTTAATTATAAGTTGTATATAATAAAGATAAGTTAAGCTAGTACTCTAGGATAGGTAGGGCACTTTGCAATGTATAACGTTCATATTCGTATAGATAGATAGACATATAGTTTGTATTTGTATCGCATTCGTAAACAGCCTTATTATAGATAGATTCTTATTAGAACATAGGAATATAACTCGTATAAGATTTGTAACAGTATAATAGGTCTTAAGAGTATAGGACTACAGACAGGTCATTCGTACAACCTAGGTAGATAGGTACTAGATAGAACTAAAGCATGTCCGGCTTTAATAGACAGATGTAACAGATAGTCAACCTAAACCAGGTTAGGTTTAGGGATAGGGTTGGTACTTGCAAATAGCATAGGTCTGGGAGAGCTCCGCACTCTGATGGTTAGCGCTCGACTGAACAGCATCTCACGAGAGTATATCTCCGAAAAGTCGGCAACTATTGCGTGCGCCCGCACAAGGACACGCCCCGCGAGACAGAGTGCGCGCGCTCCCAGACTATCGACCTCTCGCTCTTTTGCAAGTACCAACAACAGTATAAATAGAGCGTCGCTACCGTGCAAAACTGTTCAGTTCACCAACGGCGGCTCTACTAGTAAGAAGAAAGAAAACTAGGAAGAATAGTGAATAGTGACTAAGTGACTAGTGAATAGCTCAGTAGCTATTAAGAAGAAATTGTGAAGAAAGAATAAATTAGCGTTTCAAGGCTTGAAGACGTGTTTAAATCCCAGCTCCAAAGCTTCACAGTATAAGTGTGGGAACCCGGAGTCCTATAACGAAGAAATACAGTCCACTGCTCCACCGCTGGGCTTAGGGTTCCCCACAAAATGTTACGATTACAAATATGATTTATCAAATTAAACATACTTTATTAGAAACGTAGTTGCATTCGGTAAGAAAAATAATATACTATGTCACATTCATGAACCTAGCCCAACACACAGTTTAAAGATTAACAAAATAATAAATTACAATCACAGTTAGTTACTTATTCAGAATATTTCTTTTGAGATTACACAAACAGTTATTATTTATTTGAACAGTGTCAAATTAGCATAAAATTATATATATATATATTATATATATTTTACATGACTATATAATCAATAATTTTTCAATAACTTATGGCGCGCGTGTGTCGTGTGTTTGTATGTGTGTGTGTGTTCGTGTGTGTGTGTGTGTGTGTGTGTGGTGTTCGTGAGTGTGCGTGCGTAAAATTGTATGTGAGAGATATATTAGAGAGAAGATTTCAAGAGTTCTTCGGTCTCTTGATAGGATAGAGATTTTAGAAAAGGTACTAATTTTTCTTTGCATTTTACGGTGGTGAGGGGATAAATATTAAGTTTCTTGTTAATAAAATTATACAATCGAGAGCCAACAATATCAGAATGCCGTGCGGCCATCGCAAGCCTCCTAGGTTCAGTCCTACAAACCACATATTTTCTTAGTTTGCTGCTATTAAGGTGTGGGTTATATGGGGTTGAGGAGTGTTTACGCATTATGACGTGTAGTATGAACAACTGGCGGACTGTCAGAACGGAGCATTCTTGGTAAAGCAATGTCGTTGGGTACCTAAATGGTTTGCTGCACATGACTTTAAGAATCGCTCTTTGTGCCCTCTCTAAACGGATTAATTTGTTGTTATGCGTACTTCCCCATGCAGTAATGCAATATGTCAAAACAGATTGAGCGAGGGCAAAGTAGACCGTTTTAATAACGTCAGTAGAAGAAACTGTTCTCAGTTTTTTTTAAAACAAACATGAGTTTTCTTACTCTAGGTATCAAAGCGTCCACCTGACTATTCCAATTCAATGTATTGTCAATAAGTACACCTAAATATTTATAAACTGAGCAACGCATTATATTCAGGCATGTGCATGAATTAAAGGTTTTACTACAAGTGTGAGCTCTTATCACAATAGTTTCCTTTGGAGGTTGCGCTACTAGATTAGACGAGAAGGCTATATATTTCGTCTTATCTATGTTAAGAGTAAGAATATTGTTATGAAGCCAAGTCATTACTGCCTTTAACGCGTGTTCTGCCTTCTGCTGAGTTATATCCCAGCTCTCGCCATACACTACGAGAGCAGTGTCATCTGCGTAAGTAAAAATCTCGCAATTCGGTATAGACATTTTACAAAGTTCATTTATATAAATGATGAAAAGTGACCCAACACGCTACCTTGCGGCACACCATAGGATATATTTTTGTCAGAACTTATAAAATTATCTATTTTCACACACTGCCTCCTGCCTGTGAGATAGTCTCTAAATATATTCAATGCAACTCCACGAATCCCAATTGCCTCCATCTTCTGATATATATATAGATACAGCATCTTCTGTAGATTTTCCTCGTCTAAAACCAAATTGATTTTTAGCAAGAACATTGTTTACTACAAGATATTTATTAATCGACTATTCAAGACTTTTTCGAGGATTTTAGAGAGAATAGTTAGTACTGAGATAGGCCTATAATTATTGACACTGCTTCTGTCTCCACTTTTACAGATGGGATGAACGATGGCTTTTTTGAATGCAGATGGAAAAACACCAGTAGTTATACAAAGATTGCATGAACAAGACAAAGGCGTGCATGTTTAATAATTTTGGATGGAATATTATCCCACCCAGTATCACAGTCGTTACGAAGATTGGTAATAAGATGGTACACTTCTTTAAAATCAGTTGGTAGTAAAACCATAGATTCGCATGGTTTACAGCTGTCCCTATCAATAGCAGACTGCATGATATTTGCAGCATAACAATCCGAATTAATAATGTTGTCCGCTAAACTCTTGCCTATGTCAACGAAAAAATTGTTTACTGAATTAACAGAACTCATTGGATCAGAATCAATTTTCAACAAATTTCTCGATTTTGATGTGTTCGAAACTAAGCCAGATATTTTTTTAACAACCTTCCATGTAGCTTTTGGATTTCTTTTAGCTTTGTCAAGTTGCTGACGATCGTAATTTCGTTTTAATTTGCGTAGAAGTTTTGTACAGAAATTTCTGTATCGAAAGTACGTGAGTTTTATAATTATGTTGTTGGGTTTTTTTTTTGACATCCTTGTGTAGTTTGTCTCTATGTCGTATGCATTTTAGAGCACCTATTGTCATCCAAGGCTTTATAAAACGGTTTTTTCGAGAGACTTTGACCATTTTGGTATGATTTCCAATAACACGTGTAAGAATCATAATGAGAGTGTCAGCTGCAACATTAGCATCACTAGAGTTATACACTGCCATAAAATCCATTTGAGATAGTTCAGCTTCTATAGCTTGTAAGTTAAAGTGCTTTCTCTCTTTAACAATATTAGCTGTAAGTGTAATTGATAATTCTAAATGGAAGACAATTGGTGAGTGGTCGGTTATGGTCGAGTCTAAAATAAGAGTAGTGGAGTTGTTGACATAAGATTTCAAAAGCACATGGTCAATACATCTATTCTCTCTTGTAGGAACAACGTGTGTGGGTAAATATCCATGAGAAGCAATTAAGTTTAAATATTCGTCAGATTGAGGGTCGTTGTAATCGGTTGTAATATTAATATTGAAATCTCCCGTTATTATCACTGATTTAAAAGCTACTAATGATAAAAGAAGCGTATCTAAGGTACATACGAGTAGAAAGTTATCAAGGCTTTTGTATGACGGGGATCTATAAATTGCTATAATAGCTAATTCTAAGCCACATTTTAAAACTAAACAGCTACAGTCAGCCATCAAAGGTTCAAGCACTTCACAGACTATGTCATTTCGTACGTATATAGCAACACCATCATTTTGGGAGGAAAATTTAGATAGATGACAGACGTAATTAATTATCCATTGAAGGTGCGTTTATTATTTTGCTTAAACAGCATTCTGTCAAAACTATAAATTGAAGGAAATATTAATTCTATTTAATAGTACAATCAATTCATCGAAGTTTTTATTTATGCTGCGGATGTTAACGTGAAAAACAGTATAAGATTTAGGTTTATTTTATATGTAGTGGCTGCAATCTTCTGGCGAGCATTTATGAAAATTTGATACACTGAAACTTTCAATTTCATCGTTTATATCTATTTCACTATCCATTAAAAGTCGGAATCAAATAGATGATAACACTTAGAGACTCAGTTTTACTTCTGCCAAAATGAGGCTATGTTACTTTCTCAATAACGCAAGCTTTATTATTGTTCAAGTTCATTAAGGAAATTTTATTTGAAAGTAGGGATAGTTTTAACAGTACCACTGTAAAAAATGCTGTTAATATATTCTCTCTAACACTTGTGTGATTGTGTGTGTTTGTGTGTACAGTAGAATCCGTTTATTATGACTCCGCCTATATTGACCAACCGGTTATTATGACGTAACTATACTACGAAGTTTGGTTTTCATATGAAATTCTTTATAAATAGTCGGATATAATGACTTCCCACTTCCCTTACAGTGACATGTCGCTTATTATGACCCATTTTTAATACAAAAATGTAAATTATGTCCGGTTATAATGACCGACATGATTCTGTACACCTTCGGTAATGTTCGTTGATTCCCGACGACGTTCGGCACGTGGCTCGTTTTTGTTTTGAACTATGTTTATGTATTAAACTACTTAAGTACATTCATGTTTACATAAAAAAGGTTTTTCATTTCACAAAACGCGTTGTATGACGTCCGCTTATTATGACTTGTTTGTCAGTTCCTTTCGATGTCATTATAAACGGACTCTACTGTATTTGTGATGCGTGCGTGTGTTTAATGTCAGTCCGAAGGCTTAATAATGTTAATTCAAGATTCCTTAAATAAATATACAGTTCACATGTAAACAGCATGCACTGTAGGTTAAAATAAGTTAGACCTTTTCTTAAGGCTAGTCATTTTCCATTACCTATGTTACTGATATCTTGTTCAGAGTTTACTCTTATCAAAGGGGCACCGTCATTTTTCCTGATGTAGACCTTACCGTGAGCGGTCCAGCAATATTTGTAATTGTTCGATTTGGCGAATTCACGCGCTGTGTGAAAGAGTTTCCTCATCTTAAATGTCAGATTTTCCGAAATAAAGACTGGTCTTGCTGGCCCTTCAATCCGAAGGTTGCTCGTATTCAATTTATTGTTTCGGTACGCTTTGTTGTACGTCTTGACGGCATGAAGAAATTTTTCCTTGTAAAGTACAGTGCTGAAATCAACGATGATCGCTCTGTTGTTTGAGTTGGTATGCGTGCGGAAAATATCTTTAATGTCAGTTGCTTTTAGTGGAAGGTTAATCACTTTGCTGACCCTCAGGACAACTTCAGACAGCTCATCTTTTGTTTCCGATTTGTTAAATGGTATATTTCTTATTTCAATACTTCCAGAGCGTTGATATTTTTCAACGTTTTCAAGTTTGTCTTTCAGCATTTGTATGGTGGCTTGATTACTTTTTCGCTCTTGTTCTAGGCAGCCTATCTTCTCTAAAACCGTCGTAATGTTTTGTCATAAAGTTCATAGTGGTTCTTACAGCAACCATTTGTTGACTCAGTTCTCTAACATTAGCTTCTAAAGAGGAAAAACTTAAATCCTGCTGTTCCTTAAATTCTTTAAACATGTTCTTCATCTCTGTCATGAAATTTATAATGTCTGAGTCTTCTCTCTTTCTTTTGCATCTATTTAAGTTTGCAGCTTGAGTATTTTCAGACGCTACAGCCGTTTTTTTAGAGCTTGGCTCTATATCTGGTGTTTCAACTGGTGTCAGCCCAGGCGAAACAGGTGGAGTTCTCATCGTTGACATTATGATGTAAATTGTAGGAGCTCAACACTAGGCTTCAGGACAGAGCCACGGATACGGGGGGTCGTGTCGTGTTCGATTCGCGTAAAGTTTTGCAGATCTGATGATATATCGCAATCACTGAACGCTACAGTAACAAAAAAATATAGACGAGTTTCGAACCTCCTCCTTTTTGGTAGTCGGTTAAACAACGGTCGGTGATCCGAGCGCGTGAGTCACCTGTTGTCGCTGGGAGTAAAACTCGACGAAACGTATCGGCAGCTCTACGAGTTGTGGTAGGTCAGTGACACGACCGCATGGTATATAATTTTTTTTAATATTTGCTGTTATTTTCGGTGTTAGTGAACGGATTTTTATCAAACAAAGCACACTATTTGAAATTTATAAAACTTTACAAATATATAATTTTAACACAATAGTTTTTACTTTGAACTACTTTTTTGGGAAATTATTTACGGACGAAGCGAACAAGATGTTGCCTCTAGTGCGGGGCGCGGCGGATAAAACCAACAATTTTTTTTTTTTAATTATTGAATGTGTTATCAAAATAAAGAATTTTAACGGCTATTACGAATATTTTAATTTTTTTTTTATGATATAAGGTAACAAGACAAGCATGACGCTCGCCTAATGGTAAGCGATGACGTCTACCTATTACAGATACAGTGGCATGCTAAATTCTGTACTGCCAGAATTTTGCATGTCACTCCACTGCGCCTGTTACCTTGAGACATAAAGCTGTTAAGTCTCACATGCCTTGTAATTTCATTAGACACCTTGCTTGCCATTTCAACCGAAAAAAATCCTATTTCACGGCTGAAAATTAATTGGCAAAGTGGTGGTACCGCCCCAGGCGGACTAGCAAACGTCCTATCTCTACTAAAATTATATATTATATAACTTTTATCTACGAATATTTATGTAACTTATATCTGCGAATAAATAATAAGATTTATATGTTTTATTGGAGTTTGGAATAGTTTAATCACTTAATTTTTATCACGCTGTCGGTATTTTTTTCCGGTTCAAAGAAACAAGTGAATTATTTTAAATTCACTTGTTTCATTGAACCGTGTCGGATCAGCATTGTTTAGGCTGAGTTACTTTAACTATAACAAACGTCAAAAATCTGCCAAAATCCATATAAAATCACCGGTTAATAGTTATAGTTACGGTTAAAGTAACATTGTGCAACTCAGCCTTAGTCTTGCTCGCAACGGTAAAAGTGTTGTTGAATCGGCTTGGTTAGTTTTGTAGAAGTTCAATGGTACTTAGGTATATTTTATATTTTCGTAGTACCCAAAATCGGAGCCGGAATTTGTGGACGGTGTGAAGCAAAGCAAAGCCAGTCAGCTCGCTTGTTGGAGAAACAATGTGCCGCTGCCGGGTCGGCAGCCCACGACCAAATGTTACCCTCATAACTACGCCAAGGTAAAAATCATCTTAGCACAATTTTACAGGAGTTCTGAGGTAACGAAAAAAATATAGGCGAATTAAGGACCTCCTCCTTTTTGGTAGTCGGTTTAAAATAACAGAAACCTGACACTAGCATCTCATGATCGTCATCCACAGCTTAGTATGGGCTAGACTAATAATCTACCCTAGATTTATGAGATAGGACCGTAAGAGCAGGTAGCCCTTCCTATCCTTGTTGTAGCTACGTTAACGTTCTATGAGACTATCCATTACTATTGACTGCATTTTGATCTAAAAAAAACAAAGGGTTGCACTCCGAGCGTGCCGGCAGAAGCAAAAACTTGAACACGTCATTTTTGAATATTTTGGAATGACACCTTGCGCAAGCTCAGTCACCTACTCAAAATACCACTTAAATTGTGATCAAAAATAATGGTCAGTCTCCTTAGAACGTTTTACTGTAACTATTTATACTATTCATTATTCTGTGCTGTAACTACAAAGCATGTGGTACCTACCCGGTCTTTACGGCCCCATCTCTCTCTCTCTCAAACTCATCCTTTTATGTTTAAATTTAATAAATAAATTTAAAAAATAATGGTTTGGTAAGTATAACGTTTTATGGCGATGTCGTTCATGTTTCAACCCCAGCCTCTAAGCTCGGTAATCCCGGTAATAATTAATTAATGCTAATCCCTGTTAAACATTGAACCACTCTTAGCGCATAAAATGAAGCCATTCGATTGGTTCACTAAGCGCGATTTCGCCAATCAAACGGCCGCATTCTGTGCTAAAAGCAGAGTCACGGTTGAGCATCGCTTATAATACTTCAAAATCATGATCAAATTGTAGTACTTACTATTTTAAAAAGCTTTTATTATACAATGACATTGTTTAGTTTTTTTACTAACCGGCCTTCACTCGTGTTTGTTTTTCGGATTATGCTCCGACCGATTTCGACGCAATTTGAGAGTCTCCATCCGGGAGCGGCTAGAGCCATGACTCGGGGCAAAAGCACGAGCTTCCCAGCAAACCCGTGTTTCTCGTGCCGCAGTATTTGTTATATGGCAGGCACCATGAGGCGAGAGTATTGCTTCTACTGTTGCCATAAATCATGAAAAATATATGATCAACGATGTAATCAGAATTGTTATTGGTATAAATCCAATACAGAGCAATATATTATTGAGTACCTATCTATAATTTATTGATGGAGTTTGTGACTAAGTGGAAATGTTTACAGAGATGTTTTTAATTTCAGGAATCCGGGTACAGACAGTGCGGCCCGTGGCTGCCGGACCCCGAACCACAGATAAAGGACGCTCGCGCCCTCTATGTTCACAAAGAACTCTTCTTATTCATAGTTGTGTTGCTTTTTGCAATTTAACCGCCAATATCTTCTTTTATTATTTTTAGCTAAATTTTAAACTAAATGCGTCACTCTAAAATAGAAGATTAAGGGCCAGTTTCACCGGTTCCTGATAGCTCTATTAGGAACTTATCTGACAGATTTTTACAACTTTCATATGTCGTCGTCAGATCTGACACATTATCAGGAACCGGCGAAACTGGCCCTAAGGCTGAGTTGCATCATCTTACTTTAACACTATTCATTATTCTGTGCTTTAACTATAACAAACGCCAAAAATCAGTCAAACTCCATACAAAAACACCGGTTGTAGTTATAGATAGATAGATAGATAAAAACTTTATTGTTACACTACAAATAAAACTTATAATAACTTATACACAATAGCTTAAATTAAAGTGTTTACAATGGGCGGTCTTATCACTCTCCCAGACAACCTTTGTATGGAAAGAAACTAAAAACTGTCAACAAGAAGTAAGATGTAATTTAGGCTTGGCTTGTAAAACTGACATCATTTGTCAGTAAACTTACGATAATATTTAATTTAATATCGACCACTTGACTATGATAGACTATAGAAATGTCGATACGTCAAACATTTATTTTATTCGGTGATATAAAAACGAGACATATTTAGACAAGCCTTTGTATCTGTTATTGTTCAAAGTGGCTACAAACAGAGTACGATAAAGAAGTCCATAAAACTTACTACCGAATTCATAACTAAACACAATTAAATATGACTTCCAAATGCCACTTTGTACAAATTAGCTTTATAAGTACTAAGATTTATCCTATAATTGTAATAAATCTCTGTCAATGACCACTGTGATCTCATAATTGTTACTTATTCAACGCTTAATATATGGAGGTAATAAATAAAACAACTCGTTTTCATATTAACTCATTTAATTCAATTATCATTAATTTGAACATAGATATTTGGTTCGGAAACTTCTATAATACTGATAAAGATATATTCACCCCATTCTAGAGCCTGGTTTTCTCTAAACCGAAAGTCCAAACTAAAATCTTGCCATCCCTTTCTTACTTACGTATTAAAAAAGGAGAGCAATATTTTTACAAGCCTCTTCAAATGTAATTAAAATGTCACCACCTTATCTGTTTAGTTGGTAGCGTCGCTAGTGTAGCGGATCGTGACAACTACTTAATTTTTTTAAATTTAAACAGCTTTAGTTCCAATTTTACCCGCTAAACAGATAAGTTGGTCACTCTATAGATAAGTAGCGTCTTAGATCCGAACCGAGATACTCCGCCAGTCCTATTCGCTGTCTAGAATCACATTTCCTTGAAAATATTTAAATAAATAATTTTATCTTTCTAAGAAAGTATTGGAATGCGTTAATAAATATCGGTGGATAAAGAACTGGAATAAACATGATTTTTGCAATAATTTATCGCGGGTAAGTGCTTCATTCGATAATATCTATACCACAGATTTCCATTTGCAATGTTGTGCTCATTAATATGCACTATCATAGAATAATCTTTCTCAAGGTTGGAAATAGGTATATTCCTTTTCGAATTATCTTGCTTTAAAGGCCAGTATAAGATTGTGAACGCCTTTTCAAGAACATATTGAATCATACTATACATTATTCTGTGATATAAGTTTCCCACAATATTAAATTGCAAACAACATGTCTTACAACAAGAGAAACAAACCAACACAAATAAATCAGTTACACTGACATTTATTTTTGTATAATAGACAAAAATAAACCGCTCCAGGCGACATACATTTTAAACTTACTCCTCTAGCGTGTTATGAAGTCAACAGAAACTAAAGGCCTCATACACATATAATATTACTATACAGCATTCTAAAGAACTGACGACTTTAACAAACTACAGTAAAATGAGATTACAGTATTCAGTGCCTAAATAATACACATCGAAGTTTAGAAAGGACTATTGATAATAATTGGCTGCCTTCGAGTTTGTAGATCCCGGAGTGACAGATGACATTCTACTAATTCGAAGGAGCACGAAAATTAAAATATTTGCGGTAGTCTTTTTCTAGCTCGAAGTGTAATAAAATTACTGACGACAGCTGTAAAATTATTCTACAATGCTAACCGGAATAAATATATGGTGGCGCAAATATCGACATCTGCAGGTCTACGTAAAGCTAGAAAACTTGACAACGAAAAAAATGCAGACAGAATTATATCTGTTCAATCTCCTGATCGATATGGTAATTATCGAGGAAATTCATACATTTGACGCGATAAAATTAGTAATAGCGCTTTGTTCCGTTAGGCTTCTATACCATAAACATTAAACAAAGTGTCGATATTAAACGTCCACTTCATAATTTCAATTGCGATTCAATATCGAAACAAGTAATAGAATAGTATATACGATATTCTAGTATATTACGATCGATACGTGTGACTTAAGTAGCGCAGCGAGCGAGGGAGCTACGCCGTGCAATAATAGACAACTTAAGTCACGAGTATCGTATATTATTTTATAGCTGCCAGTGTGACTAAACAAAGTATTTTATAGCACAGTGCATCATAAGCCCGCACTTTACGCTTGCTACGCTTTTCCATCAAATAGAAGATTATTGCACGGCGTGAAGTTGGCACCCGAGCAAAGCGAGGGCGGCCCTTCCTGACTCGCCCATTGCTACTGCGATTTATACCTAAACTTTCGTCAACGCCGGCGGTACTATCTGCCAGTCGGCTGTCACTGCTCACGCGCGCGCAACGTATACTAATATTCAAATGACGTGATAACTGCGCATTCGTATTCTATATTAGAAACGATTTAAGTTTCTCACAGTAAATTTTGCGGGTTTGACAAAAAAACAAGCATAATATGTTTCATTTTTTTTACTAATATGTTTCATTTATGCTAACGATACTAAAATGACATAACGATACTAAAATGACGACTCTTAGTAAGGAATTTTGATGTTATTTTGTGAGGTAAATAAAAATAATTCGTAAACTTTTTTTTAATTTCATTGAGTCAACCCTTTACTGTATGTATCAGTCGCGCGCCCGTACATCGCGCGCTGAACGAAGTAATAACAACGCTAGGTCGAGCGCCTTAGACAAATTTTTGTTTGTATTGTCTGAAATAAACGTTGGTATTGTGTTTTTGTAGGGGAGTGGAGTATGTTACGTAGTAACTATTATATAATCTGTGGCGAGGGTGCTAAACGTCGTGCAATAATCGACTACTTAAGTCACTACTTACTACAGGTCACAGGTCACACTGTGCTATAAAATGCTTTGTCTAGCCTCACTTATCAATGAACAATACAAATTGCTAAAGCTGCATTACAAGTCATTGTTAAGTTTTAAAAGAAATCTTTTCAAGACAAATGCCATAATAGTCTTAATTTTACTGTCACTAATCAGAAGGTAAATCATGGAAAATATTTTGAGATTAAAAACATAGAAAATATGCAACTAAAACGAACGTTATAAACGTTTGTTTTAGTATTTTATTTTAGTATCTTATTGTCTCACAGTAATATTTTAATAACACATATAGCTTATCAAATTATATCAAGTATTACGTTAAAAACAATCACAAATCATGTTAATATACTAGTAAGATCAGAAGAGATGATATACGAGTTAGATCATTATAAATGGCTGCCACACGAAACAATTAAG
Source organism: Cabera pusaria (assembly GCA_954871355.1). NCBI lineage: Eukaryota > Metazoa > Arthropoda > Insecta > Lepidoptera > Geometridae > Cabera > Cabera pusaria. The sequence continues at coordinate 7,783,126 of OX940899.1, forward strand.
TCAGCAATTTTGTCCAGAAAAAATCCAAATATTTCAAGATTTCGCTATTTAGCCGTAGGTACATTGTTTCGTGGCACAGATATTATAAGAAGTATCTGTCGATGTAATTATATATTATCTAATGTTGACTCTCATGAAGCTATAAAGGTTTGGAAATGCGAAATTTATTTTCAAAATTAATAATAATTAGGTATAAATTGATTTAATAACCGTCCTATCTAACAATATATCGCCATCATATGCATTATACATTTTCACCTAATATTTTCTCATTATAGCATATTTTCCGATTTTTACCAAGTAGTTAAAGATCAAAAATATTATTACTTAACATTTTATCGATCTAATTTAATAATTATAATAACCCTGAAATGTCAGACTATTTAAAATACTATTTTTGATCATACTTTTTAAAATAGATAAGTTTTTGGAAACAATTTATGTGGGAATTTTTATTTGTGATGCGAAGTGGAAAGATTAAGTTAATAAATTAAAATAATAAAGTTAAATATTTAACCATTCTAAACATTTCTAAGCTTACGTTAATTCCATATTTTTCCTTAGACAAAAATATACTTTTTGAAAATGTAATTTGTTTTCTCTAACTGCGATATACCTTTACTATATATATATATATTAATAAGAATGTCTATATTTATTATTTAAATATGTACATTACTTGAGCGCTAAATATCAAAATGATAATAGACTTAAATATTTATTTGAAATGATTTTGCTTTAGTTTAAGGCTACATATTTGTAAGCAATCGTACCGATTCTGTTCTCGTTTTAACTGAACTAATTTTGATAGCAGCAACTTAGCGTTATCCTTGTCTCACCCTGAAGTAAAACAGAGACAACAAGAGTTTTAGTGCCGTCAAATTTAGTTTAATCAAAGAACCAACATAATCAGCACGTAATACAAGTTTTTGACGATTTAATGAAGTCCAAAAAATACACTTCTGTTGGGGAGATGAAGTCATTATTCTGTAACGAATTTAAATCACATTAAGACCCGCTTGCAGAGACCAGAGTTAATACATATTTTTATAATCCAGGGTAAAGCAATACACAAGAAAGACACAAATCTACATAAAACAACAAAATACGATATTTCAACATAAATATGAATAAAAAGTATTGGCTTATCTAAAATATTGTCGCGAGAAATAGAGAAAAATATTGCAATCATTTATACATAATTCTATCGTAGATATTGCATAACCCTGGATTATAAAAATATGTATTAACTCTGGTCTCTGGTGGCGTGCCTTAGATACTTTTTTTTGTAATTATGCAAACAAATGTCGTTGAATGCATTTAGCTGCTGTAGACTTATAGCTGTCGAGACATAGCTGCCTGCTTTAAAGAATTATATCATAATTCGAATACCCAATTTGTTAATTTGGCACCTAATCTTACTTTACATTCATATTAAAAACTAGAGAAAACCTTTCAAGATCAATCCTATCCTATGACAGACTCCTAAACTATGACAGAGAGACCTAATAAAATCCTTTCTTAACTCTTTCTTACATAATTCATTTATAAAACTTAACACATATGTTTATTTTCATTTCAACATAGATAAAAAATAAAGAATTTTTTTTTATAAAATCTTTGGTACAAATACGTGCAAAAAATAGTGCATACATTTTAAAACATTGTAAGAAATATAACAAAACACATTAAATGTGCAACATAGATAAATAAACAAATGGTTTTGGTAAGATATCACTAAACTGGGTGATAAGATAAGATTATAAGAGATAAGCTCCTACTTGATGAACTTAAAAAACAAAAAACAACTAAAAGTCAACTCATAAAATGACTGAACACAATATTCTACTCGAGGCAATTTTGTGCTTGATTCCATTACTCAAAACTTAAAATTAAGAAATTATATATTCATGACAGTCAAAACCCCAATGGGATTATAAGAAAATATAGATAATAACTCTTTCTATTACTCGCTTAGAAACTAGCTAAATTACTATTATAGAGTAGTAAGTATGACATAAGACCTGTTATAAAATCTCTGTAGATTTTTGATGGTCTCCATAAAAACTTTGGGATGTATTTTGATTTTTTTCCAGAGAACAACCAGTTCTCTTATATCGGAATTCCTTGATTTTGGTTATCATATTATTTAACATATTTATATAGTCAGCCCAGCTGATATCTATCTGAACTTAAAATCTATCTAGATAGAAAATATTTGTCATCATTTACCAACGCCATATTAAGTATCATTGCAGTTAAAATTATACACGGCGTAGACAGGAAATTAAATATATCTTAACTATTGCATAAAACATAAAAGTAACAAAACATTAAATAAAAGCTACCACATGATAACACTGCTAAATTTTAAAACGAGATTTCAATATATTTAATTAGTGACGGACCGAAATTTCGGTTTTGGCCAGTTCCCACCAAAAAATCTAGTTTCGGTTTCGGTTTCGGCTAAAAAACCAGTTTCGGTCGGACACTATATTTAATTAAAGGAGCGGCTTTAGCCGCTATTTTCAACAACGACCGTACCTCTTATTGTGATTTTAACCCATACTTCAAAATACCTGATCAAACTTAATTTGTTCTTAATTCTACGCGCAACATGCACTCTTATATCCATTATTCGTTAGCCAAGTTGTTTCTTACGTTTAAATGTTTTAATAAAAACCGACTTCACCATGACATATCCGTTTATAAACAGACGTAACAAATTAGCAATTAGCACAAATTGTAAGTCACATACAATTTGTGCTAATTGCTAGTAAAACCTTTTTAACCAACTTCACAAAAAAAGTTTTGCAATTCCAATTTTTTAATGTTTGTTACCTCATCAGATCTATCATCTAACAATGGAACGTGTCATACATTAACAACTGATTTTGCCGAGACTTTTTACAACTTGAGCTAACGTTTTGCAGCAACTATTTGTTACATGCGATGTTAACAATAATATTTGATTCAATTTACGTGGTATATGTCAATGTTATGCAGTAAGAAAATAATATATTATATTCTAATTAAATAAATTGCGCTATAAAGCTTCCAGAGGAGCCTACCACAAGTTTTAAAAGATTGTTCTAATCTGACTTCGACGACAAGGCTAGCTACGATACTGATACGGCTTGAGATTAAAATATGTCTATGGGCCAGTTACACCGGTTCTTGATAGCGCTAGTATGAAGAAATCTGACAGATTTTTGATAGCTTTTATATGGCGTCATGTGTCAGATAACTATCTAAGGCATTATCAGGATGGCTGGCCCTATGTGTAAAATTCATATCTGTGGTAAGCCCCTTAAAAGTTTCCTTCGAAACTTGAAAAATTTTAAAGTATACATTCCGTAAGTCAGGCACTCACGGAACATCCCAGAAACAAAAGTATAGTCAATATTGGATTGTGAAGTCGACTAATTAAAATCCACCTGTAGTAGAACCCACCGTATAAACCTCGTCTCACCAATTATCTTCATTCCTCTTCTGATTCCGTGTCAGAGTCCGGGATGGTGTTGAACCAATTCTCCCAGTTGGAAGGAGGGCCCATGGATCGCCTACGGACATTACATACCTACGTAAATACTTCCACAATCACCATGCTGTGTAAAGGTACTTTTACCCTGGATTAGCACATAGGATACTTTTAAATGCGGCTAAAGCTTAAAGTAGTCTCTGCCTACTGCAACGGGGAAAAGGCGTGATTTTATTTATATACTAGAAGTTCCCCGCGGCTTCGCCCGCATTAAAGACTTCTTTTATTTACTTACAAATTTTATTTCGTAAAAACCTTTTAAAATATAAGTCACTAGCAGCCCGCCCCGGCTTCGCACGGGTAGAACATATATGCCTACAAAATTTGCATCAGTTTGTTGCATCGAATATAAAATATGAACATATTTAACAACCATCGTCATATTTCATCCAATTTACACAAAACCTTAACGAATTATGCACCTAAACCTTCCTCATAAACACTCTGGCTATTGGTGAAAACCGCATGATAATCCGTTCAGTAGCTATTGAGATTATTGCGAACAGACAGACAGACGCAGTGATGAACTTTGTTTTATAATACTTACATAGTGATATTGGACGGCCCTTTGGCGTAAAGGATAGTTACCCTGATTCTGACCCGACGGTCGTTGGTTCTAATCCTAGCTATATACCTACCAATGAAAGTTTTATGTGCATTCATGAATCATGAGTTTTCGTACGTGGTAATGGAATTATTAAATCTACCAAAAAGTAGCTTACCACCAAGGAGTACATCTGCCGCCGTAACCTTACGGCGTTCCCCGACGCAAAATGTAGGGGTAATATACGTTTAACGTGTGTATCTGTGTGTCTGTCTGTAGCATCTTAGCACCTAACCGGATGAACCGATTTTGTTTTTATTATTGATAGTTTTTTTTTTGTTTGATAGATGTCTTCATCGAGAGTTTTCTTAGCTTTGATTCATGAAAATTCGTTCAATCGTTATAAAATTATGAGATTTTTTCTAGTTAATTGCGCTATGAAATCAACTTTCTTAGATCTGATCAATTCGAAAATCTTCTTCTTCAACGATATTGTAAGAACATGGAAGCCTCCTGGACTCTACAGAATACTCAAATCCTCACCAACTTACAGCTCGGATTTTAAATGTCGTGTTTAGAGTCATTGGAAAAAGCTATTATACATAGATCAGTCGGGATGGTTTAAAATATTATATTATATTATTATATATATAGATGAATATTATTTTATACAATAGATCATATTATACTATATTGACTTCAAATTGATTGTGATCGGTGGGGATCTACAACATAGCTAAGCTTATAATAATATTTTCGTAGTAACTATGACCTAATCTGTGGTTTCACTGCAAATATTTTACTAATTTTGCGATGCGTGTTTGTGAAATTCGTGATATTTTCTAGAGTTTTCATTTGAATTATATACTGTAAAGGACAATTTTAATCTATAATATGTGGCCAAGCTAATTAACGTAATTATTTGGATAAGGATTAATACTATATACTTGAAAATAGCCTTGGAAGTTATGTAATATTTTTTAACAAAAATTTTAAGATTAAAATGGTTACTGTGAGTCAACCTTAAGAGATAGACATATGCTGTCGCGGACTTTTTTGTAGGTCTTATTAAGTTGTACAACTCTTGCATAGAAAATATTCTTCTATCTATTTTCAATTAAGCAGCGTTCGTAAAGAAACGTGTTTTTTCGACCGTTTATTTGCCGACTTAGGTTGCAAATTAGGTCTCCACGAATGTACCTTTGATTTAAACGGGATAATATATAGCCTATTTTCATTCCGAAAGTCCATTCTATGTATTAGTGAAAGAATTTTTTAAATCGGTTCAGTAGTTTTTGAGCTTACTCATTACAAACATACAAAAATACAAAAATACAAATGTTCTCTCTTAATAATATTAGTATAGATAAACGATACCAATCATAAATGACATCAAAGAAGTAAAAGCCAAATCGGTTCAAACTTTGAACCCCCGTTTCATTCAAATTTCAGCGCAATCCGAAACAATATTGATTTCAGACTTTGTTACCCCACTTCATCCTTTTAGGGGTGGCATTTCAAAAAAAGTCTGAAACACGTATTTAACTTATTTATTTACTGAAGTACTTGTGCGAAGTTTCGAATAGAAAAGACTATCTAATCTTGTTTCTCCATACAAACTTTGAACCCCTGATTCATCCCCTTAAAGAGTGAATTTTGAAAAATCCTTTCTTAGCGGATACCTACGTCAACATTCTGCATGCCAAGTTTCAGCGCAATTCAAAACAATATTGATTTCAGACTGTGTTACCCCACTTCACCCTTTAAGGGGTGGCATTTAGAAAAAGTCTGAAACACGTATTTACTTTTTTTTTAAAGAACTTGTATGAATTTTCGAATAGAAAAAACTATCTTATCTTGTTTCTCCGTACAAACTTTGAACCCCCATTCCATCCCCTAAATGGGTGAATTTTGGAAAATCCTTTCTTAGTACACCTTTACGTACTAAGACAAATATACCCTCCAAATTGCAAGTCTCTACGACCAGCGGTTTAGGCTGTGCGTTGTCTGTCAGTCAGTCAGTCAGTATGTCAGGACAAAGATTCTTATAGTATTAGATGTAAGGCCACCGCTACTTACAGCCCGCGCGCATTTGTTTTTGCAGCAGGACGGCCGCGAAACTATAAAAATACCTGGTTGCGATAACGCAACGAGGTATAAGTAATTATAAAATTAACTGCAATAGCCCAAAATCACTTTTTTCGTCACTAAATTTCGGCTGTGCCGTCACAGTATGTATTAAAACGTCGGCACGCTTAGTTTTAATACAAATCGTAATACTTGTGTTATCTATCGATACTAATCCATACTAATATAAAAACTATTGTGTCACTCTGTCTGTTTGTTACCTAATCACGCCTAAACGGGCGATCCGATCTTACTGAAATTTAGCAAGGAGATACTTTATAGCATGAGGATGAACATAGGCTACTAAATTCTTGGTTTACGTGAACGAAGTCGCGGGTATCACCTAGTTGTACATATATTCTAACTAATATTATAAATGCGAAAGTAACTCTGTCTGTCTGTCTCACTTTCACGCCAAAACTACTAAACCGATTTAAATGAAATTTGGTACACAGATAGTCTAGAGCCTGAGAAAGGACATAGGCTACTATCTTCATTCTACTTATAATGCGAAAATAGGGTTGTAAGGAGTTAAAAGGGGGGATAAAAAGTTGTATGGAAGTATCGTTATTTTTAAAGCTAGAAGCTTGAAACTTATTGTTTAGGCTGTTGATTCGATATAAATAAATGACATTCAAATTTTGTATAAGTTTTACCCTCAAGGGTGTCAAATAACAATAGGGGTGAAAGTTTGTATGGAAATATGTAAGGTTTATGTAAATGTTTTACTGAACGGATGAAGTGGGGGGAAGAGAGAAGAGAGGGAAGGGAAGGGGGAGGGGTAGGGAGAGGGGAGAGGGGGGATTAGCGCAGTGTGGTACGGTGCGGTGTAGGTGGGATACGCATGTGTCTTATTGGTAAAATAATTAAAAATGCTACTCAAAGACACTATTCCAAGCGGACGAAGTCGCAGGCACAGCTAGTACATACATAAAATCAAGCCTTTTTCCCGTTGGGGTAGGCTGAGACTGCTTCTTTCCACATGCTACGATCCTGACACACGTCTTTCGCTTCTTGCACTTTTATGAGCGCCTTCATACAAGCTCGCCGGTTATAGGGACTTTTGACTTGGCGTTTCTTCGTTTCCTATCTGGTCATGATACGTTTGCCTAGGTCGGCCTCTACCGGCTGGCCCATTCACACTCGTCTTATAAATCTGTTTCGTCAGTCTTTCTTCATCCATCCTCTCTAGATGTCCAAACCATTTAAGCATCCCTTTCTCTATCTTTGTCACTACATCTTCTATCACACCACAACACAAATATGTACATATATGTCAGAGAAGGATCTCTTTATATTTGAATTGCAACCACAGACCTGCTACATATTAAACTTGATCGCATACACCGGCCCCCATGAGACCGACCTTGAACCGAGTTTGTCCCTTTCTTTTGTATGGACAACATATATATACCATACGTATACGATACATATAGTCTCGAACATATATAGGACTAGCATGTTGTTAGACAAGGACACACTCCCACCCTGGTGTCTCTCAATTGGGCCGTTTTGTTCTACAAAGCAATTACAACCTTTGTTAAAGCATACGGATTAAATTGAATTTATCAAAACCTCTGCAGTGCATCATCCTTTTATATTACGTCTAATATTGCAACGCTATGTGGCCGTATAGAGTTGAGAATGGTTTATCGTGCGTGTTGGTGTCGCTGTCAGGTCATCGCTGTGATCTACTTACTGTCAATAATGGAGAAAATACCGAAGGTGGTGGAGACATAGCAGGCTCTCCTACGTGCTATAACCCTTCTGCTTTAGTGCAGATTGACTGAAAGGGCGAATAGGGGGCATAGATGTAATAAAAAGGATGGTGCAATACAGATGTTTTGACAAATTAAATTTAATCCGTATGCTTTAACAATAAGGTTGTAATTGTTTTGTAGAACAAAACGGCCCAATTGAGAGACACCAGGGTAGGAGTGTGTCCTTGTCTAACAACCTGCTAGTCCTATATATGTTCTATACTATATGTATGGTATATATATAAGTTGTCCATACAAAAGAAAGAGACAAACTCCGTTCAAGGTCGGTCTCATGGGGGTCGGTGTACGCGATAAGTTTAATATGTAGCAGGTATGTGATAGGGGGCAATGCCCTTGACAAACGGCAAGACCATTCATATCTCTCAGACAAGCTACTCGTGACAACAAGCATTCTCCAAAATATATATCTGTGGTGTATACTGACGTCTGTTTGGTGACTGGCTGCGGCAGCGTGGCGGTGGCGGGGGCGGCGAGGGGCGGGGCGGGGGGCGCGCGCCGCTGTAACGTCTGCGTGCCGTCCTGTGCCTCGTCGGCCCATCCCTCCTCCAGCACCCATCTGGGTTACACATCATCATTAGTCAAAATGAGGGCCTAGTGCTGTACTGGGAGAATGGTCGGCTTTGACGCCAGAGGTACCGAGTTTAATCCCGCCGTGAACTAATGGATTTTTCTACGGAAAAATGTATGTGCGCTTTTCACAGTGGCTCTCCGGTGAAGGAAAAACATAGTTGAGAAACCAACAACCCCCGCATGGTGGTAGGAGACTATCTAGTGTCCGCCTGGCCAGCTACCGCCATCAAGTTAGAAAATATGTCGCCAAACATCTCATGTCTTCCGGCAGCTATCCTTGAGTGCCACTTCCCAATCTAGGTCTAGTGTGCTACCATCTTCGACCAACCAACTAAGCTGAGATTCTGGTCAAACGCTAGCCTATATGATATTAAAATTAAAAAGAAATATACATCCGCCGGACATACAAAAGCATTTTTGGCCAAGTTGAAACTGAAACGTACGCTTCGCTCGGTCAACAAAGGAATCATCAAAGGAATGAACAAAGTAATCAACAAAGGAATTAACAAAGTAATAGACAAAGGAATGAACAAAGGAATGAACAAAGGAATGAACAAAGTAATCAACAAAGGAATGAACAAAGTAATCAACAAAGGAATGAACAAAGTAACCAACAAAGTAATGAACACCAGCATCACCTGGAGCTGTTAGCAGACTTGCAGTTCTCGCACTCGCTGCGGTAGTCGTCGTGCTCGTCAAGTGACGCGCCGCCGCCGCCGCTCGACCCGTAGCTGCATTCACATGATGGCTGGAAGTTTATACATATAACTTATAGCATATATGATGGCACTTATACAGCGGAGTGGAAATTATAATTTATATAAATTAGCAACTGACACCGGCTGATGATGATGAGGGCAAATGGCTATACTAAAACAAGACACTAAACACTTTAAGCTTGTTTTAAATATTTTTTTATGTATTAGGTATATCCTAAAAGCTTAATGTAAAGTTGTCATGTGAGGTGGAAAGTATCAATTATTACAAAAAAAATAATCATCAAAATCAGACAACACAGTAAAAATGTATGTGAGGTTATACAAAAAATATATATACAGTACACGTCGACTTGTGACCTACTGCCTTTTCTTATTTCGTAAGTTAAATAAACACATCAACACTGTCTAGGGATATTTTGTATAAAAATTCTTAAACTCATAAAATACTGGCCGGTTTAAAAGTATTTTAATGAAAGCTTGTTTTGTAGGTCTTATGATGATGAAATGAATTATTCCAAATTAGAATTTGAAAAAATAAATGGAAAACAAAAGATTTGCGCCGCATAATTGTAGCGAAGTTCGAATATTTTTATTTACCTAACCTATTTTTTAATATTTTTTTGGTTCAAATTAAAGTTTTAATAAAAATCATCGGTTAATTTTGAATTTATACAACTGTATGCTTCATGCAGCGGCGCCATCTAACGAGAGACGAGATGTTAAGGGCAGTAGGCATGCTTCAAGCTGGGGCTACTCAACGGAGCATAGCCGAGGAGATTGGAACAAGACAAAACGTGATATAAAGGTTGTGGTCACGTTATCGTGCCACTGGTGAAGTGGCTGAAAGGCACCGGGTCGGGAAGCGCATAACCACCCAAAGACAGGACCAATGTCACAACGCAGAGGAAATCGCAGACGAAGATTAGAGTGGGCTCGAGAACATTTGCTATGGGAAGATAATAATGGTATGTAGTGCTGTTTACCGATGAGTCCAGATTCGGTTTTTATCCTGATTCACGAAGAGTACGTGTATGGCGAGCTCCTGGACGTTAGAAGCGTCTGCAACACCTTCAGGAAGTCCATACATAACACGGCGGAACAATTATGGTTTGGGCGGGTATTCGTGTTAATTTATTTATTTATTTATTTGGCTTCCCAGTAATAGTTACATTACAACAATACTTAGGTATACTTACACAATATATATAACTAAATGCACTTTTTTTAGGGAAGCACCGCATGCTTTTACAAAATACAAATTTTCTTTTTTTTATCAATATTACAGCAATTATGTAAGTCTAAATTTTGTCTTTATTTATATAAAAAATATTTACGCAAGCCAAATAACTTTGTTTTATTCTAAAGCATAGTCTGATAAATGAGCTCTACAAAAAAATATACATGTTGTATGTTAGTTGTAACACATTTGGAATAAATTGAGAAAATCAGAATATCCCTAGACAGTGTTGATGTGTGTATATTACCCAAATTCCACAGTCCTACCATTTGCGATCGAATACTTCCAGTCTTTAGATCCCGGCTTTACCATCTGCACAATGGTACAATAAAACGGGGCGGAGGGCATGGGGTCAGGTTTGAGTGTCACAGGGGGTAACACTGGGGCCGGCGGAGGTGACCCTCCCACTTCGGTGCTTTGTGCACGCGACCTACTCACTGCGTGATTGTTATATATACTGACCTTATCTACAGTGAGGGGCAGAGTGGTCTGCGACGGCGGCGCGGCAGGCAAGGGGTCAGGTTTGGGTGTCACAGGGGGTAACACAGGGGCCGGCGGAGGTGGCGACCCACCCACGTTGTCGGTGCTTTGTGCACGCGATCTACTGCCCGAGCCTGATAGGCGGAGACTCGATCTGAAGAAAACAACGTACTTATAATTAACCTGTAGGAACCTAGGACAGTAAAATAGCAATGGGTTTCGCATGTACAAAATATTATGGAAGAAATATTGAGTATGTATATTGGGAGTTCTCATTGTAAATCTTTTTTCTTTAAATATCTTATAGGCTAGCGTTTGACCACTATCTCACCTGTTGGTAAGTGATGAGTAAGTGAAGATGGTAAGCACGCTAGGCCTGAAATGGGAACTGACTCAAGGATAGCTGCTGGAACACATTAGATGTTTTGGCGACAGATTATCTAACTTGAGGGTGGTAGCTGGCCAGGCGGACACTAGATAGTGTCCTACCACCACGTGGGGGTTGTTACTCACAGTTAATCTGGCTAGCCACAGATACATACCGATACAGATTATTAATTTTTGCTGATTGATTTGTGTTAATTTGTGTAAGTTTGCTACCGTTCTAATTCATAACATCACAGAGAACCTACCGCAAGATATATAATTTTTTATAATATTATCTTTATGTTTCTAAATAGGACAGAGAAAATAAACTAATCGTGTGGAGCCATTACGAAGCAAAACAAAAATATCTATAGTATTGTTACGTGCGGGGTGGTATTAAAATGCCAATCCGATGAGATGATCGTTTATTTCCACTTGAACACTAGGTTAGCACAATGTTCCACAGTAGTTGTCCAAATCGTCTTGCACAATTATCAAAAGTCCGTTAACACACACTGAGGTCGTTGGTAATCACAATCACTGATTTCACTGTTCACAGTTCACAACACTAATTCACTGATAACACTTAACGATCACTTGGTCGCTATCCGCGCTTAGATGGTTACTCTGTCGCTTCCAAAGAATGACTGACTTAACGCCGCGGTGCGACACTTTATATAGGACACAATAATTATTATATATACATAGTTCAAAACAAAATATATACATAGTTCAAAACAAAAACGAGCCACGTGCCGAACGTCGTCGGGATTCAACGAACATTACCGAAGGTGTACAGAATCATGTCGGTCATTATAACCGGACATAATTTACATTTTTGTATTAAAAATGGGTCATAATAAGCGATATGTCACTGTAAGGGAAGTGGGAAGTCATTATATCCGACTATTTATAAAGAATTTCATATGAAAACCAAACTTCGTAGTATAGTTACGTCATAATAACGGGTTTGTCAATATAGGCGGAGTCATAATAAACGGATTCTACTGTAGGTACATTGACTAGGGTCGGGATTCCAGGAAGGTTACTTTTATGACGGTCGTGTCGGGTGTTTATAGCCCCTAATTACTCTATTGTTTCCCACGCTATTTTTGTTCGAGAAGCTTGGCGAAACATCGCGACTCGACGACGCGATGTAACAGTATATCGATAGTAATTTTACTTTATAACGTCGGTCATTTGCGAATACTGTCAATTTTATGTCAATAGTATCAAATTTAATTTCAAAAGCATCCTGTGGAGCGGGGGTGTGCTTCAAATGGAATCATACGAAAAATACAATACCTATCTCGCGTAGTAGTATTATGGTAAAGGACTGTACATATTGACACGATAGTTAATGGTAATTTGTAAGTAACCAATAAAAATATAATAAAACGAGAATATTGACTACATAGTAAACCTCAACCTCAAATTAGTGTAGTAATAATCAGAAACGCGCCGCTATCGAGTCCAGTCTTCAGAGTGCCGCGGCGGGTGCAGGACTCAGGACTGATCGATTTGTGAGGGCGTAGGGTACGCAAGAACGGTGTCAAAGGTCACGAGTACGGAAAATCGCTGTTTATTGTTTACAGCAATACATTTTGATACGGCAGGTGCACAGGTACATTAATATTTTTTAGGATAATTAGGTCAGTTTTCGGTATCAGAATCTAATGCTGAACACCCTCCTTCAGTATGTACAGTCTTTTATCAGTCACCCTGTATACGATATCTATGCCTTTAGTTGAGTAGAAGTCAGTCGCGCTCGTCGTGATTGGGTTAGTTAGTTAGAATTTAATACCCGCACTGTTACTGCTACCACAGCTGCGCAACAATTTTGCTAGCGCTTTTAGATCCATCCTGAAGTGTATACTCACTGGTCGAGACGAGCGTCTGTCGCGGAGGCTAGATCGAGATGTCTCGGCACGCTGCGGCCGGTATCGCGTCGCGCGTTCCACGCGCGGTGGAACGACCGCCGCACCTCCACGCCGGCCGGGGTGTTCACCTCCGCGCGACGGAACGCGCCCAGTTCTAGGGCTTCAATGGCGGTCGAGATGCGAGGGATCGTGCGGTGCCTGACGATACACATTATATTACTATTTCAGAATTATAGTATAATACGTGCCACTAAATATGAGACTTAGTAAACCTCGGGGTTTATATTGATTTATAGGCCTCTTTAGCGGTATGCGTTCTGAGGCGGGAGGAGACCGGGCGTCATCGTGTCACGGAAAGAGCCGATTCGATGACGCCCGGTCTCTTCCCGGATTCAAGGGGCTGAAGCAGGTAGCTTGGGGCGCCGTACCAGAGGTGTGAGCAATACTCCATGTGCGCGCGGACTTGTGCTTTGTAAAGCACAAGTCGCTGACGCGATGTGAAGTATCGCTTTATTCAGCAAACTGAGCTTCGCTTTGGCCTCCAAGTGACTCCTATACAGGATCTCACTAGATATTTCGACACCAAGGATTCCAAGACTGCTGGACTACTGTGAGAGGAATGCCCTGAAAACGAGAAGCTATTGAGAAGGGAGTTCTTTTTGCAGTTAATGCGCATACTTGTGTCTTAGTGGGGTTGAACTGCACTAAGTTACGTTCACCCCACTCAGATATTCTCTCAAGGGAGTTCTCGATCTGAGACACAAGTTTCTCTCTGCAATTCTGCACCTCAGAAGGAGAGGCGCTGACACGACCGGTATACTGCGCGTCACCCGTGCTATCATCTGCATAGCAATGTGATGAATGAATGTTGCTGACTTGCAACATTCATATTCATAACATATCATTGATATGCAGAATAAATAGAGTGGGCGACAACACAGAACCCTGTGGAACACCAGTGTTAATGCGCATTAGGTCGGACTTAAAACCGTTTACAACGACCGTAATACTGCGCCCATCAAGAAAGCTGGCGATCCAGGTGCAGATACCGTCTGGTAAGCCGTAAGATGGTAGCTTGGAAAGAAGCGCCGTATGCTAAACCTGGTCGAAGGCTTTTGCAATGTTCAGACTCACAGCAAGTGCTCCCCCTCTACTCTCTACCTACAGTTTCGGACTATCGGTGTGTTAGATACACTAGAAGATCACCAGCTGAGCGACCATGGCGAAAACCGAATTGTCGATCACTTATCAGCTGGTGCTCTTCAAGGTACCGGAGAAGCTGCGTATTGACAACACGCTCCATGACTTTACAGAGCAGAGAGGTTATTGCGATTGGCCTGTAGTTAGACGGGTCTGAACGGTCATCTTTTTTGGGTACCGGGTGAACCAAGGCACTTGGAACTCCGCTCTTGGAAACTTTTCCAAGAGCGTGGCACGTATCTTGAGGTGTAGGAGAGCAGAAATATGAATGTGAGACAACAAACATCCAACGCTCGCCGCACGCAGCTCAGTTCCAGTCTAGCTAATACGCATCTCCGCACAACTCCACTTTGATGGAACAAAGCTGAGATGTGCAGAGATGTCAGCAGTAAAGAATAAAAAATAAAAATAAAGGCCAAAAATAATATCACACGACTAATAGGATCAGACCCCGGTCCGGGCCTAATGTGTAGTGTGATATTTTTTGCCTAACTTGGCAAGTCCTTGAAGACTTTTATGTTTGTTACGGAATCACGCAAAAAATCGCTGGCTTGAATTGACATTTGACAAACAGGAAGTTTATAACCTGGAATAAAGTAAAGTCATCATAATTAACATAGACTCACAGAGCAGTGTGTAGATGCGTGTTAGTATAGAATCCCGGCACGTTGTGAGGCCGCTCGTGGTCGGGCTCGCGCGGCACTGATATCCGCCCGCTGATCGCTCCCAGTGACCCCGTCAGACGGACCGCGCGCGGTAGACCGGACACTGTGAATAATACAGATTCTGAATGATAACTAAGATGTAAATTGTTAAACACAATCCAAAATTTCATCGTACCGACGGGACTCGAACCCGCACCCCCCGGATTATTTTAACAATTTACAAAAATATAAAGTGTGAGACACTTCAAAGAAACATAATATTTTATTTACGCAGTGCAACATCTCTCGTCGGATTTGAAAACTGTAATGATTTCTTCCGAATGATTAACTTACGTAATAAGTAGTCATAGATGGCGCCACCAATGCATAATTGGGTTAACAAATGCAATCCACTAATTTCGTCGTATCGATGTATCGAACCGTGGCTTAATTGGCAGAGCACCTGGACGTGTAATCCGGGGGGTGCGGGTTCGAGTCCCGTCGGTACGATGAAGTTTTGGATTGTGTTCAACAATTTACAAAAATATAAAGTGTGAGACACTTCAAAGAAACATAATATTTGATAACTAAGATAACTTCCAACCCTGCCACCATTCTAACAAAAAAATCAAAAGCGGTTCATACTTTTTGGGAGCTAAGAATAGATTCGTTACCACAGAAAAACGCACAGATATCATGTCAATCTTATAAGACTTATAAGACTACCCCACTTTTTGCTTCGGGGGTAACAAAAACAACTTACTGTTAGGAGCGAGAGGATAGTGTGGCATGGGGTTGACTTCTCTCACTTCGGTCGGGTGGACGTTTTGTAGTAACGGAGCGTTGTAGCAGTTCTGAGGATTTGGTATCTGAGAAATGGAAACAACATTATAAGTGAAGAGAACAAGAAAACTTTTGCCGAAACCGAAACTGATTTCGGAAGTTGTCGTACACGCTCGCCTAACTTCGTTTTTCGCGCCAACGCTTTGGCTGACGACCCTGTTCGGGAATTGTCGTGCGCCGTCCGGATAGCTCTGTAGCAATCGTAGATGGGAGTATTAGTGTAGATTATATTAAATAAATGATTATAACAAAATTAATATACTGTGTTTCCATTTCATGTCGTAATTAATGCAGAATAATGGGTAAAATGCACCAAATTTTAGTATTTTAAGGAATTTTATACTTGACCACGTGAGTTTCGGTTTCGGTTTCGGCCGAAACTGAAGCCACGGCCCAATATTCGGTTTCAATTTCAGTATAGGCCGGAAAACCAGTTTCGGTCGGACTCTATAATTTAGTTTACAAGATGTTTCCCCGCATGGTGGTAGGACACTATACAGTGTTCGCCTGGTTACCACTCAAGTTAGAAAATCTATCGCCGAACATCTAATGTGTTCCGGCAGCTATCTTTGAGAGCCAGTTCCCATTTTAAGCCTAGCGGGATCTTCGACCGCATTATCACTTACCAACAGGTGAAATAGTAGTCAAACGCTAGCCTAAAATATATTTTTTAAAAAGATTAGACTCACACTAACATATACTGTGTATATGTACATTACATATGTATATAACACATACTATACGGCAAGTATCAAAGCTTGTAATGAATGTATGTACCTGTTGAACTGGTCGCGGCATATTGACGTATCCGTGTCCGTTGCAAGTGATGACGTCATCGGGCCGGGTCATAGCCTCCACGGTCGCGGGGTACGACCGGTGGTATGGGCCTTCTGACATCAATCTGAACACAATTAATAAATATGTATTTTAATACTAGAAGATACACAATTTTTTGAGAATAGAACTGATTTTTTTGTAAAAACAGAAATTTTGTGTAGTGGTAGGACTTCTGCTAGTCCGCCTGGGGCGTTACCACCACTTTGCCAATTAATTTTTTAGCCGTGAAATAGGAATGTTTTTCGGTTGAAATGGCAATGAATCTTTATGTCTTAAGCTAACAGGCGCAGTGCAGTGACATGCAAAATTCTGGCAATTCAGAATTTTGCATGCCGCTGTATCTGTTATAGGTAGACGTCATCGCTTACCATCAGGCGAGCGTCGTGCTTGTCCTGTTACCTTTTAGCATAAAAAAAAAATAAAAATACCTAATGCTTTCTCAATGAAAGTGTAAGACCCAGATTTAAATCTCTGACATAACTTGGAGATTACCTACGAAAATAAATAATCATTCAAATCGGTTCACAATTGACGGAGTAATCAACATAAACAAAAACATACAGACGACATACGACGACGGACGCCTCCGGCCTCGCACTTTAATAATAATATATTACCTGGCATTTTCAGCTCGACACTGTGCCACGACCTCGTCATAGGGCGGGGGTGCCTCGCCGCGGGGCAGGTAGTTCCCGTGCGGCTTCCACGCCCCGAGCGCCGTCTCGCAGGTCCCACTCATATATGCCATACTGCCGCTTATGTATCTGCAAATATTTAAAATGTCATTTGTTATATTCCTTTCTTTTATGTACTTGGTTATAGACTGCGGCGGTGGTACAGCTTAATGGAGATGCAGCTATACAGCTACTAAATACCTAAAGTCAACCAAAGCGTTAAAGTTAATGGGAAAAAAGTTTCCAATGATATATATTAGTTGGTATAAAGCTTATCAGTCTCAAAAGATTTAAACTGTGTAACATAAAGTTGCTTGTAATATGAAGAATACAAGAATGGCTGGCAACCCTATTTCAATATTTTTTTCAAATGACAGCTGAATGGCTCATTACTTTTTTTTTAATAGCTAGTAGCTGTCACTGACCCATCATATTGGTCCCACCGAGGATGTGAATCTGCCATTTGCTTGTTTCATTCATTAAGAATTCTATACATCTTTTATTACATTGATACCTCTATGGTACTCATTACTATACTGGAGGGCTATACTAGACGTTGTCCAACCCGATCACAGCTCCACCTACCAGATCCAATTGTGAATCTAAACCACCCAGAGACCAATTTAAACATGACGACCAACAAACATCAATATATTGTATTTGAAATCAATAATATTATACCTATTAAAGATAGACAATCCATTTTCAACCCAGTGACACCTCAATAGCTTCTATAATTTACAGATTCAATTAATCTGACATACCCGATGCTTGTCAGACTCCTTTGATCATCAGCATGAGTGGCTCTACGTCTCTTCTGCTTGCGTACCCTATAGACCACCAGCAATACGGTAGCTAGCACGACAGCCGCGGCACCTCCCGCCGCCACGCGAACGTTGGCCTCTGCCGAATCAGCCGGCTTCACTACGTCATCCAGGCAGATGAACTCGCAACACGTCACCCCCACTCGGAAGGAACGGCAATCCTGACAAAATCATGTTATTTTTTTAGTGACATAGATGAAGAAATCTTGCAGTGACGTGTGATAAAATTAAGTGGTGAGATTTGATCAAATCTAGCAAATATGTTTTTTTTTATTTGGCTACCTTTTATATCTAGGCGTTTGACCACTATCTCACCAGTTAGTATGTGATGATGCAACCAAGGATTAGAATTCACAGAAGATCTGCCCGAAATTAGCCGAGCCGAATCAAAATTTCATCTAGGCTGATTTCTGGCAAATCTTCGGTATAGTGGCGGGTCAGAGTGGCTCTAGGATCCTCGATGCCGGGTTGGAGAAGGGACGCTTGTGAGGTGTATTTTGTAATTGGCTGTAGAAGACTTTTACTTCCCTAAGAATCTCTGGCTTAGAAGCGACGACACTCCCGCTAGAAGTAGTCAACTTCGTCAGATGGCTTCAGCGCAGCTGTTGGACAAAGACTTTTGACCCCCGGTTTTGCTCGATTGCTTCTTTAATTGAGCGTGTGTTGGAGCTCCGGAGGTCACGTCGTACCAATGTAAAATCTTTTTATTTAGGGTCCGTTGATCTGAGGAAGGAGGCGAACGAGGCTCTGGCGACCGACAAATGACGGGATATCCATTCAGAGGACGTAGCTAAATACCACAGGCCGGTGACGGGCAGCAGCGTCACCGGTGCGAGAAGCTACGTCCTGCGATCACCAAACCCGACTGCCCAGCGCGTGGTGATTATTTGGGCAAAACCTTCATGGCAACCACAACCACACAACGGCCCCAGTTCCCGGTCGCCCCGCTATTCCTGACCAAGGCGGCGGTTACGGTAACGGCGGGGCAGGGGGTGCTAAGAATCCCCGGGCGATGGAAGGCCGCCAAAACTGACTGACCCTGGCTACATTTAACGGACGCACGCTACGGCTTGATACACACTTGGCATTTCTGGACGAAGAGCTGAAAAAATAAGGTGGCATATTCTGGGGTTATGTGAAGTCCGAAGAGAGGGGGAGGACACCGTTACCCTAGAATCAGGCCATCTTATGTATTTCAGAGAGGGAGACAACCATCCCAAGGCGGCGTCAGGTTCTTGGTCCTCAAGATCCTCTCTGACAACGTTTTAGAAATCTCCAGTGTGTCGACAAGGGTAGCGAATCTTGTGATTTAACTCACTGAGAGGTATAACCTCAAGGTTATCCAAGTATACGCACCGACTTCGGCACACTCGGACGATGATTTGGAGGAAATGTACGAGGACATTTTCAAAGCCTTGCACACAACCCAAAAGGCCCACTACAAGGTTGTAATGGGGGATCTCAACACTAAAGTGGGAGTACAAACAAGCGGCGAATCGGTAGTAGGACCACACGGATTGGGAAGCAGAAATCATAGGGGGCAAATGCTCGTCAACTTCGTAGAAAAAGAGGGGCTTTTTCTGATGAATTCTTTCTTCCAGAAAAATCCCCAGCGGAAGTGGACGTGGCAAAGCCCCGACGCTATGACCAAAAATGAGATCGACTTCATTATGATGTAACGAGGTATTTCGACTCGTTACATATTTTTCGCTTGGAAGCACATTTCAGCTTCTAAGACTGACAAAATTACCTTTTGGTTTTAAAGAATTTAGAACATTTTCGTATTTAGCCATTTTTAGTCGATTTTAAATAATCGAGTTACTACTTGGTCTGTGGATCATTCAATATCCTATAGACAATCTTTCAAAAAAAAAAATTTGACATCTGTCAATTCTCGATCGGAGACTTCACTTTTTCTTGCCCCTAAGCATACGAGGGTCATTCAACAAGTACGTAGCCTCATCGCCCGATGGCACTGCGATTACAAAAAAATTTTACCATAGTACAGTGCAATGTTTTTGAAGCCTATTGTCAAAGTTTTAAACAATGACCTCTATTAGTTTTGTTTTAATAGCCTTTGAAAGCGAACGTGTCGGTCAGTTTAACAAAAATGGAAAAAGAGCAGTATCGTTCGGTGATTCGATTTTTATTTTTGGAAGGGAAAACGCGCAGTGAAATTAAAAATCGCTTGGTTGCTGTGTACGGTAACTCTTCTCCTTCGATGGCAACCGTCAAGAATTGGTTTAACGAGTTTGCTCGTGGCCGCAAGTCGGTTTTTGATGAGCCACACCCAGGTGCCCCGAAAACGGCTACTACGGAGGAAAACATAAAAAAAATCCACGATCTCGTGTTGGCAGACCGCCGATTGAAGGTTCGCGAGATAGCTGACACTGTGGGCATTGCAGATGAAACGGTGCATCATATTCTCCACGAAGAACTGGGCATGAGAAAGCTGTCAGCGCGATGGGTGCCGCGTTTGCTCACACTGGACAACAACTACGACAACGCGCCGGCTCACACCTCTGCCGTCGCCATGGCCAAATTATTAGAATTGCGCTACGAATTGCTGCCCCATCCACCTTACTCTCCAGATTTAGCCCCCTGTGACTTCTTTTTGTTTCCAAACCTAAAAAGTCACTCGCCGGGAAAACATTTGGGTCGAATGAGGAGGTCATCGCCGCCACGGAGGCCTATTTTGCAGACTTCAGGAAAACGTATTTTTAGACGGGTTAAAAAAGTTGGAGAATCGCTGGGCCAAGTGTATTGAGTTAAAAGGAGATTATGTAGAAAAATAAATCGGCACTTTTCGAAAATTTTCGTTTTTCTTTTGTAGGCTCAGTATTTATTGAACGACCCTCGTACAAAGGGCTCATTTTTGATTACATTTTATAAATCTGATTCTACAAAAAGAATCCGATATTTAAATCGCTTTTGCGATGATACTCGGCGTGCTTATGGTGTAGTGCCATATGATAACGTCGTGATTTTGCGCCTTTGGCACTGTTTGTGCGACGATGGGTGTCGTCAACTGTTTGTGCGACGCTAGATGTCGTCGTCTATTTTGAGCGGTGTGCTCGACGCCGAATTGTTGGGTTTGCTTTGGAAGAGATTTGTAATAGCCATGCCGCGCTCTCGACTTCACCGGACGCTGCAGCTAAGCGAATTTCATTATAACTCTTTTTATTACCCTTAAAACTTTAATTTCATATTCGCAAGATGCAAGAAAGACATTAGAAAGAAAGACAATAACCAAATTTCAGTAGTAAAATGTAAAATAAATTAACCTCAAAAGTAACGAAAACCGAATGGTATTTATAGTCAAATGTTTAGACATAGTATTCCGGCTTTAACTAAGTAATGTGTAACTCACTTTGGGAGGTAAGGGACGTTTCGTGTATTAAAATTTATCATACATTCCCAAAACAGTGTTATCATTTGCCTGTCCCCCGGTCCGAGATTAAAAGTCTCAATGAAACCGCTGATTTATCCTGGTAAGTTTTAGATCTTGGTAGAACAAGGGCGCTCGATATTCATAAATACTGTCTACCTAACATTAGTTTTTAGCTTTTTATACTGTATAACCTTCATGTTACAACTAGTAACGATTATATTTTTATAAACACAATTTTTTTATTACAATGACAGACAAAAAGCGCATATTTAGGGATGTCTCAGTGATCACTAGGTTTAAAACCGGCAGTGATCACCAACTAGTTCGAGGCTCTCTAGATATTGACTGCAAACTTGAACGTGTTTGTCTAATGAAGTCCACGCTCCGACCCAATATGCTACAATCTGTGGTCGGGTCTGAAACATTCCAGCTGAAACTGGAAAACCGATTTGCTGCACTGGAAACCACAATTAACGTTGACTTTGACCAGGATCTCGACCATGTGGTGGACATCCTCAGAGAGGAAGGGACAAAACTTTGTGAGACGCGAGGTGCTGGCAAGGAGTAAATCATGGGTAAAATGCACCAAATTTCAGTATTTTAAGTAATTTTATACTTGACTACGTGAGTTTCGGTTTCGGTTTCGGCCGAAACTGAAGCCACAGCCGAATATTTGGTTTCCGGAAAACCAGTTTCGGTCGGACTCTAAAGTATATACAATATTTTTAAGTATGTTATTCCATTAACTATTTATGATCTTTGTTAAATGAAATGCATCAAAGCATTTATTTAACACTAGCAGCCCGCCCCGGCTTACGCACGGGTAGAACATATATGCCTACAACATTTGCATCAGTTTGTTGCATCGAATATAAAATATGAACATATTAAACAATAACGAATTATGCACCTAAACCTTCCTCTTAAACACTCTGGCTATTGGTGAGAACCGCATGATAATCCGTTCAGTAGCTATTGAGATTATTGCGAACAGACAGACAGACGCAGTGATGAACTTTGTTTTATAATACTTACATAGTGATATTGGACGGCCCTTTGGCGTAAAGGATAGTTACCATGATTCTAACCCGACAGTTGTTGGTTCTAATCATAGCTAAATACCTACCAATGAAAGTTTTATGTGCATTCATGAATCATGAGTTTTCGTACAGTGGTAGTGGGATCATTAAATCTACCAAAAAGTAGCTTACCACCAAGGAGAACATCTGCCGCCGTAACCTTACGGCGTTCCCCGACGCAAAATGTAGGGGTAATATATGTTTAACGTGTGTATCTGTGTGTCTGTCTGTAGCATCTTAGCGCCTAACCGGATGAACCGATTTTGTTTTTATTATTGATCATTTTTTTTTGTTTGATAGATGTCTTCATCGAGTTTTCTTAGCTTTGATTCATGAAAATTCGTTCAATCGTTATAACACTATGAGCTTTTTTCTAGTTAATTGCGCTATGAAATCAACTTTCATAGGTCTGATCAATTCGAAAATCTTTTTCTTCAACAATATTGTAAGAACATGGAAGCATTGACCTGATGCTGGGACATCTCCTGGACTCTACAGAATACTCAAATCCTCACCAACTTAGAGCTCAGATTTTAAATGTCGTGTTTAGAGTCATTGGAATGGTTTTAATGAAAAGATTATACATAGATCAGTCGGGGTGGTTTAAAATATTATATTATTATATATATAGATGAATATTATTTTATACAATAGATCATAGTATTATACTATATTGACTTCAAATTGATTGTGATCGGTGGGGATCTACAGCATAGCTAAGCTTATAATAATATTTTCGTAGTAACTATGACCTAATCTGTGGTTTCACTGCAAATATTTTATTAATTTTGCGATGCGTGTTTGTGAAATTTGTGATATCTTCTAGAGTTTTCATTTGAATTATATACTGTAAAGGACAATTTTAATCCATAATATGTGACCAAGCTTATTAACGTTATTATTTGGATAAGGATTAATACTATATACTTGAAAATAGCCTTGGAAGTTTTGTAATATTTTTAACAAAAATTTTAAGATTAAAATGGTTACTGTGAGTTAACCTTAAGAGACAGACATATGCTGTCGCGAACTTTTTTGTAGGTCTTATTAAGTTGTACACTCTTGTACAACTTAAGTAGTGACAAGTTGTACTCTTGCATAGAAAATATTCTTCTATCTATTTTCAATTAAGCAGCGTTCGTAAGAAACATGTTTTTTCGACCGTTTTTTTGCCAACTTAGGTTGCTAATTAGGTCTCCATGAATGTACCTTTGATTTAAACGGGATAATATATAGCCTATTTTCATTCCGAAAGTCCATTTTATGTATTAGTGAAAGTTCAGTAGTTTTTGAGCCAAATCATTACAAACATACAAAAATACAAAAATACAAATGTTCTCTCTTTATAATATTAGTATACATGTAGGCAGTATTAATATACGCACATATACACGTCAAAATCATAAATCATTATCAAGTAAATATAGCAAAAGCAGAATTTAACACTTTGAAGAAAAAAACAAAAGTAATGACCATCAATCATCAACCAAACAAAATCAATCAAACAAAAAAATCAACAAGTCATCCAATCGTTGATGTCAGACTATTAACAAATTATTAAAGTAGGGTTGTCAACCATACAAATACTGTGGTGTGTTTCATTACTTCAGACGCAACGCATTAAATAACTGTGTTGTTTTATGTTGTCCCTAAATGTTTCATTCCAGAACTCAGACAAGTTTAACCGATCTATACCAGCACACCAGGCAAACTCCTACACTTGTTGTCTACTCTATCCACACGACATTGGCAAAATTGTGGTAACACTGCAAAAGCCACCAAAGAAAAGTTGAAGTTGAAGAGAAATACAAGTATGAAAATGCATACCTATATTTATGACATGTTCTCATCAAATTAATATTAATTATATATGTCTAGTCTACCCCACAACCAACGGTTTTTATAGTAGATAGACCAAGCTTTAGACCACTATCGTACCTGGTGCTAAGTAAACGAAGACGTGATCGACAATGTAGCACGCTTGCCTGGAAGATAAATGTTTACTTGAGATTTAAACACCTCCAGTTTATACTTATTCAAAGTAAGTATATGCAACTAGAGGATACTACATAAACCTATGGTATAGAGAGGACTGATTATTAAGCATGTTGACAATAGTTTTATGATTTATAGATGATTTTATTGAAACATTTAAGGTCACAGTACCTGGGGAGGGGAACAGAGGACCGCCTTACACTCCAAGGGCACTCCATTGTCACACACGCAGAGGGTACAAGTGTCGGGCCCTGGCACATAGTGAGTGCCATGCGACACGAGTCTGCCGCGCAGATCTGTGCAGTCCCGCTGGCCCGACGCATCTGGAACAATATCTCGCCTTAGGAACAATGCACATTTTTACTGATCTTCACTCTCAAATGTCATAGTTCACACAACACTTACGAAAAAAAAGCAAAATACACAAACACAACACCGTCCACCCGAACATCATGAACGCTTATCTATAATCAAATTATCACTGAAACCATAATTCCCATTTTTATGGATGGACTTTTGTCATACAATCGATATTCGCTCAACGGTAGCGGTTCAATTCAATGCTCATGTAAAATCTTTTTGATCATGCGTCTTGGATGTTTCGTTTCGTTTCTGTCTGTTCTCTTTTCTCTCACCTCTCTGTCTGAGTTCAGACTCAGTCAGACACTGTCACTGTTGGTCAAGTGACAGTGACGTGGGGTGCGTTTTTTTTTTGGTTTCATTATGACTCCACACAATAAGTGTATTAAACCAGTGTCAAGTATTATTATTTAGATGAAACTAATGAAAAAAAATAGAACGCACATAGCATGTTTTACAACATTGTACTGTTTCCCTACACTCATTCACCGGCACTTAATGACTAATAACCAACATTTATAACACATTGACTCGCGGAAGAACACTAGTTTTAGGAAAAAAAATGGTTGTTTTGTCTGTAAAGTTGGTTTACGGACGATAAACGGATGAGTCCATTCTCCATGGGACGATAGTTGACGTGACAATGTGATAACAAAACATTGATGAAATCAGCGCATGCGTACAATGAGCGTAACGGGACACTTTTTCGTGCATGCATCCGGCGTTCATCGATTTATTAGACATAGTCACGTCAAAAATACAATGAGAGCACACACACTTTTTCACGTTCCCGCCAAACTTTCCAACAAGGTGCGTTATTATACAAGGTACTCTGTGGGTGCATTCACGCCATTACCCGAAATACAACCAAATGCTCTAACCACGTTCATTACCTCAGAGTGTCACACTCGATAGACGCAACTGACTAGTGAAGCGCGCTGTATGAATGAGTACATTACATAATACTGAGTGACACTGACAGATGACGGTGATATTAGTGACAGATTAATTGACAGTTAAATTAGATGCGTTCTCGTTGCAACATATTAGTAAATTTATTCTCGATATTATTTAGGACTAGTTAAATATTTGTTTATAATTAATTGATCTAGATCAACAATTTTCTATTGGTAATTGGGTATTGTGTAATTGTTTTGACAGTTATCTTATATCTGAAAGTGAAAACGAGAATTGTTCACTGTTGTGAATGGTGAGTGAAAGAAATCGGGGAGGGGAAGTGAAGTTGAGTTGACTATCTGATTTTACGTGATTTTTGTATAGTTTTTAGAGGCTATGAACTAAAATGTTTAACTCTTGAAATAATGCCATATGATGGCAGGTTTGGGTGATTATACCGGATATAACAGGCCTTTCGGCCTGGATCCAAACAAAGAGACCCATGATTTGTATGATACCCGCTATCAGCAAATTTATGGATACCATACACCAGTCACCGAGGAGTTCCAGGGTCCTCCCTTGGTCATGGATGATAATCCAGAAGAAGGTAACTAACTCTCAGCTAATAACCCTAATAATACATGTAATTATCAATAAAAACATAAAAATAAAGGAGAGCCTTTCTGAAACTTATAATGTACATTGTTATTGATTATCTTTGTTTATAGTGGCTCATTAGCAGTTATTAGGATATTAATACTTATTTAATTAATCAATTACCATATATTCTAAAGTTGTGTCATGCATTATCAAAGGAGATGTGCCATAACATTAATGTGCAACATATATTATAATGTAATTTGTTAAATATGTTACAGACAACAATACTTACATAACTACTGCAATAAGTGTTGCAAGTCTTGTCACTGAAAATCTGCTCAGTCATCCATTCATTGTGCTCCGTCGCCAATGTCAGGTTGGTTCACTCTTCGATTTTATGTAACTTTATTGTAAACTCATTATTTACTTTACTCTAACCCTACATAGTTAAAATATGAATGTTTGTATGTTTGTTATTTAATCACACTAAAACAGCTGAATGAATTATGATGAAGTTCAGCAATTAAATAGAAAATTAAACAACCTAGTGGATGAGACATATTATTGTATGATGCAACATTCTGGCAATACCAAGTTTTGCATGCCAAAGAATGAGAGTCTGACCAGTCTAGGCCTAGTGTGCTGACCATATTTGGCCTCATCATTGCTTGTTACCAGGCGAGATAGTGGTCAAACACTAGCCTATCAGATATAAAAATAATTACATAAAATTAAAGAAAATAGCTGAAAGTTTCAATGCTGTGTAAGCAATGTTTTTCCATCAACAATATCACCACGCAGGTCCACAATAACCTGAAGAATGCGCACATAGTTCCTTACACTCTGTTGCCTGTAGTGGTCCGACTTCATCGGAGACAAGATTTCACGACTCTGTGGAAAGGTATTGGATCCACTTGCATTGTAAAAGGACTCAACTTGGCTGTGGAAGATGTTGTCGCCAAAGGGACAGGATGGCCCAAGTATGTGCTAACTTAATTGTTCTAGTCGCAGTCTCAATCACAATCATTATTAGTTTGAGGTTGTTTCAATTAGTTTGAATTATAGGAATAGTGTGCTACATATTTAATTATTAATATTAAAAATATATAAGCAGGAAATAAAAAAAAAATCTTCAATTTAATGTTTGATATATTTATATTTATTCTGAATGTTTAATATTCTTTTATACACACACACATATTGAGTTCAAGCAAAATGTAGAACATTGTAATAAATTCTTCACCTACAACATATTTTTCTCTACATATTTTTTTTATGTTGCATTTCTTTACATTTGCTATAAGTAGAAATGTGCAGTTTGTACTGAATTGAAACTGCTCTTCTTTTATATGCTGTGTCAGATAACAACCCTTACTTCTTTCAAATTATTTTAAATCTCTATTTATAACTTTTCAGAGACATCAGCAAATGTGGATCAGTTTTGCAGTTCCTTCAGCACATAACACTGAAATGGTAAACATTACAACTCATACATTAATTAATTGTTATTGAAGGGCTAGATAAACCCTACAGATTTGGTCGTGTTCAAATTTCAATAAATGCTGTAGCATTCAGGCTTTTTTAGCAGGTTGTAATTTCAGTTTCTAGATTTTTTTGTATTCAAAACTTTATTTTTAACAGACTTTAAAAAAAGGGGGGCTTCTCAATTTAACTGTATATATATATATTTTTGTATGTAGCTTCACGGATAACTTCAACCTATATGAACTGATTTGATAATACTTTTTAACCGACTTCAAAAAAAGGAGGAGGTTTCTCAATTCGACCGTATATATGTTTTTTATTTTTTATGTGTGTTCGCAGATAACTTCGTCGTTTATGAACCGACTTTGATGAATCTTTCTTTGTTGGAAAGGAGATATCTCAAGTGTGGTACCATGGTTTTATCGAGGTTTGATAAGTATCTCCAGAGATATGGAAATAAACACCTCAAAATTGGTACTGAAAACTAACGATCTTATTTTTGTTGAAAAGGATATATCCCAAGGGTACCTTTTTAATTTTATCGAGATCTGATAAGTGTCTCCAGCGATATGTCGATAGTACCTTTGTAATTATATCGAGATCTGATAAGTGTCTCCAGCGATATGTCGATAAACGTCTCAAACTTGCAACTGAACTCTTGCGGCATGGAAGTCGGTTGTTTTAGTTTCTAAACTATCTTATGACTACAGCAAACATTTTAAAAAATAATCTAGGTCCAGGTCGAGCAAGAAGGTAGCTGCCAAGGCCAGAGATCAGCATATTACGAGGATTGGTGACCGACTCGCCAGTTATCTGTCAGGAAGTAGAGAGGTTTTGGTCACTTGCCAAAGCAGCCGAGGGTAACTTCTGCCAATCCTCCCTACCAGCCCTACGAAATTCGGATGATAGCCTGGCCCATCCTGTTAAAGAAAAAGCCGATCTTCTTGGTAGTATTTTTGCATCTAACTCTACCCTCGACGATGGGGATTTATCACCGCCGATTATCCCGAGATGTAAGAGTTCCATGCCAGAAGTATGCATCTCACAGAGAGCAGTACGGAAGGAACTCTTTTCCCTTGATGTGCGAAAATTGAGTGGGCCAGACTGCATTCCGGCGATCGTCTTAAAGAGAGGTGCTCCCGAGTTGACTCCAGTGTTAACGCGCTTGTTTCTGCTCTCCTATACCTCAGCATACATGCCCCATTCTTGGAAAGTTGCCATGGTCCACCCAATACCCAAAAAAGTGATCGCACTGACCTGTCTTAACTACAGGCGTATAGCAATTACTTGTCTACTCTGCAAAGTTATGGAGCGTGTTGTCAACACGCAGCTTCTGCGATACCTCGAAGACCACCAGCTGATAAGTGATCGTCAATACCGTTTTCGTCATGATCGCTCAGCTGGTGATCTTCTGGTGTATCTCACACACCGATGGTCTGAAGCTGTAGAGAGTAGAGGGGAGGCACTTGCTGTAAGCTTAGACATTGCGAAAGCCTTTGACCGAGTCTGGCACAAGGCGTTTCTCTGCCCTAGCCCCTCTGGTAGGCCGTAAGATGGAAGCTTGGAAGCTTCCATCTTACGGCCTACCAGAGGGGCTTTGCACATGGGTCGCCAGCTTCCATATCGGTTGTTGTTGATGGTTTCAAGTCCAACCAAATTCCCATCAACGCTGGTGTCCCACAGGGTTCTGTGCTGTCGCCTACTCTATTTATTTTGCATATCAATAATATGTTGCAAATTGCCGACATACATTGCTATGCAGACGATAGCACGGGTGACGCACACTATGCCGGTCGTGTTAACGCCTCTCCTTCCGAGGTGCAGGAATACAGAGACAAACTTGTGTCTCAAATAGAAAACTCTCTTGATAAAGTCTCCAAATGGGGTGAATGTAATTTGGTCCGTTTTAATCCTACTAAGACACAAGTTAGCACTTTTACTGCTAAAAAGACTCCTTTTTCCGTAGCTCCCCGATTTCAGGGCGTTCCTCTTACAATATCCAACAGTCTTGGGGTCCTAGGCATCGACATTTCTAGTGAGGTCCAATTTAAGAGTCACCTGGAAGCCAAAGCAAAACTTGCATCCAGGAAGCTAGGTGTGCTTAACAGAGCGAAGCGATATTTTACACCACGTCAACGGCTTCTGCTTTACAAAGCACAAGTTCGACCACACAGGCGCTGTAGAGAGTAGTATCCGAGCTACCAGCTTCAGCCTCTTGACTCCTTACAGCGAAGAGCCACTAGAATTGTCGACGACCCCGAGCTCTGTGAAAAACTGGAGCCACTCAGCCTCCGTAGAGACGTCGGAGCGCTATCCATCTTTTACCATGACACACATTTTACCACTTTAGACGTGCCTATCTTTTAAATGATTGACTTTGAGAAAAAATGATTTTAGAAACCTCAATGTCATTTTTAAAGACCTATCCATAGACACACCCCACACGTGTAGGTTTGAAGATTTTTTTTTTGTTCAGTTCCATGTATGTTATGCCCCCACTTAATCTTTTATATTTTTTATTTTTGTATAAAAATCGCGGAAAGCAGTTCACAGAATACATCACCTACCAAGTTTCAATTCTGTAGTTTAATAGTTTCGTAATAAAATAGCTATGACATACGGACGGACAGACAGACATGACGAATCTATAAGGGTTCCGTTTTTGGTATTCGGCTACGGAACCCTAAAAAGGGTATCCACAAACTCCTTAAAGATCGGCAACGCATCAACAGCACTCATGGTGTTGCAGTTGTCCATAGGCGACTGTAACCGCTTACGATCAGGCGGGCTGGGCTGTCTGCTTGTTTGCCATCCAAACATTTTAAAAAAATCTAGCCTAAGCAATCTATAGCATTTTCAAGTGATGCACTTACCCTTTGTACTACCAAATAGATGATAATACCAGATGCACTAGCATCACTTGAAAATGCTATAGCTCTGATATATATTATGCTGTTCTTTAACAGCATTCAATTTTTTTATCTAATACAAAATGTTTAAATAAAACCTACTATTATTATTGCAGTGTGAGTTTAGCCATCATCACACCATTTTACTCAGCAAGTCTGGTGGAAACCGTTCAGAGTGATATAGCTAGTGACAAGCCAGCTCTCTTTGATGTGTTTCGAGATGGGTTTGTACGATTGCTGGAGTGGGGGACGCCCAGCCGTGGTCGCATGCTGCCAATATGGGCCATAGTGATGCCGACAGTGGCTCTTGGAGTCTCTAAGTACTTAGCACAGTAAGTTAATTTCATGTATTGATTTATAATTAGACTCATTAACATTTCAAAATTACCCACATTGATTTGTAGTTATTATGATTTTATAATTTATATAAGTATGGTTAGTATAAATATGACTTAAGCATAGAAAAGATGATTTATTGAATTACGTTCATTTGGATTTATTATGACTTTAAACCACTAATTTAACATGACTTACGCGATGTCGATCATTAAATAGCATAAGTCACATTATATTCTAGGTTACAAACCATAATATTTGATGAATGGTTGATGATATGAAATGGTTTTTTTTTAATTTTTTATTCGTTATAGTTAAGCGTTTGACCACTATCTCACATGGTGTTAAGTGACGATGTGGTCGACGATGTAGCACGCTTGGCTAGAAGATACCTATTCACTCGCGACTTGAAGACCCCTAGATGGTACCTTTCCGGAAACACAGACTCAGGCAAGGAGTTCCAATCCCTGGCGGTACGTATGATAAATGTGGAAGCAAATCGCTTCGTTCGGATTGATGGAATATCCACCATGTATGCGGTGGCGTGTATCAGTACGTCTGGTTGTCCGATTGAAAAAAGGTGATGGGGGAATAAGTTCGTGCAGTTGGGAGGCACACTCTCCGAAATGTATCCGATAAAAAACCGATAAACAAGCAACTCTGCGGCGATGCTCTAAGCTTTGGAGTCTTCTGCTAATGAACTCGTCATTGTTGATTAGCCTCTTAGCTCTTCGCCCAATTGCCTCCAACGCCTCTTGTTGGTATTTAGCCGAACCGTCCCAGAGGTGTGAACAGTACTCCATACATGATCGGACTTGTGCTTGATAAAGATTGAGCATCTGTCCAGGTGTGAAGCACTGCCTCACTTTCGCTAGAACACCAAGCTTTATGGAGGCTACTTGTGCTTTTGTTTCGATATACGAACAAAAATTCAACGTTGGAGTAAAGGAAATGCCAAGGAGCTCAAGGTAGTTAGTTAACGGCACGGATACATTTCGGAAAGTAGGAGTCAGATGGAACTGACTCCGTTTTGCGGAGAAAAGACACGCCTGGGTCTTAGTCGCATTGAAACTGACCGGGTTGGCTTCGCCCCATTCGGAGACTGCCTTCAGAGACAGATTCAAGCGCTCGACCATCGCCTCTCGAAGTCACTGGATATCTGCACCACTGGTGCGTGCTCCAGATATGTAGCTCTCTACAACAGTGCTATCGTCTGCGTACCCAAATATACCGGGCTTCAGGAGATCGTTAATATGTAGCAGAAAAAGTGTTGCAGAGAGTACCGATCCTTGAGGAACCCCGGCATTGATTGCCAAAAGGTCGGACGAGCAGCCTTCAACGACTACTCGAATTGACCGGTTCCTCAAAAAACCGATATCCATGCACAGAGACCAGTGGGCAGTCCATACGATGGAAGCTTGATTAGTAAGCTGTCGTGCCAAACCCTATCAAAGGCTTTCGAGATATCGAGAGAGACAGCAATGGCTTCTCCGTGCTTCTCGATGGCCTCACTCCAGATAAATAATAAATAAAGTTTATTTTCTCTCACAAAAAGGTTACAATTACATTGTTTGAACAGTTGAGTAATATAATGTCACTTAGATTTGTACCTATCTTTGTGAGAGACTGGTGCCTGAAATAGGTTTACAAACCAGATGTGCGTGGCATACGCTAGAAGATCCCCAGCGGACCGATTTCGGCGAAATCCGTATTGTCGGTCGCTGAGGAGGTCGTTCGCTTATAGGTATGCCAGGAGCCTGTTGTTCAGTACACGTTTCATAGTCTTGCAGAGTATGGACGTGACCGTGATGCTTTGAGAATGTAATTATTCTTCATTTTCTCTTTCATCGGCTAGTCAGAAAGGAGGACTAAATAAACTGGCCATTGCAAGTCGGACTCGCACTCGTTTCTGTTTTTAGTATTTGTTGTTATAGCGGCAACAGAAATACATCATCTGTGAAAATTTTGACTGTCCAACTATCACGGTTCATGAGATACAGCCTGGTGACAGACGGACAGACAGACAGACAGACGGACAGCGGAGTCTTAGTAATAGGGTCCCGTTTTACCCTTTGGGTACGGAACCCTAAAAACAACAACTAATAGTAATGACTAATATATAGACTCACTAGCCGCGATTTCGTTCACGTACCCTAAGAATAGTAGCCTTTGTTCATTCTCATGCTATAAAGTATCTCCTTGTTAAATTTCAGTAAGATCGGATAAGTTAAGGCGTGATTAGGTAACGAACAGAAATAGTGACAGTGTTATAAACGTTTTTATAATATTCGTATGGAGTATAGATAAATAAATAAATATATAGACATCTCTAGAGCCTTACATACCACCTCTAAGGCTCACTACAACATTGTCATGGAAGACTAACGCCAAAGTGGGAGTACAGACCTGCAGTGAACCGACTATAGGACCACACGGATTTGGGAGTAGCAATCACAGGGGGCAAATGCTCGTCAATTTTCTTAAAGAACAGAGGCTTTTTTGATGAACTCGTTCTTAAAGAAACAGTCCCAAAGGAATTGGACGTGGCAAAGCCCCGACACTGACTAAAAACAGATTGACTTCATCATTACGGACAAACGGCGCATATTCAGAGACGTCTCATTGATCACTAGATTCAATACTGAAAGTGATCACCGACTTGTACGAGGCTCTTTGGGTATCGACTTTAAAGCCGAGAGAGTACGATTGATGAAGTCCACGCTCCGACTGAACCTACTCCAAACCGATGTTGGGTCAAAAACATTCCAATTAAAATTGTAAAATCGAATCGCTGCCTTGGAAACCACAGATGACGTAGACCAGAAACTCGAAGAAGTGGTAGAAATCCTCAGGGAAGAAGGGACAAAGTTTTGCGAGAGCAAGCGTACGGGCAAAAAGTTCAAACTTTCGGCAGAAACACTTCGACTAATGGAAGAGAGCCGATAATGGGCGATATATGGAAGCAATAAAGTATTGAGTATTGAGAGAGACGAACAGACTCATTGTCAGCTTTGTCAAATAACCAGGTACGCAACAAAACCATTAAGAAGCTGGTACGACGCGACCTTCAATCCTCTAACACGCTCTTGATTAAAGAATCAATTGAGCAGAATCGGGGGTCGAAACTATTCGTCCAGCCTGTGGGTAGAAGCCAATGCTGACAACGTCAACGGACAACGTTGTGGCATCCAAGTCGGAGATTCTGTCGGAAGTTGAAGACTTCTACGGCAAGCATCGCATGCTTCAAGGCCCGCACCTGATAAGTGCCGAGGATTGCAGTGCCACCTTAACCCGCCACAGAAGACCAGGCCGAAGTCAACCGAGATGAGATTGTGATGGCCTTAAACAGCTCAAATATGGAAAGGCCCCAGGTGAGGACGGAATCACAACAGAGCTTCTAAAAGCTGGAGGAGCCCCAGCTGTAAGACAGCTGCAACAGCTCTTCAACTCTGTTCTCTGCACTGGTAGAACTCCACAGGCATGGAACAGAAGCATAATGGTTTTGTTTTTCAAAAAAGGAGACAAAACCCTATTGAAAATCTACCGCCCGATTTCGTTTCTGAGCCATGTCTTCAAGCTGTTTTCAAGGGTCATCACGAATCATCTTGCGCGAAGACTCGACGAGTTTCAACTTCGGGAACAGTACAGTAGACGTGTACAGTAGACCGCAGCGGAGAATCGCCCCTGTGCTAAGCATATGTAAACTATGAGAAGGCCTTCGACTCAATCGAAAACTGGTCCATTCTTGAGTCCTTGCAGCGTTCGCGTTGCCATGTCGACTGGCGATATATCGAAGTGACGAGATGTCTATATAATGCGTCAACGATGACTACAAGTACAGAACCAACGTATAAACATATCCACCTGCGTCGAGGAGTGAGACAGCGGGACGTCATATCCCCGAAACTGTTCAGTAACGCCTTAGATCCTCTAAGGCGTGACATGCATGTGACGCTGGACTGGAAAGATTGCGGCATCATCATTAACAGCAAGTACATCTCTCACGGCAAGTACATCTCTCACTTACTATTCGCAGATGACATCGTCATTATAGCAGAGACACTGCAAGACCTACAAAGGATGTTGAATGGCCTAGCTGATTCTTCTCGTCGCATCGGTCTCCGGATGAATTTGTATAAAACCAAAGTCATGTACAACGAGCACGTTGTTCCGGAACCGATTGCCGTAGATGGAATCCCATTCGAAGTTGTCACGCACTATGTTTACCTAGGGCAGACGATCCAACTAGGCAAACACAACTTCGAGAAGGAAATCCAGAGAAGAATCCAGCTAGGCTGGGCAGCATTTGGGAAACTCAGTCGAGTCTTCTCGTCGCCTATACCATTGTACCTAAAGACAAAAGTCTTTAATCAGTGCGTCCTACCTGTCATACGGAGCCAAGACGTGGACACTCACCGTTCAACTAGTCCACCAATTTAAAGTCGCTCAGCGAGCTATGGAAATAACTATGTTTGAGTTTTAAGAACGGTGTTTCTAAAGGGTATAACGAAGTAATTCACCAGAGAACTGATGTGGTCAACATAGCTCAGCTGATTAGTAAACTGAAGCAGCAGTGGCCTGGTCATATCTGCCGTAGGACCGATAACCGTTGGGGCAGACTGGTTCTATAGTGGAGACCGCGAATCGGCTAACGTAGCGTAGGACGCCCTGTGACTAGGTGGAGTGACGACATTCGCAAAGCGGTGGGCAGTGACTGGAAACAAAGACCCGAAGATCGGGTTCAGTGGCATGTCTTGGGGGAAGTATGATAATGTCCATCAGGACAGTAATGATGATGATGGATAAATATTACATCTTTTTTTTATACTCATATTAGATTGGGCTTTAAAAATTGTTTTTATGTTTCAGCATCACACTAAAGAGCATAACGGCAAGAATCCTGAGATTTCAACAACGTAACAGACACGAACTGAGTGATTCATACAACACAAACTACTCCAAAGTATCAACAAATCCACTCATAGAGGATATCAACTTGAAAGCAAATATATTCTCATTTGTTGCTATGGAAATTCTATTCTACCCTGTTGAGACTATTGTCAACAGGCTTCATATACAGGTAACTAAAATTCGGCACCTATTAGGGATCTGGAACCTTTATAGGAATCACTTTGATGTCCGTCTGTCTGTACATCTTTCAAGACCCTTTTTCTCGACTTGTAAGTCAATACGATCAAAAGATATGACCGTTTATGTTTATGTATGCATATTTTGCGATTTCACAAGGGAATCAACACCTATAGTTTCCCCGTTGCCCTAGAATCATGAAACTTGGCAAGAAGCAAGGTCTTACAGCACTTAAAGCAAAAAAATCTGAAAACTATAAATACATAGTTTAATAAATAAAAGGAAATTTAATGTTACAAATTTATTATTTGCAGTTGCTGCATTAACTGACATTGGCATTTGGTCGTTTTTTTTTTAGTTAACAGGTCAAGACACTTATCAACTGGTTGGTGGTAAGCAATGATGTCTGATTAAAACATATTGCTGCATGCGAAACTTTTGATCGTCCAGAATTGCATTTTTTATGTATACTAAAATGGGCCAACAAGCAGACAGGTCCACCTGACGGTTATCTATCGCCATTGTCTATGAACGTCTGCAACGCCTAAAACTATTATGTATTTTAAACAAACTCACTATCATTTGGGAATTTTATGTTTGAAAACAGGACTATATCGTGACTTCTGTGATTTCGATATAGTGATCGATGTTTCGACTTTACTGTGGATTTGTATTTTGTATGAATAAGTGTGTGCACAGAAGACATTGAGCGTCCCACACTCAAGATCCTAAAGACGACTTCCAGGAGAAGTCAAAACAAAATATTTGAAGATTAGTGTATCAATATCGCGTATGTCACGTTAATGTGCTAATGTGTTACCAACATTTAATAAACTGGCCAAGTGCAAGTCGGACTCGCACTCGTAGGGTTCCGTAACACAGTAGTGTATTCTATAACTATGATTTTTCGCAACTACAAAAATAACTTTGTTTTTCATAGTGTTTGTATGAAAAACAAAGTTATACTTGCGGTCGCCATATCTCAGCAGCTGCTGTCTGTATCTCGTTCAAACCAATTTTCGTTGAAAGTTTTTATTGAGATCTACAGAATATATTTTTTCTAGATTTTTCACTCTCTTACTTTAGAAGTTAGAGGGGGGCACACAAATTTTACCACTTCAGACGCGCCTAAAAATAATAAGTTAACCTAACCTAACCTTAACCTAAAAATGATAAGTTTAAATTCTGTAATCCTAATAGTTTCGGAATAAAATGGCTGTGACATGCGGACGGACAGACAGACAGACAGACATGGCGAATCTATAAAGGTTCCGTTTTTTGCCATTCGGCTACGGAACCCTAAAAAGTGAAAAGGATTTTTTAAAGAGTCCATAAACTCTTTAAAAAAACTCCTTTCCATATCTCAAGAACATAGTGTTCAATTCTCTTTGATCACAAGGGTGAAGTCGCAGCAGGAAGGTCACTTCCACTTTTTAATTTCATGCATCATTAAGCAATAAAATCTTGAATCGCACACTCACTAATGTATTTTTACACTAGAAAACTTTTCTGTTTCATGTTTGAATAATTTTATTTTTTAAATAGCTAGGTTTAACAAAGTAGCAATATTTATTAATTTTTAAGTGATTTAAATCATTTTATGCAATTAAACCTTGATTTGTATGATAACTTTCAGGGTACAAGAACAATAATAGATAACTTGGACACTGGCACATCAGTAACACCAATATTGACTGGCTACGAAGGTTTTGTTGACTGTTACAGCACCACCATAGCTCGGGAAGGTGTGGCAGGGTTATACAAAGGTTTTGGCGCTTTAGTATTACAATTAGCAGCTCACTTAGCAATAATTAAGCTCACAACTCTAGTAGTGTCCGAGGTATCCAATTTATTGAAACCTGCCAAGTCTCCAACAAATTCTGAAGATTCACTTCATTCACAACAGAAATATCTATTCAACTAGTCAAGTAGATCAATTAAATTTTTGACACGGATAATTTGTTTTATGTATAGGGAGGTTAATGCTTGCCGATGTTGTGTGTTTCTGTTCTCAAAATCATAAAGAACTCTTCCAAATGACGCTGACAAATCTTTTGAGCGCTACATGCACATTGTGTTAGTTCAAGTCATCCTGTTTATAAAATATTAATGATATAATTGACTTTATGAGCTGAACATTTTACTTTCTTATACATATTAAATTCACATATGTTAATGAACTGCCAGTATAATGGTTTTTTTATTGAATGACAGCACAATAAAATGATCTATACCCATGATATAACTTGTCTAATTTATGGATGATAATTTTGACAGCTCATGCCCATTCATATTTTTTCAGTAAAATGTACATACAATACAATGTCATACTTCATTGACGGGTACCACTTAGTTAAGTAAGTGCCACACATAAACAACCACAGACTATTATATTGATGATTAATTTGAAATAAAATAAATGGATCATCTAAAAATGTTCATTTTGTAATGTTAATGGCTATTGCTCTATAAATATCTATCACGCAATTATTTGTAAAAAGAAATTACAATACCTACCAAACGTTAAATAATGCACTTCCAAGACAACACTGTACAAAGCCGAAACTAGCAAATTATCTTTAGCTTATATTGCATTATTTTTACTGCTGGGTTCTGTAATACAATACCAGTTACCTTACCAAGGTAACCAAAAAGGTTATTAAACATTATAACCATGCAATTATCGATTTCAAGTTACATGAGAATAATGGAATACATTCAATTATACACAACCTCATCCATACTCAGCTGTCAAAATTATCAGCCAAACTTTGACAAAGCATAAAAACAATTTATTATATATGTATGAATTTGTAGCAATGTTTTGTTATTTTTATAAAGATTATTGGCTAGGTGGTAAGTAAAGAGTCATAGCTTTGTTAGTTATGTTAGTAAAATGCAGTGAGATGCTCCATAGAAAATCAATTTTGTTTTGAATAAAGTTTGAATTTTCATGAGTGTTTTATTTCCTACTTTAGAAAGACATTTAATTGAGTGCCCAGAGGCACAGTGGTAGAAGGTTCTTTGCAGTAGTGGGTTCAAGTCAAATCCCCTTTGAGCCCTAATGGATTTTTCTAAAAAAAAAGTTACATGGGGCAGCAGAAATAAAGTGGCCTACACCCATAAAAAATTCAAATCCAGCACTGATTTAAAGATATATGCACATTTCACAGTGGCCCTCCAGTGAAAGAAACATTGTTAAGCTACCCCTGTCATGATGGTAGGAGCTGACCAGCTATTACCCTCAAGTTGGAAAATCTGTTGCTAAATATAAATGTGTTCCAACAGCCACCTTGAGAGCTTGTTCTAGGGCTAGCAAGCTACTATTCTCGAATGCATCATAACATATAGCAAAAATATTTGGGGTCATTTTCACCATTTCTTGGTTTCTGCAATGTTACAACTTTTATGAGCCAGATCAGGAACCAGTGAAACAAGCTTATATTTTACTAGACATAAGCTAAACAATAATGAATACATGTCTGAAAAATGTAGTCATAACAACCATTGAAAAAGAACGGAAAATAGTTATCATTGCTGTGATCGAAATTGGTTAGGTTATCATCATTATCATTTTTTTCTGAGAATAATATGGTTCAAGATAGGTGTTTCTGCATCTTTTCTAATATTTTGTTTACATAGAAACAACTACGGTTTACTTTAACTAAAATAAAATACTTGGGTGTAAATCAACATTTCTAATGTATAACTTATTCTAGCACATCTACTGCATATAAATCTAATGAGTCAACACATATCTTCCCTTCAGCATCCTTCTCATGATAATTTTCCGTCCGTTCAGAGTGGATATTCGGGTCTGCCAGCCGTGGCGACGGACGCGTCTCACTTCATTTGGTCGCGGAAAATAGCAACGCACTTTTGTTCGTATAGAAGATAAAGAAAAGGATTCTGGCTGTACCATACTTGCACTTGGTGTTATTGCTGAGATGCTGTGAAATCCTTGCCTCAAATATCTGTAAGGAGAAAAAGATTAATTTCGAGAAAGTAAAGAAATATTAAGTTTTAATACAGATGTATTAGAACTTTTAGGGTTATATGTTGATGTAGCCTGATAATATCACCTTAGCGGTTGGAAAATTGAAGCCAAGAATCCAGACATGTTTTAAAATTTATTTAGTTTGTTATTATGGGTATTATAGTAAAAATTTAAATTTTAATTTCAATATTTTTATCAAATGTTCATGCAGATTGCATTGACTTATTTGACTGACAGACACTTGACAACAGAAGAGTACGTGACAGTGACAATATGTCAAATTCACCACTCTAAAGTGACAACCAGTGTTGCCAACTCAGTGGATTTTCCACTAGATCTGGTTGTTTAGATTAGCATTTTAGCGGACAAATTTTGGTTTTAGTGGCTAGTGGATTTTTCTAGTGGCTTAGATTGATTCAGTTAGTGGTACGGCTAGACATTTAACCACAAGCACAATTTACATATCTACAGGAAAGACGCGAAGGAAAATGCTGCAATAACTACATGTTACCGAACAGCGTAGTGCAAAAAATTGGAACTAAAGAAGTGTATTCTTCAAAATCAGAAGTTGTAGAAGAAGCCGATTCTTCCGAAGATGATTTTTAATCTATATTTTGTTTATCTTCTTGTCATTTTGTACCTAACAGAAATAAACTGATTTTATGATACAATTTAGGATAATGTTTTTTTTTGCCAAAAAGTATCTTGATAATGTTAGTGGTTTTCTGGTGGTTTGAAGGATAGCAAAACTTAGTGGTTTTCTGGTGGGTTGACACGCTAGAATTTGTGGGTTTGTTAAAAATTTGTTGGCAACACTGGTGACAACTTACTTTTTTTGCTATAGTTAAGCAATGCACATTGCACGAACGCCTAATAAAACCTATTACACTATTCAATTCCAATACCCAATATAAAAAAAAAATCAAGTAATAGCCAAGTAGCCATCATAGTCAAGCAGAATATGCGATTAGTGGTGTGAATGTGGATCAGCCTAAAGTATAGACTTATAGAGTACAAAAAGAAAAAAAAAACTGAATAAAATCAATATGGCGGACCAAAATAACAAGGGCGCTAAAAGATTATTTTTCACACAATTACATTATAACTATTAAAAGTTTCTAATAAATGTTGAATGCATCCCATTCGTTTTACCAGATACATATTTTGTCTTTATAATATCGTCATAATGTAAGTCAAATTTTAATAGAAATGTAAACTTTGTGCAGTGATTATCGCTTACTGAAAATATCTTGTGACTTTTGCAGATTTATGGAAGATGTCGAGCATAAAAGTTAATTTTGAGATAGGACACGAAGCTTCCCAGCGCTCCAAGAAAACTCCCGAAGGATTCACTCATGATTGGGAAGTTTTTGTGCGCGGCCAAGAGGGAGCAGATATTAGTCACTTTGTTGATAAAGTGGTGTTCCATCTTCACGAAACATTTCCCAGACCTCGGCGGGGTAAATAATATATTCCAATAAGATTTTTTGAATGCGCTGCAATTACACATAGCATTAACATCATCCACTTTAACTTGAATCAAATTCTAGCATACATCTACTTATCTAGTATATTTATTTACAAACACAGTTGTGTAATTGTTTTGCTGACCCACTATTGACCTACTATGTGCAGTATGCAGTATTATAAAAATATTAATGCTTGCGCTGAGTAATTTCGTAGGAACTAGGAAGTTATATTAATAATTAAAGTAGGTTACTAAGTCACTAGTGGTAAACTTTAATAATACCAAAAGTTGACCCACCACTATTTCAAAAAATTACATTTTTATTATTTCTAATCCCAATTGATATACTTGTACAAGGTTCATTGGAGCTTGAACATCTCTTTATAATAGCCAAAAATTCTAACTTAAATTATCATAAAACTTTAATTATCTGTGTAATTAATGTTGAGTTTCCTTTATTACAGCTGTAAAGGAACCCCCCTTCTCTATCAGTGAATCGGGATACGCTGGGTTTATTTTTCCCATAGAAATATATCTCAAAAATAAAGATGAACCTAAAAAGATAATGTTCACATATGATTTTACACTACAAGGGAATGGTTGTCTCAAAGACCGTTACGTCTTCCAAAACCCTAATGAAGAGTTCAAGAAGAAGCTCTTAAAAGGAGGTGGAATACCCGTAAGCAATAATGCATTTTATACAAACCCTAACCAAGAGGGCAAAAGTAAAGACTTTTATAATGAGGAGAAACAGCAGCTACTCAGCAAACCTAAGTTATCATCGGAGAATGTGAAGAAACACAAAGTCAAAGAGCACAAAGAAGAAGTTCCTCACCGAACAAGCAGTTTTGAAAACCTTTTTGGACCCCCTATACAAAAGCCGCCAAAGGTGTCACCTGATCCAAAGAAACTTTTGGAGAAAAGTGCACCTCCACCAAAATCAGACAAGAAGGAAAAAGACCGTGGAAGTACAGAAAAGAAGTCAAAGCACGAGCACAAGGAATCTAAACCAGAAAAGATTAAAATCAAGGAAGATAAAGATAAAATTCGATCTGATAAAGCCAAAAGCCACAGTAAAGAACAAGATAAACCTAAGGACAAAGCCAGTAAGAGACCGAGCGAAAGACCTACCACACCCGAGCATGCTAAAAAACGCTGCCTCAGCCCAGTCAGGAAACCGCCGAGTCCTCCTCAAAGATCTAGTAGTGCCTCCAGTATGAAAGAAGAATATAAAATACTAAAACAGAACACTGACGCAGAACAGAGAAAACCAAAACTGGAAGATAAGCAGGCAGACAAAGAAGTAAAAGAGAAGAAAAAAAAGGAAAAGAAAAGTCATGATCGGGACAAAGAAAGAAAAGATAAAAAAGAGAGCAAGAAAGAAAATCTCAAAATTAAAGAATCCTTAGTCAATAAAGAACCTCCAAAAGAGCCACCTAAAGAAATACCTAATGCTAGAGAGATTCCCAAGGAGACACTCAAGGAATCGGCACCAGTCAAGGAGAAGCCTGCTAAACCAGAAAAACCAATAAACAAGTTTTCTATTGAAAATCTTAGGAAAACACCACCTCCCGACAGTGAGGAAAAACCTACACATCACAAATCTAAGGAGAAACAAGATGAAAGAAAACATAAACACAAGAAAAAAGACAAAAAACGTGATGAGTCTCGGGAGAAACACAAGGAGTTGAGCAAAGAAAAGAAACACAAACATGAAAAGGCACGAAAAATAACACCGGAGAAACCAGAGATAGAGAAAGTGGAGAGCAGAGAGACTCCTGTTCCAAAAGAACGTCCAGCACCAGAAATGGCTTCCCCAATCTCATTAGTTGATACAGCTTCACAGTGCAGCTCCAAGAGTGGAATCGCTAAAATATCACAGATTAATGATGACAATAGCAGTCATTCAGACTCTGAAAGTTCAGTTATAAATGAAGAGGAGGAGACAATGAAACCTAAAATTGAAAATCCATCCCCGGAGCCCATAAAGCAGGAACCTTCACCAGAACCTGAAATTGAGCCTGAACCTGAGCCGGAGCTCAAAGTGGAACCTGAGCCTGAACCCATTGTGGAGGCTCCTCCGCCACAGCCCAAAGAGAAATCAAAGAAACACAAGGACAAGTCTTCTAAGAGAGAGGAAAAACGCAGAAAACGTAAGGCTGCTGAAGAAGAAGAAGAAGGGGAAAGCAGAAAAATTGCTAAGACATCTGACACTGTACCTGTCAACCCAGAACCAGAGCGGGGAGAAAGCAGCGGTTCTGTCACCACTGAGACCAAAGTACAAGATAATGGAGTCTCGAGTAGCTTAGGAGAGGATGCTGAGCCCGGCGACTTGTCTCCCGATTATATGGTACAGCTACGAGATCTCCAGCAAAGAATAATGAAGATAAAAAACAATGAGGATCTCGAACGTGTCGTCAATTTAATAGCAGAGACGGGGAGATATGAAGTGACCACACAGACATTTGATTTTGATTTGTGTTTATTGGACCGTTCAACAGTACAGCAGCTCATACGACTAGTGGGTTGCTAACAGATGCCTTGTCCCGATGACGATGAGCCTTATTTCTGGGACACATTTGTGGACGATTTTAGTTAACTCCAGAAGTGACATCTGCCACTTGCATTACTTGATTTATTTGAGTATCACTTGTTGTTATATCATCAGATAACATATCTGATATTAGATAGTGTTAATTGAGTTATAATTTCCGGTGTCGATCTTCATTGGAGACACTGGGACGTGCAATACTGTAAAAGTGTGAAAAGTTTTATAAGACTGTTGAAAGATTGTTATAGTAGTGTATATATGTACATTCTTGTATGATTTATTGCAAGTTATAAATAAACTTGAAAGTTTTATTTAGCTCCCGTCTCTGTTTGGTGGAGACATATTAATTTTGTATAAACAAAACCTAT
Organism: Cabera pusaria; assembly: GCA_954871355.1. Taxonomy (NCBI): domain Eukaryota; kingdom Metazoa; phylum Arthropoda; class Insecta; order Lepidoptera; family Geometridae; genus Cabera; species Cabera pusaria. The sequence goes on from OX940899.1 coordinate 7,827,917, forward strand.
ATTAAGTAAGGTAGGATTAATGAAATTTATTTTATTTTTATTTATACATGTAATGTTAAGATGAAGAATAAATACACTATGACACTTGCATACAATTACTGTATACAACATTTTGGTAGTTGCACATTATATTATCGACACCGACAGAATTGCAAGTTCAGTACTACAGAACAAGTTTTTTTTGACAGAGTAGGGCTGCGTTCACGACCTATGCTCGGAGTGCATCCAAACGCTCTAACCCCGTTCACGACCTCAGAGTGTCGCACTCGGTTGTAGCAACTGTGTCGTTCACGACCTCGGTTGTTCACTCCGGTTGCAACTTTTTAACCATTGAATTCGATGGTTAAAAAACGCTCTGACGTTTGTGACAGTAAATTTGGCGGGAAAAGCTGTATTTTTTTTACAGATTAAGGGGATCGGAAGAAATTGGCATTGTCGAGACCAAGACGTGACATGACGAGACATTAATCGTAAAAACAAACAGAAAATATTCGGCAACACAAAAAATAAATGAACATAACCTCGAAATTTAAGTCTGCACAAAATGTCAAAGTCACAATTTGAGTGAAAAACATCCGTGGTCGTTCCGGACCTTTGAGCGAGTTGCAAAACAACTAAAAATCCTTTTCCGGAGGACCTGAACGGGGCCCTGGTACTATGAGATAAAGCTGAAGCATTTTACATTGCATTCTAGTGAATGATTTATTTATAATTATCAAACAACGGCGTCCATGCTTGCCGTTTATGCATGAGTCTAATAATTATTCAAAATGATACAGATATTATAGAAAATTTCGTTTGAGAAAGATAGAATATAGTAATTTATTATAACATCACTTTTTAGTATTTATTGAACATTGTGATGTCTTTTTAAATGTTTACTAAAACAGCTTTTTATCAGCATATTGTACATTTTATTGTTAATAATTATATAACTTATTTTTTATTTAATATGTAATGTTTTAAAAATAAATGAATAAATAAAGTATAACAATTGAGAGTGTATGCTACTATTATTTATCAACCAACTTCCAAAAAGAAGGAGCTTCCCAATTCGTCTGTATGTATTTTTTTTGTTTATGTTACACGATTACTCCATCAATTGTGAACCGATTCGAATGATTCTTTTGTAATCGGTAACGTGCCCCGTTTCTGAGGTGGTCCCATTGTAATTTGATTGATAAGTATTTCCAGAGATATGACGATAAACGTCTCAAACTTGCTACTGAAACTTACTCGCGGGGCAGTAGTATTTATATTCTCTTTGGCGGGGCATGGAAGTCGGTTACTTTAGTTTTTAAACTATCTTAATATGTTATTATTAAACAAACTTCAGAAATGGGAGGTTTTTTTTGCTTGTTACCTCGGAACTTCGTATCTTATTAACCGATTTAGATTTTCTTTATTTGAGAGGCAACAAAAGAGCGCTAGTATACACTTGTTCTTGGTCCCATTGTTAATTTATCGAGATATGAGAATTATATCCAGAGATAAAAATATAAAAGCTTTTATATCTTCTCTACACTGTTCTTATAGCTAAAGTTATCATAATATTTACATTTTACGTGTGTTTTAACAAAGATAACAAAGATTTTTGAGACAGTAGGTATCTACTTATTTTCTATATATAATTTGCACCTATTCACTCTTCTTCAGAGTAGAGACCGCCGGTGGCGGTAAAAGCTTCCTCCAAATCATTCCATGTTTTTCTTTGAGTTGCTAGTCTGGTCCATAGCTTGCCTGCAAAGTTTTTTTTTTTTTTTTTAATAAATAAGGATATACAATACAAGTATTGTATCGCCTAATCATACTACAATCTAGCCTAGATAGGCTAATAAGTAATTTAAATCTAACATAAACTTATAAATTGACATAAACAAAGAATGTGCCCATCGGCACTTTTCTTATTGTCTCTATTGTTAAGGTGAAGACACATTGTTATCGTGTTCTTTATGCATAGCACTTACACTATATTCCACTAAGGTTCACTATACTCTATCACTACACTAATTCGAACGGTTTAGTTCTTTTGAGTCTTCTCTCTATATTTGTAAGGTCGAGGAGTTGTATTGCCTCGACGTTCACGTGATGGTGAAGCCTTCGTTCGTGAGCTTCTGCGCATTTTTTTATGGTGCTGGCGACAATCTCAATGTGAAGGTCCCTATGGAGGTCATCATTGCGTATATACCAGGGTGCTCCAACGATTCCCCTCAGTACTTTATTTTGGAATCTCTGTATGATGGAAATGTTGCTTTGTTTGGTGCAGCCCCATAGCTGCGCACCATAAGTCCAGACGGGCATAAGGACTTGTTTGTATATAAGAATTTTGTTTTGTATTGATAGTTTGGATTGTTTTCCAAGCAACCAATACATGTTCTTATAGCGGAGGTCTAATTCATCTCTTTTTTTCTTAACATGGGCTTTCCATCGTAATTTCGTATCAAGCGTCATGCCTAAATATTTGGCTGTATTCTCATATGGTACTTTATTGCCATTGAGAAAGACTTCACAATAGTTTTCATTTTTTTTGGTAAAGTTGATATGAATGGATTTAGATTCATTTAGCTTCATCTTCCATTTTGTTGTCCAGTTTTAAACCTTATTGATAGCTTTTTGGACTTTAGCAGCCGCTTCTTCGTGAGTGCTGCCTACGGCCATAATAGCTGTGTCATCTGCGAAGGTAGCTAGTGTGCTGTCTTCTAATTTGGGAATATCGCAGGTGTACAGAAGGTACAGGACCGGACCAAGTACACTTCCTTGCGGAACTCCGGCTTTGATTAGTTTTAATTCTGAATGAGCCTCTTCTTGTCTTATCCTAAACATTCTGTCTGAAATATAAGATTCCAGAATATCTGAGTACGACTTCGGTAAGAACTTTTTAAGCTTATGCACAAGGCCTTCATGCCAGACTTTGTCAAAAGCTTGTGCCACGTCAAGAAATACAGTTGAGCATACCTTCTTTTCTTCGAGTGTTTTTTCTATAATGTTAGTTATTTGGTGGACTTGATCAATAGTCGAATGTTGTTCTCTAAATCCAAACTGGTACTCAGGGATGAGGTTAGAGCTATATATAATGGGTTTTAACCTTTTGAGTAACAGCTTTTCAAATAGTTTAGACATTATCGGCAAAAGAGATATTGGTCTATAGGATGATGTTAAATGGGGTGGCTTGCCTGGCTTTCCTATCATTATTACTTCTGCAACTTTCCACAAATCTGGTACATATTTCATTCTAAATGAGGCATTTATGATTGTTGTTAATGTTACCATGCTCTTTTTCGGCAAATTTCGCAGTATTTCCTCTGATATCAGATCATATCCAGGGGCTTTTCTTGGGCTTATACTATATTTAATTGCTGCAAAGTTAACAATATCGTCGCTTGGTCCCATTGTTAATTTATCGAGATATGATAATTATATCCAGAGATTTAGAGGTAAAACCTCAAACTTGGTACTGAAAATGACTAACGCCACATATGAAGTCGGTTTTTTAAACAATCTTAAATTATATGTATATCTCATGGCCACCTCATAAGAAGGAACGCGGGGTGCACTTTTCCATATATATGTATTCCCCCGTTTCCTCCCTTAGTGGGAGATGTTAGGAATAAACCATGGAAAATGCTTCTAGAGAAAAATTTGTTTTCACAAAAATTCAAGGTCTGCTGTAGCTACGCCCCTATCATTTTCTTTTTTTAACCAACCAATTGCACTGCGCCTGTTACCTTAAGACATAAAGATGTTGAGTCTCACATGCCCTGTAATTTCACTGGACACCTTGCCATTTCAACCGAAAAACATTCCTATTTCACGGCTGAAAATTAATTGTCAAATTAATGGTACCGCCCCAAGCGGACTAGCAGAAGTCCTACCACTACAACTACACTATTAGTTAGCTGCGTGTTGGGACAGACACCGTAGCTTGCCGGACGTAGATACGCCGGACCTACCTAAACATCCACCCACCGAATCTAAAACATGTTGCAAAACGGTTGGTAGATATACGCGGGAAGATAAAAATGTAGGCAGTCGCGTCAGCTTATTTGTAGCGGCTGTACCACAGATTACATACTACATGGGGCTTTACGTTGCAGGCTTTAACGTACAGCCACGGTAATGTCGTCATCAGCCTGTGTCAGGCCACAACTGGACGTAGGCCTCTCCCAAGATGCGCCACTGAGCCCGATCTTCAGCTCTTCTTTTCTAGTCACTGCTTACCGCTTTGCGTATGTCATCGTTCCACCTGGTCACAGGACGTCCTACGCTACGTTTGCCGATTCGCGGTCTCCACTCTAAGACAAGTCTACCCCAAAGGTTATCAGTCCTGCGGCAGATAGATACCTATGACCAGCTCACTGCCACTTCAGCTTGCTAATCCGTTGAGCTATGTCGATAACTTTAGTTGTCTGGCGAATTTCTTCGTTCCGGATTCGATCTCGCAGAGAAATACCAAGCATAACTCTCTCCATAGCTCGCTGAGCGACTTTATCTTTAAACTAATGGACCAGTCGAACTGTGTGCACAACGTCTCGGCTCCATATGTCATTACAGGTAGGATGCACTGGTTAAAGACTTTTATCTTTAGACACTGCGGTATAGGCGACGAGAAGTCTCGACGGAGATTTCCAAATGCGGTAATATAATCCATACGAGCGTTCCGCGCGGCATCGCTCGGTACGTAAACACGCGATGGCCGCCTACCCTACAGTATTAGAATTTGTTTATACAACTGGCTTTCAAGGATAGGTGCCGGAACACATTAAATGTTTGGCGACAGATTTTGTAACTTGAAGGTGGTAGCTGGCCAGGCGGACACTAGATAGGGTACTTCCACTATGCGGAGGTTGGGGGTTTCTTAACGATGCCCTCACTACCGCCTCCCACTTCCATACAAAGCAGGATTATTATTGGTTGACATCGTCACTTTCCATCTAGAGATAGTGTTGTCAAGTTCGTGTCTAGTCTTTATAATTGCAAATAAATCAGAAATTATTACTACAGAAGTAAATAAACGTAACTAATTTGGAAAACAGCCCAACAAACTAGGTTAAAAACTTTATTCACCGGGAACAAAATGCCGGCGCCGAAGTAGCGGTAGGTACCTACATAATGTAGTACATATGTATAGTATCTATATGGCAGCTTGTCCACAGAATGACCGGCACCGGGCGACGTCATCCCGGCCGCCGATATTTCGAGTAGATCGGCGCGACCGCTAGAAATCGGCCAGAGATTTTGGCGGGCCGATGTGCCGGCATCGGCTCGCAATACAAAACACGTTTGATCTTGTCCACACACTGCCGACGCCCGGCGCTGTTCGATCGGTTATTGTTTTTTGTCTGAGGTTGTTTGTTTTATTTCTATGGAAATGGATCTGCCACGCATGACAGCTAGAAGAAACAGAACCACCGGAAACGATGGCGGTGGAAAAACGATCGCCGGCACATCATTTTCACATGTTGAGAGATTAAATGTATCTTTAGTGAAAGTGAAGAGTAGGAGAAATATACTTTATACACACATATTTCAATTCCGGGCATGTGAGATTCAACATCTTTACGTCTCAATGTTCAAACAAGCGCAGTGCAGTGACTTGCAAAATTCTGGCCTGTATCTGTAATAGGTAGACGTCATCACTTACCTTCAGGCGAGCGTCGTGCTTGTCCTGTTACCTTATATTTAAAAAAAACATGCAATGGTTGCAATTACTTGCCACCATCAAGGACAAAATCAGCTGCCGTGACCTTACGGTGTTCCGGCAGCTCACAGCCTTAAGAGTCAGAGTATTCTATGCCTAGCGTGTTTACCATCTTCGACCACATCATCGCTTACCACCAGGCGAGGTAGTGGTCCAACACTAGCCATAAGATATGTATATAAAAAAAATCATATAATGAAAATGTACATTTCCCTACAGGTAAAAATATTCAAAATATACAACACTTGCGTATGAAAACATTTATTGTAATGAAAATGAAATAAGTTCAATAAAAACAAACAAGGATGATTTATACCATTACATACCACGAATATAACATTAAATGACAAATGAATGGGTAACCGATGCACCCGCAAACGAATTCAATAATAACAAATGAATAACGTTAATAACTGAAAAAGGTTAAAATATGCGAGGAGATGCTATGAGCTACCTCCAGCTTCGAATAACGAAAACCTTAGCAATGTATACTTATATCGCGTCAATCGACGACGGCGTCTTTCCAATAGATGTCGACACTAATCCGTCGAAGCGCACGGCGCTCCGGTGGAGTGGTCAGCGTTCAAATCCCGAGCGTTAGAGCTCTCCGTTCACCTCTTCTTGCCCGTCTTGTGTATGCTCTGCCGCCATTTTGTATAGAAGTCTTCGACGTGTTGGAGGGAAATTCCCGCGGATTCAGCGGCGCCTGTAACGCTGAACTCCTTATATTTATCTTCGTCAGGTCGACCGCCTGTCAGTAACACTAGGAGAGGTGCTGACTTAGCGGGCGCCGGCTCCGCATCTCCCCCGCTTTGCTTCTCTTCGCCGACGAAGTGGTTGCAGAATTCCAAGATCTGCACGAAGTTGTGGATATGCGGGGGTGCTTTACGCGGACACTTGAGTAGCGGCAGTGGTCGGGCCTGGCCCGGACGTTGGGCGCGGAGGAATCGAGAGCCGCTCTTCAGTTGGAGCTCGAGCCAGCGGATCGCGTCGCGTGCACCGCTCTCCTCGCGTTTTAGGTTGTCCAGTTCTTGCAGTACTGAAATATTAAAGTTTCGGGTTAAGACACAGCATACTAGCGACCTATGGCACGCCACTGAGCTCGATTTTCAGCTCTTTGTTTCCAGTCGCTGCCAGCCAGCTTGCGTCATCGCTCCATCAGTGTCGTGCCATAGGCTAGGCCTATGTCCAGCAGTGGACAGAGAAAGGCTGAAGATGATGATACAAGTAACTAGTAAGCGATGACATACGTCTAGAAGTAGGCAGTGATAGGAAAACAAGAGCCCAAGATCGGGCTCAGTAGCGTATCTTGGGAGAGGCCTACGTCTAATGCCGGATGATTGTGATGATACTAGTAACTGTATGTATATTACTAGTATTTTTGTATATCTTACGTGGTTAAGGTACAAAGAGTTTATCTTTTCGTATCTTTACGTCTTTTATTCCAACTATCCAATAACAAAATATATATCCAATAAAAAAGTTTCCTAAGTACCTATAACAGGCGAGCACGTATGAAGACGCTCATGAAAGTGGAAGAAGCGAAAGAGATATGTAAGGATGGTAGCGTAGCATGTGAAAAGAAGAACCTAGTCTTTGCCTACCCCAACGGGGAAAAAGCGTGAATGTATGTATGTATCCAATAATTACGTAAAGCCCTCGGCACAGTTCGGGCATGGAAAAGTAGCGCTAGTATAGATTGGACTAAGATCGGTGTTTGTCCAGCACTTCGCATCCCTTGTCTTACAATTCCATACAAATGCGATTCTATCAGACATCAGATGAAATGTGTCAAGTGTTTGTCTGTTTCTAATTAATTAGACCGCGTCGCAACTTTTCACATAAGTATGAAATTTGTAGTCGAATACTGTTTTTGTTTTTATCAATGGAAATAGATAGTTATCTGACAGATGACGCTATACACAAATTGTCATAAATCTGTCAGATAACTAACTAACTAAGTTCATAATAGGGCTATCAGTAACCGGTGAAACTACTCAAAGGGCCAGTTTCACCGGTGCCTGATAAAGTTTCAGGTAGGTAGTTATATGACATATGACACCAAAGGGTGTCAAAAATCTGACAGATTAGTTCCAACTAGAGCTATCAGGAACCAGTGAAACTGGCCCTTAGTCTGTTTTCAAAATTTACTTGGTATAATCCAGACTAATATTATAAAGAGAAATGCCACCCGAGTAAGTTTCAGTAGCAAGTTTGAGATTTATGTCGCACCAATCGTATATTAGTACGGGTCCTTAACTTGAAATACGGTCCAATCCGGAAGAAAGCATGAAACTTTGCATGCATGTAGCTTTCATATATGTGATTCAATGACGATATGGAAACAAGTCGAGAAATGACTGCTTCCTGGGGCTAAACGTGCCCTGACTTTCTACATAGGCCGTATAAAAGACATAAGTCTTTCTACATTGACCTTAAAATAAACTGCGGTAGGAACATTTCGTCAACTCTTTAACGAATGTTGAGGTTTCTTTGGTCGTCCTCCATTCCAGTAGATAGATCCAGTAGATTCTCTAAGTTGGAATATTCAGGGTTTGGTACCAAACTCTAACCACCAGATTAATACTGCTTATGAATATGTTCGTTTTATATTACATACTGTTGAAAAGCACCAAATGTTGGTGGCAGTCTATCCATGGCCTGTGCCCTGAAGATGAATAAAGCTTCGTTAACGTCTTTTACATAGCTTGTTTCGTCATATCGTAAATCAGGATGAAATATCTTGCCAAAACATCCAAATGATGGGTTTCAACAATATTTCGAATACTTTGCTGACTTCAGGGAAGGGCTTCCATGTTTTACAAAAGGACTTTTTCCCCTTTCCACAAATCCTGATACAGTATCACAGCTTGTAAATGCGGACAACAGTCTGACTCGCACTTGGCCAGTTTTTTTCTAGTTGATGACGCTATTATACAAACTTTTATACGTCTGATCAATTCGAAATCCGGTTTTCTCTTACTTTATCAATATTAAAAGAACATGGTAGCGTTGACTCAGCTCACCTGTAGGTAGGGACTAGAACTCCCTCTAGCTCAATCTAGGCTTCACCATGAGATAAGCTGGATGGTACCATAATATTGCATTGTCGCCGTACTTTTATAAATATGCCAAATTTCAGCTCAATCAGATATCAGGACGTTGGTAAAATATTAATTACAAAATTCCAGGACATAGACGTAAAGTTATATAAAAGCTTTTTAATAGTTTGGATTTTTGAAAAACCATTGCATATACACTGCATATTTCGTAAAAGTTAAGTCATATCAACCATACATCCAAAGACAATATTGTAGAAAATTAAGTGAAGAACAAATTGATCTTTCACAGTTTTTTCGTAGCTTTACCCGTTTTTGTACAAATAAAACAAAAAACAGAATGAGGGAGATAAAATTAAAATTTTAGAGATTTAAATGAAATTTTTCACTCGGATAGATTATGATATGATCTGGATTAATAGAAATGCTTATTTTTATCGCGGTTGGAAATTCTAATAACACGCGGATAAAGTCGCTGGGTGTAGGGCTAGTGTTTGTAAAACCGTAAAAAAAGAGTTAGGTATATTGTTTCGTGGAGTCAAGCACGGTGAGCTGTATCTCGAGAACCAATCCATCTACCATACATTTGGTGTCATATTGCAGCTTAATAAATAAGGTATTCAACGTATTTAGGCCGTTTTATCACAAATCTTGTCATTTTACTTCAAATGAAACATAAAAGAAATAACCGGCAAGTGCGTGTCGGGCCACGCGCAGTGTAGGGTTCCGTAGTAGCCTGTTATTCAATGCAAGTCTTTACCCGTTATAAACAAGCAACTAGGTACTCCGTCTTTGTCACTTTAAAGGATTTATTGTAAGGATTTTGTAATTGGTACTTTTGTACCAAATACTTTATCCAACACCCAAGTTCAACGACTATTACTGCTAAACTAATAAAGTTATCTTAACCGCTAGTTTTCCTTTAAACTTCATGAAATCCGCTATTATCACGTTAGCTTTTAAAATTTGCACTTTAAAGTTTAATAACTTAATATACTAAATGGAGCATTCAATCGAAAAATGGTATTGGCAACCCTTAAGTCATTTTAAAAGACCTATTCAACGATACCCAACACAATGGGGTAGACGATGAAAAAAAAATTCATCCCCACTTCTCATGTAGGGGAGCAACCCTAAAATAAATATTTTTCACAATTTTCTTTCAGCACTTTGACGGCGTAATTTATATACATATCCCCACAAAATTACAGTTTTCTAGTATTAACGGTCTTTTAGCAAAACCTCGGAAAGACAGACAGACAGACAGAAGGACATGACGCAACTATAAGGGTTCCTTGTCTAGGACTACGGAACCCTAAAAACTGTACCTGTTTTCATAATTTTATGATATGTTGATGGCTGTATTTAAAAAACTATAAATCCTACAACTATACATTTAGTATCGTTTTGTAGGTAATTCATGGAACATGATTTGGTACTGATAAAGTAAACTCCTCAGTCCTACCGTTTTTGTACAAAATTAAGAAAACCAGAATGAGGGAGATAAAAGGGGGGAAAGTGGGGTGAAGCAGTCATTTCTCGACTTGTTTCCATATCGTCATTGAATCACATATATGAAATCTACATGCATGCAAAGTTTCATGCTTTCTTCCGGATGGGACCGTGAAAACGATTTTTGTTAGGACAAGGAGTATATAATAAGTTGATTGTATTTTTTTTTTTGTTATTTAACTACTAATTTACGGTTTTCAGATTTATTCCTATGCATATAGGAATAACTCGACTCCGTATGTCAAGACGGGTAGGACGCACTGATTAAAGACTTTTGTCTTTAGGCACTGTGGTATATGCGACGAGAAGACTCGAAGGAGTTTTCCAAATGCTGCCGCCCAGCCCAGCTGAATTCTTCTCTGGATTTCCTTTTCGAAGTTATGTTTGCCTAGTTGGAGCGTCTGCCCTAGGTAAACATACTTAGTGACAACTTCGAGTGGGATTCCATCTACGGCAATCGGTTCCGGAACAACGTGCTCGTTGTACATGACTTTGGTTTTATCCAAATTCATCCGGAGACCGATGCGACGAGAAGAATCAGCTAGGCCATTCAACATCCTCTGTAAGTCCTGCAGTGTCTCTGCCATTATGACGATGTCATCTGTGAATCGTAAGTGAGAGATGTACCTGCCGTTGATGTTGATGCCACAATCTTTCCAGTCCAGCGTCTTAAACATATCCTCCAAGGCGTTAGTGAACAGTTTCGGGGATATGACGTCCCCCTGTCTCACCCCTCGACGCAGGTGGATATGATTAGTACGCTGGTTCTGTACTTGTACACTCATCGTTGCGGCATTATACAGACATCTCATCACTTCGATATATCGCCAGTCGACTTGGCAACGCTGCAAGGACTCCAGAACAGACCAGGTTTCGATTGAGTTGAAGGCCTACTCATAGTCCACAAACGCTAAGCACAGGGGCCGATTGTACTCTTCGGTCTTCTGTACAATCTGCCGCACTGTGTGGATGTGGTCCATGGTGCTGTAACCGCTTCGAAATCCGGCCTGTTCCGGAGGTTGGAACTCGTCGAGTCTTCGCGCAAGACGGTTCGTGATGACCCTTGAAAACAGTTTGTAGACATGGCTCAGAACCGAAATCGGGCGGTAGTTTTTCAAGAGGGTTTTGTCTCCTTTTTTGAAAAACAAAACCACCATGCTCCTGTTCCTGCCTGTGGAGTTCTCCCAGTGAAGAGAACAGAATTGAAGAGCTGTTGCAGCTGGCTTACAGCTGGGGCTCCTCCAGCTTTTAGAAGCTCCGTTGTGATTCCGTCTTCACCTGGGGCCTTTCCATTTTTGAGCTGTTTAAGGGCCATCAGTCTTTAATCAGTCCGTCCTACCCGTCTTGACATACGGAGCCGAGACGTGGACACTCACGGTTCGACTGGTCCACCAATTTAAAGTCGCTCAGCGAGCTATGGAAAGAGCTATGCTCGGTGTTTCTCTGCGAGATCGAATCCGGAACGAAGCAATTCGCCAGAGAACTAAAGTGATCGACATAGCTCATCGGATTAGCAAGCTGAAGTGGCAGTGGGCTGGTCATATCTGCCGTAGGACCGATAACCTCGAGGCGGCAGTTTGGGTCGCTGACCTTCCGATTGGTGCAGGTGCTTTCCGGGCATGGATGTTTTGGTAAGTACCTGCACCAAATCGCGAGACGGGAAGCGACCCCTGCCTGCCACGAATGTGGAGCGCCAGAGGATACGGCGCTCCACACGCTGGGGGTGTGTGCCGCATGGAGCCCGCAGCGGCACACACTTTCAGCGGTCATAGGGCGGGATCTCTCTCTGTCGAGCGTGGTAAACGCCATGCTCGACAGCGAGAGATCGTGGCGGGCGGTGGTCTCCTTCTGCGAAGAGGTGATGACGCAGAAGGAGACCGCGGAGCGGGCCAGGGAAGACGACGCCGCTTCTGACCCGATCCAGCGAAGACGTACGGGGGGAAGGAGGAGGCGGTTTGCCCGCCTCCTCCCCCTTCACTTATAGTGGGGACACTGGCCGAAGGTCGGGGGACTTTCGGCCGGCTTGCACGACCCCACACGTCTGAGGGGTGGCCTTGGTGAGCGAGGCCACCCCTCCTTGTGCCGGAGCCTGGATGTTTTCATCCGGGCCTACCGCCGGGGCAAGATAGTGATTGCTAGTGCGACCCTATCTTGCCCTATCTCGGCGGAGGACTGCTCACCCCAGGTTTTTAGTGGGTATACTTCATACAAACACTATGAAAAACAAAGTTTATTTATTGGTGGCGAAAAATCATAGTTATAAAATACTTTACTGTGTTACGGAACGCTACGAGTGCGAGTCCGACTTGCACTTGGCCAGTTTTTATTTCACAACCGAAAGATACCGTAGACCCAAGTATCAAGAAAGTTAAGTATAAGTTTTAACATGATACCTCTACGCATTCCCAAGGGTCTTGACAGACGGACAACAAAGTGATCTTATAAGGGTTCCTTTTTTAACCAACTTCACAAAAACAGAGGAGGTTCTCAATTCGACTTTTTTTTAAAATAATTTTATGCTTGTTACCTCAGAACTCGGGCAAATCTTAACCGATTTAAAATATTATTTATTTGTTTCAGAGATTATGCCTCCTTATGTTTGGTTCCATTCAAATTTTATCGAGATCTGACAATTATCTCCGGAGATATGGTGACATATAACCAAGTTCTTATACTTTGATGACATGCTTATAACTACTGGCTACTTCGACTATCGCAGCATGTGTAGTTGGCTTTTTTCGTTTTGTAAACGATCTTAAATTATTCCTTTTAAAGTATGAATCCTTAAAAAACTAAATAAATAAAAGTTTATTTTTAAATCTTATAGGCTAGCGTTTGACCACTATCTCACGTGTTGATAAGTGATGATACGGTCGAAGATGGTAAGCACGCTAGGCCTAGAATGGGAAATGGCTCTCAAGGATAGCTGACAGAACACATTAGATGTTTTGGCGATAGATTTTCTAACTTGAGAATGATAGCTGGCCAGGCATAGTGTCCTACCACCATGAATAAGATAAACGAAAATAAAATAAGGTAAGATAAACTGACCAACGGCAGGTATGAGCAGTATGAAGTTCCTGGCCTTCAGTAGCTGTTTGACCCGGCGCAGGTGTGAGTGCAGCACTGCTGCGTCGAGCGCCAACAACGCGGGCGCGGCCGGCTGCCGTCCGCTGCGCTCCAGCTCACGCACCTGCGACACCAGCCACAGCCGCCCGAGCCGCCGCAACAGCCCGCCCGAGGATGCCTCCGACTGTACATACACAATGGTTCATTATACACAGTGGAAACATTGATAAATTCATTCTAAGATTTAATATTATACAAAGAATAAAATAAGAAAAAGTTTTTTTTTGTTAGTTGGTTTGGTATTTCCCTGGTAAGGTCAACATTGGGAAGACCATCTACAAGGCAAGATCGTCTTACGCACAATATCTTTCGTTTTTGAGTAGCTATGCAGTTTGCATTGACAGTATCGATACAACAGTATTATAGTTTTCAATTTTTCAAGTTTCAATTTTGTATCATAAATATCACTAGCAACACTATAGTGAGAGAAAAATAGCTATAATTTTACTTAACGGTAACTTTTACGATCTTACCCGAGTTGACCTTCATTCTAGTTTAGGAAATTCTTTCACTGGTAGGAATTGCAATTAAATTACATTTTGGAGAAATGTTGGTGACATAATTTTAACTAGCAGCAGAAATGTAGCTTCTGTCAGTAACAGAATGACCACATCATCGCTTACCACCAGGCGAAAGTGGTCAAACGCTAGCCTATGAAAAAAACTTATTTTTACCGGCATGGCATAGGTGAAACTGTGAGGGTAGTATACTTAGTAGGTAGGTAGTACTAGTTGATACTATAAACAAATATATGCAAATATAAGTTCAATTAATGTGACTTTCCTTGACACAGATTCTTATCAATACTTGGCTTCACTATATATACTACTATTATTTATTCTGTGGCTACAGGAAATATATGGTTGCAGAATAATAGATATATGTAAATAATGTATACAAAATTAACACTCAATAAAATGTTATGAGATACTCACATGTGGCTTCTTAGAGTTGTGCCATTCTCTACTCTTTTTATGATTTATTTTCGTGCTTAGTTTTGGAGCAGGTACCTTTTTCAAGTAAAATATCTTCATTGTCCTGTTGAACCGAATGCGAGGGACAGTTTTGGCAATAAAATTTCCAAAATCAATGAAATTGAGTATTCGAATTACATTTTCCTCAAAAACTGATAACTTATGTCTGTCGAAGAAATGCCATTCTGCTGCATCTTTATCAAATTTGCAGATGTTAGTGCCTCGTAAATTGATATCTTCTGGTAACGGTGTCGTTTTATATTCCAGTTTGACTCTCGTAGCTATGTTTTTAGCATATTTGAGTACATCACAGTCGAAGTCCTCTGAGGTTTTATAAACAAAGTTATGTGACAAAATATTAAGCAAGTCAACGACACATTGAAACATAGAATCTCCGCTGTCTCCACATGATAGTATCAGATCTTTTTCTGCCAACGCCCAGTCTTGCAGCAGCTTGATACTGGACAGCATATTGTCCCCCAACAAGAACTGTTTCAATTGCTCTTGGTGTACTTTGTTTGGAGAATCTTCAGAATGTAAGCTTTTCTTATTATTCTCATTGATATCAGTAGGGGCATTTTTATTACCATTTGTAATAGTCACCTTGTCTATATTTTTAGATACTTGTGTGATTTCTCCATTAATTTTGTCATTTGTGTCTGCATCTGTGCCTTCCCCTGAATCGTCACTCTGTGATTCCTCATCTGTTGGATAGTTTTCTGAGTCAGATGCCCCTTCTTCATCTGAACATGACTCTACAGTTTCTATGTCACTGTTTTCAGACTCAGCACCACTTTCATCCGAACTTTCGGAAGACAAAACGCGCCGGCGGCGACGTCGCTTTAAGACAGTCTTTTTAGTTGTTTTTACATCTTCATTTGTGACTTTTTCTGTTTCGATTTTGTCGCCATTCTCTTTATCGCTTTCTTCTTCACTGTGAGCATTGCCGTTTGTAACAGGCAGTGGATCTAGTTTATCAGCATCAGGGTCTGGGCTGACGGCAACTTCCTCAACCTTTGCTTCCGGTTCTGATTCTTGTATGGATGTAGTTCGACCTCTGTAGTTGGAAGCTGGATTATTTAAACCAATAGATTGTACTTGTTTCAACAACTTTTGTAAGAGTTGAGATAACAATGCCAGGGTGAATGCTTTGCAAGCAAAAGCTTTTGTCTCATCTGTTTCAACCATTTTAGAAATGGTGAACAGGCATATTTGCACAATTTTTTGAATGAGATTGGGGTGCAGGTAGGAAGGGTTTGTGTTCTCATTCTCCACAGCCTGTAGATATTCATCATAGTTTTTGTTAGGATCTGGCATTTCAGAATTGTCAAAATCCATTGAGACTTTTAATCCTTGAGCTATTGTACTGCATCGTTGGGGAATGTTAGTATCATTTTTTCCTAGATACCACAACTCAATGAGAGACAGAAAATTAACAATAGTAGTCTGGATATGTTCAGTTCGTGTCTGGCATTCTGTATCATTTATAGTCTCGCAGCTGTTAATATTTTTCTCAAAGATTTTTTTTAGATTGTCCAATGCTCCTTCAAAAGGTGTGGTGCAATTTAAGCAGTGGATATAATAACATACGGAGTCAATATTATAGTTTTTCTCCAGGTATAGATTGGCGAGTTGATTGTACGGCATTCCTGAAGACATGTCAATGTGAGCAGCTTGGAGGTAGTACCGTGCTGCTGTTGACGAGTCTAAAGTATGAAATATTTCAGCTTGGTACCGGCTCAGATCACCCAGATATATAAGACAGGAATACAAGGTAGATCGTCCAAACTGGACTTCTTCTTCTGTCACAGAGTCATTGTTATTTTGATATTCGTCATCATCATAAGCAGAAATATAATCGAGCTCTTTATGTTGTACCTTCATCTCTGCCTGCACACGGGATATTAAATGATGAAAGTGGCCAATACCGCACACAAGATGTGTGAACAGGTAGCTGTCATTATCAGTGTCCGTTTCTCTGAGTTTTTTTGCTGCAGATACTGTATCATAGTAAACTTTTCTCCACAACAGCTCAAGGGTTTTTTTGCCGTAATTTAATGGATCGAGAAATAATAGTTTCTCACTGTTGTCTCGTAGTTTTTGACGTTGTATTTCAATGTGCATGGAAAATAAATCCATCACAGAGTGACTTGATGCCGTCATTTCTCCAACACGCCGAGCTACATCGCCTAAATAGCTGAAAATAAGATATGTATATATTATTACAAAATGACTACTCCTTTCACTTACTTTAATTTGGGTAGAAGCTGGCTGAACTCGATGACAAAGATAAGTAAAGACTCCTTTGCACATTAAAATAGAATCTAACATTGAACTTTATCGAGTCGATAGCCCACAACTTACCGATAAAGTTTTTTGGCACGTTCATTGCGCTCGGCTACTTTAGCCTCCAAAAGTTCATTAGATCCGTTCTTCATTTTCAAGCCATTTTCTTTACTGGTCAAGATGTTGATTGTAAAAATACTTTTGAGACTTTTATCATTACACAATTAAATGTAATTGGAATCATCTCTAAATAAACATGTTTTCCTGTAGATTTGTGATCACAATAATTCTGAAAATTAGTGATTCATCTCTCTCTGCGTAATACTTTGACGTTTACTTGACAGAAAGAAATATCAAAAATGACTTTGACAAAATATTGACAGAACTTTTGTGTTGAACATATTTTTTATTTTTTTTTATTATGGCTCCACACGATTAGTGTATTTAGCCAGTGTCAAGTATTGAAATTCTTCAAGTTTTTATGAATTTAAATCATAGAGCCCGTCTCTATGATTTAAATCAAAGTCACATTTCAGGTCAGTTCAAGTAATAGTCTAGTCTAAGTCATACCTTCAGTAAAGATGTGGAGTTTACTGAAGATTTTCAGTCGAAATTTGGCGAGAACGCAAATAGCATGTTTTTCAACATTGTGCTGTTTCCCTACACTCCCACACATTCACCGGCACTTAATGGTTAATAATCCACATTTATTACACATTACCTCGCGGAAGAACACAAGTTAGGAAAAAATGCAATGAGAGCACACAGACTTTTCACGATCCAGTCAAAACCCTTGTTGAACTTTTAAGGAGTGTGGATAATTTCGGCCAAAAGCTGTGCGGCCAAGCCACATTCGTAACGTGCAAATCGTTACCTAACAGAATGTATTCCAAACAAAAATAAACATAAAATTGTATGGTGTAGCAAATTTTAGGACGATTGATCGTGACATAGAAAAGTGACAGTAAAATATACCATCACAGTCACAAGTCACTCTAAAATGATCATTTGACATTTTTGTCTGTCATCTTTTCTTTCAGTTTCGTAGTTTCGAAACTTGTTGTTGTCTTTAAATTTTTAGAAATATAGTAATTTCTATTTAATATTTATAATATTGACGTGTCAGTGAATACTTTGATTTATTTTATTTGACGCTGCAATCAGAGTTCAAGTTATCAATATTTTTTAATATATACGGATTATACGGTAGGTAACACTAATAATTAGGTACACAGTTTTACCTTGCCCTAACCATACACCAGCCAGATACATCTGCATTTCGGGCAAGCTAGCTAATAATTACTGCTTTACGTTAAATTGTTCTATGCTATCAACTTCTCCCATCCATGTTTCATTGTATCCAGACATTCCATAGTTACGATATTGCGATGTTTATATTTTGCGTGTCATCAGTGTCAAATACTTCAAATCATCTCTAATCTAAACCTTGTTTACAGAGCGTGAAAATGGATGCTCCATGCATTTTCTTGGGCATCAAGGTGAAGCCGGGACCCATAGAACGTTTCAAACTGGAGAACTTTGGCTTGGACAACACTGTTGATAATTTAAAAAATGAAGCTGAAAAAAAGGCAAACTTGCCGTCTTCTTCTTTAGGTAAGTTTCATTGGAATGTTTATATTTACAACACTATTTGTTACAGACAAGCATTTGAATACAATCTCTCCTGTTGTTAAGTGATGATGCAGCTTATATGTGGAACCATGCTTGTCTTGACGTTGCATTGAACTTTTACCTAACTCATCCTTTGGCGATATAAATTAAACTTTAAGTAGAGAGAATATAGTCTAATTGTTTTTTACACAGTCTACACTCCTAACAAACGTTCCTATGTTCCTAGATAAAACGCATTGCTTTTCTTAAATACTTAGTTTTAAGTTATAATTCGTATTTCTCGTAAGTGATTATAAATCTTTTGAGAAATTAATAGATCTTAAACCATAAACCGTAACAAAACAAAGAAAACTAGAGTAAGATCTTAATTATTAGCTAAAATGTTTTTTTTCATATCATATAGGTGAGCATTTGACCACTATCTAACCTGTTGGTAAGTGATGATGGTAAACACGAATTAGCTGTAAGGTAAGTGTCAAATGGCGCTCACGGCTGAACTCTGATGAGTCTAATACTACAAACCTTGCTCAAAAAGCTGCGTGTCCATTGAGTTTTTTTTACTATTTGATTAACAAGTCTCAAAACTGCTTTGTTGGTCTGCGTGACGTGAATAGGCAAATACATAAGAGAAATAAGAATAGCATAATGTTCACGCAGCTCAGAACCAAATAAATTAAGCGAGATTTACAAAACCACAATTATGAATATATATTCATTCCAGAGGTGCCCTGCCGCTTCGCCGGCATTATAAACTTCTTTCAGTTACTTAAAACTTTTCTTTTGTAAAAACATTTCAATTTAAAAATACACCAAAAAAGAAATAGCTATATTGGTCCACCCATTTCAAATTATTGCGTGACTAAGAGAAATAGGGATAAATTTTTATAAAATCTGAAAAACCACATTGACTTTCAGACTTTTTACAAGCTTTTATTTAACTTGCAATGTATGTATGTATGTAACTATGTATGTTCGGGTGGAATCTTGGAAGCTAAATAAGACCCATTTCCCGATGTCCGATTTGACCCAAATTTGGTGTACTTATGTATCTTCGGTGACAATACAATGATATGGTACCATGGAGCTGGTCTGATGATGCAGACGAAAGGTGGCCACGGCATCTCTGTGATAAAACAACATAACCCTACCGAGTTTGGGCTCGATTAATTTGTCTTGAAGAGAACTTTACGCCTAGATGATATCCAGGGTCTGATGATAAAGCTGGAAGGTGGCTACGGCATCTCTGTGATAAATCAACATAACCCTACCGAATTTAGGCTCGATTGATTCGTGTTGAAGAGAACTTTTCACCTAGATGATATCCAGGGTCTGATGATGAAGCTGGAAGGTGGCCACGGCATCTCTGTGATAAATCAACATAACCCTACCGAGTTTGGGCTTGATTGATTCGTCTTGAAGAGAACTTTTCACCTAGATGATATCTAGGGTCTGATGATGAAGCTGGAAGGTGGCCACGGCATCTCTGTGATAAATCAACATAACTCTACCGAGTTTGGGCTCAATTGATTTGTCTTGAAGAGAACTTTACACCTAGATAATATCGGGGTCTGATGATGAAGCTGGAAGGTGGCCACGGCATCTCTGTGATAAATCAACGTAACTCTACCGAGTTTGGTCTCCATTGATTCGTCTTGAAGAGAACTTTACACCTAGATGATATTTAGCGACTGGTGATGAAGCTGGAAGGTGGCCACGGCATCTCTGTGATAAAATAACGTAACCCCAGTGAATTTGGGCTCAAATTATTCGTCTTGAAGAGCACTTTACACTTAAATGATAGCCAGGATCTGATGATGAAGCTGTAAGCGGGCCATGGCATTTCTGTAATAAAGCAACATAGCCCCACCGAATCGATTGATTTTCCGCAAAGAGCACTTTACCCATAGTCACATCAAATATCCGTGGAATATTTTAAAACATCATGCCTTCTCTTAAATACTTAGGTAGTAGGTAGGTAGTCGGTATCTATACCTACCTACTAAAAAGTTAAAAATAAATTATAAATAAAAAATATTTTTAAAATCAAGCTTTTATCTGGGACAATGAACTAAAATGTTAAAAATAAATGCTAGTAAGTATTTGGCGTGTAGGTACTTACCTATATTTTTAAAAGCTTGAGGCACAAATATACACTCCAAATGTCAACTATCTACGACCAGTGGTTTAGGCTGTGCATTGTCTGTCAGTCAGTCAGTCAGTTCATTGAAAAAGTTTATCTGAAATATCATTTCGAAACTCCTTGAGATAGGAAGAAAAATTAAATTCCTAAATTTTCAGAGGTCTTTGGATAAATTTTTTATTGCCAAATATTGCATTTCCATTCAATTGTGTTTTGGTCTGGCTCATTTGTCAGTTATATCCTGGAGTTAATTTAAGTACCGCCACTAGGCATGGAAAGTGTCTATTTGGTTGATAAAGTTACAAGTTTTGGGGTAAGCATCCCCTTAAATATAAATATGTCTATGTCACTAGTATAGCTAGTCTATTCTTTCATTAGAATTAATTCATCATGGCAAGATATTGAAAGAGAATACGACACTACAAGACAATGGAGTAAAGAACGGAGAAATGGTTCATGTACTTAAGAAGAAGGAACAGACTGCACCGGTGACACGTCCATCTTATACTGATGCTGAGCTTCAGCAGCTAAACACTGCGCTCAGATCTCTCGGATGTACGCCGAATGCTCCCGGATGGACTAGGGCTATGCAGGTATTAGATCTACTTTATCTGGCGTGAATTGGGCTATGTAGAACCTAATAAACTGGGAATGATGGTTTTTTAATATCATTTACGCTAGTCTTTGAATACTGGAAGTGTTATACCAGCGACCCAAAGCCGTGCTATGCTTAATTAAGGAGCTGAGGTGGCTTGGGTAATCTCTGGCAGGGGAAATGCACAATAAACCCCAAACGGGATGTCAGTGCTGGTCTTATCGCCCCACCATCACCAATTAGAATTAGCGTTTTACCACTATCTCACCTGTTGGTTAGTGATGATGCGGTCCAGGATTAAATATAGCTGCTGTTAAGTGCTTCTCAATAGCACAAATTACTACTTTTGGTGGAGGAAGACATTTTAAAAATGGAGCAGTACATCTAAAAATTTGCACTTTAAAATGTTTATACCAAGCACTATTGATTTTGTGTAATTTTTATTAGTGTATATAAATTGAGGTAAGTACTTATAATTATTTTTTGTTTATAAAATTTAATTTTTATTTTGAAGATACAATGTATGATAGCTTACTTATAATTATGTAATTACTACAATGATACAATTACTTATTTGGATGTGTTTAAGAAGCCTTAACTTAATTGGTTTAAGAATGTTAGACCCTTTTTAGGGTTCCGTAGTCCTGACAAGAAACCCTTATAGTTTCGTCATGTCCGTCTGTCTGTCTGTCTGTCTATCTGTCTGTCTGTCTGTCTGTCTGTCTGTCTGTCCAAGGTTTTGCTAAGAGACCGTTAATACTAGAAAGCTGTAATTTTGTAGGGGTATGTATATAAATTACGCCGACAAAGTGGTGAAATAAAATTTTGAAAAATATTTTTTTTTAGTGTTGCTCCCCTACATGAGAAATGGGGATGATGTTTTTCGGCGTGTACCACATCGTGTGGGTTATTGTTGAACAGGTCGTTTAAAATTACTTAAGGTTTGCTGATACCATTTTTCGATGAAATGCTCCATTTACGAAATATTAAACTTTAAAGTGCAAAATTTTGTTCCAGTAGGGCGTCCCCCCCCCCCCCCTCTAAAAGCTAAACTGCTGGCTTGAAAAATCTAGAAAAAATCGTAATGATAGCGCATTTCATGAACTTTAAAGGAAAATTATAGCGGTTAAGATAACTTTATTAGTTTAGCAGTAATAGACGTTGAACTTGGGTATTGGATAATTTTATACCAAATACAAAATCCTTAGAATAAATCTTTTAAAGTGACAAAGACGAAGTACCTAGTTGCTTGTTTATAACGGGTAAACACTTGCATTGAATAACGGGCTACTACGGAGCCCTACACTACACGTGGCCCGACACGCACTTGGCCGGTTTATTTGTTAGTTAGAGTATTACTAAGAACTACTTTACAGATTCTTATACCTATAATTCTGACTTTGGTACCTAAATAAGCACCGTCAACAATTCTAAGCCAAATATGCTACCATCCTAATCAACTAAGTAATGAGTACTTTCAAGAAAATGGTGATTTACACATTTGCAAAGGATTCCCTATTCCAGCTGTTAGTATCTCATTTAAAATTAACGGCCAGCCAGTTAAGGCCAACCTAGGCGAACGTATCACGACCAGCCACCGTATAACGAAAACCATTGAATGAATGTAATGACGGGGACGCAGCTATGTAGGCTGTATAGCTCCGTCCCCGTCATTTAGTTCATTTCGTTCATTCAATGGTTTTCGTGATACGGGGGCAGTACGGCTATTCTGTAAGCTAGTTTACGCATCTCGCAAGCGGTAAGATTCAACCGTATTACAATCGTATTTCGTATTATGGATTCCGCTTGCGAGATGCGTAAACTAGCTTACAGAATAGCCCTACAGATCGGAGACGTTTTAAAGAATCACGTCTATCACGAAGTTAGGCTGAATGAACGAAATGAACTAAATGACGGGGACGCAGCTATGTAGGCTGTATAGCTCCATCTCTGTCATGTTCGTTCATTTCAATCCCAATTAAACTTCGTGATAGGCCCCCTGCTAATTCAATAGTACCTCTATCCAGCGAGCATGTATGAAGACGATCATGAAAGTGGAAGAAGTGAAAGAGCCATATCAGGATCGTAGCATGTCGAAAGAAGAGTCTCTGCCTACCCCAACGGGAAAAAGGCGTGATTTTACGTATGTATGTGTGTAAAAATTAACAAATCTTACAAACATTTAATAAGTATTACTAACAGTTGTGCTAACACTCACACACTACTATCATAAAGTTTTCTCTCACGCAGACCTTAGCAACGTTCATACTTTCGCAGTTACTTAACGACGAATCTATAATGAACGAGATATTGGACCAAGCGCCTTCGTTAGGCGAGGATTGTGTGGCGCTGTCCATACTACACGAGGTGGAGTTGTTGGCTGCTCTGGGAGCTAATATACAGACGATGCGGAGAGGAGCGGAGGCACATCCTGAGTTACCCGCAGCATTGATGCATCTTACACGGCTGGAACGAGCCAGAGCTAATACTGCTGCTCCTAATGACAATGGTTGGTTGATTTTAGAGATGAAACGGATATCCGGTAACTATCTGGTATCCGGCTTTTATTTCACAATTCGGATGTATACCGGATAGTAATTCAGTATCCGGCCGGATTCCGGATAGTAAATTTCAAAATTTCTCATTATTTTAAACAAAGCAAATTATACCAAATAGGTTATGGAAAAGTGAAAATACAATTGAATAAACAATCAAACTTAGAAACAAACACTAACTGACACGCGCGATAATTCACTCGAACGCCCCCGAGTCGTTCCGATCTCCGTTCACCGCGCCTATATTCAAATCAAACTGATCGCGTCATTTAACGCGATAAAGGTCCGAATATCCGGTAGCCGGATATGAGGCGCTCCGGCACGTTTCTTGCCGAATATCCCGTACCCGGCCAAACCACTATAGCTGATATAGTGGTCAAACGCTAGCCTATAAGATATAAAAGAAAATCTATCCGTTACATCTCTAATTGATTTCCATGATGTTTTTTTTTTTAATCATAAAAAAGGCCTCTCTCACAATTTTCATGATGTTAAACATGAAATATTATTGCATGTTTTAAGGCATGTTTTACAGGTACCTGATATAGTTTCAGACAGTATCATTATTTGTTATCTGAGACATTTTATACGGTCGGACAGTAACAGGTGAACCAAGCCGAAACCGGTGAAGTGGAAAAGGAACTGGCTCTTATTATCTTGATAGCACTTAACAGCTATTTCATTATCATCATGAAGCTCAACTCCAAATTTCTTCACACTGAAAAAAATATTTGATTTTACATATTAAGCCGGGGTCTCGCGATCGTGATGCACAACGCGGCGGTATGCGGCGCAACGCAGCGTCACGTATTTGCTCTTGCCGCTGACGCATACTGCGACGGAACATAAGACCATTCTAGAGGTTTTTCATACGATTATGTGTCCTTCACCGCATGCCGCATAACGCAACGCTGTGCGTCACGATCGCGAGGCCCAAGCTTAAATTAGAATGGAGCAAAATCTCTGTGAAACAACGAGGCTGCTGCTAGTAATTCTATAAGCTGCAATATCGGAATGATTCCAGTAAGAGCCTGTCCATACAGCGCGTTGCTTTGCGTTGCGTCGTCGCAACGCAAATATTCTGACGCATAGCCGGCCACACAGGCGCTGCGTCATCGCAGCGTTACTGCGTTGCGTTTGTGTGTATCCTTCCTATCAATGCACAAGCAACTGAGCGCTGCCGCTCCGACGTCACAACGAGTACACCCCCTCCCGCTTCGTCTCGGGCGCTGCTGTCCGTCATGTGTGCGTTGCGTTGTGGCGACATAGCGCGCCGTGTGAACACTTTGGTTATTTGTATGTAAAATAACGCAACAGCACCGCTGCGTTGACACGACGCTGACGCAACGCGCCGTGTGGACCGGCTCTAACTTCACTAAATTCTGAACTCCAGGTCCGGCCATATCAGGCTTTGCGTACTCCCTAGAAGCTCTCTCAGAAGAAGAGGATGCTGAAGAAGAAGAAGCAGAGGAAACTGAGAGGAACCCTATCACACAGGAACAACTGGCTGCTGCGTTACAGGTATGATCAATTTCATTACTGAACCATTGTAACATTGTAACCGTGAGTATTATTTATGTTTAATTATTGTTATGGTTAAACTCACGTGATGAGGTCGACTATCTGTTAGACGTCCGACCGGTTTCGAAGCAATCGGTGTCTCATCGATGCCGTGCCGTCATGTCGTAGCGGGACATCTCTCTTCATTACTCAATATATAATGTGACGTGTATAGGCGGCAACAGAAGCCGTGTCGTCAGGTCGTAGCGGCACGTCTCTCTTCATTACTCAATATATAATGTGACGTGTATAGGCGGCAACAGAAGCCGTGTCGTCAGGTCGTAGCGGCACGTCTCTCTTCATTACTCAATATATAATGTGACGTGTACAGGCGGCGACTGAAGCCGTGTCGTCAGGTCGTAGCGGCACGTCTCTCTTCATTACTCAATATATAATGTGACGTGTACAGGCGGCGACTGAAGCCGTGTCGTCAGGTCGTATCGGCACGTCTCTCTTCATTACTTAATATATAACGTTACATGTACAGGCGGCGACTGAAGCCGTGTCGTCAAGTCGTAAGCGGCACGTCTCTCTTCATTTTTCAATACTAGCAGCCCGCCCCGGCTTCGCACGGGTAGAACATATATGCCTACAAAATTTGCATCAGTTTGTTGCATCGAATATAAAATATGAACATATTTAACAACCATCGTCATATTTCATCCAATTTACCCAAAACCTTAACGAATTATGCACCTAAACCTTCCTCATAAACACTCTGGCTATTGGTGAAAACCGCATGATAATCCGTTCAGTAGCTATTGAGATTATTGCGAACAGACAGAGAGACGCAGTGATGAACTTTGTTTTATAATACTTACGTATTGATATTGGACGGCCCTTTGGCGTAAAGGATAGTTACCCTGATTCTGACCCGACGGTCGTTGGTTCTAATCCTAGCTATATACCTACCAATGAAAGTTTTATGTGCGTTCACGAATCATGAGTTTTCGTACAGTGGTAGTGGAATCATTAAATCTACCAAAAAGTAGCTTACCACCAAGGAGTACATCTGCCCCCGTAACCTTACGGCGTTCCCCGACGCAAAATGTAGGGGTAATATACGTTTAACGTGTGTATCTGTGTGTCTGTCTGTAGCATCTTAGCACCTAACCGGATGAACCGATTTTGTTTTTATTATTGATAGCTTTTTTTGTTCGATAGATGTCTTTATCGAGAGTTTTCTTGATTAATGAAAATTCGTTCAATCGTTATAAAATTATGAGCTTTTTTCTAGTTAATTGCGCTATGAAATCAACTTTCATAGGTCTGATCAATTCGAAAATCTTCTTCTTCAACGATATTGTAAGAACATGGAAGCCTCCTGGACTCTACAGAATACTCAAATCCTCACCAACTTACAGCTCAGATTTTAAATGTCGTGTTTAGAGTCATTGGAAAAAGCTATTATACATAGATCAGTCGGGGTGGTTTAAAATATTATATTATATTATTATATATATAGATTAATATTATTTTATACAATAGATCATATTATTATACTATATTGACTTCAAATTGATTGTGATCGGTGGGGATCTACAGCATAGCTAAGCTTATAATAATATTTTCGTAGCAACTATAACCTAATCTGTGGTTTCACTGCAAATATTTTATTAATTTTGCGTTGCGTGTTTGTGAAATTCGTGATATCTTCTAGAGTTTTCATTTGAATTATATACTGTAAAGGACAATTTTAATCTATAATATGTGGCCAAGCTAATTAACGTAATTATTTGGATAAGGATTAATACTATATACTTGAAAATAGCCTTGGAAGTTATGTAATATTTTTTAACAAAAATTTTAAGATTAAAATGGTTACTGTGAGTCAACCTTAAGAGATAGACATATGCTGTCGCGGACTTTTTTGTAGGTCTTATTAAGTTGTACAACTCTTGCATAGAAAATATTCTTCTATCTATTTTCAATTAAGCAGCGTTCGTAAGAAACGTGTTTTTTCGACCGTTTATTTGCCGACTTAGGTTGCAAATTAGGTCTCCACGAATGTACCTTTGATTTAAACGGGATAATATATAGCCTATTTTCATTCCGAAAGTCCATTCTATGTATTAGTGAAAGAATTTTTCAAATCGGTTCAGTAGTTTTCGAGCTTACTCATTACAAACATACAAAAATACAAATGTTCTCTCTTTATAATATTAGTATAGATATAATGTGACATGTACAGGCGGCGACTGAAGCCGTGTCGTCAGGTCGTAGAGGCACGTCTCTCTTCATTACTCAAAATATAATGTGACATCTTCGATCAAGAATCTATAGATAACGGGTTACCTACAAAATCAAAGCCAAATTCTGTCCAAAGTGTATTTATACTTATACAGCTATATATACTGACTAATAAACAGAGACAAAAGTTATAAAACCGTTTTATGATCAACATCTTTACGACCATAATACCTTAAAATAAAGTCGCAATTCTGTAAAACATCATCTTATACTTACGGCTATTCGTCACAAAAGTATTTGTGTTCGACGGTTACAAAGAATTTGCAAAGTAATAAACAATATCTGTCACATGAAACGAAACATCATAGCCAACCTTATTACGTTACAGTTAGGGTATTCTTCTCCTTGACTATACCGTACGAGATACATCGTTCCGTTTCGTTTCAGTTTAGTTCTTCGAATTGTACTTCGGGAGGACACGGCGCGAATAGAGACGTATTCGAATTTAAAAATCATATAATTTTAGAACAATTTAAATATAATAATATTTAAGATACGGTACTAATGTACTTAATATACTATATGTATGGTCTTAACCGCAAATATTTATACGGCATAAATACTTCTTTATCCCCGACGTATTAATGTACTGTTTTTAAATTAGATTCGTGTTATGTAGTGAAAGATTAGAATTTTGGATACCTATCTATGTTTGTTAGTGTACAATTGTTGTTTTGAATAAATACAATAATTTAATTATACAACAAACTCTACTTTTTAATGTCCTTTAAATACGTTGAGTTTGTTGTACAATTGCCGTTTTGATTCATTTTGGACGTATAACTTTTTGATTTATGGCAAAAGTGCTAAATTGTTTAAAAACATGTATACCTAAATATCACGTCTGTGTTATAACCTACCAAAAAAAAAAACCCATCAAAATCCGTTCCGTCTTGGCGTAGTAATCGCGCAGGTAAAAAATATACAATAAAAACATACTGTAGAATTGAGAAGCTCATTTTTTGAAAGTCGGTTAATTAGAGTTCATCATTTTCTTAAATTCAAGTAACAAGGTATATAACATGTTAAATCAACGTAACTAATATTATCAAACCGACTCCATGGATCCTTTGTTCTGTTACACAAATGTTTGTACGTATATTGGCCTAACATGGTCAAACATTCTTAGACGTGGTTGAAATTTGGTGATTTTATTCAAAATGTTTATTATTTATTAGTTTAAAGCTTAAAATATAACATAATACACATTTACTTACCGGGAGTAAGACACTCCGTCCGTTAAATTCGTTTTTCGAGCATTATTTTTATAACTTCTAAAGGCACACTGAGGCATCGTGACACGTGTTTACGTTGGCCGTATTGGAACCGAACTAAACAAAATAAGAGCTCACCGCCCGGTGTGAGCTCTTATTCGTCGGGACATTCTTTTTGCGTCGACCTTATATCTATAGATTCTTGATCGAAGTGTGACATGTACAGGCGGCGACTGAAGCCGTGTCGTCAGGTCGTAGAGGCACGTCTCTCTTAATTACTCAAAATATAATGTGACATGTACAGGCGGCGACAGAAGCCGAATCGTCAGGTCGTACCGGCAAATCGTACCGGCACGTCTCTCTTCATTACTCAAAATATAACGTTACATGTACAGGCGGCGACAGAAGCCGTGTCGTCAGGTCGTAGCGGCACGTCGCGGCAGAGCTACCTGTCCATGCTGCGATCCGCCGGCGAGACCAGCCGCACGCCGAGCGGAGCCTCTACAGCCTCAGGTACTTGTCTATTGATCTACTTGTACTACTTTTGTTTCTTTTATTTATTTTTTTGCGAAAATGTGCTTGACCACTATCTCACCTGATGATAAGTGACGATGCGGTTGATGATAGAGCGCGCTTACCCAAAAGATACATATTCACTCCCGACTTAACCCCTAAGTTGTATTGTATCTAATCGGAAACACAGACTCAGGCAGAGAATTCAATTCCTTGGCAGTACGTATGATGAAAGAAGAGGCGAATCGCTTTGTACGCGTAAATGGTTTAACTACCATGAACAGTAATCTCACTAATCTGGCACTTCAATAGACCGATACGTCCAATAATCCGGCACCCTCCGCCCGCGCTTCTCTCGCCTATCCCTATGCCACGCACCGCGTGTGTGCTACATCGTCGTCAAGTATAACCTCAAAAACTTATCAAGTGCACGTGCGTACATACATAATACCTGCGGTTTTTTGAAATGAGAATAGTGTATATTATGCTTGTTTTTTGTCAAACCCGCAAAATGACTATGAAACACTTAAATCGTTTCTAAGATAGAATACGAATGCGCAGTTATCCCGTCTTTTGAATAATAATATACGTTGAGCGTGCGTGAGCAGTGTATGTTTAGGTAGGCCTGACTCCCGTGAAATAAGACAAAAAATGTCCGAAACGCAAACGTAAAACGTTTTAAATAATTATGTGAGAATAGTGTAGTTCAAAATGTTAAGTAAACGGATACACAAGACTCTTCTAGGTCTGAATCAGAAAATGGACACTCTATAGAAGTTAGACAGCGTGGAGAAAACATTACAAACATTCCCTTTATTATATGCTTTAATTTACTGTTTTTTTCTATAAAATCCAGTAATCCTGTACCCTTTGGTTATCTAATAGTGCCGGATCAGTGAGATTGTACTGTACTTGTCTACTGAGATGGGACCGTAAGCTTGTACTATCATTTATTCTGTGCCGTAAGATCAGTATACATACCTTTTCCGTTGCAGCTCGGACCTGTAAGGTGTCCATTACACGATAGGTTTTGCTGGCAGTCACGGCTGTGACTGATGGATAACCTATCATCGAGTGGGGTGAATGACTGACCGATATTTAGATACTTTGTGCGTCGGCATCTTCGAGCATTTACCAATGGAGATGTTAACGTTGTAATCCGCACACATTTTTTTCTGCCGATACTTACGGGGGACGAGGTAAACACGCATTGCACACACACAAATCACTCACTTAAACGATCCTGCACACTAGCATGAAACACGCACACAGTATTAAAAATACAGCGTAGTTACGCACGGTCATATGGCCAAAAATGGATATATGGCCAGCCATGGGTTACGCCTTGCGTTAACATCTCCTTTGGTAAATGCTCGAAGGTCGGCATCCATCGATCATGAATGATGGTTTAGGTTTTGAATGACGGGTAACCTACCGTGTAATGGATGCCTAAGTAAGATGTGGAATGATCTGGCCCGCTGCAATTTTATCTCTAGCTATAGAATGGACTGTTTTAAAAAGGGTAGATCCACGAATGCTTCAAAGGTCAGCAACGCATCAATAGCGCCCATGGTGTTGCAGATTTTCATAAGAGACGGTAACAACTTTCCATAAAGCCACATGAAAAAAGAAAAAAAGCTACAGTTGAACTTTCTGCGGAGACTATCTAATATGTTTACCACAATTAGAGTTGTATTCATCAAAATTTAAAAAAAAATGTGGTCAGTTTACACACACAGATCCTGTTATATATATATATATATATAAATATAAGAAACAGGACATATCAAAACAAAACACTGTGCCATAAAGCCATAGTTTTGTTAGTTAGTGTTAGTGTTTTGATGTTAGCTAACAGTCATATACCGCGTGATTATGTACTTAGCATATATTACTATCGATAATTTTAAACATTGGTTGAAGAAGTTTATACCGAATATCGCTGGCGAGAGGCAGATAGAGGTGGGATGTCTTGAAATATTTTCAAGATAATATGGCATCAGAGTACTCACCATCTTCGTCCACATCATCGCTTACCACCTATAAGATATAAAAATAAAATAAAAACCGGCCAAGGTCAACGGGAAGTACCCTATAGGTTTTCAACCCAAAACCATAGAGTACTTCCGGTTGACCTAGAATTGTCAATTTTGGTAAAAATCAAGGTCAAGGTCAGCACAAGTAAAGAAAAAATTCCGAAAAATAAAAAAAAATTGAAAATCAAGGAACATTTTGGTTCTTACAAGTTTTCGCGAATATCTGAACTTGCCCATATCTTTTTATCATGTTGACTCAGGACTTTAATTTTTATACGCCCAATAGGGACCAGACACCTCAGTATCTGGTATAAATTTCAACTTCCTAGGTCCACCTGTTCCGGAGAAAATGGGTGGTGACACACGGCCATACAGACGGACAAGAAAGTGATATTTAAGGGTTTTTTTTACATGTTGAGGTACGGAACCCTAAAAACATATAATATACTAGCGGATCCGGCAGACATTTTCTTGCCCGATCGCAGCGCCACCTATTGGGTCCAATTGTGAATCTAAATCATCTATGGACTAACTCAAACATACACACCAAAATCAGTCCAGCCTTTTAGGAGGAGTTCAGTGACATACACACGTACAGTAGAATTATATATATATATATATATATATACATATATATATATATAAAGAATATAGTTATGGACTTTGAGTTTGATCCTTTGATCAGGTGCTGAGCGCTCGGTGATAACTCCAGAGATGTTCAGTGAAGCTATCACGGAGGCCATCAGCCGAGCAGCACCCGCCGCTCCCATGGACCAAAACACTGAAGGTAACTGAACACTCCGCTAATCTGCATGCGTCTTCATTTCGCCACTCTATTTGATAGCTACATTACTAAAATCTTATACTAGTTCTCAGAATACAGAATTAACTAGAAGGCGTCAATTCGTCTTAACTGGTGAAGCCATTAAAAATACTTTTAAATAGCGAGTTCAGTAAGTTTCACAACTTTCAATAACGTTGTTGCATAGATAACGTGTTTTAATAAATGTCTAATCGTGTTTAAAGCCATCTTGTGCCGTTCCTACCTTTAAAAATGAAAAATCCTAGTTAGCAACTATACACTGGTTAGAAGGGAAAAAGCGCGGATTTTCGGTCCGGGTTCGATCGGTTTTTGGACACAGTTCGTTGCTTAAACTTCCGGTTGGACGCCGTTTATGTTTTCAGTATTCTGAGCCTTAATTACTCGCACTAAGAGAATCACACACCACTACCTCGCATATTCTTCAAAAGACATAATAGCCTGCCCGGTCTGATATATTTCTTAATAATCTTTATAATTAATATGATCTATTTAATGTTATTTGACGTGTGTAAGTGCAGATTTTTAATCTGCCCATATACTGAATAAATGCTTTGACTTTGAATTGTTTAAATGATCGAGCGTGTGTGTTGTAAGTGTGACGTACCTATAACAGCTAGCATGGCACGTGCAGTAATAACCCCGGAGGCGTTCAACGTGGCTATAGCTGACGCTATGACCCGCACCGGCACCGCCGGCACCGACACACCCATCGAACAGACCACTGAAGGTAACATGCTTACTAAAAAATATGCCCTAATACCCTAGTGATTATCATAGAATGGGGCCCAGTCTATGATAATCTCTGGTACTCTAGATAGATAGATATAAACTCTCCGATGTACAGAATAATGTATAGATAGAAAATCTCTCGATATACAGAATAATGTGTTACAATGGGCTGTCTTATATATGTGTTATAATGGGCGGTCTTATGTATTACAAATACAATTGGCAGTCTTATGTGTTACAATAGGCGGTTTTTTATGAATGTTACAATGGGCGGTCTTGTTATATGTGTTACAATGGGCGGTCGTATATGTATTATAATGGTCGGTTTTATGTGTTACAATAGGCGGTCTTATTATAAGTGTTACAATGGGCAGTCTTATGTGTTACAATAGGCGGTCTTATTATAAGTGTTACGATGGACAGTCTTATTTGTAACAAGGGGCGGTCGTATATGTATTATAATGGTCGGTTTTATGTGTTACAATAGGCGGTCGTATATGTATTATAATGGTCGGTTTTATGTGTTACAAAAGGCGGTCTTATTATAAGTGTTACGATGGGCAGTCTTATGTGTAACAATGGGCGGTCTTATATGTGTTATAAGGGTCGGTTTTATGTGTTACAATAGTCTGTCTTATTATAAGTGTTACGATGGGCAGTCTTATGTGTAACTATGGGCGGTCTTATATGTGTTATAATGGTCGGTTTAATATAGTTATAAAAAACCTAGAAAGCTACGCGTTAGAAGTGAAGCTTCCAAGCTCATTCAATTTATTTCTCAAAATCATTAATTATTTTTTTGTAGAACTCCATCTGTTGAACCTAGTGGGACGAATGCCCGAATGATAGCGAATACCTCTTCGTAGTTACGCCGTTCAACAATTGAAAGCGTTTATAAATATTAAATATAACATGACTCTTACGTCACTTCCGTTGATTCGGACCGTAAGATAAATCTACAGAGCTTTGGGTAGCGTGGCCACATAACATAGAAGATTATAAACATAACCATATATGTATATAGAACCCAGTGAAATACAAAGCAAAAAAATGAATCAGTATATATGTTATGAAATGATGAGAAGCCGAAATAAACTTCACAATTTCGCAAGACGCCATGAGAGTCAGTGTGTTTAGCTAACAACGTTACTGACGCTGAAAAAACCGGCACGCACTGAGAGACGGAAATAGTGTAGCTTTGTCGTTTTCCGTTACATTGAATAACTCCATACTATATACCTTTTCATGTGGAAAGGAGACGGAGCTACCCGCGGTTCTTTTCTCTGTCTACGATTCGGACCGTGACGTTACGTCACTTCAAATTTTATCCCAGTGTGCCTAAAAAAGTTTAAGCTTCATAACAGAACATTAAATAAATCGTTTGACGTGTGTCGCAGCATCATCGTCGCAGAGCCCGGCCGCTCACTCGGAAGACTTCACCAGTCAACTGGCCCGTATGCACGAGATGGGTCTGTTGGACGATGCGCTCAACGTCCGGGCCTTGCTTATATGTACAGGTAAGTAGTCTTATTTTAAACTTTTATGACATCGCCGCACATTTTTTCATATTTCATATGTTTTTATTCGAAAAACAATGTTATTGTATGGGATTTCCCATACAATAACACATGCTAAAATATGATATAAAACAGTAAAGAAAAAGAAACGGATTATTAAATATTCAATATCACAATGTTCATGTCAAAGTTAATACAGAAAAGATCAATTAAAATAAGAATTATTATGTCACAGTTTCGTCGATCGTATGTCGCCGGTGCTTTAGCTTGATTGGTTGATATGATGTATAATGGCATTTAGGTCTAGCTGTGATTGGCAAACGCTTCCGCAGACATATTTGTATACCTCAGTTGTATACACGATTACACGCTAACGTGTCATGACAACATTGTTAATTGCTGTCATAGTAGCTAGCTACCATACCTACACATAAACTAAAAGTTGTTTCATAAAACCACACTACACTTTTTTATTTGTCTAATCAGTGCCTCGAGCACGAACTTCTTGCGAAAAAGTAATCGTATCGTCATCGACGTAAAAATGTATGAAAATTGTACAGCCCAGCCCCCCTATCTTTCTTATCTTGCGTAAAAGTAACTAAATTCGGCAGCACGAACGATTTTGATTTACTTTCGTATCGCAAACGTATCGTTACGTAAACGATGCTTGAGATTTTATAAACAAAATGCGAGCATGAACTTTATTTTGGGGTACGGTAATGTAAATTTCGAAGGCTGGCTATCGAACATAGCCGTATATTTTTTCACTTCGGATTTTCCGGTGAGAAAAGTTTCAAAACATGTTTTTTGCGTGTATTTAATGCAAATACCGGCCGCTTTACCAACGTCGTCCTCTTTATTATCTTCTTGCTGCAAGTTTACTTGAAATTAAGGTAATTGAACATAGAGGATCTAGGGGACGATTTTCTCAAATCATATTAACCTATTTTATCTT
This sequence comes from Cabera pusaria, assembly GCA_954871355.1. Taxonomy (NCBI): domain Eukaryota; kingdom Metazoa; phylum Arthropoda; class Insecta; order Lepidoptera; family Geometridae; genus Cabera; species Cabera pusaria. The sequence continues at coordinate 7,863,094 of OX940899.1, forward strand.
CTAAAAATCTCTTTATTTATTAATAACATATTAAATCAAACATAAAAACAACATAAAAAAATCTTCCCTCATAGTTAATCCTCCTTCAAGTTAATAAAACCTTCGTTCCAAGTTGACAAGCTTCATCGTTGTCAGCGACCATATTTGATTATCAAACTTCAAATTCGACACTGTCACTATGTCATCCATCCATGTAAATAAATAAAATATACCAAGTGTGAGTCGGGTTCCCACTGCGGGTTCCGCACAACACAATGTAATAATAAATATATGAAACACATAATTCACCACAACATTCTTCAATTATATGAACACTATGGCTCAATGCACATTTAATAGGCAGCGACGCGACGCGCCAAGACGATCAGAAATATGACAAGACATTATAAACCTTATGAACAATGTTACAAGACAAAGAAACGCTTGATAGAATGAACAAGGTGTGGGTACGTAGTACTATTAAGTATTCTGTGGTATGGGGAAGCCTCGCGCCATCGTTTTCCTTTCGAAGTACGGAACCCAAACTCCAAAGAAACAAGTCTTTGGTGGCGCTTTATCCACCGCTACCGATCTGGGTTGTTCAGTTTGTTTTAGCTGTCATGCTTGCAGTAGTTGCGTTTTTATAGAAATAAAACAAACTATAAAACAATAACCGAGCGAACGGAGCTGTGCGACGGCAGTGTGTGGACAAGTTCAAACGTGTTTTGTATTGCCAGCCAATGCCGGCACATCGGCCCGTCACCATCCTGGCGGTCGCGCCTATGTACTCGAAATATCGGCGGCCGGGATGACGGCGCTCGGTGACAGAAATGCAGTGGACAAGCGGCCACCATACATATGTGCCGCTACTTCGGCGCCGTCATCTTGTTCTCGTTGACGTTCCGGTGACGTGGTCGGTGGACAAAAGGCCATACACCGTGCGGTTACTCTAAAAATAACTATTGACTTAATCAAAAATTAAATATCTGATAGTGTATGCATGATGATAAGATCACTGAAATATCCCTTTTTTATTTCAGGAGATGTAAACGCAGCTATCAACTTGGTCTTCAGTGGCGCTATTAGAGACGATTAAAGAATAAGGAATATTATTTTAATTTACCTTATATGCATCTCACTCGTGGATCCTATAAATAAAACGTAACTACAATATAATATTTATGCCAAAAATCATTGTTTTATTTTAAGTTGATTCCTCTAGTTTGTAGCTAGGCAAGCAGATAACCGCCATCTGAATTAAAAATAACCATAGAATGCAGCAACTTAATGCTTATTATAACGATAGGATGCAGCAACATCATGCATATTATAACGATAAGATGCAGCAACATCATGCTTATTATAACGATAAGATGCAGCAACATCTTGCTTATTATAACGATGAGATGCAGCAATATAATCATTATAACGATAGGATGCAGCCACATCTTGCTTATTACAACGACAGGATGCAGCAACATCATACTTATTATAACGATAGGATGCAGCTACGTCATGCTTATTACAACGACAGGATGCAGCAACATCATACTTATTATAACGATCGGATGCAGCAACATCATGCTTATTATAACGATAAGATGCAGCAATATAATCATTATAACGATAGGATGCAGCAACATCATGCTTATTATAACGATAGGATGCAGCAACATCATGCTTATTATAACGATAAGATGCAGCAATATAATCATTATAACGATAGGATGCAGCAACATCATGCTTATTATAACGATAAGATGCAGCAATATAATCATTATAAAGATAGGATGCAGCAACATCTTGCGTATTATAACGATAGGATGCAGCAATATCATACTTATTATAACGATAAGATGCAGCAATATAATCATTATAACGATAGGATGCAGCAACATCATGCTTATTATAACGATAAGATGCAGCAATATAATCATTATAACGATAGGATGCAGCAACATCTTGCGTATTATAACGATAGGATGCAGCAACATCATGCTTATTATAACGATAAGATGCAGCAATATAATCATTATAACGATAGGATGCAGCAACATCATGCTTATTATAACGATAAGATGCAGCAATATAATCATTATAACGATAGTATGCAGCAACATCGTGCTTATTATAACGATAGGATGCAGCAACATCATGCTTATTATAACGATAAGATGCAGCAATATAATCATTATAACGATAGGATGCAGCAACATCGTGCTTATTATAACGATAGGATGCAGCAACATCATGCTTATTATAACGATAAGATGCAGCAATATAATCATTATAACGATAGGATGCAGCAACATCATGCTTATTACAACGACAGGATGCAGCAATATCATACTTATTATAACGATAAGATGCAGCAATATAATCATTATAACGATAGGATGCAGCAACATCATGCTTATTATAACGATAAGATGCAGCAATATAATCATTATAACGATAGTATGCAGCAACATCGTGCTTATTATAACGATAGGATGCAGCAACATCATGCTTATTATAACGATAAGATGCAGCAATATAATCATTATAACGATAGGATGCAGCAACATCTTGCGTATTATAACGATAGGATGCAGCAACATCATGCTTATTACAACGACAGGATGCAGCAACATCATACTTATTACATCGACAGGATGCAGCTACATGATGCTTATTACATCGACAGGATGCAGCAACATCATACTTATTATAACGATAGGATGCAGCAACATCATGCTTATTACAAGGACAGGATGCAGCAATATCATACTTATTATAACGATAGGATGCAGCAACATCATGCTTATTATAACGATAAGATGCAGCAACTTAATTCTTATTATAACGATTGGATGCAGCAACATCTTGCTTATTATAACGATAGGATGCAGCAACATCATGCTTATTATAACGATAAGATGCAGCAATATAATCATTATAACGATAGGATGCAGCAACATCATGCTTATTACAACGACAGGATGCAGCAATATCATACTTATTATAACGATAAGATGCAGCAACTTAATGCTTATTATAACGATAGGATGCAGCAACATCTTGCTTATTATAACGATGAGATGCAGCGACTTAATGCTTATTATAACGATAGGATGCAGTAACATCATGCTTATTATAACGATAAGATGCAGCAACTTAATGCTTATTATAACGATAGGATGCAGCAACATCTTGCTTATTATAACGATGAGATGCAGCGACTTAATGCTTATTATAACGATAGTATGCAGCAACATCTTGCTAATTATAACGATAGGATGCAGCAACATCACGCTTATTACAACGACAGGATGCAGCAACATCATACTTATTATAACGATAGGATGCAGCAACATCATACTTATTATAACGATAAGATGCAGCAACATCATGCTTATTATAACGATAGGATGCAGCAACATCTTGCTTATTATAACGATAAGATGCAGCAACTTAATGCTTATTATAACGATAGGATGCAGCAACATCTTGCTTATTATAACGATAAGATGCAGCGACTTAATGCTTATTATAACGATAGGATGCAGCAACATCTTGCTTATTATAACGATGAGATGCAGCAACTTAATGCTTATTATAACGATAGGATGCAGTAACATCATGCTTATTATAACGATAAGATGCAGCAACTTAATGCTTATTATAACGATAGGATGCAGTAACATCATGCTTATTATAACGATAAGATGCAGCAACTTAATGCTTATTATAACGATAGGATGCAGCAACATCTTGCTTATTATAACGATGAGATGCAGCGACTTAATGCTTATTATAACGATAGTATGCAGCAACATCTTGCTAATTATAACGATAGGATGCAGCAACATCACGCTTATTACAACGACAGGATGCAGCAACATCATACTTATTATAACGATAGGATGCAGCAACATCATACTTATTATAACGATAAGATGCAGCAACTTAATGCTTATTATAACGATAGGATGCAGCAACATCTTGCTTATTATAACGATGAGATGCAGCAACTTAATGCTTATTATAACGATAGGATGCAGTAACATCATGCTTATTATAACGATAAGATGCAGCAACTTAATGCTTATTATAACGATAGGATGCAGTAACATCATGCTTATTATAACGATAAGATGCAGCAACTTAATGCTTATTATAACGATAGGATGCAGCAACATCTTGCTTATTATAACGATGAGATGCAGCGACTTAATGCTTATTATAACGATAGTATGCAGCAACATCTTGCTAATTATAACGATAGGATGCAGCAACATCACGCTTATTACAACGACAGGATGCAGCAACATCATACTTATTATAACGATAGGATGCAGCAACATCATACTTATTATAACGATAAGATGCAGCAACTTAATGCTTATTATAACGATAGGATGCAGCAACATCTTGCTTATTATAACGATAGGATGCAGCAACATCATGCTTATTATAACGATTAGATGCAGCAACTTAATGCTTATTATAACGATAGGATGCAGCAACATCTTGCTTATTATAACGATGAGATGCAGCGACTTAATGCTTATTATAACGATATTATGCAGCAACATCATGCTTATTACAACGACAGGATGCAGCAACATCATACTTATTATAATGATAGGATGCAGCAACATCATGCTTATTATAACGATAAGATACAGCAACATCATGCTTATTATAACGATAAGATGCATCAATATAATCATTATAACGATAGGATGCAGCAACATCATGCTTATTACAACGACAGGATGCAGCAACATCATACTTATTATAACGATAGGATGCAGCAACATCATGCTTATTATAACGATAAGATGCAGCAACATCATGCTTATTATAACGATAAGATGCAGCAATATAATCATTATAACGATAGGATGCAGCAACTTCTTGCTTATTATAACGATAGGATGCAGCAACATCATGCTTATTACTACGACAGGATGCAGCAACATCATACTTATTATAACGATAAGATGCAGCAACTTAATGCTTATTATAACGATAGGATGCAGCTACATCTTGCTTATTATAACGATGAGATGCAGCGACTTAATGCTTATTATAGCGATAGTATGCAGCAACATCTTGCTTATTTTATCATAATCGTTATCGATGAGATGCAGCGACTTAATGCTTATTATAACGATAGGATGCAGCAACATCTTGCTTATTATAACGATGAGATGCAGCAACATCTTGCTTATTATAACGATTGGATGCAGCAACATCATGCTTATTACAACGACAGGATGCAGCAACATCATACTTATTATAACGATAGGATGCAGCAACATCATGCTTATTATAACGATTAGATGCAGCAACTTAATGCTTATTATAACGATAGGATGCAGCAACATCTTGCTTATTATAACGATGAGATGCAGCGACTTAATGCTTATTATAACGATAGTATGCAGCAACATCATGCTTATTACAACGACAGGATGCAGCAACATCATACTTATTATAACGATAGGATGCAGCAACATCATGCTTATTATAACGATAAGATGCAGCAACATCATGCTTATTATAACGATAAGATGCAGCAATATAATCATTATAACGATAGGATGCAGCAACGTCATGCTTATTACAACGACAGGATGCAGCAACATCATACTTATTATAACGATAGGATGCAGCAACATCATGCTTATTATAACGATAAGATGCAGCAACATCATGCTTATTATAACGATAAGATGCAGCAATATTATATAATCATTAAAGCGATAGGATTCAGCAACTACTTGCTTATTATAACGATAGGATGCAGCAACATCTTGCTTATTATAACGATGAGATGCAGCGACTTAATGCTTATTATAACGATAGTATGCAGCAACATCTTGCTAATTATAACGATAGGATGCAGCAACATCATGCTTATTACAACGACAGGATGCAGCAACATCATACTTATTATAACGATAGGATGCAGCAACATCATACTTATTATAACGATAAGATGCAGCAACTTAATGCTTATTATAACGATAGGATGCAGCAACATCTTGCTTATTATAACGATAGGATGCAGCAACATCATGCTTATTATAACGATTAGATGCAGCAACTTAATGCTTATTATAACGATAGGATGCAGCAACATCTTGCTTATTATAACGATGAGATGCAGCGACTTAATGCTTATTATAACGATATTATGCAGCAACATCATGCTTATTACAACGACAGGATGCAGCAACATCATACTTATTATAATGATAGGATGCAGCAACATCATGCTTATTATAACGATAAGATACAGCAACATCATGCTTATTATAACGATAAGATGCATCAATATAATCATTATAACGATAGGATGCAGCAACATCATGCTTATTACAACGACAGGATGCAGCAACATCATACTTATTATAACGATAGGATGCAGCAACATCATGCTTATTATAACGATAAGATGCAGCAACATCATGCTTATTATAACGATAAGATGCAGCAATATAATCATTATAACGATAGGATGCAGCAACTTCTTGCTTATTATAACGATAGGATGCAGCAACATCATGCTTATTACTACGACAGGATGCAGCAACATCATACTTATTATAACGATAAGATGCAGCAACTTAATGCTTATTATAACGATAGGATGCAGCTACATCTTGCTTATTATAACGATGAGATGCAGCGACTTAATGCTTATTATAGCGATAGTATGCAGCAACATCTTGCTTATTTTATCATAATCGTTATCGATGAGATGCAGCGACTTAATGCTTATTATAACGATAGGATGCAGCAACATCTTGCTTATTATAACGATGAGATGCAGCAACATCTTGCTTATTATAACGATTGGATGCAGCAACATCATGCTTATTACAACGACAGGATGCAGCAACATCATACTTATTATAACGATAGGATGCAGCAACATCATGCTTATTATAACGATTAGATGCAGCAACTTAATGCTTATTATAACGATAGGATGCAGCAACATCTTGCTTATTATAACGATGAGATGCAGCGACTTAATGCTTATTATAACGATAGTATGCAGCAACATCATGCTTATTACAACGACAGGATGCAGCAACATCATACTTATTATAACGATAGGATGCAGCAACATCATGCTTATTATAACGATAAGATGCAGCAACATCATGCTTATTATAACGATAAGATGCAGCAATATAATCATTATAACGATAGGATGCAGCAACGTCATGCTTATTACAACGACAGGATGCAGCAACATCATACTTATTATAACGATAGGATGCAGCAACATCATGCTTATTATAACGATAAGATGCAGCAACATCATGCTTATTATAACGATAAGATGCAGCAATATTATATAATCATTATAGCGATAGGATTCAGCAACTACTTGCTTATTATAACGATAGGATGCAGCAACATCTTGCTTATTATAACGATGAGATGCAGCGACTTAATGCTTATTATAACGATAGTATGCAGCAACATCTTGCTAATTATAACGATAGGATGCAGCAACATCACGCTTATTACAACGACAGGATGCAGCAACATCATACTTATTATAACGATAGGATGCAGCAACATCATACTTATTATAACGATAAGATGCAGCAACTTAATGCTTATTATAACGATAGGATGCAGCAACATCTTGCTTATTATAACGATAGGATGCAGCAACATCATGCTTATTATAACGATTAGATGCAGCAACTTAATGCTTATTATAACGATAGGATGCAGCAACATCTTGCTTATTATAACGATGAGATGCAGCGACTTAATGCTTATTATAACGATATTATGCAGCAACATCATGCTTATTCCAACGACAGGATGCAGCAACATCATACTTATTATAATGATAGGATGCAGCAACATCATGCTTATTATAACGATAAGATACAGCAACATCATGCTTATTATAACGATAAGATGCATCAATATAATCATTATAACGATAGGATGCAGCAACATCATGCTTATTACAACGACAGGATGCAGCAACATCATACTTATTATAACGATAGGATGCAGCAACATCATGCTTATTATAACGATAAGATGCAGCAACATCATGCTTATTATAACGATAAGATGCAGCAATATAATCATTATAACGATAGGATGCAGCAACTTCTTGCTTATTATAACGATAGGATGCAGCAACATCATGCTTATTACTACGACAGGATGCAGCAACATCATACTTATTATAACGATAAGATGCAGCAACTTAATGCTTATTATAACGATAGGATGCAGCTACATCTTGCTTATTATAACGATGAGATGCAGCGACTTAATGCTTATTATAACGATAGGATGCAGCAACATCTTGCTTATTTTATCATAATCGTTATCGATGAGATGCAGCGACTTAATGCTTATTATAACGATAGGATGCAGCAACATCTTGCTTATTATAACGATGAGATGCAGCAACATCTTGCTTATTATAACGATTGGATGCAGCAACATCATGCTTATTACAACGACAGGATGCAGCAACATCATACTTATTATAACGATAGGATGCAGCAACATCATGCTTATTATAACGATTAGATGCAGCAACTTAATGCTTATTATAACGATAGGATGCAGCAACATCTTGCTTATTATAACGATGAGATGCAGCGACTAAATGCTTATTATAACGATAGTATGCAGCAACATCATGCTTATTACAACGACAGGATGCAGCAACATCATACTTATTATAACGATAGGATGCAGCAACATCATGCTTATTATAACGATAAGATGCAGCAACATCATGCTTATTATAACGATAAGATGCAGCAATATAATCATTATAACGATAGGATGCAGCAACGTCATGCTTATTACAACGACAGGATGCAGCAACATCATACTTATTATAACGATAGGATGCAGCAACATCATGCTTATTATAACGATAAGATGCAGCAACATCATGCTTATTATAACGATAAGATGCAGCAATATTATATAATCATTATAGCGATAGGATTCAGCAACTACTTGCTTATTATAACGATAGGATGCAGCAACATCATGCTTATTACAACGACAGGATGCAGCAACATCATACTTATTATAACGATAGTATGCAGCAACATCATGCTTATTATAACGATAAGATGCAGCAACTTAATGCTTATTATAACGATAGGATGCAGCGACATCATGCTTATTACAACGACAGGATGCAGCAACATCATACTTATTATAACGATAAGATGCAGCAACTTAATGCTTATTATAACGATAGGATGCAGCAACATCATGCTTATTACAACGACAGGATGCAGCAACATCATACTTATTATAACGATAAGATGCAGCAACTTAATGCTTATTATAACGATAGGATGCAGCAACATCATGCTTATTACAACGACAGGATGCAGCAACATCATACTTATTATAACGATAGGATGCAGCAACATCATGCTTATTACAACGACAGGATGCAGCAACATCATGCTTATTATAACGATAGGATGCAGCAACATCATGCTTATTACAACGACAGGATGCAGCAACATCATGCTTATTATAACGATAAGATGCAGCAATATTATATAATCATTATAGCGATAGGATTCAGCAACTACTTGCTTATTATAACGATAGGATGCAGCAACATCATGCTTATTACAACGACAGGATGCAGCAACATCATACTTATTATAACGATAGGATGCAGCAACATCATGCTTATTATAACGATAAGATGCAGCAATATTATATAATCATTATAGCGATAGGATTCAGCAACTACTTGCTTATTATAACGATAGGATGCAGCAACATCATGCTTATTACAACGACAGGATGCAGCAACATCATACTTATTATAACGATAGTATGCAGCAACATCATACTTATTATAACGATAGTATGCAGCAACATCATGCTTATTACAACGACAGGATGCAGCAACATCATGCTTATTATAACGATAAGATGCAGCAATATTATATAATCATTATAGCGATAGGATTCAGCAACTACTTGCTTATTATAACGATAGGATGCAGCAACATCATGCTTATTACAACGACAGGATGCAGCAACATCATACTTATTATAACGATAGGATGCAGCAACATCATGCTTATTATAACGATAAGATGCAGCAACATTATGCTTATTATAACGATAAGATGCAGCAATATTATATAATCATTATAGCGATAGGATTCAGCAACTACTTGCTTATTATAACGATAGGATGCAGCAACATCATGCTTATTACAACGACAGGATGCAGCAACATCATACTTATTATAACGATAGTATGCAGCAACATCATACTTATTATAACGATAGTATGCAGCAACATCATGCTTATTACAACGACAGGATGCAGCAACATCATACTTATTATAACGATAGTATGCAGCAACTTAATGCTTATTATAACGATAGGATGCAGCGACATCATGCTTATTACAACGACAGGATGCAGCAACATCATGCTTATTATAACGATAGGATGCAGCAACATCATGCTTATTACAACGACAGGATGCAGCAACATCATGCTTATTATAACGATAAGATGCAGCAATATTATATAATCATTATAGCGATAGGATTCAGCAACTACTTGCTTATTATAACGATAGGATGTTGCAACATCATGCTTATTACAACGACAGGATGCAGCAACATCATACTTATTATAACGATAGTATGCAGCAACATCATACTTATTATAACGATAGTATGCAGCAACATCATGCTTATTACAACGACAGGATGCAGCAACTTAATGCTTATTATAACGATAGGATGCAGCGACATCATGCTTATTACAACGACAGGATGCAGCAACATCATGCTTATTATAACGATAAGATGCAGCAATATTATATAATCATTATAGCGATAGGATTCAGCAACTACTTGCTTATTATAACGATAGGATGCAGCAACATCATGCTTATTACAACGACAGGATGCAGCAACATCATACTTATTATTACGATAGGATGCAGCAACATCATGCTTATTATAACGATAAGATGCAGCAACATCATGCTTATAATAACGATAAGATGCAGCAATATTATATAATCATTATAGCGATAGGATTCAGCAACTACTTGCTTATTATAACGATAGGATGCAGCAACATCATGCTTATTACAACGACAGGATGCAGCAACATCATGCTTATTACAACGACAGGATGCAGCAACATCATACTTATTATAACGATAGTATGCAGCAACATCATACTTATTATAACGATAGTATGCAGCAACATCATGCTTATTACAACGACAGGATGCAGCAACTTAATGCTTATTATAACGATAGGATGCAGCGACATCATGCTTATTACAACGACAGGATGCAGCAACATCATGCTTATTATAACGATAAGATGCAGCAATATTATATAATCATTATAGCGATAGGATTCAGCAACTACTTGCTTATTATAACGATAGGATGCAGCAACATCATGCTTATTACAACGACAGGATGCAGCAACATCATACTTATTATAACGATAGGATGCAGCAACATCATGCTTATTATAACGATAAGATGCAGCAACATCATGCTTATTATAACGATAAGATGCAGCAATATTATATAATCATTATAGCGATAGGATTCAGCAACTACTTGCTTATTATAACGATAGGATGCAGCAACATCATGCTTATTACAACGACAGGATGCAGCAACATCATACTTATTATAACGATAGTATGCAGCAACATCATGCTTATTACAACGACAGGATGCAGCAACTTAATGCTTATTATAACGATAGGATGCAGCGACATCATGCTTATTACAACGACAGGATGCAGCAACATCATGCTTATTATAACGATAGGATGCAGCAACATCATGCTTATTACAACGACAGGATGCAGCAACATCATACTTATTATAACGATAGTATGCAGCAACATCATACTTATTATAACGATAGTATGCAGCAACATCATGCTTATTACAACGACAGGATGCAGCAATTTAATGCTTATTATAACGATAGGATGCAGCGACATCATGCTTATTACAACGACAGGATGCAGCAACATCATGCTTATTATAATAATAAGATGCAGCAACTTAATGCTTATTATAACGATAGGATGCAGCGACATCTTGCTTATTATAATGATGAGATACAGCGACTTAATGCTTACTATAACGATAGGATGCAGCAACATCTTGCTTATTATAACGATAGGATGCAGCAACATCATGCTTATTACAACGACAGGATGCAGCAACATCATACTTATTTTAACGATAGGATGCAGCAACATGATGCTTATTACAACGACAGGATGCAGCAACATCATGCTTCTTATAACGATAAGATGCAGCAACTTAATGCTTATTAAACCGATAGGATGCAGCAACATCATCCTTATTATAACGATAAGATGCAGCAACATCTTGCTTATTATAACGATGAGATGCAGCAATTTAATCATTATAACGATAGGATGCAGCAACATCGTGCTTATTACAACGACAGGATGCAGCAACATCATACTTATTATAACGATAGGATGCAGCAACATCATGCTTATTATAACGATAAGATGCAGCAACATCATGCTTATTATAACGATAAGATGCAGCAATATTATATAATCATTATAGCGATAGGATTCAGCAACTACTTGCTTATTATAACGATAGGATGCAGCAACATCATGCTTATTACAACGACAGGATGCAGCAACATCATACTTATTATAACGATAGTATGCAGCAACATCATACTTATTATAACGATAGTATGCAGCAACATCATGCTTATTACAACGACAGGATGCAGCAACTTAATGCTTATTATAACGATAGGATGCAGCGACATCATGCTTATTACAACGACAGGATGCAGCAACATCATGCTTATTATAACGATAAGATGCAGCAACTTAATGCTTATTATAACGATAGGATGCAGCGACATCTTGCTTATTATAATGATGAGATACAGCGACTTAATGCTTACTATAACGATAGGATGCAGCAACATCTTGCTTATTATAACGATAGGATGCAGCAACATCATGCTTATTACAACGACAGGATGCAGCAACATCATACTTATTTTAGCGATAGGATGCAGCAACATGATGCTTATTACAACGACAGGATGCAGCAACATCATGCTTCTTATAACGATAAGATGCAGCAACTTAATGCTTATTAAACCGATAGGATGCAGCAACATCATCCTTATTATAACGATAAGATGCAGCAACATCTTGCTTATTATAACGATGAGATGCAGCAATTTAATCATTATAACGATAGGATGCAGCAACATCGTGCTTATTACAACGACAGGATGCAGCAACATCATACTTATTATAACGATAGGATGCAGCAACATCATGCTTATTATAACGATAAGATGCAGCAACATCATGCTTATTATAACGATAAGATGCAGCAATATTATATAATCATTATAGCGATAGGATTCAGCAACTACTTGCTTATTATAACGATAGGATGCAGCAACATCATGCTTATTACAACGACAGGATGCAGCAACATCATACTTATTATAACGATAGTATGCAGCAACATCATGCTTATTATAACGATAAGATGCAGCAACTTAATGCTTATTATAACGATAGGATGCAGCAACATCATGCTTATTACAACGACAGGATGCAGCAACATCATGCTTATTATAACGATAAGATGCAGCAACTTAATGCTTATTATAACGATAGGATGCAGCGACATCATGCTTATTACAACGACAGGATGCAGCAACATCATGCTTATTATAACGATAAGATGCAGCAACTTAATGCTTATTATAACGATAGGATGCAGCGACATCTTGCTTATTATAATGATGAGATACAGCGACTTAATGCTTACTATAACGATAGGATGCAGCAACATCTTGCTTATTATAACGATAGGATGCAGCAACATCATGCTTATTACAACGACAGGATGCAGCAACATCATACTTATTTTAACGATAGGATGCAGCATTATGATGCTTATTACAACGACAGGATGCAGCAACATCATGCTTCTTATAACGATAAGATGCAGCAACTTAATGCTTATTAAACCGATAGGATGCAGCAACATCATCCGTATTATAACGATAAGATGCAGCAACATCTTGCTTATTATAACGATGAGATGCAGCAATTTAATCATTATAACGATAGGATGCAGCAACATCGTGCTTATTACAACGACAGGATGCAGCAACATCATACTTATTATAACGATAGGATGCAGCAACATCTTGCTTATTATAACGATAGGATGCAGCAACATCATGCTTATTACAACGACAGGATGCAGCAACATCATACTTATTATAACGATAAGATGCAGCAACATCATGCTTATTATAACGATAAGATGCAGCTATATAATCATTATAACGATAGGATGCAGCAACATCATGCTTATTACAACGACAGGATGCAGCAACATCATACTTATTTTAACGATAGGATGCAGCAACATGATGCTTATTACAACGACAGGATGCAGCAACATCATGCTTCTTATAACGATAAGATGCAGCAACTTAATGCTTATTAAACCGATAGGATGCAGCAACATCATCCTTATTATAACGATAAGATGCAGCAACATCATGCTTATTATAACGATAAGATGCAGCAACTTAATGCTTATTAAACCGATAGGATGCAGCAACATCATCCTTATTATAACGATAAGATGCAGCAACATCTTGCTTATTATAACGATAAGATGCAGCAACATCATGCTTATTATAACGATAAGATGCAGCAATATTATATAATCATTATAGTGATAGGATTCAGCAACTACTTGCTTATTATAACGATAGGATGCAGCAACATCATGCTTATTACAACGACAGGATGCAGCAACATCATGCTTATTATAACGATAAGATGCAGCAACTTAATGCTTATTATAACGATAGGATGCAGCGACATCTTGCTTATTATAATGATGAGATACAGCGACTTAATGCTTACTATAACGATAGGATGCAGCAACATCTTGCTTATTATAACGATAGGATGCAGCAACATCATGCTTATTACAACGACAGGATGCAGCAACATCATACTTATTTTAACGATAGGATGCAGCAACATGATGCTTATTACAACGACAGGATGCAGCAACATCATGCTTCTTATAACGATAAGATGCAGCAACTTAATGCTTATTAAACCGATAGGATGCAGCAACATCATCCTTATTATAACGATAGGATGCAGCGACATCTTGCTTATTATAATGATGAGATACAGCGACTTAATGCTTACTATAACGATAGGATGCAGCAACATCTTGCTTATTATAACGATAAGATGCAGCAACATCATGCTTATTACAACGACAGGATGCAGCAACATCATACTTATTTTAACGATAGGATGCAGCAACATGATGCTTATTACAACGACAGGATGCAGCAACATCATGCTTCTTATAACGATAAGATGCAGCAACTTAATGCTTATTAAACCGATAGGATGCAGCAACATCATCCTTATTATAACGATAAGATGCAGCAACATCTTGCTTATTATAACGATGAGATGCAGCAATTTAATCATTATAACGATAGGATGCAGCAACATCGTGCTTATTACAACGACAGGATGCAGCAACATCATACTTATTATAACGATAAGATGCAGCAACATCATGCTTATTATAACGATAAGATGCAGCTATATAATCATTATAACAATAGGATGCAGCAACATCATGCTTATTACAACGACAGGATGCAGCAACATCATACTTATTTTAACGATAGGATGCAGCAACATGATGCTTATTACAACGACAGGATGCAGCAACATCATGCTTCTTATAACGATAAGATGCAGCAACTTAATGCTTATTAAACCGATAGGATGCAGCAACATCATCCTTATTATAACGATAAGATGCAGCAACATCTTGCTTATTATAACGATAGGATGCAGCAACATCATGCTTATTACAACGACAGGATGCAGCAACATCATACTTATTATAACGATAAGATGCAGCAACATCTTGCTTATTATAACGATAAGATGCAGCAACATCATGCTTATTATAACGATAAGATGCAGCAATATTATATAATCATTATAGTGATAGGATTCAGCAACTACTTGCTTATTATAACGATAGGATGCAGCAACATCATGCTTATTACAACGACAGGATGCAGCAACATCATACTTATTATAACGATAGGATGCAGCAACATCTTGCTTATTATAACGATAGGATGCAGCAACATCATGCTTATTACAACGACAGGATGCAGCAACATCATACTTATTATAACGATAAGATGCAGCAACATCATGCTTATTATAACGATAAGATGCAGCTATATAATCATTATAACGATAGGATGCAGCAACATCATGCTTATTACAACGACAGGATGCAGCAACATCATACTTATTTTAACGATAGGATGCAGCAACATGATGCTTATTACAACGACAGGATGCAGCAACATCATGCTTCTTATAACGATAAGATGCAGCAACTTAATGCTTATTAAACCGATAGGATGCAGCAACATCATCCTTATTATAACGATAAGATGCAGCAACATCATGCTTATTACAACGACAGGATGCAGCAACATCATACTTATTATAACGATAAGATGCAGCAACATCTTGCTTATTATAACGATAAGATGCAGCAACATCATGCTTATTATAACGATAAGATGCAGCAATATTATATAATCATTATAGTGATAGGATTCAGCAACTACTTGCTTATTATAACGATAGGATGCAGCAACATCATGCTTATTACAACGACAGGATGCAGCAACATCATACTTATTATAACGATAGGATGCAGCAACATCTTGCTTATTATAACGATAGGATGCAGCAACATCATGCTTATTACAACGACAGGATGCAGCAACATCATACTTATTATAACGATAAGATGCAGCAACATCATGCTTATTATAACGATAAGATGCAGCTATATAATCATTATAACGATAGGATGCAGCAACATCATGCTTATTACAACGACAGGATGCAGCAACATCATACTTATTTTAACGATAGGATGCAGCAACATGATGCTTATTACAACGACAGGATGCAGCAACATCATGCTTCTTATAACGATAAGATGCAGCAACTTAATGCTTATTAAACCGATAGGATGCAGCAACATCATCCTTATTATAACGATAAGATGCAGCAACATCATGCTTATTATAACGATAAGATGCAGCAACTTAATGCTTATTAAACCGATAGGATGCAGCAACATCATCCTTATTATAACGATAAGATGCAGCAACATCATGCTTATTACAACGACAGGATGCAGCAACATCATACTTATTATAACGATAAGATGCAGCAACATCTTGCTTATTATAACGATAAGATGCAGCAACATCATGCTTATTATAACGATAAGATGCAGCAATATTATATAATCATTATAGTGATAGGATTCAGCAACTACTTGCTTATTATAACGATAGGATGCAGCAACATCATGCTTATTACAACGACAGGATGCAGCAACATCATACTTATTATAACGATAGGATGCAGCAACATCTTGCTTATTATAACGATAGGATGCAGCAACATCATGCTTATTACAACGACAGGATGCAGCAACATCATACTTATTATAACGATAAGATGCAGCAACATCATGCTTATTATAACGATAAGATGCAGCTATATAATCATTATAACGATAGGATGCAGCAACATCATGCTTATTACAACGACAGGATGCAGCAACATCATACTTATTTTAACGATAGGATGCAGCAACATGATGCTTATTACAACGACAGGATGCAGCAACATCATGCTTCTTATAACGATAAGATGCAGCAACTTAATGCTTATTAAACCGATAGGATGCAGCAACATCATCCTTATTATAACGATAAGATGCAGCAACATCATGCTTATTATAACGATAAGATGCAGCAACTTAATGCTTATTAAACCGATAGGATGCAGCAACATCATCCTTATTATAACGATAAGATGCAGCAACATCTTGCTTATTATAACGATAAGATGCAGCAACATCATGCTTATTATAACGATAAGATGCAGCAATATTATATAATCATTATAGTGATAGGATTCAGCAACTACTTGCTTATTATAACGATAGGATGCAGCAACATCATGCTTATTACAACGACAGGATGCAGCAACATCATACTTATTATAACGATAGTATGCAGCAACATCATGCTTATTATAACGATAAGATGCAGCAACTTAATGCTTATTATAACGATAGGATGCAGCGACATCTTGCTTATTATAATGATGAGATACAGCGACTTTATGCTTACTATAACGATAGGATGCAGCAACATCTTGCTTATTATAACGATAGGATGCAGCAACATCATGCTTATTACAACGACAGGATGCAGCAACATCATACTTATTTTAACGATAGGATGCAGCAACATGATGCTTATTACAACGACAGGATGCAGCAACATCATGCTTCTTATAACGATAAGATGCAGCAACTTAATGCTTATTAAACCGATAGGATGCAGCAACATCATCCTTATTATAACGATAGGATGCAGCGACATCTTGCTTATTATAATGATGAGATACAGCGACTTAATGCTTACTATAACGATAGGATGCAGCAACATCTTGCTTATTATAACGATAAGATGCAGCAACATCATGCTTATTACAACGACAGGATGCAGCAACATCATACTTATTTTAACGATAGGATGCAGCAACATGATGCTTATTACAACGACAGGATGCAGCAACATCATGCTTCTTATAACGATAAGATGCAGCAACTTAATGCTTATTAAACCGATAGGATGCAGCAACATCATCCTTATTATAACGATAGTATGCAGCAACATCATGCTTATTACAACGACAGGATGCAGCAACATCATACTTATTATAACGATAGGATGCAGCAACATCATGCTTATTATAACGATAAGATGCAGCAACATCATGCTTATTATAACGATAAGATGCAGCAATATAATCATTATAACGATAGGATGCAGCAACGTCATGCTTATTACAACGACAGGATGCAGCAACATCATACTTATTATAACGATAGGATGCAGCAACATCATGCTTATTATAACGATAAGATGCAGCAACATCATGCTTATTATAACGATAAGATGCAGCAATATTATATAATCATTATAGCGATAGGATTCAGCAACTACTTGCTTATTATAACGATAGGATGCAGCAACATCATGCTTATTACAACGACAGGATGCAGCAATATCATGCTTATTATAACGATAAGATGCAGCAACTTAATGCTTATTATAACGATAGGATGCAGCGACATCTTGCTTATTATAATGATGAGATACAGCGACTTAATGCTTACTATAACGATAGGATGCAGCAACATCTTGCTTATTATAACGATAGGATGCAGCAACATCATGCTTATTACAACGACAGGATGCAGCAACATCATACTTATTTTAACGATAGGATGCAGCAACATGATGCTTATTACAACGACAGGATGCAGCAACATCATGCTTCTTATAACGATAAGATGCAGCAACTTAATGCTTATTAAACCGATAGGATGCAGCAACATCATCCTTATTACAACGACAGGATGCAGCAACATCATACTTATTATAACGATAGGATGCAGCAACATCTTGCTTATTATAACGATAGGATGCAGCAACATCATGCTTATTACAACGACAGGATGCAGCAACATCATACTTATTATAACGATAAGATGCAGCAACATCATGCTTATTATAACGATAAGATGCAGCTATATAATCATTATAACGATAGGATGCAGCAACATCATGCTTATTACAACGACAGGATGCAGCAACATCATACTTATTATAACGATAGGATGCAGCAACATCATACTTATTATAACGATAAGATGCAGCAACATCATGCTTATTATAACGATGAGATGCAGCAATATAATCATTATAACGATAGGATGCATCAACATCTTGCTTATTATAATGATAGGATTCAGCGACATCATGCTTATTACAACGAGAGGATGCAGCTACATCATACTTATTATAACGATAGGATGCAGCAACATCATGCTTATTATAACGATAAGATGCAGCAACTTAATGCTTATTATAACGATAGGATGCAGCAACATCTTGCTTATTATAACGATGAGATGCAGCGACTTAATGCTTATTATAACGATAGTATGCAGCAACATCTTGCTTATTATAACGATGAGATGCAGCAACTTAATGCTTATTATAACGATAGGATGCAGCAACATCTTGCTTATTATAACGATGAGATGCAGCGACTTAATGCTTATTATAACGATAAGATGCAGCAACTTAATGCTTATTATAACGATAGGATGCAGCAACATCTTGCTTATTATAACAATGAGATGCAGCGACTTAATGCTTATTATAACGATAGGATGCAGCAACATCATGCTTATCATAAAGATAAGATGCAGCAACTTAATGCTTATTATAACGATAAGATGCAGCAACATCATGCTTATTATAACGATAAGAAGCAGCAACATGATGCTTATTACAACGACAGGATGCAGCAACATCATGCTTCTTATAACGATAAGATGCAGCAACTTAATGCTTATTAAACCGATAGGATGCAGCAACATCATCCTTATTATAACGATAGTATGCAGCAACATCATGCTTATTATAATGATAGGATTCAGCGACATCATGGTTATTACAACGAGAGGATGCAGCTACATCATACTTATTATAACGATAGGATGCAGCAACATCATGCTTATTATAACGATAAGATGCAGCAACTTAATGCTTATTATAACGATAGGATGCAGCAACATCTTGCTTATTATAACGATGAGATGCAGCGACTTAATGCTTATTATAACGATAGTATGCAGCAACATCTTGCTTATTATAACGATGAGATACAGCGACTTAATGCTTACTATAACGATAGGATGCAGCAACATCTTGCTTATTATAACGATAAGATGCAGCAACATCATGCTTATTACAACGACAGGATGCAGCAACATCATACTTATTTTAACGATAGGATGCAGCAACATGATGCTTATTACAACGACAGGATGCAGCAACATCATGCTTCTTATAACGATAAGATGCAGCAACTTAATGCTTATTAAACCGATAGGATGCAGCAACATCATCCTTATTATAACGATAGTATGCAGCAACATCATGCTTATTACAACGACAGGATGCAGCAACATCATACTTATTATAACGATAGGATGCAGCAACATCATGCTTATTATAACGATAAGATGCAGCAACATCATGCTTATTATAACGATAAGATGCAGCAATATAATCATTATAACGATAGGATGCAGCAACGTCATGCTTATTACAACGACAGGATGCAGCAACATCATACTTATTATAACGATAGGATGCAGCAACATCATGCTTATTATAACGATAAGATGCAGCAACATCATGCTTATTATAACGATAAGATGCAGCAATATTATATAATCATTATAGCGATAGGATTCAGCAACTACTTGCTTATTATAACGATAGGATGCAGCAACATCATGCTTATTACAACGACAGGATGCAGCAATATCATGCTTATTATAACGATAAGATGCAGCAACTTAATGCTTATTATAACGATAGGATGCAGCGACATCTTGCTTATTATAATGATGAGATACAGCGACTTAATGCTTACTATAACGATAGGATGCAGCAACATCTTGCTTATTATAACGATAGGATGCAGCAACATCATGCTTATTACAACGACAGGATGCAGCAACATCATACTTATTTTAACGATAGGATGCAGCAACATGATGCTTATTACAACGACAGGATGCAGCAACATCATGCTTCTTATAACGATAAGATGCAGCAACTTAATGCTTATTAAACCGATAGGATGCAGCAACATCATCCTTATTACAACGACAGGATGCAGCAACATCATACTTATTATAACGATAGGATGCAGCAACATCTTGCTTATTATAACGATAGGATGCAGCAACATCATGCTTATTACAACGACAGGATGCAGCAACATCATACTTATTATAACGATAAGATGCAGCAACATCATGCTTATTATAACGATAAGATGCAGCTATATAATCATTATAACGATAGGATGCAGCAACATCATGCTTATTACAACGACAGGATGCAGCAACATCATACTTATTATAACGATAGGATGCAGCAACATCATACTTATTATAACGATAAGATGCAGCAACATCATGCTTATTATAACGATGAGATGCAGCAATATAATCATTATAACGATAGGATGCATCAACATCTTGCTTATTATAATGATAGGATTCAGCGACATCATGCTTATTACAACGAGAGGATGCAGCTACATCATACTTATTATAACGATAGGATGCAGCAACATCATGCTTATTATAACGATAAGATGCAGCAACTTAATGCTTATTATAACGATAGGATGCAGCAACATCTTGCTTATTATAACGATGAGATGCAGCGACTTAATGCTTATTATAACGATAGTATGCAGCAACATCTTGCTTATTATAACGATGAGATGCAGCGACTTAATGCTTATTATAACGATAGGATGCAGCAACATCATGCTTATCATAAAGATAAGATGCAGCAACTTAATGCTTATTATAACGATAAGATGCAGCAACATCATGCTTATTATAACGATAAGAAGCAGCAACTTAATGCTTATTATAACGATAGGATGCAGCAACATCTTGCTTATTATAACGATGAGATGCAGCGACTTAATGCTTATTATAACGATAGTATGCAGCAACATCTTGCTTATTATAATGATAGGATTCAGCGACATCATGCTTATTACAACGAGAGGATGCAGCTACATCATACTTATTATAACGATAGGATGCAGCAACATCATGCTTATTATAACGATAAGATGCAGCAACTTAATGCTTATTATAACGATAGGATGCAGCAACATCTTGCTTATTATAACGATGAGATGCAGCGACTTAATGCTTATTATAACGATAGTATGCAGCAACATCTTGCTTATTATAACGATGAGATGCAGCAACATCATGCTTATTACAACGACAGGATGCAGTAACATCATACTTATTATAACGATAAGATGCAGCAACATCATGCTTATTATAACGATAAGATGCAGCTATATAATCATTATAACGATAGGATGCAGCAACATCATGCTTATTACAACGACAGGATGCAGCAACATCATACTTATTATAACGATAGGATGCAGCAACATCATACTTATTATAACGATAAGATGCAGCAACATCATGCTTATTATAACGATGAGATGCAGCAATATAATCATTATAACGATAGGATGCATCAACATCTTGCTTATTATAATGATAGGATTCAGCGACATCATGCTTATTACAACGAGAGGATGCAGCTACATCATACTTATTATAACGATAGGATGCAGCAACATCATGCTTATTATAACGATAAGATGCAGCAACTTAATGCTTATTATAACGATAGGATGCAGCAACATCTTGCTTATTATAACGATGAGATGCAGCGACTTAATGCTTATTATAACGATAGTATGCAGCAACATCTTGCTTATTATAACGATGAGATGCAGCGACTTAATGCTTATTATAACGATAGGATGCAGCAACATCATGCTTATCATAAAGATAAGATGCAGCAACTTAATGCTTATTATAACGATAAGATGCAGCAACATCATGCTTATTATAACGATAAGAAGCAGCAACTTAATGCTTATTATAACGATAGGATGCAGCAACATCTTGCTTATTATAACGATGAGATGCAGCGACTTAATGCTTATTATAACGATAGTATGCAGCAACATCTTGCTTATTATAATGATAGGATTCAGCGACATCATGCTTATTACAACGAGAGGATGCAGCTACATCATACTTATTATAACGATAAGATGCAGCAACTTAATGCTTATTATAACGATAGGATGCAGCAACATCTTGCTTATTATAACGATGAGATGCAGCGACTTAATGCTTATTATAACGATTGTATGCAGCAACATCTTGCTTATTATAACGATGAGATGCAGCGACTTAATGCTTATTATAACGATAGGATGCAGCAACATCATGCTTATCATAAAGATAAGATGCAGCAACTTAATGCTTATTATAACGATAAGATGCAGCAACATCATGCTTATTATAACGATAAGAAGCAGCAACTTAATGCTTATTATAACGATAGTATGCAGCAACATCTTGCTTATTATAACGATGAGATGCAGCAACATAATTCTTATTTTATGTTATTATCTTAGGCTGAGTTGCACCATCTTACTTAAACTATAACAAACGTCAAAAATCTGTCAAACTCCATATAAAAACACCGGTTAATAGTTATAGTTACGGTTAAAGTAAGATGGTGCAACTCAGCCTTAATCTTTCAATTAGGTATATATATATATATATATATATAATAAATTCAAAAAGTTATAACTACGTTATCACAAACAAAACAATTCGAAATATTAGTCGTAGCATAATGCTTACTATTTCTTACAGGAATCAGATAAATTATCATTGGTATGGTCTTCGACTTGAAAGGTCATGATGATATAAAGGGTATGATAAAGCAACTACACGGTTTTACAATGTTTGATCCTTCTATAATGGGTTTATTATAGAATTTGACAACAATGGTCTGGGAGTACTCGGTCCAGCTGGCTATGTCGCGGATCACATCTAAGTGAACACCGGCGGCGCGGCGTTGCGTGACGCACTGTGTTAACTGTACACCGCTGGCATGTCAACGCCGCATGTGCACAATGTTTGCTTGATTCACTTGCTTATACTCTGTGCTGTTTCGTACTTGTGAGGATGCTTCACAGTAATTAAGAGCACAGGGCCCATAGACAAAATCCAATTTCCTGTTTGCCTTCACGCTAACGCAATTTCAAAATGTATGGAATGACATTTATGTTTCCGCAACAAAAATGTCATTCCCATAAATTTTGAACTTGCGTTAGCGTGAAGGCAAACAGGAAATTGGATTTTGTCTAGGGGCCCTGATCACATATAGGTGTGAAGGTAAGAGAAGTCTACGTTCAAAGGTAATAAATTATAATTTACTGAAAGAGTTTTAAATTTGTTTTAAGAAAATATTGATTTGCTTTAAATTTGAATTAAATTTGATAATATGGGCATTGCCTGAAATAAACGGATTTTAATTTTTATTATTTGTTTATAAATCCTTCTTTGCAAATAAAACTGAAAGTTTACCTGGCCTTTCAGCCATAATCGTTATGGGGTGCCCCATAGTCATATACATAACTTAGCACTTACCGAGAGTACCAATTACTTGAGTATTTAGGTTGCAATGGTCTTAATTTAAAGACTCCTTTGAGGAGTCTTGTAACACAGTTATCTGAGGCTAAATTATTTCCTAGAAGCAAAGACAGGGCTGAAGGATGACTAATAAGAAGCGCTGTTTCCAATCTGAATACTTATGTAAGAAATAAGACCCTAAAACCTTATCATCATTTTCTTGTCCGAAGTCCCGTCCGGAGAAGCGAGTGTTCTTGCTTGAAATGTGACAACTAAATTGGGACGAGTTCTGCAGAATAACGAACATCCTCGGTTACTAATAGATCCATGAGCCGGGCTGATGCCTGGATAAAAAAATAATAATTCCAATTAGTCCGTCAGTTGGATTATCAAAAAAATATTGGACACGTATTTTTTATAAAAATCTTTAGAAATTGACAATTGAAATTGAAGATAAAGAGCGTCAAAGTTTGGGAGTTTGGGGGCTCGAAAAGTCACGCGGAATTTCAACGCTCTTTACCTTCGTCGTTTTTGTGTTTAATTGACAAAATAAAAAATACTTATCTAATATTTTTTGATAATGTAGGTACTCACTCAAACCTGTTCCGTACCTCAAAAGGTAAAAAAAAGAACCTTTATAAGATCACTTTCTTGTCCGTCTGCACGGTAATATAATAAACAGTATCCATACTAACGGTCGGAACGCGCGTCATGAGTGCGGTACACACTCGGTACACAGCTCACGATAAATGTGGTTGCGCCGCAGTGACGAACTAACCGTGTGAAGGTACAGTCGTGTAATTACGGCTTAAACAGTAAGCATGCGAATTTATGTATTTATTCATGGTTCATTAACAGCTATTACATTATTGCGTGCTTATAAAAGTATAATTATCTATAAGACAGATCGTGTTAAATGCATACCCATTTGTAAAGAAACACCGCGTGCAATGATATTACGGACATTCATGCTTTATAAATAAAAGTATCTATTCAACTATATAATTAGTGGAACATGGGAAGAATACACTTTCCACTAAAATAACTATAACTATCTGTTCTGAGTAGAAGACATGCTTCTACTCGTACAATTAAAGAACTCTTAACAAATTCTTACGAAAACCACTAATCGAGTCCACAAAAATATCTGTAACGCTAGAACATTCATTCATGAGCCTGCATAGCCTTGAAATAACCGAATTTCTACCTAAGACAGTGCGACGCACAGGTGGGACAAATAAGAGTTTAATTGCTTTATTGGGGTATCTGTACGGTATTTTAATAATTAAACAATTAAGTAAATCTGGACAGTCAGTGTAGTTTCTGATTAGTTTATAAGCAAAAACAGCATATAATAATTCTCTTCGAGTAAAAAGAGCAGACATGTTATAGTAGATTATACAACAAGTGAATAAAAAGGCAATTTAATTCGAGGGACTAAGTTGGATCCCGAGAGCAGCGAAGGATTCTAGATTAGAATCCTGAGTGGAGCGTGGGATACAAGGACCGAGATTAAATTTTTTATTCATGAGTCGTGTAATCTTCTTTTTACCATTGACTGCGAGAAAATAAATAGTAGTACCTACTTATAGTATTTATGTTTATCATATTTTATTAGTAATGTGTAATAAATATGGATTATGAACCATTTAATGACGGTGAATGTGTGCGAGTGTAGGGAAACAGGACAATGTTGAAAAACATGCTATTTGTGTTCTCACCAAAATCCCACTGAAAATCTTCAGTACAGTTTACTTTAGTTTAGTTTCAATAAAGTCACATCTTTAGTAAGGCTTGGACTAGACTGTGGCTTCAAAAATTTGACCAAAATTGGCGGGATATTTATTTTTAATTGAATTATATAGCTTCTATCGTTTACCTCCATTTAGCCAGCCAGTAGGCACTTTCAGCAAGATTTATTTATTTTTTTACCATAATTCGTATTTCGTGCTTGTTCCAAATTCAAAATGTTTTTATTCACTGAGTTAGTAAAAGAGCGTTTTATTCACTGCTGTCGATGAATAAAGTGCTCTTTTTTGAGTGGCAATAGTAAAAAAATATTTCAGTCTTTGTGTATAAGACTTGATTCTGTTTTTGACACCGCTGGATAATGGTAGATGCCAGAGGAACCTTTTTTGGATTCTTTCCAGTCTTAACATACCTATGAGTCGCAAAATGTGGTCTCCAAATTATACTGCAATATTCTAAAATGCTACGAACTAGACTGTTATAAAGCATTTTCTTAGTCTTGATACTCTTTAGAACTCTAGCATTACGCAAGACAAAGCCAAGCATACGAGAAGATTTACTGATAATATGGTCAAGATGTGGCACGAATGATAGTTTCCTATCCAGCTAGGCTAATTTGTAAGCTATCTCGACAGCGGAATCCGCGGTGAGATTTGACTTTCGTATTACGAAATTCAACCGTATTACGAACTTGATAAGATTGAATTTCGTAGTACGAAATTCGAATCTCACCGCGGATTCCGCTGTCGAGATAGCTTACAGAATAGCCTAGCTGAATAACTAAGAGAGTAATAAACGGCAGGTACCTACGTAATAAGACTTACATTGTAATTTTTTTTTTCGAGTAATATATAAAATACTAGCTGTTACCCGCGGCTTCGCCCGCGTTATTTGAGTCTTTATGATCTTTGAGGTCAAGATCGATGATCTCTTAGGCCAAGTCACCATAGGTGACCCAAAAGTCGAACTCAATATCCTCTATTGTTAAAGTCATTAATCATTTTGGTTAGGTATACGAAGTTGTGCTGTTTAAATGTTTGACTCAACACAAAAGTTCCTAAACATTTCTTACAAAGAAAATAAGGAGAATAGCTGCGCGAGCGCAGCGAGAGCTGTCATTGCGCGAGCGAACATTTTTTATGACTTTTTGTGACCCTGACAAATTACAACCTAATAATAAACTCACTATAGATGACTCTTAGGTCGAACCCGATATCGTCTATTGTTAAAGTCATTAATAATTACTTGGTAAACCTAACCAAGGTTTACCGAGTTTTGCTGTTTAAGTATTTGAGTCAGTCTAATGTATGAGGCTGTTGAAACACGCTATTATACGCTATATAGCGTTATTACTGCGAAAAATGTTTACGACTTTTTATGACCCTGACAGTTTTAATGACCTACTAAGTCAACACTGATGACGCTCAGGTTAAAGTCGATAATCACTTATTTTAAGGTTAATAATCATTATGATTATTGAAGGTTGTACTGTTTCAATTTAAGACTCATTTTGATGCATGTGTCTATTAAAATACAGAATTTGCTGAAATATTACCTTTAAAGTAGAGAAAACAAATACTCGCGCGAGCGCAGCGAGCGCTATCACTGCGCGAGCGAAGCGAGTGAGATTTTTTTTACGTCTTTTTATGACCCTGATAGATTTTATGACCTACTAAGTCAACACCGATGACATTAGGGTTAAATTTGATATCCACTTAATTAAAGGTTAATAATCATTATGATTATTGAAGGTTGTTCTGTTTCAATGTATGACTCGTTTTGATGCATGTGGCTATTAAAATACAAAATTTGCTGAAAAATATACCTTCGAAGTAGACAAAATAAATAATTGGGCGAGCGAAGCGAGCGCTATGACTGCGCGAGCGAAGCGAGCGTGAAAAATTTTAACGTCTTTTTATGACCCTGACACTTTTTATAACCTACTAAGTGAACACTGATGACACTCAAGTGAAACGTGATATCCACTTATTTTAAGGTTAATAATCATTATGATTATTGAAGGTTGTTCTGTTTTAATGTATGACTCGTTTTGATGCATATGGTTATTAATATGCGAAAGTTGCTGAAATATTTCCTTCAAAGTTGATAAAATAAATGCTTGCGCGAGCGTAGCGAGCGCTATTACTGCGAGAGCGAAGCGAGCGCGAAAATTTTTACGACTTTTTATGACCCTGACATTTTATGACCACTTATTTGAAGGTAATCATCATTATGATTATTGAAGATTATACAGTTTTAATTTATGACTCGTTTTGATGCATGTGGTTATTATTATACAAAAGTTGCAGAAATATTACCTTTAAAGTTAATAAAATTAATGCTTGCGCGAGCGTAGCGAGCGCTATCACTGCGCGAACGAAGCGAGCGCGGAAATTTTTTACGACTTCTTATGACCCTGACAGTTTTTATGACCTACTAAGTCAACACCGATGGCATTAGGGTTAAATTTGATATCCACTTAATTTAAGGTTAATAATCATTATGATTATTGAAGGTTGTTCTGTTTCAATGTATGATTCGTTTTGATGCATGTGGCTATTAAAATTCAAAAGTTGACAAAATATTTCCTTCAAAGTTGATAAAATAAATGCTTGCGCGAGCGTAGCGACCGCTATTACAGCGCGAGCGAAGCTAGGGCGAAAATGTTTACGACTTTTTATGACCCTGACATTTTATGACCACTTATTTTAAGGTAATAATCATTATGATTATTGAAGATTGTACAGTTTTAATTTATGACTCGTTTTGATGCATGTGGTTATTAATATACAAAAGTTGCTGAAATATTACCTTTAAAGTTGATAAAATAAATGCTTCCGCGAGCGTAGCGAGCGCTATCACTGCGCGAGCGAAGCGAGCGCAGAAATTTTTTACGACTTTTTATGACCCTGACAGTTTTTATTACCTACTAAGTCAACACCGATGGCATTAGGATTTAATTTGATATCCACTTAATTTAAGGTTAATAATCATTATGATTATTGAAGGTTGTTCTGTTTCAATGTATGATTCGTTTTGATGCATGTGGCTATTAAAATTCAAAAGTTGACGAAATATTTCCTACAAAGTTGATAAAATAAATGCTTGCACGAGCGTAGCGAGCGCTATCACTGCGCGAGCGGAGCGAGCGCGGAAATTTTTTACGACTTTTTATGACCCTGACAGTTTTTATGACCTACTAAGTCAACACTGATGACATTAGGGTTAAACGTGATATCCACTTATTTTAAAGTTAATAATCATTATGATTATTGAAGGTTGTACTGTTTTAATTTGTGACTCGTTTTGATGTATGTGGCGTGGCTATTAAAATACAAAAGTTTCTGAAATATTACATTCAAAGTAGATAAAATAAATGCTTGCGCGAGCGCAGAGAGTGCTATAACTACGCGAGCGTAGCGAGCGCGAAAAAATTTCACGTATTTTAATGACCCTGACAGGTTTTATGACCTACTAAGTCAACACCAATTACCCTAAGGCTGTTAAAACACGAAAGTTTTTGAAATATTTCCCACAAAGCAGATAAACACGTTGGGCAAGCAAAGCCAGCGCGTAAATTTTGACGGCTTCTAATGATCCTGACAGTTTTATGGCCTAATCAAGACACTAATTAAGTCATTATAGACGAACCTAAGGTCAAACTTTTATGATTATGTTAACTCTATGTGAAGTTAACAAAAATATATGCACCCTCACTTAACTGCCGACAAAAAAAAGTATTCTTTGCCCTTTTATGCCCTATTAAATGTCTTTGTACAAAATGTCATGTGAATCGGTCAAGTCTTTTGGCCGAAAGGAGGCCAAACATATACAAAATTCAACAATAAAAAACTGACAACCGGACTCGATTGTAAAAAAGTAACCAATGTGCTCGGATAATAGACTCTACTCTTGGTCTATGTCTTATTGGCTGTCTGTGTACAATTTTAGCTCAATCGGTCAACTCGTTTAACCGAGAAGAGGTCACACGTTTAAAAAATTCGAAATACTAAATTTGAGCTGAATCGGTGAAAACGATTGCCGCTAAGAGGCAACACATTATTCTTGTCATGTCTTATTGACCGTCTGTGCACAAAATTTCAGCTGAAATGGTTTACCCGTTTGACGGAGAGGAGGCCACACATTTACAAAGTTCAATAAAAAAATCTGGACACCTGGACTCGACTGCCAGAAAAAAAGTATCCTATGTGCTTCTATGCCCTATGAACTGTCTTTATAAAACATGTCAGGCAAATTGGTCAAGTCGCTTATTCGAGAAGATGCCTTTTATTTACGAAATTCCGTTAAAAATATTTGGACTCCCTGACTTGATAGCCAGAAAAAAAGTTTTCTGTATCCTATTCTGTCCTATGAACTGTCTTTATACAACATGACAAGCAAATCGGTCAAGCCGTTTATTCGAGAAGAGGTCTTATATTTACAAAATTCAATTAAAAATATTTGGACCCCCTGACTTGATAGCCAGAAAATAAGTTATCTATATCCTATTCTGCCCTATGAACTGTCTTTACACAACATGTCAGGCAAATTGGTCAAGCCGTTTATTCGAGAAGATGCCTTTTATTTACGAAATTCCGTTAAAAATATTTAGACCCCCTGACTTGATAGCCAGAAAAAAAGTTTTCTGTATCCTATTCTGCCCTATGAACTGCCTTTATACTACATGTCAGGCTATTTGGTCAAACCGTTTATTCGAGAAGATGTCTTATATTTATAAAATTCAATTAAAAATATTTGGACCCCCTGACTTGATAGCCAGAAAATAAGTTTTCTATATCCCTTTTCTGCCCTATGAACTGTCTTTACACAATATGTCAGACAAATCGGTCAAGCGGTTTATTCGAGAAGATGTCTTATATTTACAAAATTCAATTAAAAATATCTGGACCCCCTGACTCGATAGCCAGAAAAAAAGTATTCTATATCCTATTCTGCCCTATGAACTGTGTTTATACAACATGACAGGCAAATCGGTCAAGCCGTTTATTCGAGAAGAGGTCTTATATTTACAAAATTCAATTTATCTGGACCCTCAGACTCGACAGCCAGAAAAAAGTATCCTATATCCTATTCTGCCCTATGACATGTATTCACACCAAATTTCGGGCAAATCGGTCAAGCCGTTTATTCGAGAAGATGACTTATATTTACAAAATTCAATTAAAAATATTTGGACCCTCTGACTCGATAGCCAGAAAAAAAGTATTCTATATCCTATTCTGCCCTATGAACTGTCCGTACACAACATGTCAGGCAAATTGGTCAAGCCGTTTATTCGAGAAGATGCCTTTTATTTACGAAATTCCGTTAAAAATATTTGGACCCCCTGACTTGATAGCCAGAAAAAAAGTTTTCTGTATCCTATTCTGCCCTATGAACTGTCTTTATACTACATGTCAGGCTATTTGGTCAAGCCTTTTATTCGAGAAGTGGTCTTATATTTACAAAATTCAATTAAAAATATCTGGACCCCCTGACTCGATAGCCAGAAAAAAGTATTCTATATCCTATTCTGCCCTATGAACTGTCTTTACACAACATGTCAGGCAAATTGGCCAAGCCGTTTATTCGAGAAGATGCCTTTTATTTACGAAATTCCGTTAAAAATATTTGGACCACCTGACTTGATAGCCAGAAAAAAAGTTTTCTGTATCCTATTCTGCCCTATGAACTGTCTTTATACTACATGTCAGGCTATTTGGTCAAGCCTTTTATTCGAGAAGTGGTCTTATATTTACAAAATTTAATTAAAAATATTTGAACTCCCTGACTCGATAGCCAGAAAAAATGTATTCTATATCCAATTCTGCCCTATGAACTGTCTTTATACAACATGACAGGCAAATTGGTCAAGCCGTTTATTCAAGAAGATGCCTTTTATTTACGAAATTCCGTTAAAAATATTTGGACCCCTAGACTCGACAGCCAGAAAAAGAGTATCCCATATCCTATTCTGCCCTATGACATGTATTCACACAAAATTTCAGGCAAATCGGTCAAGCCGTTTATTCGAGAAGTGTCTTATATTTACAAAATTCAATTAAAAATATTTGGACCCCCTGACTTGATAGCCAGAAAATAAGTTTTCTGTATCCTATTCTGCCCTATGAACTGTCTTTACACAACATGTCAGACAAATCGGTCAAGCGGTTTATTCGAGAAGATGTCTTATATTTACAAAATTCAATTAAAAATATCTGGACCCCCTGACTCGACAGCCAGAAAGAAAGTATCCTTTATTCTATTCTGCCTTATGGCATGTATTCAGACAAAATTTCAGACAAATCGGTCAAGCCCTTTATTCGAGAAGATGTCTTATATTTACAAAATTCAATTAAAAATATCTGGACCCCCTGACTCGATAGCCAAAAAAAAAGTATCCTATATCCTATTCTGCCCTATGTACTATCTTTGTACAAAATTTCAGCCAAATCTGTCAAGCCGTTTGACCGTGAAGAAGTCCCAAACAAACAAACAAACAAATAAACAAACTGACTTTCGCATTTATAATATTGGTGTTGATGATGTACTGTCATATTTTCACAACGAATTTCATTTTATTAAATAAAATATATTTGATTACCATCACAAAAAACTAGAAAGATCGTCAAGTAGGTAGATGCAATTAAAATACTGTGGGCGGGCAGCCCTATCGCGCGTGTCCGTACAGCGCGGCCGCGCGGCCGCGCGGTGCCGCCGGCTCCTGCGCGACTTTAGCTTTTTAACCGACTTCAAAAAAAGGAGGAGGTTTCTCAATTCGACCGTATTTTTTTTTTAATGTTTGTTCGGGGATAACTTCGTCATTTATGCACCGATTTTGATTATTCTTTTTTTGTTCGAAAGGAGATATCCCAAGTGTGGTACCATGGTAATTTTATCGAGGTCTGATAAGTATCTCCAGAGATATTGAGATAAACATCTCAAAATTGGTACTGAAAATGAACATTGAAGTCGGTTCTTTTTTAGTTTTTAAACGATATTATGATCTCAAGGACACGCCGAGTCACAACACAATACTGTATTATAATATTACCGTGCCGTCTGTCTGTCCATGTTTCACCACCGATTTTCTCTGCAGGAACGGGTGGACCTAGCAAGTTGAAATGTATACCAAATACTGAGGTGTCTATAGTCCCTATTAGGTGTATAAAAATATAGGTCCTGAGTCAACATGATAAAAAAATATGGGCAAATGTAGATTTTCGCGAATACTTGTTAGTATCAAAATGTATTATTATAAACTTATCATATATAGTTGGTGCAATACATTTTCTATGGATCGAACTACAAATTTAAGTTTGTCCTTTAACCTAGTCTGAGAAGGTGGTACGGAAGCATCGGTGGGTGAGTCCAACTCGACTTGGCCAGTTTTTTTTTTCCTTATGATTATAAATATTCGGTATTAATCCTAGTACTAATACTATATTTATAAATGAGTTACCCGAATTTTTTTGTGGTTTACCTCAAACGTAGAACTAACGAGTATAGCACTCTAAACCAGTCTCCAAACATCTAACATTAATCACCACCGTTAGCAATTAGCAAAAAGGCTAGTTTGTCACCTTACTTTGTGGCTCAAAACGGAAAATACTTCGCACTTAGGGCTTAAGTAGGTATACCTATTGTTTAGCTACTCGACCGATTTGTCTAGAATTTATAATTTTATAGCCAAGGCTTCGTAACTTGCCGTAAATATATATGCCGTAGTTTATTCTACCTAGTCTAAATTTAACCTTTTGAGCGCCACACTATAAACGCACTCCCGTGCCCTGTATGCCAAGCGGTACGGTTTTGTACGTTTTTTAACCGACTTCACAAAAAAGGAGGATGTTCTCACAATTCAAATGTTTTTTTTAATGTTTGTTACCTCAGAACTCCGCCAAGTTTTTACCAATTGGAAAAAACCTTTTTTGTTTGAGAGGTTATGCCTCCCGTTTGGTCCCATTCAAATTTTATCGAGATCTCAAAATTATCTCCGGAGATATGGAGATAAACAGAAGAAAATTTGTTCAACTTTGATGATATGATTATAAATAGCCAGTACTTTGACTATCGCGGCATGTTTAGTCGGTTTTGTACGATCATAAATTATTGTCTTCTATAGACGACGCTGGCATAATTACAGGGCCCGCAAGCGCTTGTCATGTATATGTGACTTTGGCGCTCAATAGGAATGCATTATTATAACAAAGTTGCTTCCAGTGTCTGTACGCTTAGATCTTTAAAACTAAGCAAAGGTAAAGCCGCGGGGCACACAGGGGGATTTGAACACGCGACCTCTGAAGTCAAAGCCCACCACTCTCCCACTGCGTCACTGGGTTAGAAAATTACACCAACATTCAATTTTTTATAACATTTATTATTAGAATACTAGTTAATTTTAATACTTATTGCTTAACTTAAAAGAATAGGGGATGTAAAATCCATTAGGGCAAGTCATAATACCAAGTATTACTATTAGATATATCACATAAGTAGGCGTAAAGTTACTGGGTTTATATTGAAGTAGAAAAAGGTAGACCATTACATATCAGGGCGCCATAATAATTATGTTGAATTGACGATTGACTTAATAAAATGCCTACACATGCTTCGTTTCTTCTTTCTCAGAAATAAGAAAAGGACAGCAGTATTTTCACAGCAACCTTTAATGTAAATGCTTATAAAACTCTAAAGAGCACTAACAAAAATGCGTATCTTAGTGCACCTCTGATATTAGAAAGGGATGACAAGTATAAGCTGTCAAATTGTAGTTATTTCATATCAATAGTATATTTGCTTAATAGCGCTTTTTGTAGATCACATAAGCATTTAGACTGCAACTGAGCCCCGTGTTCAGGTAGCCTACCTTTACTTAATTTGAACCAGACCACAGGCACACGGCGACAATTATTATTTCAAACTAAACATGAAATGATAGCTCTAACACTCTTCTTTCAGCAGATGCGAGAGAAAGCTTTATTTTTTAGACCTATTGAATAAAGATAAGTTTCAACATCTATATAGGCAATAATATATACTTTTCTTTGGTGTTTTTAAATGCTCTTGCACACAATGCTGGAAGTATGACGTCGTAGCTTGGGTAGGTGGTCTACTAATACAAAGTCGGTCTTCAGAATAGTATGTAAGAGCCTTAAGATAACTTCATTAAGTTACTTACAATATTTGTCGATATGTACCTCCAGCTAACACAAGCTCCAACCCAAATCAATAATTAAAATAATTATGCAGAAGTGCACCAAAAATTAAAGTTCATTAAGATCAAAATATAAAATTAGTAATAATGTTACACAAAATCCAGTACAATGATAAACAAGTGTGAATTATCTATGTGGTAGCTAGCACTAGTTACAAATAGGCAAATGAAAAACATCGATCAAATGCTACAAGATTAATTTCTATTTCATTTTTTTGCGTCCATCCTTCCAGTGAAATTACTCTGTGGGAGTACAGCTGAGATCCAACTAATGTTCCTTCGAGAAAACATCTAGTGCACAAAATCCTAACTGGTAAAACTATGTGGTAATTGTAGCTTTCCATAGTCGAGTGGTATCGTCCTTATCGACCGGCACGCGACTTTTAACGTTTCATTTTGAAGTTCATTTTTTGTTTGGAGAATTTCTTGAAGGTGCTGTTGTCTTTCTGCGCGCGGCACTGCTCGCGTTTCTGCATGCGACGGAAGTACCAGGCCGCGTTATTGAGCGAGCTCTCACCAAACAACTCATGTTCGAGATGCTTCCGTGCCTCGGCCCTTAGTGCCGACCTCTTGTCGAACCATCCTGAATTTCTTTTACCCTTCTTCCCTTTCTCCCGTTTCAAATAGCCCGCCTCCTCTACGTCGGGTATACCCTCGAGTTTGACGGCGATTCGCGGTACACCTTGTTCAGTATCCTCTTTTACTAACTTGTTGATATAATTATCGAGATCGGCATTCCGAAATCTTTTCTCCGGCTTGTTGATCGACCCATCGTTGTCTAACGAGGAAGCGATGGAAAACTCGTCAAAATCCTTCAAGTAACCCCCTTTCATTTCCCACTGTTGATATTTGTTCTGTCTCTTTTGTTTTTTGTGTGACTTTTGTCGGTCGTGTTTTTTTTTCTCGTGCTTCACCTTGGGGCCCATGTATCGATCATCTTTTTTTATATCTTCCTCACTGAAGGCGTTCAGATTTAACAGCATCTCGTCCTGTTTGTTTCTTTTTTTAATGATGTGGCCTTGGACCCACTTGGAAGGTTTTTCGTTTACATCAGTCCTAAGACTTTTTAGCATTGGTGGATCAATTTTAAGTGAATCTGCATACGTAATTTTCTTTTCAGGTATCATTTCAAAACTGTCATCAGATCCTGTATCTGAGAGACTATCAGGGTCTTTAGATTGAGTTTTTGAATCATCATTTCTATCTGTAGCTAAAGGAACATCAAAATATATAGGTCCCAGTTGTTTCTTTACTTTGCCTTGTTTATTTAATTTATTGTGATAAGAAGATAGTTTTAAATTTGGTGGTGTCTGAACATTGTCTGAAGGTGTCAACTGTCTCTCCAAGTTAATCTGTCTGTGAGATTTTTGTCCAGTCATTTGTTCTGGTTTAGCCTTGTTTTGGTCATTCAAGTTCACAATTTTTTCATACTGTGTTTTCACTTCTGCATCGAGCCAACTTTTATTCTCATTATAGATGGCCTTCATTCTGTCTATATCACTGAGTAGCTCCCTTTCAAAGTCTGGCAAAGCTGAAGGGCTGTTTTGTGTTACATCAATCTTTATGTCATCTACACATTTGAGTCCACTCTTCTCCTTGTTATCTTGCAGTATTGGTTCTTCGAAAATCTTTTTACATCTGTGGTGCTTGGTGCCCGGTTTGAAATCACCACATTTCCGCTGTCCAAGTTGGTAGCTAGTGACCTGAGTGAATTCCTTCAGTTTATTTCTCAACATTGCATTCTCTTCTTGCAGTTTGTATAGGTTCGAAAGAACTTTATTAACGGATGTCTGATTGGTACATTCGTTTTTGCAGCTCCAGAGATGGCCTAGAGCCATTCCGGCAGTTATGATAAAAGTACCGAGCATTATAATATCGAGGATTGTGCCTACTTTGGGGTTTCTTTTGTGGACATATGTTTTGAATTTCACTGAATCGCCGAGAAAATCTGTTTCTTCTGGTATTGGGTCATCATGATAGATATTGGTCATTGCAGGATGTGTCAAAAGAGGTGTGTTTTCTTCTTGTGTCAAAGGTGTTTCTTCAATGGGCAACTGGACATAGTTTAATTCACAAGGTGCAGACTCATGATCACTATCGCTGATGATAGATATGCCATCTGTGTCTTCATCCTTTTCACTGTGAACTTCTATATTGTCTCTGAAAAGATAAGATTTGTTTGGTGATATTAATTAATAACGGAACGTCACCTAATCTTTAAAAGTTGCCAGTAAAGTATCAAGATTATGTACATCTTTATTCCTTTGATTTTAGGTTTTGTAGACAAGCTATTACTATCTACTAGGATTAGACCAACAGGCCAGTCAGAATGTGTCGGTAAATAATGCAGTGTAGTGAAAAATCATAAAATTCTAATTTTAACGATTTGGTGCAACAGCAATTGTTAGAGTGTAAAATAATTTTAAATGCTATGATTCATCTCACTTACAAAAAGGAATGTAAGTAAACATTATAGATTACAGATAATACAGTAAGCAAACAATTCCTTGTTATTACACAATCTTATCTTTGTTAATTGTTTATCAACAAACAATATTTTTATACACTATCAATACAATAACATTACAGTTTCATAATCTACAGTAGTCTGATAAGATTTCAAGGTCAGGCAAGCATTTCTTCCAACATTTATTAATTATTTTTAATTTTTAACCAACTACAAAAAAGGAGGTTTCTCAATTCGACCGTATATATATATATATATAGTTTTTTACGGGTGTTTGCAGATAACTTCGCTGTTTAGGAACCGATTTTGATGATTCTTTTTTTAAATATTATGTTTCTTGAAGCGTTACACACTTTATATTTTGGTAAATTGTTAAACACAATCCAAAATTTCATCATACCGAAGGTTAATTCTTTTTTGTTGGAAAAGAGATATCCCAAGGGTGGTACAGTAGTAATTTCATCGAGATATGGTAAGTATCACCAGAGATATGGAGATAAACACCTCAAATTTGGTACTGAAAATCAATAGCGCAGCAT
Source organism: Cabera pusaria (assembly GCA_954871355.1). Taxonomy (NCBI): domain Eukaryota; kingdom Metazoa; phylum Arthropoda; class Insecta; order Lepidoptera; family Geometridae; genus Cabera; species Cabera pusaria. The sequence goes on from OX940899.1 coordinate 7,902,422, forward strand.
TTGAAGTAGTTTTTTTTAGTTTTTTAAACAATCTTATATTATTGCCATCGTAAGGTTGTACACTCACCTAGAAAGTGACAATTTATAATAAAGTATGTTATATTTAGACAAAAGTACTGCCTTGTATTCACAAATAATATTATGAGGGCTTATAGTGCTCACAAATTGCAAATACATAGTTCCTACATAGCATGTGCTCACAAGATTTGAAATTATTTTAACCAAAACATGATTGACTTTGCTATGCATTAAGTACTCAAAATTTTACATGAATACAGCTGGTAATAAAAAGTCTCCCAAAGCAGCTACACCAATTACTAAGAGTAATAATATAGAACTACTCTGTAATAAATACAAAAACTTTTGTCCTTCAGGAATTGAGATAACAATGAATAAGAACAGTTTTAATAATGAAGCAAGCAATGTTGAAATAACATTGTTATCACCTCGGGTTATCGCTATGTTATTTAGGCAAGTAAATACATCTACTATGTAATAAATGAAGCCAAGTCAATCAATAATTGAAGGCGCTCCCGCTAATATCAGTACTATGTGGTTAAATAATGGAATCTTATGAAATGGGTAATCAATATCTCATCAAGGAGGTCAAGGCTACGAAATATGCGCATAATAAGCTTACAAAATTAACGCAACAGTATTGAAGTGTAGGATAAATAAATATATAATGAAATACAAGAGGTTTCCAAGACCTGATAAGAATTCAGAGATGCTACTCACCTTTCGCAGGGCATAGCTGCATTTTCGGGAACATCGGGAGATCCGTCACCATAAGCAGGATTGTTTTCCAGCAATGTCCAGCTATCGCCGGAGTCTGAGTCGCTATGATCAATCGTAGAAACGTCCATTTTAATATCCTGAAAGAGTTTGGTCCGTTTATTTTTAAAAACAATCGCTGAAATGGGATTATTTTTATTCGGTCGCAAAAAGTTGTTGTACCTGTCGTATGTTGTCCAAGCTGTTTGATACCGAGTAATGAGGATTAGGGCTTGTCACACGGGAATTTAATTTACCAAAGTCATAATTAATTACCTATCTTTTTATTTAATTTTTCAATTATTTTTTACGACGTCACTCTGCCCGACTGTGTTTTGTTTATTTTTAATTTCTTTCTGTTTCTTTCGCCAAAATTCAATGCTGCCAACATAGATACAAAAAATTAAGTAATGTCCACAGATACTATATGTGGTAATATCGATCCACCTACACTCACTAGTTGCGCAACGTAACCGCAAATACTTGCGATTTTTTTTATTTGTTTTTGTTTTATTTGTTATCTGTCAGGCAAGTTCTCAACCGTAGACAGAATATATTATTATTTAAGATCGTTTAAAAAACTAAAACAAGCGACTTCAAACCACATGAGTAAAGAAAAGGTACAGAGACAAAGCTAAACACAACTGCGCTGTGATGATGACGTAGACGCGCGTGTGTGCCTGAGCACTAGCGGCCTGTGTGCCGCATGTCACGTACGGAGTGAAACTGGTTTATAGTGGCTCGGCTGGTGCTTTAACTCAAGGCTGTCGCTCGCAACGCGTCGCGTTATATTATATTATTTTTCATCCCATCTATTCGAAAAGTAAAGGTTGGTTCCTCGATAAGTTCGCGCAAAGTAGGTATTTTGCGCCCTAGGGCGGGAAAAATATTTTTTAATTTTTAGCTTATGAATGTTCTTTTATAGTAACCTGTGGAGGTTTCATGAAATTCCTTGACATTTCACGAAATATCGTGACATTTTGTGACATAAAATGACATTTCATGGCATAACATGACATTTCATGAAATTTCATGACATTTACGACATATCATGACATTTCTTGACATTTATGACATTTAATTATATTTCGTGACTATTCATGACATTTATGACATATCATGACATTTATGATATATCATGACATTTCGTGACATTTTATGACATTTTGTGTCATATCATGACATAATGTATGACATTTCATGACATATAACATATCATGACATTTCGTGACATCTCATAACATTGATCGTTGTCGACAATGATGGAGCTTGAAAAATAAAATAGCAGGTCATGTTTACTTGAAGGAGGATTTTATTACGATGAAGATTTTTCTTGTTAGGGTTCCAAACCCAAAGGGTACCAACGGAACCCTATTACTGAGACTCCGCTGTCCGTCTGTCACCAGGCTGTATCTCATGAACCGTGATAGTTCACGGACGTACCACCCAGTGGACACCTATTGTTGTATCACCCCCACGCGAAACACATAGGCGCAATGGGGTATTTATAATATCATCCTTGAGCGGCTCCTTCAGTTCGGACCAAATACCAGACCCGTATACACGCACTATTTTAATTGTTCAAAAAACGAAAAAGCCCAATAAATATGCCGAATTACGTTATAAAGTGGTGCAGGAAATCCAGTAAATCATTAAATTTTACAAAGGAGTACGTTTCTTTTCACCGATAAGTAAAATTCAATTCATTATTAACAATTTGTAAATAAAATTCACAGTTCAACATATAATGGTCACAGATGCCCTGTGTATCAGTCTGTCCCTTTCCTACAACGGCATCTTTATATCTTTTGTACTCGCTCCGCCCTTGTACGCAGCGGTACTTGTGCACTTTTAGTGTTAATGTTTTTCTGTTGTTTGTTGATAGATAATGGAAATGCTAAATTCAACTATGTTATATGTATGTATATGTTGTTAATCCAAATCTTATCCTACTGATGTACTTAATAAACGCGAAAGCTGGAATGTTTGTTTGTTTTGCTATTCAATCACGCCAGATAAGTACATAAATAAAGGTCAAGTAGATAAATACATTTTAAGTTACTTGATACGTGATACTCATGCGTGTGAATAACCAATTTAGTGGTAAGAAACAAGTTAGAATTTAGTGTGTAAGCAAGCAAACGAACATTTTTAGAGTTCCGTACCTCAAAAGGAAAAAAGGAACCATATATATATATATATATATATCACTTTGTTGTCCGTCTGACTGTCTATCTGTCCTTCCGTCTGTCCGTCTCTATCATTATACCTTTACACTTCTACACACTTCTCACACACGCTATATTTCATATGACTGATGAAATTATCGATAATGACGAGGTAGTGTCACGTCGTCCCAGCACTAAGCATGATTTATTGCTATGAGTCAAATTGAAGTTGTCCAATCACAGTGCTGTATTACCTATACCCCCCGCAAAATATTTAGCTCGCGAATTAGTTCATAGTTTTTCTCATGCGGAGTCCACTGGGTGGTACGTCCGTGTGATAGTTAGACGGTTGAAATTTTCACAGATTATGTATTTCTGTTGCCGCTATAACAACAAATACTAAAAACAGAACAAAGTTCAAAATTAAAGGGAGTACCCATACAAAAAACGTGTTTTTACTATAGCGCCATCTATGAACGATTATAATAACCTTATTAATAAATCATATTAATTACCTACCTTTGTGTTAACGTTCACTTAGTTGATGTTAGAAGTTCGTTAAACATTCGTTAGATGGCGTTGTAGTTAATAAGCATGTTTGGTATTGACACGGTAATATAATATTATATTATACGTATATATTATTATACTGTGGTTTGGAACCCTCCGTGTGCGAGACAAAAGTTTGACTCGCACCTGGCCAGTTTTTTTTTGTACCAATCCTACAAGAATAGGTAAACGTTTTGTCCGTTCCTTAGAAGGTTTGTCTCTGTACCTTTTCTTTACTCATGTGTTCAAACGTTGCGCTAGTCAAAGTAGCCAGCAGTAACTATCATATAATCTGTGCCAGTAGTTAGTTATCTGTGTTAGTAGCATGTCGTCAAGGTATATAAATGCATCGTAGTACAAATGTTGATATATTAAAAACACCTCGGCCGATTTCGTTAAAATTTAAATGGGACCACCTGGGAAAAGAAAGAATTTTCCAAATCGGTTCAGGCATCTTCAAGTGAACATACATTTAAAAGATTCCGACGAATTGAGAACCTCCTCCTTTTTGTGAAGTCTGTTAAAAATAGACCTGGCATTAAAATAGCAATAATAATTTGAGAAGGATAAAACTATACAATCACTAGTATGAGAGAGCGAGATAGACAACACTTTTTTATCCTTCTCTGCATATGCGATTTTATTGTTTGTTTATCACGAAGTTTGATTATTTTTTATTTTGTTATATGAAGAAATGATGATTATGATTGATAGGGAATTAGGGATTGAAATGGACGAACATGACAGAGATGGAGCTATACAGCCTACATAGCTGCGTACCTGTCATCTAGTTCATTTCGTTCATTCAATGATCAACTGCAGCTCTGGTGCGCCAATTGGCACCCGCTGTCATGTATGAACCGACCAAATTACGATGTTCATTTTTAACCGACTTCAAAAAAAGGAGGAGGTTTCTCAATTCGACCCTATTTTTTTATCTTATTAGCTGGCATATATATCACGTGTTCATCATTTTAGTCGGGTTATATCTCTATAGCTATTTCATTCGTATACGCTAATGTCTTGTCTATTTAATATTTCGTTCCATCTACGTTCTCAACTGAAATAACTCTCTTCCAAATCCAATCGGATGGTGTAGTATTTAAAAATAGTAATGTGCTGCGTGGTAATGTGGCTGGCTTCAACAGTTTTGTATTTTTAAATGGCATTACTTAACGATCTTACGTTACAGTATTATTATCTTGTCTATGGTCTTACGCACCAAAGGGCCCCGCGCTAGGATGATGGATTACAATGGATGGCGTCAAAACTTTGGCAGCATGTCCATTTTCTGTTTGTGTTAGTGTCTAGAACTGCTAGAGTGTGCGTGAGTAGGGAAGTAATCACTAGTGTAGAACATATCGATAAAAAGGTGAAAAATGTAGAAAACTAAAACTTATGTAAAAAGAAAACAATTTATGTGATAAAATACGTAGTTACTTTACTGAACTTATGGAAATTAGTTATTGTTAAAAAATGCTACAGTACTGAACTGTAATTAGGCAACCTTAAATCTGGCGGTATAGATTTCTTAGCTTTTCTATAACACAAATCTTAAATATGTTGCGTTTGCAATACGTCAATTAAATAATACAATTTTCAGCTACAAAGCATCTATACTTCTATACTAATATTATAAAGAGATAACATGTATGTTTGTATTGAGTTAGCTCAAAAACTACAGGACGATTATTTTTTTCTCTCATATATAAATATATTAATGGTCTTTTAGAATGAACATAGGCTTGGACAATGTGTTCTGCAACTGTGAACCCGAAAAAATTGCAATTTTTGATAAACTTGGCTCGGACCATCTGGGACAAAGTGTCACTTTTTCATGTAAATTATCCATCAAAGGCCAAGAACATTTTTACAGGCCCATTACCACCAAACGGGTTGAACAGTTTGTGGATATCATTGACAAGCAATTAATGAACCTAAGATTTTCTGAGGATCCTGATGACCTATGCAGTGCTTTATTTCAAATGTTAGATGCAGAGTTCAATGATATTTTTAAAATTAAAATGGTTAGAAAGGGTGCGAAGGTTCGTTTCGATGACTGGGCAACTCCTGGTATTTATAAAAGTAGAAACAATTTGTATAACTTGTACTCACAAAAAACCATTAATTTACATAATACTAAATTCATAAATCACTTAAAATTGTATTCAAAAACTTTTAAAGTTGTTTGTCAGACAGCAAAATCACTGCATCTAAGTAGAAAAATTAAGCATGCCGATGACAAAATAAAATCAACATGGAAAGTCATTAATACAGAAACTGGAAAAATTAAGCAGAGGGACGGTAAAATTATGTTAAAAGTTAATAATAAATTAATCATAGATAATAATGATGTCGCTAACACATTTGTTGAGTACTTCTCACAAGTACCTATTATTACTACTCAGCCTTTAAACTCTTCCCCTAAGGATGCTTTTGTTTTACTATCGAAGTGTGTGAATGTATGTGACTCTATGTTTGAGTTCAGACACATAACTTCAATATCAATTATCAAAACTTTTAAAATGCTCAATCAAAAGAAAACCGAGGATCTGTGGGGTATGTCAACCAAAGTACTTAGTTATATTATTAATGCAATTAGCCCTCACTTAGCGTTTATTTTTAACAGATGCGTCGATGAAGGTGTCTTTCCTGATGTAATGAAAAAAAGTAAATTAATTCCCCTATACAAATCAGTGAACAAAAATGACCCTTCAAACTATAGACCAATCTCTATATTACCGGCGCTCAGTAAAGTTTTTGAAAAAGTTATATTAGACCAGCTTTTGGCACATTTTAATATTAATCATCTTTTAAATCACAAACAATATGGTTTCACTAAGGGGCGTTCTACTACTGATGCTGGAGTAGATCTTCTTAAACATATATTTGATGCCTGGGAGAAAGCACAAGATGCTATCGGCGTTTTCTGTGACTTATCTAAAGCGTTTGATTGCGTCTGTCACAAAACGCTAATTTGCAAATTAAAACACTACGGCGTTAACGGAAAAGCACTTGATCTGGTCTCATCCTACCTCAGTAATAGAATACAGATGGTTGAGGTCAATGGCGTCAGGTCATCTGGATCCCTCATAAAAATGGGAGTTCCGCAGGGATCGATCTTAGGACCATTTTTATTTCTAGTTTATATTAATGACTTGCCGTCTTTCGTGCAAAACTTATGTGACATTGTTTTGTTCGCGGATGATACATCCTTAATATTCAAAATAGATAGGATTGCGCCTGGATTTGACGATGTTAACAAATCAATCGCACAGGTTTTGAATTGGTTTACAACCAATAACTTATTACTGAACGCCAAAAAAACTAAATGTATTAAATTCTCGCTGCCAAATGTAAGAAAGGGTGTCATTAATAGCAGGATATTAATAAACGATGTACCGATAGAATTTGTTGAATCCGCTACATTCTTGGGCATCACCCTGGATTCAAAACTACAATGGGGTTCTCAAATATCGGCTCTGGCAGCTAGATTGAGCTCCGCTGCATACGCAGTACGTAAAATCAGAAACTTGACTGACGAATCCACTGCTAGATTGGTTTACTTTAGCTACTTCCATAGTATAATGTCCTATGGCATTTTATTGTGGGGGAAAGCCGCCGAAATCCAATCTATATTTGTTTTACAAAAAAGAGCTATTCGATCTATATATACCATGAAGTCGCGAGACTCACTTCGTGAAAAATTTAAGGAGATTAAAATTCTCACAGTGGCATGTCAATATATATATGAAAATACTATGTATGTACGCAAAAATTTGAATGAGTATGATAAGAGGTCCGATATACATAATTTCAATACAAGACACAAAAATAGATTAATTCTACCTCAATTCAGGTTGTGGAAAGTTAGTGGTTCTTTTCTGGGGAACTGTATACGATTTTATAATAAACTTCCTAAAGATATTGATCAACTGTCTATAAGCAGATTTAAAACCTTTGTAAAATCCAATTTAATGAAGAAATCGTACTATACAATAAATGACTATATGAATGACAAAAATGCTTGGCCTGAATGCCCCAAGCTCCAAGATATAATATAAATTGTATGATAATAGAATTACTTATTGTACATTAAACATTTATTTAATATGAATTAAAAAAAATGAATTAAAATAAGTGACAAGCCCCATAGAGTTTCTTGGTGTTTCTTCTCTGATGGGAGTACTTCCGAAACACCAGTAGATTCAACAGTCAATCAGTTTTCATCTTTTGTTTGCAGATCTAGGGTTGCCTGTTACGACGGTATTATGCGGCTGATAGTCGGACAATCAGTTCCATTTGGAACATGATTTGTACTGCAATTAGTCTGCGTTTTATTTATCTATTATGTTTCATTATTTCACAATTTTTTGGATAAAAATTGTCTGAAGTACTGAAACATGCACTGGGTTGCGGGTGCACGTAATGGTACGGTTGGCAACCCTACATTAATAAGGGGAATTAAACATGTGTTTTAAGTGTGACGTTCGACGTCTAGATGAAAGCTGAATGGCTCAATACATTTGTTTTTTTTTTGTAAATTCAAAGCGTTATGTTTCTGTTATATCTATATTTTTTGTTGAATATGATCTATTTAATGTTATTTGACGTGTGTAAGTGCTAATTTTTAATTTGCCCATATACTGAATAAATGCTTTGACTTTATATATTATCCTGTTTTAAAGATAAGTATATTCGTGAAGACCTATTTCGCAACTTAAGTCGCCAATAAAACGGTCGAGAAAACACGTTTTTTACTAAAGATGATTAATCTGAAATAGATGTAAAAAAGTATGTATCGAAGAGTAGTACAACTTAATAAGACCTACAAAAAAGTCCGCGATAACATATGTCTATCGCACAGACTCACAGTAACTATTTTAATCTTTATTTTTTAATAAAAATGTTACAGAACTTTCAAGGCTATTTTCTTCTATACAGTATTAATCCTTATTTGAATAATTACGCTAATTATCTTGGCCCAATATCATAAATTAAAATTATCCTTTACAGTATATAATTTATATGAAAATACTAGAAGTGCCCTGCGGCTTCGGTCGCGTTAAAGACTTCTTTTATTTACTTAAAACTTTTATTTTGTGAAACCTTTCTATCATAAAAGACATCAAAGAAGTAAAAGCCAAATCGGTTCACCCGTTTTCAAGTTATTGCGTGACTAAGGGAAATAGGGATTCATATTTATAAAACCCAAAAAACCATATTGACTGTCAGACTTTTTTTACCAACCCCTTGCAAAAATCTTGCAATACGTATTTACTTATTTATTTATAGAAGTACTTACGTAAATCTATAAGTTTTTATATATATATATATTTTTTTTCATTATAAATTATAAGTAATATCCGTGGGGAATTTTTACAAAATGCTTTCTCAGCGGAAACCTACGGCATAACAACTAAAGTCCCCGTCACGAGAAGCTATAAATTATGTAAACAAGTGTTCAGGAGTTTACAACATTTGGACCAACAAAAAAAATGAATTTGTTTAATATTTAATAAATTATTAAGTAACAAATATTATTTAAGAATAATTATTCGTCAGATTCAGATGTTTCCATTTCCATTTTATCAATTATGAAACAAACTCGTACGCATTCGAAACACGAATGACGCGTTTATTTCAAAATGGCGTCCCGATAGTTTACAATCCCTGCGTCCGGTACCAAGAAACACAAACGATAGCGCTTTGCGTCGTTAAAATATGATCCGACTAAATTAAATAGGTTGTTACTTTCATATAACCCGTCTATATTTCATGTCGATTGAATATGGTCAATTTATTATTATCTCGCAGTATAAAATGTTTACTTAGTAAAAGATGTTTGTTTACATAATTTATAGCTTCTCGTGACGGGGACTTTATCTACATTTTAAATTTCAGCGCAATCCGAAACAATATTGATTTTCAGACTTTGTTACCCCACTTCACCCTCTTAGGGTGGCATTTTGAAAAAGCCTGAAACTCGTATTTACTTATTTATTTACAGAAGTACGGTTTGCGTGAAGGTCGAATAAAATGACTATCCAAACTTTGAACCCCCGTTTCATCCCCTTAAAGAGTGAATTTTGAAAAATCTTTTCTTAACGGATACTTATGTTAAAACAACTGGATGCCAAATTTAAGCGCAACCCGAAACAATATTGGTTTTCAGACTTTGTTACCTCATTTCACTCTTTTAGGGGTGGAATTTTGAAAAAGCCTGTAACACGTATTTACATATTTTTTTACTGAAGCACTTGTATGAAGTTTCGAATAGAAAAGACTATCTAATCTTGTTTATCCGTACAAACTTTGAACCTCCATTTCACGCCCTTACGGGGTGAATTTCGAAAAATCCTTTCTTAGTACACCCTTGCGTACTAAGACAAATATACTCTTTAAATTTCAAGTCTCTACGACCAGCGGTTTAGGCTGTGCGTTGTCTGTTAGGCAGTCAGTATGTCAGGACAAAGATTCTTATAGTATTAGATAAATTATCATATAAAATTACGCGCGTCGCAAATAATAAAAAAAATGCAGTGAAACCACAAATTAGGCCATACTTACTTTGTAAACATTAATCAGATTTTTAATTGTAAACGGTAACAGGACAAGCATGACTCTCACTTGATGGTGAGCGATGACGTCTACCTATTACAGATACAGCGATACAGGAAAATTCTGGCAGTCCAGAATTTTTCATGTCACTCCACTGCGCCTGTTACCTTGAGACATAAAGATGTTAAGTTTCACATGCCCCGTAATTTCACTGGACACCTTGCCATTTCAACCAAAAAACATTCCTATGAAAATTAATTGGCAAAGTGGTGGTACCGGCCCAGGCGGACTAGCAGAAGTCCTACCACTACAGAAAAATTAGCTCATTTTTTTGTAGATGCTAACGATATAAAGTAATTTGATGTCAATATAGTATGATCTATTGTATCATCATCATCATCAGCCAGTGTCAGTCCACTGCTGGACTGTAGGCCTCTCCCAAGATGCGCCACTAAGCTCGATTTTCAGATCTTTTTTTCCAATCACTGCCCACCGCATTGCGTATGCCGTCGCTCTCCACTCTCCAAAACTCAAAATTTGAAATCACCCCGACTGATCCTATAATGAAAATAAAAATATTTCAATGAGTCTGAAAACGACATCTCACCTGTAAGTTGGCGAGGAGTTGAGTATTCAGCAGATTCCGGAAGATGTCCCAGCATCATGTCAATGCTTCAATGTCCTTTGTCGTTGAAGAAAAGGATACCGAATTTCGAATTAATCACTATGAAAGTTGATTTCATAGCGCCATCAACTAGAAAAATGCTCATAGTTTTACAACGGCTAAACAGATTTTCATGAATCAGAGCTAATAACACTTTCGATTAAAACACTTTTAAAACCGTTTCATCATCCTTCATTGCTCGCAGAGGAAGATTATAGGAAGACTTACAGGAAGATTTTCTATCTTGACTCCACTAGCTTCTATTCTTATTGTTATATACCGGCTGTAATTCACGTACCATTAGTCGAATTTTCTCGACCTGGTTTACGAGCGAGTCAGTCGCTCTTCCTCGGGAGTGAGGTCACGCGGTGAGATCGCGATGTTCACCAGTAAATTCGACTAAAGGTACGTGAATTACAGCCGGTATATAACAATAATAATGTTACAAATTCACGATAATTTTAAAATCAAAATAGCTTCTATTCTTTTCCGTTTCCTCGGTGTCAGTTCCAGCTTGATTGATAATCTAGTAGGTACAAAATTGATTTTTCAAAATGTTTAGAACAAAGTCTGAAGTGATTCGTTGGATACTAATTTTCACGCCTTACTGCCTTTATCCACTTGATTGGATTTTCGGACATTTTGGAAACCTACAACAAAATTATATAATACTAGCTGACCCGGCAAACGTTGTTTTGCCATATAAATAAATGGCTATTAAAAATTAAGGGTTGATCGTAGAAGGGTGAAAATTGAGGATTGTATGTATTTTTGTATGTTGTATCATAAAAAAATAGAAATTAAAAATTTTGTCTAAAAAATAAAAAATAAATTTAGGGGTGGACTACCCCTAACATTTAGGGGGATGAAAAATAGATGTTGGCCGATTCTCATAGATACCGGATAAGCACAAAAAATTTCATCAAAATCGGTCAAGCCGTTTCGGAGGAGTATGGCAACGAAAACTGTGACACGAGAATTTTATATATTAGATATTAATGTGGTAAACTGTCACACATTCTTCATAAAAATATATATAATAGCATTATCATAAGTAATAATAGATTGAATACGAGTAAGTATAAGTGCTGATAATATAATTAGGTACCTAGTTACTACTAATTTTGCGCGACATTACTTTGATCACTTTTTATAATATTTTAAGATCGTTCACAAAACGAAAAAACCAACTTCAAATGCCACGCTATCCATTTTCAGTATAAAGTTAAAGTTGGAGGTGTTTATGTCCATATCTCTGGAGATACTTATCAGATTTCAAAAAATGTACAATGGGACCAAACGGGCAGAATAATCTCTCGAAAAAAATTTCCAATCCGGTTAAGAACTTACGGAGTTATGAGATAACAAACATAAAAAGGCGAACTGAGAACCTCATCTTTTTATTGTGAAGTCGGTTAAAAATATTCAAATTTCGTTCTAAGCAAGGCCATAAGCTAACCGTTCCATCCTTAAAAAAATCTTCATATTATAAATCAACTAGCTGGGTCCCGCGGCTTTGTCCGCGTTTAATGACAGCGGCAACATGCGCGTGGGCTGTGCGCGGTAGAAAACACTGCTTATTTTGCACATTAACCTTCCCTATTTGTATCAGATATTGTTCCCTATTTCATTAGCTTCAATTTTGATTTCGCGGAACTTTATTTTATTCTAAATTAAAAGTAGCCAAGTTACTTGGTAGTTAATATTTTAACATCAGCATCCTGCTAGTGAAAGTCCCGTTAAATTGGTCCAGTCATTTCAGAGATAAACCGGAACAAACAGACAGACAGACAAACATTTAAAATTTTGTTTATTATGTAAGTACCGTATATTCTTTCATATGCATTTAGTGAAAAGCTGTTAATTTGGAATTACAAACAGACACTTCAATTTTTTTATATGTATAGATTTAGTGTAAAATGTATATAAACGATTTATATATTTGAAGTTTTAAGTGTAATATTATAATATTACACTTAAAGGAATTTATATATTCCTTTTTATAAGGGTATCGACTATATTTATCGACAAAGTTTTGGAGGGTTCTCGGACATCACTAGCCGGGCGGCGTAAAATAATGTTTGTCATTTACATAAATTAAAGCTTTCAAATGATAACCATTTACCACCTCGGTAGTTATATGACGAAAAAGATGTATATAATGTAAGCAAAATAAATATTTTGATTCAAAAAGTGGTTGTATATGAGAATAAATGCCCACAAAGACTTACGTGTGAAATGATAATTCTGGATCTTTTACGCCTCCTTTAGTTGTAACATGGTTTCAGTCTTTAAAGCTATGTTTCTATTTAATTTTTAATTTATAAGTATGATGCGTCGCTATATTATGGCCTGTTAGCCGGTCAAAAATGGACACGATCACCCATGCGCGAGGTTGTCAATTTGATATTAGCTTTCTCGTTTACTCTTATCTCGCGATCCCTGTGATAGAAAGGGTAGGACAATGTGTTGATAGAATGAAAGTCGATGTGACAACGTCACATGGCTGACATGGCTCCATCCATTGTAATCCATCATCCTAGGCCCCGCGAGTTTTGGCTGATACATATAGTAATCTGTGGTTTTGGCGGGAACGTGAATAACTGTACTTCCGCAAATGAGTATTTAAATATGGATCATTAACATCGACGTCCTTTCATATCATTGACTATTATGAAAGGACTAATATATTTTCTGTAGTGAAATTGTGCGAGTAGGTAGTAGGTAAAGGTAGAGGAGGTAGTAGGGAATCAACACAATGTTGAAAAACAAAACATGCGTGTGTTAGATTATTTTCATAGTACATACAGATTTACGACATATTTCCAATGTTTGATGATGATTTAATTTATAAATTATTAATATTGCCTCAAATAAGGGTGTTTATACGGTGATCGATACATTTGAGGGTAGTCTAAACCTTACAAGATGTGTCAGAGCCGCCATCTTGGTTTTCTGTTAGACTGATGCTTTAAAAGGGCGGTAGAAACGTTTATTGAGACACTCACAGGAGACACTTTTGCTCGAGCAGCCTTCGGGCTAACATCGTCACCTGGGAATATAGTTCAGACGACAAAGTGCTGTCCAACTCAATGAAACTAAGTATTTGTATTACAAAATGTATAGAAATTTTATGGCTAGAATGTGTTTTTCTAGGATATGTTTATAATAATGATGGTTTCACCTAGGAATGGCGATGAAAGTGTTTTAGCTTCGTTGAGGGTGGTAAGGAAAGGCTATGAGGGGTGGTGGAGGCCTTTTGGGGGAAACCCCATAATATTTTGTATAAGTTGTCTAAATCGGTAGTGATTTTCATGTGTTATGTCTTATTGAAATTTGTTATAAAGCCTTGTGACTTAACATTAAATACTTATTGGTATATTGCTGTTCTCTTTGTTCTATTGTCTATTATAATGGTCCTGAGTCTCCTAATGGTACAACAATGGTACAACTGTTGTTATAATGATGAAGGTACAAATAAAATGCTTTCTCGGTGATGTCCTGACTTTTATATTTTATTAATAAGTCCTACCTATTAGCTGAAGTATAGGCAGGTAGTTTTGGACGTGGTTCGTGTTGTTATAGGAGCCCTAATGATAAAAACTTTGACACATTTATGGAACAATTGGAAAATTTTCTGCAACATTACTTCAACAAGAAATGCATTTTATGCGGTGACTTTAACGTTAATCTTCTCAAAGACGATAAAAAAAAGAATGACTTCCTTAAAATTCTTAATTGCTATAACTTTAGACCACTCGTTGATACAGCCACCTTTATGCGCAATGGGTCACAGTCGTGTTTGGATAATTTTTTAACAAATATTTCACAAGAAAACATTGAATATTGCAGTGTGGATCATAATGGTCTTGCGGATGGACATGCTGCGTTAATATGCAAGTTAAAAGTAGAAAAAATAGAAGGTAGGTTAGAACGAAATACTCTACAAGTCAAGAGAAGGATTTATAACAGGAACACCACCGACAAATTTAGACAATTAGTACAGTCTATAAATTGGACTAGTCTGGGCGTAAATAGTTTTCTATCACAATTTGCAAATGTTTTCATAAATAGTTTTGTAAAAAAGAAGCGCAATATAAATCAGTTAGGTTACAAAACTCAGTGGGTGACAAAAGGCATAAGAGTCTCTAGTATGATGAAAAGATTTCTTTCTCTCAACATAAATATGAAAAATAGTAGTGAAGTAGCTCTTAGATATAAAAAAAAATATATACAAATATACAGGAATGTCATTAGCAGGGCGAAGAAAATATCTGTACAAAAACAAATTACAAAAGCAATGAATTCTAGAAAAGAAATCTGGAAAGTCGTCAATAAATACAGGAATAAACAAAACAATTCAAAAACTGATACTATAGTATTAAAAGTAGAAAATGAAATCATTAGCAAGCCACATGATATAGTATGTGCATTTTCTAAACAGTTTAGTCTTACGTCGAATAGAATAACAACATCTAAATCTAACCAAGCAATCAGAACTATGCAGCAGAACGTAGAAAGGGTAGAAAAAGACATGGAATTTGAATACATTCGCGATTATGAGTTGGAAAATATAATTAAATTTATGGCAAGCAAGCCATCTTTTGGGATTGATGAAATACCTATCAAAATATTTAAGGAGAACGTTGATATTTTAACCGTACCTTTAGCACACTTTTTCAACAGCTGCGTTAAGGAAAATATATTTCCTGATCAGCTAAAGATTGCACGAATACTCCCAATTTTTAAAAAAGGTAAAAAAAGCGACCCTAAAAATTATCGACCCATATCCTTGCTACCGATTATTTCAAAAATTTTTGAAAAACTAATTAAATCAAGATTACTGAAGCACATAGAACAGAATAACATTCTAAACATTAGACAATTTGGTTATAGGAAATTGGTCGGCACTGCCGATGCCATAAACACATTAATCGATGATGTAGCTCTAAAATTAAATGTCAAACAAAAAGTAGGTGGTATTTTCTTAGACCTCAGTTCTGCATTTGATACAATAAATCACAATTTACTTTTGAAAAAATTAGATCATTATGGTGTTAGAAATGCTACTCAAAAGTTATTTCAATCTTACCTAAGTAACCGAAAACAACTTGTAGAGCTTAAAACATATGAACAGAATGTTGAGGTAATACACAGATCTGGCTGTACTGATCTCAAAGTAGGTGTACCTCAGGGATCAATTTTAGGCCCCTTATTATTTATTATATTTATTAATGATCTCATTGCTTATATGACTAATTGTAACCCTGAAATAAAACTAACAGTATTTGCAGATGATACAAATGCAATTATTTCGTCTGACACAATACACAATTTAAGGTGTAAAATAACGAATGCTTTGGTCAACTTCCAAGAGTGGTTCGACATAAATGATCTCATTTTAAATACAAATAAATCTAATCTGATGTTATTTCGTACAACAGCTAAACAAAAAGAGACTCTTCATATAAATTTTAATGGTGTACAGATAAATTGTGTACCCACGGTAAAATTTTTAGGAGTGCATATAGACGATTATCTTAAATGGAAAGACGAAATCAAATCGATTGAAACTAGTGTTAGTTCTGCGTGTTATGCAATTAGAAGTTTAAGGGATGTCCTTACGACACAACAACTAAGACAAGTATACTTTGCACTAGTCGAATCTAAAATTAGGTATAGTGTAATGTTTTGGGGACATAGTTATAAATATAACACTGACGCTGCGTTTATAATGCAAAAAAGAGCTATAAGGACCATGGTACGTATTTCACAAACTGACTCTTGCAAGCCCTATTTTAAAATATTAAACATTCTGACGGTGCCATGTCTGTACATCTTAATTATACTTACTAATTTGGTAAAAAAATTACACCTAATTGAAAGTAAAGAACAGGGCACCATAAGACAACAAACTAGGAGAAAAGATCTACGGAATAATTTTCTACCTACGATTACAGTTGTTAGTCATTGTGCAAGAGCCCAGGCTATTAGATTGTATAATAAATTGCCAACTGATTTGAAAGCAATAAATAGTACATATGTATTCAAAAATAAACTGAAAACTTATTTGTTAGAAAAATGTTACTACTCAATAACTGAGTACTTGAATGACCGTAAAGGAACATAACAAATGTATAATCATGAAATTGATATTATTCTTGTAACCTATCTTGGACATTATATTTATGAAACATGACGATATATAAATGACATACTATATTTTTATTCAATAGATTTTGTACAATTTGACATTTTGGTAATATAGGTTTAAATGTTTATGTTGTATTATGATATTATGTAATTATTGATGTTGATGTTTTTGTGTAATTTAAATATGTATGTAGTTAATTTCCCATACAATTTGTTATTGTTCAGGAATAAATGAATTGAATAACCAAAATCTTTAGTAAAGTTCACATCTTTTCTGAGGGTATGACTTGGACTAGATTATGACTTCAACTTGACCTGAAATTACTTTTGACTTTGGCGAAATACACTAATCGTGTAGACTGCTGTAGAGCCATAATAAAACAAAATCATTTAAGGTAGTTTAAAAAACTAAAAGAACCGACTTCAATCGTCACGCTAGTAATTTTAGGTGTTTACCTTCATATCTCTGGAGATACTGAACATATCTCGATAAAATTTAAATGGGACCACCGTTGAAGTATATATACCCTTTCAAAGAAAAATAATTTTCCAAATCGGTTCAGTCGTCTTCAAGTATTCGGTGAAAATACATAAAAATATATTCATACAATCGAAAATATAACCTCCTCCTTTTTTAGTCGGTTTAAAATAAAAAAAATTGTGGCCTAGCCCAAATAAAAAAAGAATTTATTTTGTATTCCAATCACGGAATTTTGGCGCCGCAATTGCCAGTTTTGTTATTTGAAGAGTTGGTAAGACAAACTTAACGTGTCAGATCCTTTTTAACCGACTTCACAAAAAAGGAGGAGGTTCTCAATTCGTCTGTTTTTTTTTTTTTTGTGTATGTTACGCCATTTCGCCGTCAATTGTGAACGGATTCAAATGATTATTTTTTTAATAGGTAGGATACGTTTCCGATGTGGTCCCATTTTAATTTTATCGAGATCTGATTAGTATCACCAGAGATATGGAGATAAATACCTCAAACATAGGAGAATGTACTAGTTTTAGTAGAAGAGTCCCAAAAAGATTATACACAATGGAGGTTGCTATTGCATATAAGATATTCTTACGGTAACTGTGAGCGAGATAGCAATAAAGGTGGGGATAATTTTTTTTTATATGTTATAGGCAAGCGTTTGACCACTATCTCACCTGTTGCTAAGTGATGATGCGGTCGAAGATAGAGAAGTGGACTAGAATGGGAACTGGCTCTCAAGGATAGCTGCCGGAACACATTAGATGTTTGGCGACAGATTTTCTGACTTGAGAGTGGTAGCTGGCCAGGCGGACACTAGATATGTTCTACCACCATGCGGGGGTTGTTGGTTTCTTAACGATGTTTTCCTTCACCGGAGGGCCACTGTGAGAAGCGCACATATATTTTTCGATAGAAAAATTCATTGGTGCACGGCGGTTTGAACTCGGTACCACGGCATCAAAGCCGACCGTTCTCCCAATTACGCCACCGGGCCCTCAATAAATATTTATATATTAATAATTATAATAAAAAATCATATATAAATATAAATAATTTGTCTTCACAGGAATGTTCTACCGGGCAAAGTCTTGTTAGGGTGCAAACTTTTTTAAACATACCTAATATTTTTTGACATGACATGACGTTTGGCGAAAATGGCGGCCATTTCAGTCCCGCGACACTGCATACATAATTAAATAACTCAGAATTATGAACGTACTTTGTACCAATCAACACAGCAAAAAAAAATTATAAGCATATCACCACAGATTATATGATAGTTACTACGTAAATAATACTTTCCGTTGTTAGGTTGGCTACACAGTGCTTTCATAATTCGGGTATCCACAATATAGGGAAGTGCCTCTTATAATGTAGTAGAGTGATTCAGTACTCTGTTGGCCATATGGTGGCAATTAATATTAATAATCGCAAATAATACTTTTTAATATTCATTTTGGAATACAACTAGTCCGTGTTATAAAAGTATTTGGAATTATTGTAATAAAATAGACAATTAATTATCGTGTGTGTCAGATGCTTTAATTGCACAGGGCCATTTTGGACATTGTCCTTTGATACCTTGATGACATCATTATTACTAGTGAATATTTTCACTTTAGCGCGGCATTTAAAGTCCATTTTTTTAGGGTTCCGAACCCAAAGGCTACCAAATGAACACTTTCTGAGACTTTGTTGTCTGTTCGTCCGTCCATATGTCTATATGTGCGCACTTTACAGATCTGTATCTTCTTAACCGTTATAGGTACATACAGTAGAATCCGTTTATTATGACTCCGCCTATATTGACCAACCGGTTATTATGAGGTAACTATACTACGAAGTTTGGTTTTCATATGAAATTCTTTATAAATAGTCGGATATAATGACTTCCCACTTCCCTTACAGTGACATGTCGCTTATTATGACCCATTTTTAAACTACTTAAGTACATTCATATTTACATAAAAAAAGGTTTTTCATTTCACAAAACGCTTTGTATGACGTCCGCTTATTATGACTTGTTTGTCAGTTCCTTTCGATGTCATTATAAACGGACTCTACTGTACTTGAAATTTTCAAAAGTATATATCCGTCAGTGTATAACGGCCCAGACACGAAATTTAATAGATGCATGTAATTTCATTAAAACTTGTTTTGCACTAAAAAGGGTAAAATAAGTAATTTAAAAAAAAAACTGACTTCATAACCACAAAAAGGCAGTCAAAAGCGAAAAATAATTTACTTAAAATTATTATAAGCGCTACCCACTTCTCTATTTGAAGTCGGTGCCAGCCAAGTCTATTGGATATTAGATACTATGTATGTAGTAGTAGTAAGTAGGTACATGTAGGTTAGTAAGTAGGTAGATACATGTAGGTATTATCTATCTACTACCTATTAGACTTGGCTGGCACCGACTTCAAATAGAGAAGTGGGTAGCGCTTATAATAATTTTAAGTAAATTATTTTTCGCTTTTGAGTGCCTTTTTAACCGACTTCAAAAAAAGTAGGTTTCTCAATTCGACCGTATATATATATATTTATGTTTGTTCGGGGATAACTTCGTCATTTATGCACCGATTTTGATTATTCTTTTTTTGTTCGAAAGGAGATATCCCAAGTGTGGTACCATGGTAATTTTATCGAGGTCTGATAAGTATCTCGAGAGATTGAGATAATCATCTCAAAATTGGTACTGAAAATTAACATTGAAGTCGGTTCTTTTTTAGTTTTTAAACGATATTATTGTGGTTATGAAGGCGGTTTTTTTTTTTTTTTTAAATAACTTATTCCTAGATGTTGTCCCCGGATGATGAGTAAATAGTATTCTGTGCCTAGAATAGAAATCGTCATAGCACTGGAAGGCATTAACTCAAATAGAATTGTTTTTAGCACAACTTTCAAAAATGAAGAGGTTCTCGAGTCTGAATAATTCTTTTTCTTCTTCTTTTTTTTCATGGATAAGGTACATTATATTACCATGGTGGTCCCATTAAATAATTCATTGAGATCTAACAACTATCTCCAGAGATACAGCCATGAACTCCTCAAAATATTCTTGAGTAGGTACTTTTAGTACCAAGATCTGATGAGTTTCATCTCAACTTGATACTGAAACTGACTGGTGCGGCAATGGCTTCCGCGATTAGGATAAAATCTACAAACAAATGGAAAGGTACATGAACAAACCATTGCAAAATACTGTCAAAAGCGACAATGATCATTCCGAAAGCCAGTAAAGGCACGGACAGGACAGTACTCATCTAGATAATAAAAACTACCAACTAATAACTGAGGATAAGATGTCTGAAGCGGCACTGCCGTCTTACAAAATATACACTGATGCTGCAAAAAACGAAACAGGAGCAGGTTGCGGGTACTACTCGCAAGAACTTGGACTCTCGGCATCGATAGCGCTGAACAAAACTATTACCGTCTTACAGGCCGAAACAATGGGACTGTTACTATCTGCACAAGCAGTTCAGTCCATAAATCAGTCTTTATTAGAAAATGATCAAGATGAAGTCAATATAGAATTTGTCACTGATAGTGCAGCAACTATATACGCACTCAGGAGACCTACAACGAGATCTAAGCTACTGGCTAAATGCCACGATACTCTGCAAACACTGGCAACCAAGTATAACGTTACGGTAAGATGGACGAAAAGCCTTGCATCATGTGCTGGCAATATCACGGCTGACAAACTCGCTAAAGAAGGAACAACACAACAGGTAAGCGATGACGTGATGGATCTCTGTAGACCGTCAGCAATAGAAGTCAGAGACCTATTACGGCGTCATACCGAAAACGAACAACAAAAGTTGTGGGACAGCATGATAAGCTGCAAACACACAAAAGCAGCTTTTCCGAATTTAAACAGCAAAGTTACAAACAGATTGCTAAAATTACAAAGACATGACCTTCGTATAATAGTAAACCTCATCACGGGACACTGTAATCTAAATTATCACCTCCACAAAATTGGCGCTACAGATAGTCCTCTGTGTCGAGGCTGCATGCTTGAAAACGAGACCGTGGCACATGTGATCTCACAGTGCCCGGCCCTGGATGAGGTAAGAGCCACAGCCGGGTTACACGACCGAGACACGGATGAACACCAGCCGCGGCAACCACAACGACAAGTATTAACAGTATCACCATTACTATCATCATCGCTATCTGCCTTAGCACTGCCAGCACCATCGGGCACACAAAATTATCCACAGTTTTCTTGATCATCATCGTCATTTTCACCATCAATAATAACACCCTCACCACTGGAAGCGTTATGCCAGCGACCCAAAGCCGTGCTTCATTAAGAAGCTGGGTTGGCTTGGGTGATCGCTGACAGGGGGAAATGCACAATACACCCCAAGCGGGACGTCAGTGCAGGTCTTATCGCCCCCATCACCAATTAGAATTAGACTGGCGCGGATGTAAAGTCGGTTTTTATAGTTCTATATGTTTTATGTTTCATAAAACAGAGGTACATAAAACACCGACAACAATATATTCAATAATTTATAAAATAATATCATAATATATATTCTATCCACATATCTTACAGTTAGCTGCAAATCAAAATGCTTTAAATAAATAAACTAAGAGCTGATCCATTAATACCAATAAAATAAGTTGCTAGGAGATATTAAAATAATAGCAATGAACAACTTGGTAACAAAAACATAAATAACTTTATTGGAATGTTATTGCTGATATTTATTAATACTGGGATCTTCTATTGCATAATTTTTATCACAAGTAAATGAAATAGTGATGGCATATCTTGTGCCAGACTTCACTTTCTCAACATAATGCAAGTTTTCTTTGCCGCTTGTGAACATGCTGACTCTACCCTTTCTAGGTTCCACAGTTTTATTGAATTTCTCATCCACAAATACAAATCTTCCACCTTGGAAGTCTTTGTTGTAATCATTTAAATAGAGGAGCGTTGTGAAGTGGAATGACTTGTATGTTTCCTGAAAATATAAATAATAATATATTTCTAAACTTTTTGTAGCAAGGGTTTGATTAAGTCTTAGTATAAGATATTATCATTCCATATCTTAAAAGACATGGAATGAATAAAATGTATATCAAAAGCTAATCAAAGCTAGACTAGGCCAGGGCTTATCTTATTAATATTATAAACTAGAAGTGTCCCGCGGCTTCGCCCGCGTTAAAACCTTTTTTTATTTACTTAAAACTTTTCTTTTGTAAAAACGATTCTATCATTAAACACATCAAATAAGAATTAGCCAAATCGGTTCAACCGTGTTCATGTTATCGCGTGACTAAGGCAATTCAGGATTCATATTTATAAAACCCTAAAAACCTAAATTTACAGACTTTGTTACCTACCCCATTTCGAAAAATCCTACAACACGTACTTTATCTCATCTTGTTTCGCCATACAAACTTTGAATCCCCGTTCACACCGTTCAACACGTATTTACTTATTTTTTTACTGAAGCACTTATGTGAACTTTCGGATAGAAAAGACTATCTAATCTTGTTTTTCCATACAAACTTTGAACCCCCGTTTCATCCCCTTAAGGGGTGAATTTTGAAAAATCCTTTCTTAGTACACCCCTACGTACTAAGACAAATATACCCTCCAAATTTCAACTCTCTACGACCAGCGGTTAAGGCTGTGCGTTGTCTGTCAGTGAGTCAGTCAGTCAGTCAGTCAGTCAGTATGTCAGGACAAAGATTCTTATAGTATTAGATGTGAAAATATTATTTAACACACAATAAACTGGCCAAGTGCAAGTCGGACTCGCACTAGTAGGGTTCCGTACCACACTACAGTATTTTATAAGATCGAGCAAAAAATACCACTATCATTTTTCGCCAGCAAAAAATAATAATTAATAAACATTTTATTTCTTATAACGCCATCTAACGTCTAACAAAGGAGTAAGGGATCGACATTTCAATGTAACGCCATCTATGGGACTTTTAACTAACTAAGCGTCCTAACCTGACTAAGCGTTCATAGATGGCGTGAAATGCCGAAAAAAACACGTTTCTTGTTTTTGTTTTTAGTATTTGTTGTTATAGCGGCAACAGAAATACATCATCTGTGAAAATGTCAACTGCCTAACTATCACGGTTCATGAGATACAGCCTGGTGACAGACGGACAGACAGACAGACAGACAGACGGACAGCGGAGTCTTAGTAATAGGGTCCCGTTTTACCCTTTGGGTACGGAACCCTAAAAAACGGCTAAATGGATTTGGATCAAATTTGACACACAGATGACTTTTTAATGGAACAAGTACTAAGATTCTAATAAAGGCAAAATTGGGCGGCACTGCTAGTGTATTATAATATTTATAATGCTTCGTATGTCTGATATGACATGTCCTACCTGGTGATAAGTAAAGTGAAAGTGAAAAAGTTTATTGGTGTCAGCATAAAGTAGTACAAAAATAAAATAACAAAAACTTATGCCTTAAATATATATTTTAGGGGCCGAGTCACCCCCGTCCGTAGGAGTAAACCCGAAAAATTTGAAACCCTACACGTGGCAACACGGAGCAACACGGGTTCCTGATGTTGACGGCCATACGGCTAATTGTTTGGACCTTCTGCTGACGACTGATCCAGACCACTACTTAGTGTCGGTATCATCACCACTAGGTAGCTCCGACCATTATCTGGTAAAATCTGTATCAGTCTACTCCCCGCCCGATCTCAGCCCTAGAGGCACTCGGCGGGTGTGGCGATACAAGTAAGCAGATTGGGATGAGATGCGCTCGTTCTTTGCGTCTTATCCTTGGCGACGTGTATGCTTTTCTTCCGACGATCCTTCGGTCTGCGCGGATGCGCGACCGCGCTGAGGCGCTTAAGCAAGAGGCATACCTGGCATGGGCTGATGCTCGAAACCGCAAAGCCAGGGACATAAGCGCGAAGAAGAAAGCCTACAATAAAGCCGCTAAGTCCTGTAAAAAGCCCTACAGAAGGCTCGTTTTGACCACATTGGCCGGATAGGGACCAAATTAGCTTCGCACCCAGCTGGAAGTAAAGCATTTTGGTTCCTGGCTAAACAAGTTGAATCGAACTTCTGCCGCTCTTCACTTCCTCCACTGCTGAAACCCGACGGAACCCTGGCGCACACTGCTAAAGAGAAGGCAAACTTGTTTGCTACTCTTTTTGCAGAAAATTCGCATTTAGATTCTGCTGGCGCTGTACCATCCAGTCTACCGGGATGCGAGACACACATGTCGGAAATACGCATTCGTCAGACGGAGGTCCATAAAACGTTGCAGAATCTTATCGTGAACAAAGCCAGTGGTCCTGATGGAATTCCAGCCATAGTACTGAAAACCTGTGTCGCTCCAGAACTGTACTAACACGCCTCTTTCGTCTATCGATGACAACTGGAAGAGTACCAAACTCGTGGAAGCAAGCTAACGTGCAGCCCGTGCCCAAGTACTCTGCAAGACTATGGAACGTGTACAGTACCCCGAGCACGAAAAACTTGCGAAAAAGTATTCGTATCGTCATCGACTTGAAAATGTATGAAATTTGTACAGCGCCCCTATCGTGCGTAAAAGTAACTAAATTCGGCAGCACGAACGATTTTGATTTGATTCGTATCGCAAACGTATCGTTACGTAAACGATACTTGAGATTTTATTAACAAAATGCGAGCATGAACCTAATTTTGACGTACGGTAATGTTAATTTCGAAGGCTCGATCGAGCATAGTCGAATATTTTTTCACTTAGGATTTTCCGGTGAGAAAAGTTTCGAAACTTTTTTTAACTGCATAAAACATATTTTTTGCGTGTATTAAAAGCAAATACCGCCCGCTTTACCAACGTCGTCCTCTTTATTATCTTCTTGCTGCAAGTTTACTTGAAATTAATGGAAAATAAAAACAACATAAAAAATCTTTCCTCATAGTTAATCCTCCTTCGAGTTAATAAAACCTTCGTTCCAAGTTGACAAGTTTCATCGTTGTCAGCGACCATATTTGATTATCAAACTTCAAATTCGACACTGTCACTATGTCATCCATCCATGTAAATACATAAAATATACCAAGTGTGAGTCGGGTTCCCACTAAGGGTTCCGCACAACACAATGTAATAATAAATATAGGAAACACTTAATTCACCACAACACTATTCAATTATATGAACACTGTGGCTTAATGCACATTGAATAGGCAGCGACGCGACGCGCCAAGACGATCAGAAATCACCAGACATTATAAACCTTATGAACAATGTTACAAGACAAAGAAACGCTTGATAGAATGAACGAGGTGTGGGTACGTAGTATTATTAAGTATTCTGTGATGTGGGGAAGCCTCGCGCCGTCGTTTTCTTTTCGAAATACGGAACCCAAACTCCAAAGAATCAAGTCTTTGGTGACGTTATATCTTTCGTTCATAAACTGATATATATACTTTTAAAGGTATTAATAATTATTCTATTTTTCAAATAAAATGCATTTTAATATCACTCATACCGTATTTGAAGATGTTTATTCTGTTAAAGTACTTTTTTAAATATAATTTCCGATAAATAGAAAGCTAAGCCAGAAGTAATAAAAAGTTCACTGTTTAATTTAATTTTTGAACGAATAATTCATTCAATAAGACGTTCATTTCATTCACAACGGCTCGTCCCTACTTACATTAGGATGACGCTACTAACATAATCGTATCGAGCTCTCGATAGCTGTCAGAGTGTGCTTCGTGACTATCGTGACTTCTATCGTAACACCACGTTATTGTATCGTCGACTCGATACCTTTACGATACGAATTCGATGATTTTTCGTCCTCGGGGTACTGAACAATACGCTCCTGGCATACCTAGAAGCGAACAACCTCCTCAGCGACCGACAATACGGATTTCACCGAAATCGATCCACTGGGGATCTTCTAGCGTATGCCACGCACATCTGGAGTGAGGCCATCGAGAAGCACGGAGAAGCCATTGCTGTCTCTCTCTATATCTCGAAAGCCTTTGATAGGGTTTGGCACGACAGCTTACTAAGCAAGCTTCCATCGTATGGACTGCCCACTGGTCTCTGTGCATGGATATCAGATTTTTTGAGGAACCGGTCAATTCGAGTAGTCGTTGAAGGCTGCTCGTCCGACCTTTTGGCAATCAATGCCGGGGTTCCTCAAGGACCGGTACTCTCTGCAACACTTTTTCCGCTACATATTAACGATCTCCTGAAGCCCGGTATATTTGGGTACGCAGACGATAGCACTGTTGTAGAGAGCTACATATCTGGAGCACGCACCAGAGGTGCAGATATAAACCTGGTCAGTTTCAATGCGACTAAGACCCAGGCGTGTCTTTTCTCCGCAAAACGGAGTCAGTTCCATCTGACTCTTACTTTCCGAAATGTATCCGTGCCGTTAACTAACCACCTTGAGCTCCTTGGCATTTCCTTTACTCCAACATTGAATTTTGGTTCGTATATCGAATCAAAAGCGCAAGTAGCCCCCAGAAAGCTTGGTGTTCTAGCAAAAGTGAGGCAGTACTTCACACCTGGACAGATGCTCAATCTTTATCAAGCACAAGTCCGATCATGTATGGAGTACTGTTCTCACCTCTGGGACGGTTCGGCTAAATACCAACTAGAGGCGTTGGAGGCAATTGAGCGAAGAGCTAAGAGGCTAATCAACAATGACGAGCTCATTAGCAGAAGACTCCAAAGCTTAGAGCATCGCCGCAGAGTTGCTTGTTTATCGGTTACATTTCGGAGAGTGTGCCTCCCAACTGCACGAACTAATTCCCTCATCACCTTTTTTCAATCGGAAAACCAGACGTACTGATACACGCCACCGCTATATTGTGGATATTCCATCAATCCGAACGAAGCGATTTGCTTCCACATTTATCATACGTACCGCCAGGGATTGGAACTCCTTGCCTGAGTCAGTGTTTCCGGAAAGGTACCATCCAGGGGTCTTAAAGTTGCGAGTGAATAGGTATCTTCTAGCCAAGCGTGCTACATAGTCGACCACATCGTAACTTAACATCAGGTGAGATAGTGGTAAAACGCTTGACTATAACTATTAAAAGGAAAATATATATCGATCTTAGACATAAGTACATATGTTATTTATGATCTTTTGATTCCATTGCTGGTAAAGGTCATAATTGTGTTTTCTATCTTAATCCAATGTAGTGCAGCCAGTCAGATAAAAAAAACTTACTTTATCAACATGTGGATGCCAGTATTCATCATGTACTGTGACTGCTTTTTTAGATGTTATTTCCGAAAAGAATGTTGGATGAGTCAGATAGACTTTGCTGGGGTTCAACCCAAAATGATGTGCCATGGAATGTTTGATTTTATCTTTGATTACCTGGAATAGACACAAAATATTTATATTTAATATTTTTACTGACATACAAAAAGGAGGAAGTTCTCAATTCATCTGTATGTTGTATTTTTTTTTCATTCTTTTTTATATCTTATAGGCTAGCGTTAGACCACTACCTCACCTGTTGGTACGTGATGATGCGGTCGAAAATGGTAAGCACGCTAGGCCTAGAATGGGAACTGGCTCTCAAGGATAGCTGCCTGAACACATTAGATGTTTTGGCAACAGATTTTCTAAGTTGAGGGTGGTAGCTGGCCAGTCGGACACTAGATAGTGTCGTACCACCATGCGGGGTTCTGTTGGTTTCTTAACAATGTTTTTCCTTCACCGGAGGGCCACTGTGATATTACATACATTTTTCGATAGAACTGGCTCTTTTTCCAGGCCCTCGTGTATGTTACGCGATAACTCTGTCAATTGTGAACAGATTCTAATGATATTTTTTTTATCGATAGGGTACATTTCTGAGGTAGTCCCATTGTAATGTCATCGAGATCTGGTAAGTATCTCCAGAGATATGATGATAAATGTCTCGAACTTGCTACTTCAACTGAGTCACCGGGTATTAAAGTTTAGTTTTTAAACTATCTTAATATTTTTTTTATATTTGTGGGGAACCCTAAGCCCAGCGGTGGAACAGTGGACTGTATTTCTTCGATATAGCGGACTCCGGGTTCCTTTAGACCACACTTATACTGTGAAGCTTTGGAGCTGGGATTCAAACACGTCTTCAAGCCTTGAAACGCTAATTTATTCTTTCTTCACAATTTCTTCTTAGCAACTAGGCTAGGCACTATCACTATTCACTACACTAGTCTTCCTAGTTTTCCTTCCTTCTTTCTTCTAGAGCCGCCGTTGGTAAACTGAACAATTTTGCACGGTAGCGACGCTCTATTTATACTGTTGTTGGCACTTGCAAAAGAGCGAGAGGTCGATAGTCTGGGAGCGCGCGCACTCTGTTTTGCGGGGCGTGTCCTTGTGCGGGCGCACGCAATAGTTGCCGACTCTTCGGAGATATACTCTCGTGAGATGGTATTTAGTCGAGCGCTAACCATCCGAGAGTGCGGAGCTCTCCCAGACCTATGCTATTTGCAAGTACCAACCCTATCCCTAAACCTAACCTGGTCTAGGTTGACTATCTGTTACATTCTGTCTATTTCTAAAGCCGGACATGCTTTAGTTCTACTGTGTAGAGCCGGATATGCTCTACCTATCTACCTAGGCTACCTAGGTTGTACGAATGACCTGTCTGTAGTCCTATAAGACCTATTATACTGTTCAATGTCTTATACGATTTACATTTTACGAATCTAATAAGATCTATCTATAATAAGCCTGTCTAGCTATTTTTACTACGAATGTGATACGAATACAAGTTACTATCTATTTATACGAAGCTATAACGAAATGCGAACTCTATACATGGCAAAGTACCCTACCTATCCTAGAGTACTAAGCTAAAACTTATCTTTATTATATACAACTTATAACTATATATCTATCTCTTTATATGCTATCGGAGTACGAAGCTGTCCGGAACAATATTGTATAGGGTGCAGCCACTATCTCACCTGTTGGTAAGTGACAATCGAGACTAGTTGCTCACTAGTCTTAGTATGAGAACTGGCTCTCAAGGTGTCTGTCAGAACACATTAGATGTTATGATGATAGATTTTCCAATTGAAACGTTGCAATACAGATATATTTAAAAGGAACGCTTACGCAAATGCCATACTAGTGTATAATAAATTGCCCAATTCATTTAAAGACATGACTATAGGCATATTTAAAAGAAAATTGACAAATTGGTTATTGGAACACTGTTTTTATGACTTAAATGAATATATGAACTATAAAATTTAACATAATTTAGAAGTAATAGTTAAATTTCAATTGACATTTCGTATCATTTTTGTAATTTATATTTAACCATTTGACATTTTATAATTCTCATTCAATTAAATTAGATATACCTGCAATTATGATTTATTAAATATTTATATTTGTGTGGCGACTAGTAAAAATTTCAATTCTGTTGCACACCACTGTTGTGGTAGAATGTATTATTGTACATTAATGTACATTTTACGTAATAACTAATTGTACTACATTCTGGCAATAAAGATATTTCAATTTCAATTTCAAGGGCCAGAATTAAGCTAGCCACATTTGACAGTGTCCTACATCTAAGTAAAAATGCAAACATGTAAGTAAAGCCAAGGGGCACAACTATAAAATATTTACTTACCCTATAAATATTAAAATCACTTTCTGTGAATACATTCTTCCCCTGCTCTGTTTTGTAAAGGTTAACAAAGTGTTTGTCCATGGACAGTGCTCCACTATGAAGGTCCAGAATAGAAGCTCCACCGGAAGACCCTCCCAGTGCTAAACCTTTCTTAGCTATCTCTAAGAGCTTGGTTACTTCCGGATCCGACACTATCTTGTCTGTCACAAAACGCTTGCATTCTATAGGAAGGCAACCAGAAAAACTGTTAACCTCTAATAAGTACTCTGGAGAACAATCTATCACAAGTCCTTTGCCAGGTATAACGTCAGATTGTTTTGCGAAGATTTTAAACTTATCATCTTTTGATGAGAAGTATACAATGATCAGTAGAGATGTTATCACTGCAATCCTCGAAAAGATCCTCAGTGAACTTATTGCAGGTCTTGCTGGGGTCCTGAAAACAAAAGAAAACTCAAGCATTAAACTAATCGATACTTGTGGAAATACTAAGCAAGACATTGTTATTAAGTAACACTATTACTTACTGATTTAACACAGGTGTTTCAATTTCATCCTTAGCCTCAGAAGCGGCACCATCACCTTTTCTATTTTGCCTTTTTCTAATTTCAGACTCAGACATAATGCTAGTTATCGGATAGAGATTAAATATATTAATTTTCTTGTGTTTTAGTTTTCAACAGAACGAGCCTGATTTTGTAGATAGCTAAACTTTAGATTTTTGGTAAAATTTTGATATCCGACAAATTGTGTATTATTATTATTATTACATTGTATTTTTATATACTATACTTGTCAACAAACAAATTCACAAAAACAACTCACAGATTACTATATGTGTCAGAAAATAACTTTACTCACAGACTAAGTAGATATGCTACTTTACTTTATTCGACTGTCAAGTCAAACACACTAGCGGTGGCGGACAATCAGTTGATCCACATTCCCACGTTGTAAAGTATAATTATGCAGGCCTATCACGAAACTAGGCTGAATGAACGAAATGAACTAAATGACGGGAACGCAGCTATGTAGGCTGTATAGCTCCATCTCTGTCATGTTCGTTCATTTCAATCCCTGTCAAACTTCGTGAAAGGCCCCATGGCTGGCCTATCACTGTGATGTTACCGCTATATACATACACAATTACACACACAATGTTTTTCTTTCTTTTGTGGCAATTAATTAGTTAGGGAAGTTTACATTGTTTATAAATATTTTTCAATCGACTTCCCTAAAAAATGAGTTGCTCATTCGTCTGTATGTTTATTTTATGTATGTTACGTGATTACTCCGTCAATTGTGAACCGATTTGAATGATTATTTTTTTAATCGGTAGTGAACGTTTCTGAGGTAGTACCATTGTAATTTGATAAGTATCTCCAGAGATATGACGATAATCGTCTGAAACTTACTACTGAAATTGACTCAGGGGGCATGGAAGTCGGTTGTTTTAGTTATTAAACTACCTTAATTATAATTTATCAATATGTATTGTATATATATTATATCACATTATATATAATTATTAAATTTAATAAAAATATTTTCACGCTAGTCCATCACCCCCGCAGGCTTAGCTGAAAACTAGCGTCTAGGTGTGTAACCCCGGATATATGTGCTGAGTTCAGCTTTTATTACACCTCAACTTATTTTCAGAAGATTATTTAAAAACCTGTTTTCTTTCTTCCATTTATGTTTTACATTTTTTTGCGATATAAACGATTTTTTTATTTTCTATCGCTCTATTATAATCTCTTTGCATTACACTAAAGGTTAAACCGCACTA
The DNA here is from genome assembly GCA_954871355.1 of Cabera pusaria. Classification (NCBI taxonomy): domain Eukaryota; kingdom Metazoa; phylum Arthropoda; class Insecta; order Lepidoptera; family Geometridae; genus Cabera; species Cabera pusaria. The sequence goes on from OX940899.1 coordinate 7,934,179, forward strand.
AGCGACACTGCAAAGCAGCGGCGCGACGCGACACGTAGCGACACTTTTAGGTATACCGCACTTGAACTGCAGTGCCGCGACAGTTTGCAGCACGGAGAATAGACTATCTGTCTTTATCCGTGGTTAAAGGGCCTTATTCACGATCCATCCCGGCTGTACGTCAGCTCAAGGCCGCGGCGCTGGATGTAGCATACTGACTGTCGTGCGTGCATCAAGCGAGCAGAGTAAATAGAACGAAAAATGTTTTAAATTACAAATGTATATTATACGTGTATGTTAAATCGGCTGTACAGCAAGTCTATACACCATCAAGCCGCACGATGCTGGACTGCTCTGACGTACGTCCGCGTTATTCACTGTCCATCTGCACGACGCTCGCGGTGGTGGGGGTGCTCGCTGGATGCAAAATCGGTCGTGCAAGTCCAGCAAACAATTAATAATAATTATTGACTTACGTCAAGCCTATTCACGGTACTTTTGCATCGTGCATCGTGCATGTCCTTGAGCTGACGTACAGACGGGATGGATCGTGAATAAGGCCCTAAAGCCCGTCACAGACTTAGCTATAATATATATTAATATTTTTATAGCTAGGCATATTACTATATATTTTCTATACTAATTTTCGCGTGACTGCACACTCAGCTATAATATATATTTCTGTGACGTCACCAAGCGATACCGTAATATACATTATTGCATATTACTATACACTAAGACGACCATCAATTATGAAGGTGTGGGGAACCCTAAGCGCAGCGGTGGAGCAGTGGACTGTATTTCTTCGATTAGGACTCCGGATTCCCACAATTATACTGTGAAGCTTTGGAGCTGGGATTTAAACACGTCTTCAAGCCTTGAAACGCTAATTTATTCTTTCTTCACAATCTTCTTATAGCTACTGAGCTATTCACTAGTCACTTAGTCACTATTCACTATTCTTCCTAGATTTCTTTCTTCTAGAGCCGCCGTTGGTAAACTGAACAATTTGGCACGGTAGCGACGCTCTATTTATACTGTTGTTGGTACTTGCAAAAGAGCGAGAGGTCGATAGTCTGGGAGCGCCCGCACTCTGTCTCGCGGGGCGTGTCCTTGTGTGGGCGCACGCACGAGATGCCGACTTTTCGGAGATATACTCTCCCGAGATGCTGTTTAGTCGAGCGCTAACCATCAGAGAGTGCGGAGCTCTCCCAGACCTATGCTATTTGCAAGTACCAACCCTATTCCTAAACCTAACCTGGTCTAGGTTGACTATCTGTTACATCTGTCTATTAAAGCCGAACATGCTTTAATTCTATCTATTACCTATCTACCTAGGTTGTACGAATGACCTGTCTGTAGTCCTATAAGACCTATTATACTGTTATAAACCTTATACGAGTTATATTCCTATGTTCTAATAAGAATCTAACAAGAATCTATCTATAATAAGGCTGTTTACGAATGCGATACAATTACAAACTATATGTCTATCTATACGAATATGAACGTTATACATTACAAAGTGCCCTACCTATCCTAGAGTACTACAGTAAGCTAAAACTTATCTTTATTATATACATCTTATAACTAACTATACATAGTGCGTTCATATTGTCGGTGTACGTCGTTGTCCGGAACAGAAGGCATTATGAAGGCTAAATATATATTTCTCAGTGTGTGGTAGCTTGCTATAATATATATTATAGTACGGAATATTAATATATATTATAGCTAAGTCTGTGACGGGCTTAAACGTAGTTTAGGTATACCGCACTTGAACTGCTGTGTTGAGACAGTTTGCAGCAAATGTTGTCTGTCAGTCGTTCGGCAACCTCTGAGGAAGATGGAAGAAACAGCTAGGCTATTCTGTAAGCTATCTCGATAGCGGATCCGCGGTGAGATTCAAATTTCGTACTACGAAATTCAATCGTATTACGTTGGTATACGGTTGAATTTCGTAATACGTAATTTGAATCTCACCGCGGATTCCGCTGTCGAGATAGCTTACAGAATAGCCTAGCAGATTTGAACGTTATTTTGAGTCAGGTGGACGAAAATGACTTGGATATTGTAATAGTATCTTTGCTTTGTCAGGAAGAAGAAAGAATGGAACAAGAGCAAGCAAAAAAGAAGGTAAAAATATGGGTTCATGACGTTCCATATTCACGATATGAAGAAGGGGAATATCACACACTTTTGCCGCGGCTTAAAAAGGATCGGAAAAGGTTTCATACATACTTTAGAATGTCTCAAAATAAATTCGACGACTTGTTACAAATTATGAAGCCCCAATTAGAAAAACAAGATACACTTTTCCAAAGCTATAGGTGTGGAAGAAAAACTCATGGTTACAAAGTTTTATTTATTTCTTAATAATAATAATATAATAATAATAGCCTTTATTCAGACATCATTTACAATGAGGATTACAATTTGATTCATTATTATTTTAATGGAATAAAATACTAATAATTTATCTACCACTATGTATATATATATATATATATATATTATGAGATTTGGAATCAGTATCAGATTTTGGTATCAGATTTGGAATATGAAAACCTACGGACGAACCTACGAACGGCGCGGTGTAGTTGGGATACGAATGTGATTTATTAGTTAATGCTACCCAAAGACACTATTCCACACGGACGGAGTCGCGGGCACAGCTAGTAGTAAATAAAGTTATTTTTTGTAATAATCTCTTAATAAGTGCGCGCCGCGTCACGTCGCGGTGTGAGCCGACCCTAACTTGAATAAAATGAAGTGTCGCGTCGCTTGCTATACCGCACTAGCGGCAGCGGAACTTCACGACGCGACACCACTCTGACACATATAGTAATCTGTGCGCGACACGGCGCGTCAGATTTGATGAGTTGGTCAATTTTGTCGCGCAGTGTCGCGACGCGTAGTTCCGCTGCAGCGTAGTGCGATATACCTCATACAATTTCTTACAAAGAATATTTTGCCGCTATGTGTCGCGCCGCCGCTGCAGTGAAGTGTCGCTTAGTGCGGTCTAGCCTTAACTGTGTGTAACCGCTAGCTGTGGTGAGTAATCTGTGTAGTTCTAGTATATAGTAATCTGTGGTTATAGTTAGCTATACACATATAGTAGTCTGTGGTATAGTATTATATTCTCTTTGGTCTGTGCCGTCTGTGGTTCTAGTTGGTCTGTGATGTTGTCTGGATTTACAATTTATCTTTATCAATTTTATTTTGAAAATTTACTCCAAATTCCTTGTGCAAACTCGTAGTTTTGTGAATATTATGCTTATTTGTTAATTCGGACACACTGATTAACTAGTTGTCGTCTCTTCATCAAACACAATCAACGCCATGTTTTTCGATGAAGACGACGACGATGGATTTCTCAATGATCAGAATATATATCACCTCGTCAGTCGTCAGCTGTGTATGTATCGAGTTTTCTATTTGTATTTTATTAAAAAGGCAAATTGTCCGTGTTATGAATGATTACGTTCACGTGTCACTTTTCCAGATGCCCTGGGGTCTCAACACCTCGAGGCTAATTTGACTATGAAAAATGTGCCCACTCACACTGAAGATGGAATACCGATCAGAAAGTTATATGTGTCAAACTTGCCACCTAAAGTAAGATTCCATACCTTTTACTCAATTTATTTACCCACAAATTATTTTTATGTGTTACAAGCTGTGTGGTCAATTAGTACTTTTATTACTCCTTGAGATTTACTCCATAAAATCTTCTCTTAATGTTGTAACTACATTAAAAGAATAATTACAATTAACAACAGAAAAACTACAGAAAACCCTCTATGAAAAATAGCATATTTAGATAATACACCCACAATGTCTATTAGTGTAAATATAATACAAAGCAATATCTTACACAAGTGCAATAGGCAGTCTTATTGCTTAACTTAAAGCAATGTCTTCCAGACTTACATGGAGTGGTAAATTTAATGTTTTTTTGTGTTCAGTTTTATATTCACCCAATAAAGATATATTGAAGTACAAAATAGAAATATGTTTTTTTGTTTAAGACAACCCGAGCAGAACTTTTCGGTGTGTTTGCACAATATGGATTCATAAAGAGCTGCTGGCTGCGAATGGGTGACAAAGGACCGAACAAAAGCCCGACACCAACATATGCCTTCGTTACTTACAGCAATCCTGCTGATGCATACAAGTAAATAAACCTAAAGTAGTATATAAATATATAGATCAATACATACATGATGGAAGATGTAGTCTCTGCCTACCTTAATGGGAAAAAAAGCATAATTTTATGTATATATGTATAAACAGTTATAATAAATAATTTCAATAAAAGAAGTTACTACAGTAGACCCAAAAATGTTGTATGGTAGAGGTTTTGCAAAATAAAGTTGGACTAACAAATTTTTTGGATTATGGAATGAACAAAGGTTTTCCACCAATTAGTTTAGTACTGGTTGGGCAAATAAATAAATAAAATAAAAATAGTTCGCTATATTCTGGCACAAAGCTCGGTGCCAGCCAGTTATCCATCATTCAGTCATACATTTATCTGTCAGTTTCCATAGAAGGTAGGAGCAATTTTATCAATGTTCCACCATTACTGCGGTAAGTTCCCTATTTTAATGTTTAATTTGAACTATGTGTTCAAATCACGAAAGTATAAAGTTTACAATATTCCACCATCAAGGAGAAAATCTGCTGTTCAGGTTATGGTGTTAAGGTAACACACAACTCTTGCCAGTCAGATCATTCTAGGCATAGCATGTTTACTATCTTCGACTACATCATTTACACAGCTTACCACAAGATGAGATAGTGGTCAAATGCTAGCCTATGAGATAAAATAAAATAGAATATATTGCAAGGCACCCATGTGTTAGTAGTGTATAATGTTTGTAATGTAACAATTAACAATAACAAAGTATTCCGTGATAAGCAAAATTTTAAACATGCAATAATGTAAAGGGCCAAACTACTTCCCTTGTGCAGATTTAAAAAAACTATTGATCTGCATCCCACATATTTTGTTTGTAAATGTGAAAATCCAAAAATAAACATCCACATTTCAATCCATAGATGACAAAAATTCTGCATCCGCAACATCCATAATATTAATTAGTAAACTGAAACTGATATGGTATATGCGTTGGTGTTGCAGAGCAATGCTAGCTCCTTACCATGAAAAGAATCTCCGCGGGCGCAATCTGCGTATATCCCCCGCTGACAGCTGGCACCAGCCGGCACAGGATGCAGACGGCCGCGTGCGCTGGAAGCCTCATGCACCACGACCTGACCTTGCTGAGGATAACGGTTAGTATTACCATCTTGACTGATTAGTGTAGAATCTGCACTGACCTAATCAATCTACACTGTTGATTGTTGGTTAATAATGGGTATAGTTGAATGACAAAAAAAAAGTATTTACGATTATAAACTTATTATTTGCGGTTGGTGCTTTAATGTGTCTAGGCATCGGTCTAGGGCTTGAAATGCAAAGTTATGTTTGTCCTTTAACCTATTTTGAGAAGTTGGTATGGTTGGTTGGTTGGTATTGGTGGGCGAGTTCAACTCGCACATGATAGGTTTTATTTTAGTTTGTTATGTAATTGTTATTATATAATATACAAACTGACTAATATAATGGTGTCGATAAATCGACTGATTTTTATGTATCTCTGTAGGTAGGTAATACTTTTTCAGGTACCCTTAAATAGTATGTAATATAATAATGATACTTTATAGGCACGACAAGCACTGCCGCCACTGATTGCACGCCAGGCAACCCCACTGACAACCCGGCTGATACCTCAAACCCTCAACCCGAAGCTTACAATGTGAGTAGAGTGTAACGAGGTATTTCGACTCGTTACATATTTTTCGTTTGGAAGCACATTTCAGCTTCTAAGACTGACAAAATTACCTTTTGGTTTTAAATAATTTAGAACATTTTCGTATTTAGCCATTTTTAGTCGATTTTAAATAATCGAGTTATTACTTGGTCTGTGGATCATTCAATATCCTATAGACAATCTTTCAAAAAAAAATGACTTTGACATCTGTCAATTCTCGATCGGAGACGTCACTTTTTCTTGTCCCTGGGGCCTACAAAGAGCTAAACTTTTTGTATTTTTTCTTAATCAGATTTTACAAGATTAATCCATCTTGTTAATTAAATTTGCGATGATACTCGGCGTGCTTATGGCGTAGTGCCATATGATAACGTCGTGATTTTGCGGTGAGTCAATTTTTGATAACCTAAAATGTTTCGCGTCATCCTTCATGGCGACAAATATATTTACAATCGGATTTTTGGTTACAGCCTTTGGCGCTGTTTGTTTGGACGACTGTCGTCTACTGTTTGTGCGACGATGGGTGTCGTCAACTGTTTGTTCGACGCTGGAAGACGTCGTTAGTTTGAGGTGTTTGTGCGACGCACAACGTTTGGATGTCGTCGTAGTTTTGAGCTGTTTGAGCGACGCTAGATGTCGTCGTCTATTTTGAACGGTGTGCTCAGACGCCACCGGACGCTGCAGATAAGCTAATTTCATTATAACTCTTTTTATTACCCTTAAAACTTTAATTTCATATTAGCAAGATGCAAGAAAGACAATAACCAAATTTCAGTAGTAACATGTAAAATAAATTAACCTAAAAAGTAACGAAAACCGAATGGTATTTATAGTCAAATGTTTAGACATAGTATTCCGGCTTTAACTAAATAATGTGTATCTCATTCTGGAGGTAAGGGACGTTTCGAAGTATTAAAATTTGTCATACAATCCCAAAACCGTGTTATCATTTGCCAGTCCCCCGGTCCGAGATTAAAAGTCTCAATGACACCGCTGATTTATCCTGGTACGTTTTAGATCTTGGTAGAACAAGGGCGCTCGATATTCATAAATACTGTCTACCTAACATTAATTTTTAGCTTTTTATACTCTATAACCTTCATGTTACAACCAGTAACGTTTATATTTTTTTATAAAGCAAAATTTTTATATTACAATTAGCGCGAGAACAGGGACCGGAGTTACCTCCACATATATAATCTTTCTTGCATCTTATTTTTGTTTTTCTTGTCACAATTTAGTGCAATTTTTGTTATTTTTTAGCATTTTTACAGTTTTTGTACTTTGAAAACACAATTGTAACTTTGTTTACAACTTTTTTTGTATTTTAACAAAACTAATTAACATACAATGTTCTTTATATGTCTTATATACTGGATAGACTAATCTAAGTGTGTACTTACTATATAATAACATTTGAGATATGCGTTGTTTACATTTTGTAAGGAACTGACCTTGACCACATTAAAAGTGCTAAGTTTTTGTTTGAATTGATATAATCTTTGTCTTATATAAAGTTATAACGTTTGTTTACTGTTGAGAAGCATTAAGCTACATTCATATTAGAAAATACTAGCTTTTTAACATAATTATTAACTAGTTTATTGATTTTACTTTTCACAAATAGATATAACCTTAGCCGTTGTTAATAATCTTGAAAATTAAGATAAATTGTGAATCTTTTTTGCATCTTACATACTTCACAATTTGAATGTTTCTTTGTACATTCAAATTTCTTTAAATACTTTTGAACATTATTAAATATTAACATAAACTTTAAAACATAATAACTTAAATCGGTTTTAACTAAAAATCTTATAAACTTTGATGAGTTTTAACTATTCTTTGAATTTTTAGTTGGTTGTTTGTCTTTGTTTCTTTAATATTTTTGATTATTCATCATGACTGACAAACAGGTTCAATTACCACCCTTGTGGAACATAAAATTAACGTTACTGGCGACCCTTTTAAAAGTAGATATTGGCCGTTGAGTCCTGCTAAACAAAAAGAACTTTATGATGAAGTGGAAGTTTTATTAAAGGAAGGAATTATAGAACCTTCAAAATCTCCTTGGTGTTCCCCTGTATTAGCCGTCGATAAAAAAGATGGTGGAACCAGAACTTTCCACGACCAGAGTCCGTAAAACAACTTAGAAGCTTTTTAGGATTATGTTCATATTATCGACGTTTCATTTGTAAATTCGCTGATATTGCCTCCCCTTTAACTAAATTAACTTCCGGAAGTAAAAAGATAAAACATACTTTTGTTTGGAATGAAGAAGCTGAAGAAGCCTTCATTAATTTAAAAAATGCCTTAATAACTACACCTGTTTTACAGTGTCCTGATTTTGAAAAACCTTTCTTTTTACATTGCGATGCTAGTTCTGTAGGAATTGGTAGTGTTCTGAGTCAAGAAGACGAAAATAATGAACAACATCCAATTGCTTATTATTCAAGATCTTTAAATAAATGTGAAAGAACGTACCACTGAACGTGAACTTTTGGCAGTTTTAGATTCGATTGAACATTTTAGACCTTATGTCGAAGGAATGAAATTCACAGTTGTGACAGATCATGCTAGTCTTAAGTGGCTTTTAAAACTTAATAACCCTAGTGGACGCTTAGCTCGATGGGCTGCACGTATTTCTCAATTTACTTTTGATATTGTTCATGAAAAAAGGATCTTTACATCAAGTTCCTGACGCTTTATCTAGAATCAATATAACTTCAATATTAGTTTCCGCTATAAATATTGTCTCACCAGATGAAGATATAGAAGACCCTTGGTATAGAAAAGTCTTTATAAATTGTCAAAAATACCCTTCTAGAATGAAAAACCTTCGAGTAGAAGATAATACTTTATATCGTTACTGTAAAAATAAATTTGACCCTAATAGTCGTTTGAATTGGAAAATTGTTATACCTAAAGAACATGTTTTAGACACTATTCGTTCTAATCATGATGATATTAATTCTGGACACTTTGGAATACATAAAACTCTTAATAAAATAAAACAACATTATTATTGGAAAGGAATGTTCGGAGACGTTCAAAGATATATTTCTTCTTGCGACATTTGTAAAGCTTATAAACATTCAACTTCTGCTCCTGCTGGTAAGATGGTTAACCCTAAGACAGTTGATCAACCTATGGTAATGTTATCCGTTGATATTATTGGGATTTTACCTAAATCTTATTCTGGACATAGATTCATTCTTTCAATTGTAGATGTTTTTACTAAATATTGTTGGATATTTCCAATGATAAATGCTACTTCTAAAGTAATTTGTAAAATCTTTGAAAAAGAAATATTTCTTAAATTTGGTGTACCTAAAATCTTAGTGGCCGACAACGGACCCCAATTTATATCTAAATATTTTGTAGATTTCTTAAAAAATTTCAACATAACTAAAATATTTTATAATGCACTATACACTCCACAGAATAATCCAGTAGAAAGATATAATAAGACAATAGAAACATGTATTTCTTGTTTTGTTAAAAATGATCATCGAACTTGGTCAAGGTTTTTGCCTCATGTCCAATTAGCTTTAAATAGTAGTGTAAATCTTGCTACAGAGTACACTCCTAACTTTTTGATGTTCGGTAGAGAACTTATTTTTGATGCATCTTTACACCGTTTTAGTAACTCTTTTGATAACTTAGATCAACTTGAGCTTGGTACTAGAGATACTTATGCTCACTCTTTAAATTCACTTAGTGAAGTTTTTGTTAAAGTTCAAGCTTATCTTTTGAAAGCTTATAAGCGTAATGCTCTTTATTATAATAGGGGAAGAAAAGTCATTTCTTTTGATGTCGGTGATGTAGTTTGGCGTAGAAGTTTTGTACAGTCAAACGCACCTGCATATTTTTCGGCTAAATTAGCACCTAAGTTTATTAAATGTGAAATTGTAGAGAGAATTTCTCCTAACGTTTATGTACTAAAGGAATTTAATAAAACAAGTACTGGACGTTACCATGTTAAAGATATAATTAAATATTAAAATTTTCATTTTTGGATTTAACTTTTATTTAACTTTGTTTTGGTATTCTGTTTTGGGAGGCACGTTGATTGTGGAAGTATGAGATTTGATGTATGGAAGAGGACGTGCAGGATGAAAGATGATTATCTGAAAGGAAACCAACACTTTATTCAAATACAACTTTAAATATACTAAACCTAACTTAGGTCTATTTTCGATAATTTTATTCTATTTTTGATACTTTTATCCTAATTTTAAACTTTTACCCAACTTTAAAAGCTACATCTGACGATTATATTTTCTTTTAGAAATTTTCTTGGCATCAAAAGATCTTATGTATATTTTTGTATATTTTATTATTTTGGTTACTTTGAAAAGCTTTTCACTTTTCAAGTACTCAACTTTCTTTTAGATACTTTGTGAAGTTTTCCACTTTTCAAGTATAAATATTGTTTTAGATTGCTATGAAAAGCTTTCCACTTTTCAAATAGCCTGCACATAGTGTAAATACATTTTTAATATAAATGTGTTTCAGTCTTTGTGAAGCATGTTATATATTATTTAGATTATTTAGTTTGTGTTTGTTGTAGACCTAAGCCTCGGATTTGACACTTACTTCTACATAATTTTTACCCGGATTTGCCTCTCGGATTTGACTCTTTTTGAGCTTTTGTCTCAGTTAACCTTTTTGGGTAATTTTTTACTCTTCATTTTTTCCTCGCTTTGACATTTTTGGTTCAAGCGTTGGAAACTTTAGATATTGTGAACGGAAAGTCGGTGGTGTTGAGCCGGTCACAATACAACTTTGTTGTTTTCCCAACAAACTTTTGTTAACTTGTTTTTGTGCACGGAATGTCGGTGGTGTTGAGCCGGTCACAATATACAATTTTTGGTCTTTTTGACAAACCCTTTTATTAATTTGTTAGTGTTCGGAAAGTCGGTAGAGTTGAGCCGGTCACTACTTATTATTTTTGGTTCTCTATTTTTATGAGAATAATTTGAACTTTTGTTGTTCAACTTTTTTATTGAAAACTTGTTCACTGAATCTTTTGCAGTGAATAATTATCTATAGTCGGCAGCTAATGCTTAACCGTACTACAATATGGATAACCTTTGTTATTACCTTTTAATTTAGTTAGAATCGTTCTGAGATTATAAAAGATAGAGGCGATGGTGCTTATCTACACTTTTGTTAAATATTTCAGAAATATTTATTTGGTTTGTAATACAGATAGGTAGATGGAGGCTATGGTGCTTATCCACTCTTGAGTATAATTAATTTGTGATGGATTTTAGGATTGAGTCATATTGATGGATTAGTTTTGGTAAACCTTAACATTGTTTTTCACTTAGTTAGAAAGTTTTTATAACTTGTTTTTCTAGAGCAACTTAGTCAGTGGCTAGAAGCTTAACTGATTTAACGTTATGCTTTATTAGTGTCTTCTTTTAGTTTGAATAAATTTCATATTTTGGTGGCGGAATATTTTCTGTTTATTAATTTTTTTTGCATAAGTTTTTATTAGGAATTTTTTGGGAGTTCTTCTCAAAAATAAAAGAAGTTTCATTCTTTTATTTTTTTTTTGGGAAGGTATGTACTGTAACGAGGTATTTCGACTCGTTACATATTTTTCGTTTGGAAGCACATTTCAGCTTCTAAGACTGACAAAATTACCTTTTGGTTTTAAATAATTTAGAACATTTTCGTATTTAGCCATTTTTAGTCGATTTTAAATAATCGAGTTATTACTTGGTCTGTGGATCATTCAATATCCTATAGACAATCTTTCAAAAAAAAATGACTTTGACATCTGTCAATTCTCGATCGGAGACGTCACTTTTTCTTGTCCCTGGGGCCTACAAAGAGCTAAACTTTTTGTATTTTTTCTTAATCAGATTTTACAAGATTAATCCATCTTGTTAATTAAATTTGCGATGATACTCGGCGTGCTTATGGCGTAGTGCCATATGATAACGTCGTGATTTTGCGGTGAGTCAATTTTTGATAACCTAAAATGTTTCGCGTCATCCTTCATGGCGACAAATATATTTACAATCGGATTTTTGGTTACAGCCTTTGGCGCTGTTTGTTTGGACGACTGTCGTCTACTGTTTGTGCGACGATGGGTGTCGTCAACTGTTTGTTCGACGCTGGAAGACGTCGTTAGTTTGAGGTGTTTGTGCGACGCACAACGTTTGGATGTCGTCGTAGTTTTGAGCTGTTTGAGCGACGCTAGATGTCGTCGTCTATTTTGAACGGTGTGCTCAGACGCCACCGGACGCTGCAGATAAGCTAATTTCATTATAACTCTTTTTATTACCCTTAAAACTTTAATTTCATATTAGCAAGATGCAAGAAAGACAATAACCAAATTTCAGTAGTAACATGTAAAATAAATTAACCTAAAAAGTAACGAAAACCGAATGGTATTTATAGTCAAATGTTTAGACATAGTATTCCGGCTTTAACTAAATAATGTGTATCTCATTCTGGAGGTAAGGGACGTTTCGAAGTATTAAAATTTGTCATACAATCCCAAAACCGTGTTATCATTTGCCAGTCCCCCGGTCCGAGATTAAAAGTCTCAATGACACCGCTGATTTATCCTGGTACGTTTTAGATCTTGGTAGAACAAGGGCGCTCGATATTCATAAATACTGTCTACCTAACATTAATTTTTAGCTTTTTATACTCTATAACCTTCATGTTACAACCAGTAACGTTTATATTTTTTTATAAACACAAATTGTTATATTACAAGAGACAGACAAGTCCTTGACCATGGTCGTCCAGGTGAATAATAATGATGTTCATATCATAAAAGTGGAAGACAAATATAGGTTGGATTGGATCCATATATAGATTGGAATCATCGACAACATTTTCTTCAGTTAAGAATAAACTGGCCAAGCGCGATTCGGACTCGCACACGTAGGGTTCCATACAATACTATATTTAATTAGATTGAAGAAAATTGGCTTTAAATGTATGTTTCTTAAATGGGTTCCGTTGGTACCCTTTGGATATCTGACCAACGTCAAATCCCCTCCGATTATGATTCATTCCTCGTCGGCAAAAATCTATCGAATGGAAATGTGTTATAGAATAAATTGATACTGGAAAATGTAACTGAAAATAAATTCGGCGTTAAAATAGGCTGCGCGCTAGCTTGAATTAACAATCGGAAATCGCTGAATTTTATTTGATTCTAATTGAATTAATGGAAGAATAGAACCTATAATATGATAGTTTCCACACGACTTCCACAACAGAGGAGAGAGGTTGTCAATTCGTATGTATGTTCACCGATTGCTCGAAGAATCGATTTGGAAAATTCTTTTTAGGGTTCCGTACCTCAAAAGGTAAAAAAAGGAACCCTTATAAAATCACTTACTTGTCCGTCTGTTTGTCTGTATGTCTGTTTGTCCGTCTGTCAGTCCGTATGTCAGTCCGTATGTCTGTCCGTCTGTCTGTCCGTCTGTCTGTCTGTCTGTCTGTCTGTCTGTCTGTCTGTCTGTCCGTCCGTGTGTCACCAGTCACCACCAATTTTCTCAGGAACGGGTGGACCTAGCAAGTTGAAATTTATACCTGATACTGAAATCTATAGTTCCTATTGGGTGTATAAAATCCAAGGTCAGGTTGAGTCAACACAATAAAAAGATTGTGCAAATTTAGATTTTCGCGAAAACTTGTTAGTACCAAAATGTACCTTAATTTTCAACTTTTTTTATTTTTCGGAATTTTTCCTTTACTTGTACCTTGCTTTTGACCGGAAGTACCCTATAGGTTTTGGGTCGAAAACCTATATGGTATTTCCCGTTGACTTAGAATCATGAAATTTGGCAAGAAGCAAGGTCTTACAGCACAAATTTAGGAAAAAATCCAAAAAATAAGAAAAGTTGAAGATTAAAGGGTGCCCCCCATACATACATACATACATAGTTTACGCCAATTAAGGGAGACCTCTGAGTTATATAAGCGCTGATACAATTTAGAGGTCTAGCTTAATTGGTACATACCAATGTTGGTACGGAAGCCTCGGTGGGCGAGGTCAACTCGACTTGGCCAGTTTTTATTTTTTGTTCAAAAGGGTATAGGTGTTCCCATTTCAATTTCATCGAGATATGTTAAGTATTAGAGATATGGGGATAAACCTTAAAATTGGTTCTATAAATGAGTAGCATGACATGTGAAGTCACTTATGTTAGTTTTTTAAACAATCTTAAATGATAATAACTGCTATTGCTAATTGAACTTCGTCATCCAGGATGCCGGCAGTACCTCAGAGGTAGAAGAGACTTACGACATACTGGATATATTGAACAGAGACTGTCTGAACCACGTGCTGGCCTACGTCCCTATCTTAGACCTGATCAGATCAGAGCGGGTCAGCAAACGTTGGCAGAGTATGGTGCAGGAATATCTATCAGGTAAACTAGCAATACAACATACAATTATCGTATCGTATTATTAAGTCATCGGACATGTATGAAACCTAGGTCGACAACAATCAGTAGTACACGTAACACGTGCGTAATACGGTTGAATTTCGTAATACGAAATTCAAATCTCACCGCGGATTCCGCTTCTGAGATAGCTTACAGAATATCCCTACTGATCGCGAAGCTGCCGCGCGAGCCTGTGTGCCCGGCGGAGACGCAGGAGCAGATCGGCGCCCGAGCATCGTTCTGAAATACGACTTGTGAGATAGAGTTATGGCGGGAACGTGGAAAAGTGTGTGTGTGCTCTCATTGTATTTTTTCTTAAAACTTGTGTTCTTTCGCGAGTTAATGTGTCATAAATGTGGATTATTAACCATTAAGTGCCGATGAATGTGTGCGAGTGTAGGGAAACAGCACAATGTTGAAAAACATGCTATAATTTATCTTTATCTTTATGACTTGAACTAGACTTCTTTAACTTTACCTGAAATGTGACTTTGACCCATCTTTATGACTGGAATTCTCAAAAATATGACGAATTTTAATACTTGACACTGGCTAAATACACTAATCGTGTGGAGACATAAGCCCATAATAAAAAAAAAATACGACTAGTAAAATGTGGAACGAGTTTACGCCTACCGTTTTCCTGCAAAGCTATAGCATGGTGTACTTCAAATGTAGCATTAAAGGAGCATCTTCACATTTCAGCAACTCACTGACACTCCTGCGAGTGTTCATAGGCGATGGCTTCTCATCAGGTCAGCCGTCTCCAGCCCTCTGTCAGTTTGCTACCTATTGCATAAAAAGTATGGAACACACATTGTACAGGAATCAGAACATTCAAGACGTCATGGTGGTACGCGCGGCCGGCGGCGCTGACGACGGCCGTGCTGCGGCGCGTGCTGCAGCGGGTGGGCGGGTCGTTGACCTGTCTGCACATCGACCACCACTGGTCCGCGCTCAACGACCGCACAGCGCACACTGTCGGCAAGTTCTGTCCCAACCTGGAGGAACTTAAGGTTACCTATTAGACTTTTGTTTTATTCCCAGGAAAATCCTTTGAGGATACTACTCGCCCGCGGGAGCGAGATGGTTATGTGGGAGTCACTGCCAGAAGGGCAGTATACCCACTAAAACCTGGGGTGAGCAGTCCTCCGCCGAGATGGCGCAAGATGGGGTCGCACTAGTATTCGCTATCTTATAATTTATTTTTTTATATTCTTAGAGTTAAGTAGACCGCTCTTACTGATATATTTATTGGCGAAGATCTAAGCCCGATTTAAGGGTCAATTTGAAAATGAGCGCTGCGTGCGCAATTAATTGCACATGCACATGCTGAAATTGTTCCTTTTGTCACAAATCTTATGTTTTTTTTTAATGATTATGTTAATGCAATATTGGAAGTGACAATAAATATTTCTTATTCTTATCTTGCCCCGGCTACGTGTGTGTACTACCATAAGCCTTTTTAACCGACTAGAAAAAAAGGAGGTTTCTCAATTCGACCGTATATATAATTTTTTTTTTTATGGGTGTTCGCGGATAACTTCGTCGTTTGTGAACCGATTTATATGATTCTTTTTTGTTGAAAAGGAGATATCCCAAAGGTTGTTCCATAGTAATTTCATCAAGATCTGATAAGTATCTCCAGAGATTAGCGATAAACACCTCAAACTTGGTACTGAAAATTAATAGCGCGGCATTTGAAGTCTGTTCTTTTAGTTTTTAAACGATCTTATCTATATATATTTTAAAGGCTAGCGTTTGACCACAATCTCACATGTTGGTAAGTGATGATGCGGTCGAAGATGGTAGCACGCTAGGCCTAGAATGGGGACTGGTTCTCAAGGATAGCTGCCGGAACACATTAGATGTTTGACGACAGATTTTCTAACTTGAGGGTGGTAGCTGGCCAGGCGGACACTAGATAGTGTTCTACCACCATGCGGAGGTTGGAGGTTTCTTATCGATCACGACATATACTGCTTCTAGTTGTATGAACTCACTGAAGTTTAATGCTTGATATGGTCGGGTCATTGACCTGTCAAAACATCGACGACCACTCACTAGTTTCACTCAACGGCCGGACGTAGACCGGACCAGACCTGTCTGATTCGGGGCTGCCCGGGGGTTTAGTGGGGGTCATAAGCCCTGCACGTCCTGTTTCAAGGTGTCTATACTAGTCGTGTTCATAACGGCTCTAAACGCCAAACGCGTTGTAACGAAACGCGCAGTAAAAAGCGCAGAATATTTTTTATGCTATAAATAGCATGTCTGCTTTTTCGTTTTAAATCTCGGTTACGCGGCGCGGCGTTGCTCATTGTTATATCAGTGTGCGATGTCGTTGTTTTGTTGAACACGTCGAGAGATTAAAATAAACTAAGTGTGATTTACATTTTACTATACTTTACTTACCTAAAAAAATTACACAAGTATGTAAACGCGTAATACAGACAATGCATAATTTTTATTGATAAACAAATTATGATTGTTCGAAGCTGCGCGGCAAAAAGCAGTCTGCTGTTAATATAAAAAGCATACTGCGTGTGCTATATTTTTTAATCTGCGCTTTATAACTGCTATCTTATTAGATAGCATTTAAAAAGCGCAGATTAAAAAATATATCAATATATAGCAAAATAAAGCTCGTTATATTTAACGAGCACCTCTAGTCTATACACCAAACCCGCCGGCATCCGATGTGCTAGGCCTCCGGATTTGATTTGAGACAACTTTCTAGTAAAACAAGCCCGTCAGATTCGTGCCGGAAGGCTGGCGGCTTTGGTGTGTAGACACCTTAAGGTGTGTCGTGCACTTCACCCTGGTAGCGTCTACCCAAGCCATCACAGCGCTTCTTTACTTCAATAACGTTAAAAGTCTGAAAACGTTCTTATTCGAAAATAAAATAAAAAACAGCGATTTAAATTATCAAATTAAAAAGTGAGTTTTCGGACTTTTCACGTTATTGAAGCAAAAAAGCGATTAGGTCCTTGACGAAACGGAGTATGGCTTTAGGTTGCTGGTTATGATGATGACAGAACAGATGTTGATGATGATTGTAAATGTTGTTGCCGCTGCGATCGGTCTTACTTTCTTAATAATTGGCAATAAGAATTGTGCTAAGTAAACCTGATAAATTTGATTTTTATGTAGAAATTGAAATATTGTTTGTAAAAGTAACGAATATTTATTTGCAGGTACTCGGCATGTACACAAAAAACTGGAACCCTTTGGTCTACGGCTGCAAACAACTGAAAAGCCTCGCATTCGTGTCATGCAATAAGGTAACATACTAGTTTTAACACGTTGAGCGCCATGGAGTTTCTTTTAGGAAACACAAGATACCACTGATACCACTTTGAGAGACCGCTTGTTTCTTTTAGGAAACACAACTGAACATTTCCACACTACTGAAGTAGCATTAGAAGACGATTTATGCAAAAAAAGCTATGTTCAAAAAATTAAAAACACGATTTATAGACTTGGCGTTAAACGTGTTAACACCCGAAATAAAAAGAGGGATGTGTATCTATGTGTATGTGTGTGTGTCTGTCTGTGGCATCGTAGCGCTTAAACAGATAATCCGATTTTGATTTAGTTTTTCTTGTTTGACTTAATCGAGAGTGTTCTTAGCTTTATTTCAGTTATTTTAAAGATAAAGATATTTTATTTGCGTAAAACATGCGTATTACAAATGGTTGTAACAAAAACAATAAAAAGGTCGTCATGTTTTAACGGCCTTAACAGGCGTGCAAACTTTGTAGATGGCGCGGCGCTGGCTCAGCTATATACATAGCTGAGTAAACATTCATTGTTAATAATTAACTATACACTGGTCATTCTTGTGTACTAAATTGAAAATAAAAAAGATAAAACACAATGGCATGAAAATAGTAATGTCATAAAAAAATTATGATTATAATTTGTCATTTAGAAATTCGTCAGTACTATAATAACATTTCTGAACCAAAAAATTAAGAATTTGAGCTCTTTTCTAGTTGATAATACTGTGAGATCAACTCTCCCAGGTCTAAATAATTCGAATTTTGGTAACAATTTGGCTAATGATATTGTAAAATATGGTAGTCTTGACCTGATGCTGGGGCATCTCCTGGAATCTGCGGAATAATATGTTCCTCACAAACTTACAGCAGAAATGTAGAGTTTTGGCTCATGGTCTGAGTGAACTGATTATACATGATCGATCGATGATGGTTTCCAATTTTATAATCAAGTATTATTTATAATATGGTATGAAAAAAAAAGCGGCAATAGCCCAATGGATAAGGTACGGTATCGAACTAGCGATCGACAGGTCGTGAGTTCGATCCCCACCCATTGCACGATTGACGTGAACTCACTCCAGCACAACACAAGCTTAGTTGGACGGGTTTACAAGAATTAAGGTAAATTTTGGTACTTACAAGTTTTCGCGAAAATCTAAATTTGCCCTTATCTTTATATCGTGTTGACTCAGAACCTTGATTTTTATACACCTAATAGGGACTATAGACCTCAGTATCTGATATAAATTTCAACTTGCTAGGTTCACCCGTTCCTGAGAAAGTTAGTGGTGATACACGGACAGATATACAGACAGACGGACAAGGAAGTGATCTAATAAGGGTTCCTTTTTTACCTTTTGCGGTACGGAACCTAAAAACCTAAAAAATAGTTAGATCTCAGTGAAAGTAGAATGGCCTTAACACACTTTACTTAGTAATTTAACGAACATTATAATGAGATGCTTTTTTTATCCCCAGTTGACAGACTCAAGTTTGGTGACCCTGGTCAAGAAAGAATCCCTCATCGAAAGCCTGACAGTGGCCAGCAACACCCACGTTACGGGGCTGTTCCTGACTGGCTCCATATCGCCCAAGCTGAGCTCGCTGGCATTCCACAACTGCTACAGTTTACAAGGCACAGTGCTATGTGCAGCCATGGACGTTCTACCAAACTTAACCACCTTAAAACTGGACGTGTGCCCGGTCTCAATGTGGAAGATAATCCCGCAGATTCTCAAGAAGCTTCCTTTGCTTCGAGAGCTCTCTCTCAGTGAATATATGTCAGCGGATTCCATCACCCCGCAGAACAATGAGTTCTGCGAGAGTCTAACGGTGCTCACGGAACTGAGAGTGTTGAACCTTTCAAAGAACATTTATATAACGAATGCGATGCTGAAGCAGGTCGCACAGACGTGTACGAAGCTGGAGTCGCTCAATGTATCCAGTTGTAATTCCAGAAAGAACTTTCTAGGTGAGGATTTATCGTAATACTAGCTGATACCCGCGACTTCGTTCACGTACACCAAGAATTTTATCACTGTAAAGCTCTGTCAATCAACATTTGTGTGATCTGAGTTATTTAAATTATGTGTAAAAATCATGATTTTATTTTCACAAAAAGTAGCCTATGTTCATCCTCATGCTATAAAGTATCTCCTTGTTAAATTTCAGTAAGATCGGATCGTCCGTTTAGGCGTGATAAGGTAACAAACAGTGTTACAAACGTTTTTGTAATACTAGTCTGGACTAGCCGTGTTTCCGATCGGTCATTTATTGGATTTCGCCATCTCGATCCCTATTTAGCTCGAGAAGTTTAATCAATATGTTGGTCTCGGACCGGACTATTGCTTCACAATAAAGCCGGCTTTTCACTATGGGATATAA
Organism: Cabera pusaria; assembly: GCA_954871355.1. Taxonomy (NCBI): domain Eukaryota; kingdom Metazoa; phylum Arthropoda; class Insecta; order Lepidoptera; family Geometridae; genus Cabera; species Cabera pusaria. The sequence continues at coordinate 7,954,090 of OX940899.1, forward strand.
TACAATGTATATTATATCTTGAGATATAAAATTTTATCGCTCGTCATACATTTTGTATGAGACCGTTACACCATGCTATCTATACTAATATTATAAAGAGAGAACATTTGTATTTTTGTATGTTTGTAATGATTTGGCTCAAAAACTACTCAAGCGATTTAAAAAATTCTTTCGCTAATACATAGAATGGACTTTCGGAATGAAAATAGGCTATATATTATCCCGTTTAAATCAAAGGTACATTCGTGGAGACCTAATTTGCAACCTAAGTCAGCAAAAAAACGGTCGAAAAAACACGTTTCTTACGAACGCTGCTTAATTGAAAATAGATAGAAGAATATTTTCTATGCAAGAGTTGTACAACTCAATAAGACCTACAAAAAAGTCCGCGACAACATATGTCTATCTCTTAAGGTTGACACACAGTAATAATTTTAATCTTAAAATTTTTGTTAAAAAATATTACATAACTTCCAAGGCTATTTTCAAGTATATAGTATTAATCCTTATCCAAATAATTACGTTAATTAGCTTGGCCACATATTATAGATTAAAATTGTCCTTTACAGTATATAATTCATATGAAAACTGTAGAAGATATCACGAACTTCACATACACGCATCGCAAAATAAACTGGCCAAGTGCAAGTCAGACTTGCACTAGTAGGGTTCCGTACCATACTACAGTATTTTATAAGATCGAGCAACAAATACCACTATCATTTTTCGCCAGCAAAAAATAACAATTAATAAACATTTTATTTCTTATAACGCCATCTAACGTCTAACAAAGGTGTTAGGGAATGACATTTCAATATAACGCCATCTATGGGACGTTTACCTAACTAAGCGTTCATAGATGGCGTGAAATGCCGAAAAAAACACGTTTCTTGTATGGGGACCCTCTATTATTTTTAACTTTATTCTGTTTTTTAGTATTTGTTGTTATAGCGACAACAGAAATACATCATCTGTGAAAATTTCAATTGTCTAACTATCACGGTTCATGAGATACAGCCTGGTGACAGACGGACAGACAGACAGACAGACAGACGGACGGACAGCGGAGTCTCAGTAATAGGGTCCCGTTTTACCCTTGGGTACGGAACCCTAATTAATAAAATATTTGCAGTGAAACCACAGATTAGGTCATAGTTACTACGGAAATATTATTATAGGCTTAGCTATGCTGAAGATCCCCACCGATCACAATCAATTTGAAGTCAATATAGTATAATAATATGATCTATTATATAAAATAATATACATCTATATATATAATAATATAATATTTTAAACCACCCCGACTGATCTATGTATAATCTTTTCATTAAAAGCATTCCAATGACTCTAAACACGACATTTAAAAACTGAGCTGTAAGTTGGTGAGGATTTGAGTATTCTGTAAAGTCTAGGAGATGTCCCAGCATCAGGTCAATGCTTCCATGTTCTTACAATATCGTTGAAGAAGAAGATTTTCGAATTGATCAGACCTCTGAAAGTTGATTTCATAGCGCAATTAACTAGAAAAAAGCTCATAGTTTTATAACGATTGGACGAATTTTCATGAATCAAAGCTAAGAAAACTCTCGATGAAGACATCTATCAAACAAAAAAAAACTATCAATAATAAAAACAAAATCGGTTCATCCGGTTAGGTGCTAAGATGCTACAGACAGACACACAGATACACACGTTAAACGTATATTACCCCTACATTTGCGTCGGGGAACGCGTAAGGTTACGGCGGCAGATGTTCACATTTTTTTTTTTTTATATCTTATTGGCTAGCGTTTGACCACTATCTCACCTGTTGGTAAGTAATGATGCGGTCGAAGATGGTAAGCACGCCAGGCCTGGACTGGGGAACTGGCTCTCAAGGATAGCTGCTGGAACTCATTAGATGTTTTTGGCGACAGATTTTCTAACTTGAGGGTAGTAGCTGGCCAGGCGGACACTAGATAGTGTCCTACCACCATGCGGGGGTTGTTGGTTTCTTAACGATGTTTTCCTTCACCGGAGGGCCACTGAGAAGCGCACATACATTTTTCGATGGAAAAATCCATTGGTGCACGGTAAGGTTTGAACTCGGTACCACGGCGTCAAAGCCGTTCTCCCGATTACGCCACCGGGCCCTTCTCCCGATTACGCCACCGGGCCCGGGCTCCTTGGTGGTAAGCTTTTTTGGTAGATTTAATGATCCCACTACCACTGTACGAAAACTCATGATTCATGAATGCACATAAAACTTTCATTGGTAGGTATATAGCTAGGATAAGAACCAACGACCGTCGGGTCAGAATCAGGGTAACTATCCTTTACGCCAAAGGGCCGTCCAATATCACTACGTAAGTATTATAAAACAAATTCCATCACTGCGTCTGTCTGTCTGTTCGCAATAATCTCAATAGCTACTGAACGGATTATCATGCGGTTTTCACCAATAGCCAGACTGTTTATGAGGAATGTTTAGGTGCATAACTCGTTAAGGTTTTGTGTAAATTGGATGAAATATGACGATTATTGTTAAATATGTTTATATTTTATATTCGATGCAACAAACTGATGCAAATTTTGTAGGCATATATGTTCTACCCGTGCGAAGCCGGGGCGGGCTGCTAGTAATATATATTACATCCCAAGCTATAAATGTTTTTTCGACCGACAGCGATATTTGAAGATGTATATTTTACCTCACGTCCCCTCCTGCACACAACACTGCGCCTCCCCCTGCCTCGCCCTCAGTTTTTAGGGTTCCGTAGTCCTGACAAGGAACCCTTATAGTTTCGTCATGTCCGGCTGTCTGTCTGTTTGTCTGTCTGTCCGAGGTTTTGCTAAGAGACCGTGAATACTAGAAAGCTGTAATTTTGTGGGGGTATGTAAATAAATGACGCCGACAAAGTGCTGAAATAAAATGTTGAAAAATATTTTTTTTTAGGGTAGCTCGCCTATATGAGAAGTGGGGTGATTTTTTTTCATCGTCTTTTTTTTATCGTGGGGTATCGTTGAATAGGTCTTTTAAAATGACTTAAGGGTTGCTAATACCATTTTTCGATTGAATGCTCCATTTACAAATTATTAAACTTTAAAGTGCAAATTTTTGTTCCAGTAGGGCGTCCCCCCCCCCCCCTCTAAAAGCTAATCTGCTGGCTTGAAAAATCTGGAAAAATTAGTGATAATTCGCATTTCATGAATTTTATAGGAAAATTATAGCGGTTAAGATAACTTTATTAGTTTAGCAGTAATAGTCGTTGAACTTGGGTGTTGGATAATTTTATACCAAATACAATTACTTTAGAATAAATCCCTTAAAGTGTCAAAGGCGGAGTACCTACACCCAAACAGATGAAAATAAAACCATCTTCTCAAAATTTTCTCCATGCGGAGAATCCAAAACCCAAAGAATGAGGATATGCCATCAGAATGTGCAAAGCGAGGAATTTAAGTTTGTAAAACAGATCACCATTGGTCGAATCGAAAGTTGACGTCATAATTCACTACGTCACGTGATAGAAACATTGAGCGCGGGAACATAAAAATGAATGTATGGTGTGGTCTTATTGTATTTATTTACAAATGTTGTGTTTGCCGCGTATTATTGTGCAAAACTGTATATTATTAACCATTTAATACAGGTAAAAATGAGTACGAGATTAGAGAAACTGCATAATTTTATGAAAACATGCCATTGGCTAAATACAATAATCGCGCGGAGTCTTAGGTAAAGAACAAAAAGAAAGAACAAAAAGCTAGTTTGCTTCAAGCGGCGTGTATCTGACGTAAGTGCGTGACGTCACAATTAACTACCAAAGAGCCCGGGAAATGATGGTGTGTTTAAACTGCTCAAATTAATTTGTATATTTAAATATTTATTTTAAATATAATAAGTCCAATTCCAGCAGTATTTTATTTTATTATTATGTTATATGAATATAATGAGTGAAATAAAAATATAAAAAAAAAAACATACATATTCCCTATTTTCGTGCGCCGTTCGGATGGATAGCTCTGTAGCAACCGTAGATGGGAGTATTAGTGTAGATACATACATACAGTCACGCCTTTTTCTCGTTGCGGTAGGCAGAGACTCTTCTTTCCACATGCTACGATCCTGACATACCTCTTTCGCTTCTTCTACTTTCATGAGCGCTTTTTTTTAAATATATATTTTATAGGCAAGCGTTTGACCACTATCTCACCTGTTGGTAAGTGATGATGCGGTCGAAGATGGTAAACACGCTAGGCCTAGAATTGGAACTTGCTCTCAAGGATAGCTGCCGGAACACATTAGATGTTTGGCGACAGATTTTCTAACTTGATGGCGGTAGCTGGCTAGGCGGACACTAGATAGTGTCCTACCATCATGCGGGGGTTGTTGGTTTCTTAACTATGTTTTCCTTCACCGGAGGGCCACTGTGAGAAGCGCACATCAATTTTCGATAGAAAAATCCATTGGTGCACGGCGAGGTTTGAACTCGGTGCCACGGCATCAAAGCCGACCGTTCTCCACCGGGCCTTCATACATGCTCGCCGGTTATAGGTACTTTTGACTTGGCCTTTCTTTAAAACGTCTCCGATCTGGTCGTGATACGTTCGCCTAGGTCGGCCTTTACCGGCTGCCCCATTTACACTCGTCTCATAAATCTGTTTGTCAGTCTTTCTTCATCCATCCTCTCTTGATGTCCAAACCATCTAATCATCCCTTTCTCTATCTATTTCACCACATCTTCTACCACACCACAATCACACCCTTATCATGCTATTCTCCACCCTATCCATCAGAGTCACTCCAATCATACTGCTCAAACTTCTCATTTCTACAGCATTAATTTTACTTTCATGCTTCTTGTGCCATACCCAGCATTCACTAACATACATGAGTGTGGGAACCAACACTCCCTTACGTACAGTCATTCGTGCTTTTTAGACACGTTCTGACTTCTCATAAAGTTATGCAGTGCCCCACTCACTTGGTTTCCTGCCAAAACTCTTCGCTATTGAGCGAAAGTGATATTGATCACTTTCATACTTACCATCTCTCGTAAACTAAGAATCCAGGTACACAAACTCTTTCAGTTGTTCCACTCTCTCTACTTTAATTGTAACCTTACAATCTGTCTTTCTTTCTTCTATTTCAAAAACTATTACTTTGGTCTTACTTACATTCACTTTAATCCCTTTCCTTTTTAAGGCATTATGCATAATATTAACCATCCTTTGCAACTCCTCCGATGATGATAATATCACTTGATCATCAACGTATAGGAGGCATTTGATGGTTAAATCATTCATTCCTAATCCGTACACGCTTTCTTTCAGATCTGTCAAGCAATTGTCTATGAATAGGTTTAACAACACTGACGATGCAAGACATCCGTGTCTAACACCTTTTTTGATGTTAAAACAGTCCGTGTACGCTCCGTTTATTCTGACACAAGCACTGGAACCCTCATAGAGTGATTTCAGTGCTCGTATCAGACAGCCGCCCATACATAGACAATGTTGACCACAATTCACTCATCACCACTCTGTCATAGGCCTTTTCCGTGAATGCGCAATAGGCCTTTTGGCTTTTAGCCAAACATTTTTCGCTTATGCTTCGTAAGGAAAAGACCTGATTCATGCATCCCATTCCTCTCCTGAAACCTGCTTGTACATCCCACATTTTTTATCAGTTTCGTCCGTCACTCTTGTAATCAATACCTTTGCATATTGTTACGTGCGGGGTGGTATTAAAATGCCAATCCGATGAGATGAACGTTTATTTCCACTTATCACTAGGTTAACACAATGTTCCACAGTAGTTGTCCAAATCGTCTTGCACAATGATCAAATGTCCGTTACACACACTGAGGTCGTCGGTAATTCACAATTCGCACTTTACAGTTCTCAACACTAGTTCACTGATAACACTTAACAATCACTTGGTCGCTATCCGCGCTGAGATCTTTACACTGTCGCTTCTAAAGAAAGACTGCCTGAAGCCGCGGTTTCAACGTCTTATATAGGACGAGAATATTTCTACAGAACTTTCCAGTATTGACTCGAAACAATAGACAAAAGACGTTCAAAACAAAGCAATAAAAATCACAAACAAAAGGGGCGGCTTTCCTTTGAGCATCTGATGTAAACAACTTTACCATACATGCTAATTTGATCTCTAACTACTTATGAATAAGGTTCAATCTTAACTACAAAACTAGGTACACTGACTAGGGTCTGAATTCCCGGAAGGTTACTTTTATGACGGTCGGGTCGCGTGTTTATAGCCCCTAATTAGTCTATTCTTTCCCACGGTATTTTTGTTCGAGAAGCTTGGCGAAACATCGCGACTCGACGACGCGATGTAACATTATCCCCTTCTTAGTTATGATCGTCCCGATCATCATTTGTTCCATGGTATCGTGTAAGTCGATCGATGTGTACTACCCTCGGCTTTCCTCTCTGGCCTCGTTTGATGCGGTAGGTAACGTCGTTTATCTTCGTGATAATCTGGTATGGTCCTTCCCAATGAGCCTGCAGCTTCGGACTTTTTCCTTTCCTTCGTAGTGGGTTGTGCAACCAGACCATCGAAACCCATCGTATTCGCTCTACGATCGTACCGGGTCTTCATTTTTTCACCAGTTTCCAGCTGACTACGAAGATCACTGACATAGTCGGTTACAGGCTTCGGAGCATCTGGCGGGGAACCAGTTATGGCGTCGATAGGAAGTCTTAGTTCGTGTCCGAAATTCACATTTGCTGGAGTCATACCAGTGCTGTCATGGGTAGCGGAACGGTATGACAACAAGAACAGAGGTATGTACTGATCCCAGTCACTTTGATGTGCGTCCACGACTTTAGCCAGGTGATTCTCCAACGTCTGGTTAAACCTCTCAACCATTCCGTCTGACTGTGGATGAGCTGCCGTTGTCCGCGTCTTTTGGATCCCGAGGAGGGTGCACATTTCCTGGAATAGGGCAGACTCGAAGTTCCTTCCTTGATCGGAATGCAGTTCCATCGGTACACCAAATCGACAGATCACTTCTTGCACCAACTTCTTTGCGACTGTCTTTGCTTCCTGGTTTGGTGTCGCGAAAACCTCAGGCCATTTACTGAAGTAATCTTGTACTACGATGATGTACTTGTTGCCTTCTTCAGTCTCGGGAAATGGCCCGGCAACATCCACGGCAATGCGCTCCCATGGTGCTCCAACGTTGTACAATTTTAGTTGTCCTTTACTTCTTGTCTTCGGTCCTTTTACTGATGCGCACGCGGTGCACTTCCTGCACCAATCTTCCACATCCTCGCGGCTGTGTACCCAGTAAAATCGTTGACGAACCTTCACAAGAGTTTTCTTGACTCCTAGATGTCCACCAGAAACTCCATCATGAATGTGTCGTAGTAGAGATGCCACTTTGCTCCGGGGAACAACGACCTGCATCGTAGTTTCTATTCCATTGCTGCTTTCCCATTTTCGGTACAAGATTCCTTGTTCCAGAGTCAGGCTGTCCCACTGAGCCCAGTAACTTTTTGTGATTGGGCTGCAGGCTGACACGTCGCTCCACTGGGGCTTGTTTCCAGACTTTATCCAATCCAGTACAGGTCGTAAATCTCTGTCCTCCAATTGTGCTTGTCTCATATTTTCGCCGTTCCATTCGTCATCTGTTCTGTCCATCCTGATGACTCTGACTTCTTCTCGAGACTCGTGCTTCTCGCAGTGTTTACAGTCATCTGCACAAGGTCTTCTTGACAGGGCATCGGCGTTGCTATGGCCCTTTCCACTGCGATGTTCTGTCACAAAGTTGAACTCTTGAAGTTGCTCGATCCATCGTGCCACTTGACCTTCCGGGCTCTTAAACTGTAGAAGCCATTTTAGAGCAGCGTGGTCAGTTCTGAGCGTAAACTCCCTTCCGATGAGGTACTTGTTGAAGTGCTGAAGAGTCTTTACCACGGCTAGCAACTCGCGGCGGGTGACACAGTAGTTTCGTTCTGGTTTGGATAATGATTTACTGAAGTATGCTATGACCACTTCTTTGTCTCCTTGGATTTGTGAGAGAACTCCTCCAATTCCCGTGTTGCTGGCATCAGTGTCCACAATAAATCTTCCATCTCTGGTAGGGTATCCCAAGATCGGCGTTTCACACAGTCGCTGCTTAAGATCGTTGAAGGCGGTTTCACACTCCAAGTCCCATACAAATGTGCGCTTTTCTTCCGTCAGTCGATGTAAGGGTTTGGCAATTCCAGAAAAGTTCTTGAGGAACCGCCGATAGTAAGCGCATAGTCCCAAAAACGACCTTACATCCGTTTTATTCTTCGGGGTAGGCCAAGTTTGAACAGCCTTGATTTTGTCAGGATCAGTTTGTACCCCGTTCTCCGAAATGATGTGTCCAAGGTAGCTGACTTTGGATTTAAAGAAGTCACACATTTTGGCACTTAGCTTCAGGTTTGCTTCACGTAGACGGTTCAAAACCTTCTCCAGATTCTGCAGATGTTCAGTAAAATCACGGCCCAAAATGATGACGTCATCCAGGTACACCAAGCATACGTCTCCCAGTAATCCAACCATTACTCTGTCCATGAGACGTTCGAACGTTGCTGGAGCATTACACAGTCCAAATGGCATGACGTTGAATTGCCAGAGTCCATTTCCAATGCCCGTACTGAATGCTGTCTTTTCTTTGTCTTCTGGACTGATTTCTACCTGCCAGTAGCCACTTTTCAGGTCAACTGTTGAAAACCACTTCATTCCACTGAGCATGTCCAGTGTATCGTCTATTCGAGGCAAGGGGTAGCTGTCCTTCTTTGTGACTTCATTAAGCATTCTGTAATCTACGCAGAATCTGGTGGAGCCATCTTTCTTTTTCACCAGAACCACTGGCGATGACCAAGGACTTGTAGATGGTTCGATGACTTTCTCTTTGGCCATGTCTCTTATCATGTCTGCGACTTGAGCTTCTTTCGCCCATGGAATCCTTCGTGGCCGCTGTCGTATTGGTCTTGCGTCGCCAGTGTCAATTTTGTGTTTGACAAGTCCGGTACGTCCACAGTTATTTCCAGCGGCGAAGACGTCTTTAAACCTCATCAACAGGCGTTTTGCTTGAGACAGCTGAGCGAATGTTAAGTTGTCTTTGGATGATTCCAGCAGCTGTGATATTTGATCTTCCGAGCTTGGTTCCGTAGAAGTAATATCCGTTCGTCGCAGGTACTTCACTTCTTGACATTTTCCAATTATGCTGTTTTTCTTCAGATGAACTTCTTCATTGCCAAGGTTAAGAATTCGCACACTGGCCGTTCTGTTTGTCATGAGCAATGTTCTTGCAGTAATCCAGGTCGGATGTGTGCCCTCATCTTCGGCAACTACACATAGTCCACTCTTGACTGTATTTGGAAATTTCACTCGAACAATATTTTGCGATTTTGGAGCCAACACGACGTCCTTGAGGCAGTACAGTTTACACGGTGCCGTCCCTTCAAAGAACACTTCTTGCTCGGGAAACCGGAGTACACCACGGGCCACATCCAATATGCACTGCTGCTTCTCCAAAAAGTCCAATCCCAGAATGCAATCGTCAGTTATGTTGGCAATAAGCACAGGATGAATGTATGAGTGCTCACCGATGAATATCTCCACATCTGTATCGCCAAGGACAGGTACTGACTGGCCGGTTGCTGTCCGTAGTGACTATGCTGCAGTTCGATGTTTCCGTGATATAAATCGCTGCAGGAATTCAGGCTTCACAATAGTGCGCGATGCTCCTGTGTCCACTGTGAATTTGCAGGTCTTGTTGTTCAAGGTGCCCTCGACGATTAAGCTGTTCCCGTTGCACACTTGTGTCACAGTGATGGTGGGGGCTCTCTCTTGACCAGCCAGCGCCCGCCCCGCGGCCCTGGCAACGTTTAGTTTAACGCCTCCTCTTCCACTTGGGTCTCGGAATTTCTGACCCGTTTCTTCGTTTTCGGGCAATCAACCCGAATATGCCCTTTTTCTCCACACCCGTAACATGTCGGTCCATAACGGGGCTTCCTGGGTTCAGTCACCAGCTCACGAACTCTGTATGGTTTGGTGTCCCGTCGCACTGCTTCCACTTCTAAAGCATGAGCCAGAGCGCTCTTGAGTGTCTGATGATGTCCCAATCGTACCGCAGCGCGTACCTCATCATCCCTGATTCCATCCACAAAGTGCTGCAGTGATGTAATCTCGATGACTGATGGTGTTGACACGTAGGCTCGTCGGACCAACCTCTCGATTTCATCTGCCCACTGTTGCAATGTCTCTGTGGGCTTCTGGGTGCGCTCACGTAGTTGTGCCCTGTACGCATGCTCCATGTGCTTGTCTCCATAGCGCGTTTCGAGGGCTTCCAGCAGGGTCTTCAGGGTCCTTTCCTCTTCAGGTATGCGTTCCAGGATAAGCTGAGCGTCTCCTTTCAGCGCTAATGTGAGCGCTGTATTTGCGTGCTCGTCTGTCCAGCCGCAACTTTTGGACAGCGTTGTGAATTGGAATTTGTAGGCTGCCCACGAAGATGTTCCGTCGAAGTGCGGCAAATCTAGCTTGAAGGGCGAGGTCATAGCGGGAACCTGGCTTATCTGTCCAACTCCTCGTAACTCCAGTTTCTGTACCTTATTACACAGGTCATGCATGGTTTTCTCGTGCACTTCAAGCCGCCCTTCCAAACAGTCGGTTTTCATGGCGACTTCCTTGACACCGGCTTCCACTTTTTTGATCTTTTCTCCCATGCTGGCAAGCCCGCTCTGCAACTGACGTTCAATTGTTTCTTCCAACTTACGGCTAGCTTCTTCCTGTTTACGGCTAGCTTCTTCTTGTGCCACTTGTACAGCCTGTAGTGCGGCCTGTTGTTCCTCACGTACAGCTTGTAGTGCAGCCTGTTGTTCCTGGCGAGCCTCCTCCTGTTTGCGGCTAGCTTCCTGTAATGCAGTCTGTGCAGCTTGTTGTCCTGCTAGGATAGCGGCTAGCATGGCTTCCAAGCCTCCATCTGTAGTTCGGCTCGCTGGAGCTGCTGCAGGTGGCGCTACCATGGTGGGTGCCATTGGTGTTGCTGCTGGCTCTTCCAATGTGGATGTTCCTCCTCCCGATGCTTCGAGCTCCTTCTGCCGGGTTGCATCCATCTCCGCCTGGCGCCTGGTGCGTGGAGTACGCGTATCTTCTCTTGGAGTGATTGGCATTCCGCTTCTGACACCAATTGTTACGTGCGGGGTGGTATTAAAATGCCAATCCGATGAGATGAACGTTTATTTCCACTTATCACTAGGTTAACACAATGTTCCACAGTAGTTGTCCAAATCGTCTTGCACAATGATCAAATGTCCGTTACACACACTGAGGTCGTCGGTAATTCACAATTCGCACTTTACAGTTCTCAACACTAGTTCACTGATAACACTTAACAATCACTTGGTCGCTATCCGCGCTGAGATCTTTACACTGTCGCTTCTAAAGAAAGACTGCCTGAAGCCGCGGTTTCAACGTCTTATATAGGACGAGAATATTTCTACAGAACTTTCCAGTATTGACTCGAAACAATAGACAAAAGACGTTCAAAACAAAGCAATAAAAATCACAAACAAAAGGGGCGGCTTTCCTTTGAGCATCTGATGTAAACAACTTTACCATACATGCTAATTTGATCTCTAACTACTTATGAATAAGGTTCAATCTTAACTACAAAACTAGGTACACTGACTAGGGTCTGAATTCCCGGAAGGTTACTTTTATGACGGTCGGGTCGCGTGTTTATAGCCCCTAATTAGTCTATTCTTTCCCACGGTATTTTTGTTCGAGAAGCTTGGCAAACATCGCGACTCGACGACGCGATGTAACAATATAATTTCACGACGATGCTGAGTGAGCTAATGCCGCCGTAGTTTTTGCAGTCTTGCTGTGATCCCTTTCTTTTGTATAGCGGTACAATGATGGCTTTGCACCAGTCTCCTGGTACAATTCCGTTCCCCCAGCAAAGGTAAAAAGGCGATACAGTTGACTCGCTACCACACCTTGTCCAGCCCTCAGCATCTCCACCGAAATCCTGTCATATCCTGCAGCCTTACCCGACTTCATACTTTTCAACGCTGTCATAATCTCTTCCATGCTGAATGCTGATATCATTTCCATCGCTATCTTCATTCGCGACACCAGTTGTCACTGGTACTTGCATATCTTCCTTTTCAAATAAACTTTCAAAATATTCCTTAAATCTCTTTAGAATGTGTCTCTTTAGATCTCCTTAGTGTAGATATGATGCTAAAATAATCTTATGTCGCAATTAATGCAGAATAATGGGTAAAATGCACCAAATTTCAGTATTTAATGGAATTTTATACTTGACCACGTGAGTTTCGGTTTCGGCCGAAACTGAAGCCACGGCCGAATATTCGGTTTTGGTTTCAATTTCAATTCAATCAATACGGTTAACACCAATTACATTAATTAAATCATAATCAAATAATAATCATGTAAAAATCGGTAATAACATGTCAAGAATTCTTACTTTCGCAGAATTGTAAAAATATTGCTGCGAGCTTAGACCATCTGTCATTAAAATAATCTGTCTCGGGATACGAGAGCAGGAGAGTGTTGAGTGCGGCCAGGATGCGCGGGATGGGCGAGTTAGCGCGCGCAACGGTGCGGCATATCGGTACAGCGAATAATACGTGTCGTCTGCTTCTACAGTAAACACAATCGACACAACTCGTTGCTTAGTTCAGGGCAATCTATTCTATCACGGAGGATCTTGCACATTACTGTTAGTTGGTCATTTGCCCACCGAACCTCAAGAGAGTTGCAACATAGACATCCCAGGAGGAATTTAGTAGGATAGAGGTATGGGCAGTACCCGTAGGTTCTCTTATATAGGCTTCTCAAATAGGCTTTTTGCACCTTCTCTAGGGCCAGTGCGTATGTAGACTCGTGTGGGTTCCATACACAGGCGCTAGCTTCGAGTTTGGTTCTTACAAGAGAACTGAATAACAATCGAATGACACTGTGTTGTTCAAAGTCTCGCGCGTTTCTGAGCACAAACCCCAAGCGTTGAAAAGACTCTGACCAACAAATATGGTCGTGAAATGTAAGTCTTCATTGCTATTGCCTTCGGCCGGAAAACCAGTTTCGGTCGGACTCTTATTATATCCCATAGTGTAAAGCCGGCTTAATACGCGATAGGTCTCAATAGTGTCCGACCGAAAGTTCGGTTTCGGTTTCGGCCAAAAATCAAGTTTCGACGGCAGAAACAGATTTCGGAAGTTGTCGTACACGCTCGCCTAACTTCGTTTCTCTCGGTAACGCTTTGGCAGATGCTGGCGGCCCTGTTCAGGAATTGTCGTGCGCCGTTCGGATAGCTCTGTAGCAACCGTACATATGGTGCTAAAATAATAATAATTACAAGAGTAAGACGGCGCGATGACAAATTATTAATGTTTGAGCAGGGCGAGACATAAGGTTTTTGTCTCCACTTTCGTATGGCCTTTTTATTGTTTGACCCCTATACTTGACCACGTAAGTTTCGGTTTCAGTGTCGGCCAAAACTGAAGCCACGGCCGCATATTCGATTTCGGTTTCGGCCGGAAAACCAGTTTCGGTCGGACTCTATCAGTAATGTGATCGGTATATGTGTTCTCAGGTGTGAGTGACGAGGGTGTGATAGCGGTGTGCACTATGTGCCGGGCGCTGGCGCGGCTGGACGTGTCGTACCTAGGCGGCGTGACGGACGCGGGGCTGGCGGCAGCGGCGCGCCTGCCGCGCCTGCGCGCACTCACCTCGCGCGGCAACCCCGCGCTCTCCGCCGCGCCCGTGCTCACTATCATCTCTACGTGTCATCTACTGACGGTAACTATACATTATACTGGACGTGTCGTACCTGGGCGGCGTGACGGACGCGGGGCTGGCGGTGGCGCCTGCCGCGCCTTCGCTGGGTCTGTTTACACTTGAATACTGAGAAGTGATGTTTTATTGCCATCCTTGTCATTTCTCTACATGTTAACCAAGAAGGATATAGAACAAATGTATATGCCGCCAATTCACAAGCAACCGTTAAGTGCCATTATATGGCAGCACGGCAGAAGCGCCGAAAATGGCCGTTACCATATTATGGCACCGCGCCAGACAAGAGGATATATAAAAGTCGCTAGACATCAAACTGGACGAGTGAACGCCCGTATCTTGATGGTCTAGTTTCTCCCACGTTTACATGGCACGAGTAGTACAATAATGATATTTTCACCTCACAACCTCGGAAAGGTACTTACTGTTTATCCTTAGAAATCTGCGTGCAAAAGTGCATTTTGTGCGCTAGCGTAGAAAGAGTTTTTAAAATTCGAACCTTTGCTTTGTCTAGTAAAGGATGATATTTTTGACAGCTTGCTGTATGGATGAGGTAGTGTATAATCGTTCATAAATTTATTCTATTATCGATCATTCTCATGGAACTTAGAATCTATAGTTGCATGGCATGATGTATGATATTGTTTAAAAATCAAATAAGTCCTGTGTATATTCAATTCACTTTATTTTTTTTCTAACTGATTATCGAAACTCTGTGGTGTTCTTTATGCGTGGTACTTTACTAAGGGGGCGGTACCCGTCTATGAAGTACGACATTACTGTTGTAGATTTTACCGGAAAAAAATACCAACCTTCCCATGAAGTCCATACGTACGCTGTCAAATATGTCATCCTATAATAGACAAGGGTAAATAGTATTCTATACTGCCAATCCACTGAAAATGCATAATACATGTCAGTGCGCCAACCTCATTTTTAGTATAACCAGACTGGCCAGCACGACAACAGCAATAACAGCATGAAAAAAATAAAAAACATTCAGAATTTTCTTCATTGTTTTAGTTTTTAACCGACTTCAAAAAAAGGAGGAGGTTTCTCAATTCGACAGTATTTTTTTTTTTTTTTTTTTTTATGTTTGTTCGGGGGATAACTTCGTCATTTATGCACCGATTTTGATTATTCTTTTTTTGTTCGAAAGGAGATATCCCAAGTGTGGTACCATGGTAATTTTATCGAGGTCTGATAAGTATCTCCAGAGATATTGAGATAAACATCTTAAAATTGGTACTGAAAATGAACATTGAAGTCGGTTCTTTTTTAGTTTTTAAACGATATTATATTATGGCTCCTCACGATTTGTGTATAGAGCCAGTGTCAAGTATTACAATTGTTAACGTTTTTGTAAATTCAAGTCATAATGTTGAGTCAAAGTCACATTTCAACTCAATTTGAAGTCATAGTCCAGTCCGAGTCATACCCTCGGTGAAGATTGGACTTTACTTAATATTTTCAGCGGAATTTTGGTGTGAACGCAAATCGCATGTCTTTCAATATCGTACTGTTTCTCTACACTGATATACATTCACCGGCGCCATTTATTACCCATTAACATGCGGAAAACACAAGTTTTTGAAAAAAAAACAATGAAAGCACACACTTTTTAACTGTCCCGCCTATACCTCCCAATTTTCTTTTATTATTCAATTCACTGTTAATCATTTTGGTTTTTGTTTTTCTGCACCCAGCATTTTCCTCGCTGTAGTTAGGTGAAAATTTGTGTGTTGCGCTCGGCAGCAAAGTTTTTCTGCAACTCGTACTCTTGAAACCTTCGCTCCGCTCAGGATTCTATATATGAACCACTCGCTTTGCTCGTGGTTCAACCCTAGAATCCTTCACTTGCTTAGGTTTCAATACAAGTACTCACGCCAAAAACGCGGTATGCGTTTCTTTAAGTTGTGTTACAATATTTCAATTTTTTATTTTTTTTATTTAAAAATTGTCTGAAGTACTGAAACACACAGTTACATGTATGGTTGGTTTTAACCCACTTTAGTATTTTTTTAATAGTCTGACGTAAACGATTGGATGACAGCTGAATGGTTCATTACTTTTGTTTTTTTTTTTAATAGCTAAACGCTTAAACGCTTTGAGCGTTAAAATTCTGCTTTTGCTATGTTTACTTGATAATTGGTTATGATTTGTTTTATTATTTTGACGTGTATATGTGCGTATATTAATACTGCCTACATACTGAATAAATGCTTTGATTCTTGATTCATATTTATAAAACCATATTCGTTTTCAGGCTTTTTTTACCAACCCCTTGCAAAAATCGTGCAACACGTATTTACTTATTTATTTACAGAAGTATAAGTACTTCTGTAAATAAATAAGTAAATACGTAATACGTAAGTTGAGTAAGTCTATTAGTATCCGGGAGGAATTTTAAGAAAATCCCTTCTATGCGGATGGATGGACCTATGTCAAAACAACTATGTGCATTCTTAATTTCAGCACAATCCGAAACAATATTGATTTTCAGATTTTGTTACCCCACTTAACCCGCTCTCTTAGGGTGGCATTTTGAAAAAAGCCTGAAACTTTTATGTACTTATTTATTTACAGAAGTTGTCTGAAATGTCGAATAAAATTACTATAGAAACTTTGAACTCCCGCTTCATCCTCTTTAAGAGTGAATTTTGAAAAATCCTTTCTTATATTATATATATATATATATATGGATAGCTACGTCAAAATAACTATCTGCATGCCAAATTTCAGCGCAATCCGAAACAATACTGATTTTAGACTTTGTTACCCCACTTCACCGTTTTAGGGGTGGCATTTCAAAAAAGCCTGAAACATGTATTTACTTATTTATTTACTGAAGTAGGTACTAGTGCGAAGTTTCGAATAGAAAAGACTATCTTATTTTGTTTCTCCATACAAACTTAGGACCCCCGTTTCTTCGCCTTCAGGGGTGAATTTTGGGAAATCATTTCTCAGAGGGAACTAACGTCGTAATAACTTTCTGCTTGCCAAATATCAGCGCAACCCGAAACAATATTGGTTTTCAGACTTTGTTACCCCATTTCACTCTTTTAGCGGTGGAATTTTGAAAAGCCTGAAACACGTATTTACTTATTTTTTTACTGAAGCACTTGTGTGAAGTTTCGAATAGAAAATACTATCTAATCTTGTTTCTCCATACAAACTTTGAACCCCTATTTCATCCCCTAAAGGGGTGAATTTTTGGAAAATCCTTTCTAAGTACACCCTTACGTACTAAGATAAATATACCCTCCAAATTTCAAGTCTCTACGACCAGCTGTTTAGGCTGTGCGTTGTCTGTCAGTCAGTCGGTATGTCAGGAAAAAGATTCTTATAGTATTAGATGACAATATTTATTTATTCAAATTTGCTTGGTGTGTACCGGGCTTCATATTCCTCTCCATCCAGTTTCGAGTACAGCGCCTCATCAACACTATTCTTAGATAGCTTTGTCACTTCAATAAATAAGATCAAGAACAAGTGATTATATGCCTGCCATAAAAAAAAATCTTACATTATCTAACTACTACATTATTAAGAGCGAACGCGGGTTTCACTTTTCCATACAAATGTATACTCCCCCGTTTCCTCCCTGGAAAATGTTTCTAAAGCAAAATTTGTTTCTACGAAGAAATCAAGGTCTGCTGTAGCTACGCCCCTATCATTTTCTTTTTTGACCAACTAATTGTAAATAGAAATATGTCTCTTCAAAAATCCCAAAGAGGCGATTAAAAGGCTTATATTTCTTTTTGCAATTGGTTGGTCGGAAACGGGGGAATACGTGTGTATGGAAAAGTGCACCCCGCGTTCGCTCTTAACCCTTCTTATGCCGGGATTCCAATGAAAATTCTATTATGTTTCGCGTGGATCTGCGTTCCGGCATATGAAGGGTTAAAATTATAAGAACCGACTTCAAGTGATGCGCTAGTCATTTTCAGTACCATATTTGAGGTGTTATCTCCATATCTCTATCTATATACTGAACATATATGAAGCCACCTGGGAAGTATAATAACCTTCCAAAAGTGATAAATAATATGTATCCCGCAGGAGATGGACCTGTGCGGGTGTGACGGGATATCGGAGGAGGTGGCGGCGGGCGCGGTGGTCGCGCTCACGTCGCGCCCGCGGCCGCTACTGCTGCGGCTGGCCGGCACCGCCGCCGCCACTGCTCAGGTATGTACTGTTATCCAGCCCCGACGTTATGGCTTTCCTGCTATTGAGACGTTACCTAAGGTGTCCATTACACGATAGGTTTTGCTGTCAGTTTGCTGGCAGCCACGGCTGTGACTGATGGATAACTTATCGTCTAATGAATGGGGTGAATGACGGTGACTGACCGATGTTTAAAACTTTGATTTTTATAACTATTTGTGTTGGTCTTTACAAATAAAGAAACGGAAACAAAAGAAACAGCGTAGTGTTACAAATAACACTACGCTGTTTTCCATTAGATTTATAGAAATTTAATAAAATATGATACTTTATTACTTTTGAGTCAAATTATATTGCGGTTTCACACCTCTCGTCGAAGACGGCGTAGCAAAAAATAAGACGTTATTTCAAGGTTAAGAGAAGTTTTAACAAAAGGTAGAATGCACCAGACAGAAAATTAATAATTCTGAATCAGTGTTGCCTCTAGTATTGCAAGTATCCATAGGCTAGAGACCATTTTCTATTATGTGCAGCCCCGGATCTACGATTTTTTCGAACCGGGGCACAAACTTGATAGTGGCGTCCCTCTCTCCAGCGTTTTATCTCAAACGCTGGAGAGAGGGAATTACTTTAAAACCGCACATATATAAAATAGTTGGTATATTTTTTGTGAATGGGACAATAAGAACACTAGCTAAAAGCCGAGCTTTGTGTGGGCTCGCGTAGTTTTTCTGCCTGATAATAATTATTAAGGCAGTTTTTTTTAATTAAATGGCGAATCTGCCCGACACTGGCAAAAATCTGCCAAACAAACAACCACTCCAAAAAACGCATACAATTTGCTATCATATTATTGAATTATGGCATAAATTAAGGCATAAAAATAAAGTTTATTTACCTTCTCATTCCAACTCAAATTTCCAACCAAATAAATGCTTAATAAAAATGTTATACTTTAAATAGAAACAGAAAATTCTATTTATATTTCAAAATTCATAAAGATCCCTCAAATCTGCCACTTTTTGGAATCGTCAGCTTGATCTGCCAGAATTAAAATTAAGGTCCCAAATCTGCCTAAATGGCAGAAAACTGCCACAAATGGTCACACTGATACCAGACGTCATTTGGATGACAGATGTAAATTCTTTAGATTTCCAACAGATGGCGTTAGAAACCAAACCTTATGTTCGCAGCGAAGTTAGTTCTTTTTTTTTAATGGTAATAAAATGATATTTTTTTTTACCGATAACACATCTACAATAGACGTGATAGTTTTTCAGTAAAGTGTAGTGTGTACCACAAAAGTGCCCCGGTTTGACCGGATTGCATGCATTTGATCCGATTTTCAAAAGATCGATCCAAAAAAAATCGCATGAAAATACAACATTTATTTCTAACCAAAAAGGGTTGTTTGGTTCAACAAGGCATTAGGCAACATAAATTA
This sequence comes from Cabera pusaria, assembly GCA_954871355.1. Classification (NCBI taxonomy): domain Eukaryota; kingdom Metazoa; phylum Arthropoda; class Insecta; order Lepidoptera; family Geometridae; genus Cabera; species Cabera pusaria. Next base: position 7,973,514 of record OX940899.1, read on the forward strand.
CATTAACCTGAACACTAACTTCTAATAGTATTAAAAATAACTTTCAATAATTTAAGGTATACGAGTACATTTGTATGTCCATGAAGTATAAAAACTACACAATGCAACAATGAATTGAACTTATAAAATACTGGCCTGTTTAAAAGTATTTTAATGAAAGCTTATTTTGAAGTTCTTAGTGAATGATTCCAAATTTGAATTTGAAAAAAATAATTAAAAACAAAAGATTTGCGTGGCATAATTGTAGCGAAGTTCGAATGTTTTTATTTACCTAACCCAGTTTTTGGATTTTTTTTGTTTGAAATTAAAGTTTTAATAAAAATCATCGGTTAATTCCGAATTTACGTAACTGTATGCATCATGCAGCCGCGCCATTTAACGAGAGACAAGATGTGATGAGCAGTAGGCATGCTTCAAGCTGGGGCTACTCAACGGAGTGTAGCCGAGGAGATTGGAACAAGACAAAACGTGATATCATGGTTGTGATCACGTTATCGTGCCACTGGTGAAGTGGCTGAAAGGCACCCAGGCGGGAGGCGCATAACCACACAAAAACAGGACCGGTTTTTCCAAGTGGCCGCGAGACGACAACCAAATGTTACGGCCATGCAGTTAGTTCAAAGGCTCCAGTCAGAACACGAGTTGCTTGTTAGTGACCAAACTGAGAGAAGAAGACTGCAAGAGGCTAACCTTCATGCTCGCAGGCCGCTTCGTATTCTAGCACTACGCAGAAGAAATAGCGGACGAAGATTAGAGTGGGCTCGAGAACATTTGCTATGGGAAGATAACCATTTTTCTGTAGTGCTGTTTACCGATGAGTCCCGATTCGGTTTTTATCCTGATTCACGAAGAGTACGTGCATGGCAAGCTCCTGGACGTGAGAAGCATCTGCAATACCTTCAGGAAGTCCATCAATACCACGGCGGAACAATTATGGTTTGGGCGGGTAATCGTGTTGGTGGAAGAACAGACTTCGTTTGGATCAGAAACACCATGACTGCAGAAAAATACCGAAATCAGGTGCTTTGCTAGCGCCAATAATCTATCCTCATCGAATGCAAATGGGCTAAGCTTTCACGCTCATATGAGCACGACAACTTTGCTCATGCCCGTTCGCACACTGCGCGAGTGGCTACAGGCTACACCAACTGGCTACAGGAGCACAACTGGCCCGCGCAATCACCAGACCTAAACTCCATAGAGCACGCGTGGGACATGCTCCAAAGAAGGTCTTTGAGGAATTTTCCTCCATACGTTGCAACTGAAGAGCAATTTTTTTGCATCTTAGCAGGACCTGGGACAATTTCCTGCAGCAAGACTTTGATAACTTGATTCGATGCATGAAAAACCGTTGCAGCAACGTGGTTAACGTCATGGGTGGTTTTACTGACTACTATTTTTTCGGGTAACTGCAAAAAACCTGATAATTTCGCTTTACTTTATTTTTTTTCTTAAAAAGACATTCAATTTTAGGTTTACCATTATTTCACTTTTTGTCTTTATTTCAATAAAAAATATTTACGCAAATCAAATAACTTTGTTTTATTCTAAAGCATAGTCTGATAAATGGGCTCTATAAAAATATATACATGTTGTATGTTAGTTATAAAACATTTGGAATAAATTGAGAAAATCAGAATATCCCTAGACAGTGTTGATGTGTGTACTTTGTGTGCAAATTAAAATAACCACAAAGTTTGGATCGCGATCCGATACTTGATACTATTGAATCGATCCGCGATCGGATCGCATGGTTTCGATCCTTTTCGAAAATCGATAGGATCGTATGTATGCCTTGATCCGATCTACGAAAAGATCGGATCGGATCGGCGCATTCATGAACTTTTAAGAAGGTTTTAAATAGAGCGGTTCCATTTATCCATAATTGCAGGGTGTATGAGACAGACAACATTTTAATGTATTAAGTTGATAGACGCGTTGCGGTGATGAGCGATGAAGTATCTGAAGTATCTGTTGTATATATAATTTACTATCAGGTGTTCTCCTTGTCCTGTTACTTTCTAACATTACAAAAAACCATTCAGTATCATCATCAGCCTATATTAGTCCACTGCTGGACATAGGCTCCTCCAAGGAAAGCCATGTGGCTTGATCTTCAGCTTTCCGCAGGTCATCACTCCACCTGGCCTGGGGGCATCCTACGCTACGCTTGCCTATATGTGGTCTCTACTCAAGGACTCGTCTACCCATCGGTTATCGGTTCTACGTACAATGTGGCCAGCCCATTGCCACTTCAGTTTAATTATTTTGCAAGCTATGTCAGCTACTCTGGTTCTCTGCCGGATTACATCATTTCTGATTTTATCCCTTAGAGAAATTCCAAGCATAGCTCGCTGAGCAACTTTTAACTTGTATAATTCAGTATAATAAAGAAGTTTATATTTTATGTATCCAGGAAATACCAAGCCACAAGCTGTTGGAAGTGAACATAGATGAAGATCTCAGTGACCAACATCTCAGGCCAGACTTCGTGGATACAACTTTTGAGGACAGTTCTGAGGACTCCTTCGATGACATCTATGATCATGAAAACATTGACATGTTCTTCTCACTCTCAGGTGCTTACACTGAAATTTATAGTCCGAATTCGGGCCTGTATTTGACTAAGCTCAGTTAAAACTTAACTAATGAGTGTGTCACACTGACTGGATGATAGCTAAAAAGTATCAAACATTTTGTTTTTATGAGGCCATGTGAGACGGGTCCATAACTGCATAATAGTTATTTATGATACTAGTGCGGTAAGTTTATTTTTACAAACGAGTAGACGAATGTAAGCCCGAGACGAAGTCGATGGCTTACCATAGTCACGAGTTTGTTAAAACCAATAACGTGTGTCATACAATATTTTTCAGCAAATTTGCAAGAAAACACTACAATTGGTAATAAAATAAACAAATTAAATAATCAAAAAGTCGAAACAAACAATCTTTGACGTTTCTAATGTGAAAATGGCGCCATGTGTGTTAAAAGTTAGAACTACATTTTTCGTCTCATTTACTCATTAGTTTTAAAGTGAGACAAATGTATTAAGCAAAAGCGCTTTCAAGGAGGTGCTATCATTCCGCTTATTAATTCTCGCAAAATGAAACTCTTTGGTGGATTTCTTATGTAGGTTTTATGAAAATTAAAAATAAACCGTAATGGATACGCACGGTGCCATACCACAGATTATATAATAGTTACTACGTGCCATACAGCGGAGCGTGCGGTAAGTTAAGTACTTGCGCAAGCTCCGCTGTATAGTGTTAAATTTTTAATTTTCGAACATTGTATACAGGCTTCGTAAATGCATTTTTTGAGCAAATGTGCTAAAAAATATATTTTTATTGTTAATTGTGCAACAAGCTAAAACAACTAAAGCCCGGGATATATCACGTGTGTTCAAAATTTTATTAAATCCATTCTGTAAAGAGCAGTACAATTGACTTTTTGTATGGGGTCATAACTTGAATTCTATGGCGATATCTATTAACATTTTGTTAATGACTGTTTACAGATGACGAACTGTTCATTGACGAAGACTTGGATGATTACGAAGGTGTGTACGCATACGGCCTGAATGGACAGGACATCATCCTGCTCTAGCGCCCATCTCTCCTGCCAGCAACCCAGCTCTTCCTTACAATCGAGTGCTAACAATGCAACCTTAGAAACTTCATATCATAGTCTGAACACAATCAAATGCAAGTGATGGAGTCCTTACTCAATTCTTAGGCTGTGTTTGCCACCAAATAAGTGCAAGTTATGTAAGCAGTGAGCGAGCAAACTGTGCCTCAACCATATCATTTTATTTGCCTATGCTCGCTTAAATAAATCGATAGTATTAGTGAATTTGTTTCCTAGCTCACTGTTTATCCACCTCGTACATATTTGGTAAAAATTTAGCCTTTACGTTATAAAATTCAAACCAGTATCTATTCTAACTAACAAGGAGCTTTTATAATAACTGAGGCATAGCTTATTTATTTATTCACAATGTTTACGAGCTAATCTTGAAACATGACTTCCATCAGTGAATATTAACAATGTCCTTGCAAATGATCGCAATGTAGATGACATTAATATACGCTTAAAATGTATCACGAAAGCTAGAAACTGGAACAGAATTATGCAAACGTATACTTATATTAAACATATAACTTTGTACTGGCAAAATAGTTTCATTACTTATCGTGGTGTAGGTAATCATTTGTGTGTATGATTGTACTTATTATACAAATGTTATATATATTTAAGAAGTGTTCGGTTTTGTTGCTCCAGTGAGTCCTGCTTATTTTTTTCTTTATTATTAACAAAGATAAATATAATTATATTCATTTTTGCATCCTACTTTTTCTACATAATTTTTCAATGTTGTTATATAAAGTATGTAAATAAATATGTTCATTAGCGCATCGAGTAATTTTGAGCATCCGTTTGTTTTAGAAGTTCTTATCGAAAGTTACGTTTAAGTACTAGAGAAACTGCTGTAATCTGTGATGATTTTTATTTCATTTTTTATCTTGTAGTATATCCATGTATGTATAAAAAGTTCAACACTGTATGTATATAATTATTATTGTGTAACTTATTTATGCAAGTCTGAAAATAATGTGATAGAAACAAATCATAATACTAGTAATATTAGGGTCAGATGTTGTGTTTTAAAAACAACACTTAAATTTTAATTGATCTCTATGAAGAAAATACAAATATGACATGAAATATGCCTACAAAGGACCTACTGCCTTGAGATGTTTGGTAAGGATAATACAAGATCTTAAATAAATTCCTTTTGTAAGACTACATACTATAGTGTTGCTACAAACTTGTCTAAAAAAAATAGTGCATGTTATAATAAAACAAGCTACCTCATGCCGCATCTATCAATAGATAAGGTGTATATAAATAAATACATATAAAATGTATTTATTTATACATGTACCAATTTGGTATGGTGAGATAATTTTTCCTTAATTAGCCTATCAAATGATCTACTATATCTTTACAACCTTGTTGGATACCATGCATCATCATTAATATTATTGAAACCCACAGTTGTGATCCTTGAATAATCTTGCTCGAAGAAACTATTTGGTTTACAGTAACAATGAAACATATAACCCTTCCATTTAGATTTGCTGTAGTTGGGTATAATACAGAGGTTTTGCCGTTTAAATCTAATAACACCGTATATTCACTAAAAATCAACTTGTATCATTCATAACTGTTAATGTGTTTCATAATGATCATTTAGGTGTCTTTGCTGTTTTTTTTAAAGCAATACTTCATGTAATATGTATGTATGTTGATGATATATATTGTAGTACATTTTATCAGATGATTTTGTAGTCATGATAATTGACCAAATTAGAATAAAGCGGAAGGGTGATAAGTTGATAACTAATGGCACAAAATATCTTTGGTTTTTATGAGATTGGATCTGATGATTTTGATTTCACTTACTTTTTTTTATTAATTTCATTTTTATATATACTTAATTGAATTTACCCAAAATAGAATAATTCATATCATTGAATAGGTTTGTTTCTCACACCTTATTAATTTTAGTTTAGAAGTATTTTTATTATATGAGTGCAACTTTATTGTTTAGCCCTTTTTGTGATGATAACATTTATAATCAGTGTAATTTCTATTGATTTTATAACAGAATGATTTTGTTTTATTCACCATACTGTAAATCAAAGGCTTAAAAATATTTGTTTTGTAAACATTTTGTATGAGTAGCAAATAGCTGTTTAATTTGCCATAGCTGAGAAGCAACATTGTGTTATTGATTCGAGCTGTATCATCTAAATCAGCGGTCGGCAACCTTTTGGCAGGCAAGGGCTACACAGTCAATCGGTGTTCACTTGATGATTTGATTTTTTGTGTGATCTTTTTATTTTTATTTTTTGCAGTTAGCATGTTGTATTATTTGAAAAAGAAATAGAAGCTTATGTTACTGTTTAGAAATTGATTTCATTCTTAAATTTAGTATACTTGTCTTAAAATGAACTGTTTTGTTTGTTTTCATTGTACCATGTTCACCTCTTATTGTGATTGTTCCTTGAAGTGTTCACTGTAATAAAATGCAGCATAATGTGTATTCAATGACTAAGTCGTGATTTCTGTTTTTAGATTTGCATTTTGGGTAATCCTAACATTATAAGATTATTTGAGAAGAGCCCTTAGTTTTTATACTTAAATTGTTTTAGCATTATTAGTAGAAAACGGAATACAAACATTTTCTTCAAAACTAATTGTTTTATTTACTTTGTTACACTTGTTTTATATTAACAGTCAAAAAAAATATTTAAATTCTACATTTGTTTAATTAATAAGAATTAGTCGAAATTAACATCATAGTCAACTGTCCTCCTGTAAAGATTCCACCATTTGCCGAGGATGCCAATATCTACAATGCGTGAAGGAAAGCTCATTAATGAAGGCTGAATGTAAGTACACTGAGCTTTGTAAAGGTCGCACGATGTATTCATGTTTGAAGTGTACATAATGGAAAAGATTCCGAGGCTTCTATAATGTATTACACCTTCATTGTAACTCGTTTCTATGAATCGAAGATGATCCAAGGATTTCTTATTCAAACATTCTTCACTAACCATAGCGATTTTGTTTTCGACTTCCTTCAAATAATTTTTGTATTCTAACTCGTCAGGATTGTTCTTTGCTAAGAAAAAACTTCCACCGAGAACCGCGGTCCACGTCAACGCTCTGTAAGGCTCGTCCTGGATGTCAGTCCTAAAGTCCTGCAGCATTTGACGGTAATCGATGAATAGGTTTTTCCAGTAGATCGCCCATTTCTCTATAATAGTACCCTTGAACTTTTCAGGCAACTTAACTTTTCCTCTGACTCTAACAACAAGCTCGGTGCTTTTCTTTAAACTCTGTATCATCTTTATCTTTGAACAGTGTTGTAGAAATGAAATTTATCTTTATTTCACATTGTTTCTAAAAGGAGTACTAAGTAGTACAGACAGTATATATTATGTTACTCCACAGACAGATTATACAAGGTACTCTGTGGACAGATTCAAAGAGAATATAACCACTACGTTAAGAGACAGATTGCTATACTATATGAGTCAGAGACTCTTTGACAGACACAGTCTGATCTGACAAGTGACACAAGAAGCAGAACAGAACACCTCTGACAGAACACAGATTACGTTTTTATTTATGTGTATATGTATTTCTTCTAGGGATGCCCGATTTTTTTACTTTGAATCGATTTTCTGGTTCGTAATGGATCGCAACCATGTTAATCGATTCACGATTGAATCGTATTGCATTGAATCGATCTTAATCGATCTCAGAAGATCATATCGTAATAATATAAAAATAAAGAAAAGCACAGTATGCGTGCAAAATATTGATAGTAACATTACTATTTACATATTATACCTTCATATTTCATACATTACCGCTTTTGATGTAACTTGAAACTAATCTCATTCAATGTATAGGTTAGGTAATCTAACTTTGTTGTAGTTTATCTTTCTCTAAATGGTACTACGATGGGTAGGTATACAATGACCGGCTCCTGTGGTCGTGTGGTATATTTTGGTTGATGTTTATATAATATCTTCCAGAAAATCGATTAAGATCGGGCATCCCCAATTTCTTCTTCTTCTTCTTCTTATGACTTTGTGTGTGTATTTATTACACTGATACAATATTGTACACTAATACTATATGGGTATTATGGGTGTAGAGTCAGAATGCGAATGTGTCATATGAAGTAAGGTTTGTTTCTTTTAGTTTCATTATAGCTCCACACGACCAATTTATTTAACCAGTGTCAAGTATTAACATTCTTTAAGTTTTTGTGAATTAAAGTTAAATTGATTGGTCTAAGTCATACTTCAGGTCAAGTTTCAAGTCCAAGTCATACCCTCGTAAAGATGTGGTCTTAACTGAAGATTTTCAGTGGAATTTTGGTGAGAACGCAAATAGCAAACTTTTCATCATTGTGCTATTTCCCTACACTCTCACTAATTCACCGCCACTAAATGGTTGAAAATCCTCATTTATTACACATTAACTCGTGAAAGAACACAAGTTTTAGGAAAATTTACTATGCGAGCGCCGAGCACACACTTTTTTTTGTTTCATTATATCTCCACACGATTAGTGTATTTAGCCAGTGTCAAAATTCAAGTTTTTTTGTAAATTCAAGTCATAAACATGGGTCAAAGTCACATTTCAGGTCAAGTTGAATTCATAGTCAAGTCCAAGTCGTACCCTCAGTAAAGATGAGAACTTAACTAAAGAATTTCAGTGGAATTTAGGTGAGAACGCAAATAACATGTTTTTCAACATTGAGCTATTTCCCTACACTCAAACACATTCACCAGCACCTAATGGTTCATCAACATGATCAGCTGGAATCAGTTCATTGCTGGACATAGGCCTCTCCCAAGTCATGCCACTGAGCCCGATCTTCGGCTCTTTGTTTCGAGTCACTGCCCACCGCTTTCCGAATGTCGTGGCTCTACCTGGTCACAGGGCGTCCTACGCTACGTTTACCGATTCGCGGTCTCCACTCTAGAATCAGTCTACCCCATCAGTTATCGGTACTACGGCAGGTACTGGATGGGTAATAATTCATATTTATTATACTTTAACTTGCAGAAGAACACAAGTTTTAGGAAAAAATACAATGAGAGCATACACACTTTTTCACGTTAAACCGCCAAAACTCTGTGAGGATTGAGGTTAGGTATAGCCGTAGTATTATTATCTTTTCAATGGTACAAATAGTACTACTAATACTAAATAGTATAGGTGCCCAACCAACCAGTGCTGCCAACAAGATTTTTTTAAATCCGCCTACTGCCGCCAAGTTTGTTGTGTATGTGTGTATGTCAAAAATCCGTTAGCTTTTTTTATCCATAATAGCAATAGGGAATATGCATGATTTTTTAATAGTACATTATGGTACAAGTGTGTAATGTTGGTAATTACCGCTGAGGCGCCATTGGGACCCGCGCCGTTAGGTAAGAGTATTCGAGGACGGTAATCGCGTTTTAGCCACGTAGGTACAAAATGGGGAATTTATAGTTTTTACAGAGAAAACTAAAGTTATATTTGAGTGATATTTTTGTTTATTAAATACGTACAAGTTCAAATTATCTTTTTAAATACGAAGTTGCATATGTGGTTGCATGAAATGAGCGAGTAATAGGTGGGTATATTAATTTTTGTACTAACGTACACGATCTTTTTTGTATCGAAACTTTTTTAAGAACAAAGCAACTCAAACAATAAAATTAAAAACAAAATCATATAACTCACTTGTGAATAAGTGTATAATACTATATAAGTGAGCTGTCCTTACAACAAAACGCGTTAACGCAGTTTCATAACATATTCTAACAAACTAGAATAAGTAATAATACTAACACTACAAATAATGTTTAGAATCAACATGTTATTATAACATGTTTTATAAAATTCCGTGTCTAAATTATCTGAAATATGCTAAATAACAATTTTATAACATGTTATGTTACATAGTCTGTACCTACGCACTGTTCACATGGGCCACCTCAAATATCGTTAATTTATCATAAATAAAATTTACCGGCCTAAGGAAAATAAAAAATTACAGTTAAATCAGAAGATATTTAAAGAAATTTAAGAACCCACTAGAAGAGTCACTGGCATCTCGTGGAAATTTTGAAGAACCCGCTCAGTCTACCGAAGCTGCAGTACAAAAAAAAAGATCTATGAAAACTAATGAAAAGGGGGGCGCGTCCGATGGAAGTCTATATTCGTCTCACTCACTATTTCTTACTATCTCTTTCGTTTGGTTGTCATAATAAATGCCATCAAGTAGCATGATGTGAAGAAAAAGAAGTTTCATCTCTACTTAGTCTGTGGCTAGCATGTATTTCTACTTAGCCTGTGGTAGCGTGTTAATCGGCTTTTTCAAAATAATTATTTTATTGTTTTATTTTGTGTTTTACAATAAATAACCTAGTGTGGATGTTAGAAAGCATGCATTTAGCATGAATTTAAGGTGTGTGGTTATTAACACCTTCCTACAAGGAACTGAAGTGATAATGAAACATAAATAGTGAAATATGCGGGATTGCAGACTTACTCTACTAAACGTTATTTTATGGCAAGATTTCCACTTTATGAAGCACAGTAAGTAGAATATCTTAAAATAATAGCCGTTTACTGCTTCTTTAGGCCAAATATCTCAATATTTCATCAATTAACAATCTTTATAAACTCTTTGTGAAAAATAGTGCGGGGCGCATTGCGGTGCTTGTCGATATCGATAGTGTATATTATTATATAGTTATGATATGATCAGTGATCGGAATAGAAGTGTAATTTCGCGAGATGTCATGACGATATTTTGATAGGGATAAACCATCAAAGTGATTATGAGTAATTTTAACCAACAATGTCCGCAAGCTCATCCTCATCATCGGGCAATGATTTCATCCTTCTGGTGATGAATACATCAAGACAAACTTCAAGCTACCGCAATTGGCACTATATCTAGTAAAAGAGACAAGAGATTATAATCAACAATATACATATAATTCAGTTAATATACATTTAGAACGATAATATTCACTGTTTCACTTTATTCTTATATATTTTACGCGACGCGATGGCCCCCAGAAATACCGCTCTTTCGTTATTTCTAGGCGGCGTCTTGACGGTATATTCGGACCCGGAGATGTAGACTCGAAGGCAGTCCGGAGCAAAGTGTTCTACGAATGTCTCGCACGTCGTCCATCTTCACTCACAGCCTTCCGCCGATAGCTCCGCCCATTACACGCTGTGTCTGGTTCTGACGTCTCGTTCATTTCTGTTTCTAAAGGCGCCAAATACGAATGCGACAACATCCGGCCGTCCTGCTGACGCGTTCGTCCTCGAACCGCGTAGTGGTCTGATGAAGAGCTGAAAACATGAACTCTAATTAGGCACAGAACATGAAATTTTCCTTTTAGGTGTATAACAACATGGGGCTGTACATGAGGCTTTGGTTCGTTCATGTGTGGTTTGGACTACTGATGTTCATACAGGATCAGTAGCCGTGTATCACCACTGCCACAACAGCGTTCACGGTATGGATACCTGTTGCAGCTTGGTGAACCAATTCCTCTAATACTTTCCATCATGTTGAAGCGATTACATTAGACCCATATTTATTTATTTCATGCAAAAGTATAACTTTTATTAATCAAGATACTTTGTAAGGTAATTAATACTAGAAGTTTCATTTTTTTTTTAAATGTATTATTGATTACAATTAAAATAGTACATAATACATACATCGCTGACAACATCCGGACTTAGTCTGCCACGTGGATCCATGGTTTCATATTCTCCACGCAAGCAGTGCCATCGTATCGTTTCGAAGATCTTTCGGCTCCCCTCATGTCGGCCACTTGGTATCGATCGTGACCTAAAACTTTTAAGACCTGAAAAGGGCCTTTGTAAAGTGGCAGCAATTTCCGACTTTGACCGTCGTTCGAGTGACTCGGAATTTTCAACACCACAAGATCTCCAACATAATAGTTAGGTGCATCCTTCCTTTTCGAGTCGAACGAAGCTTTTTGCTTTTCAGCGTCCTTTTTAATGTTCGCATCGACCGTGTTTCTCAACGCAGTGACATCAACAGAATGTTCAGTGCTATTATCATCAGTGACCATATCATTATTCATTCGAATTCTATAGCCAAAAAATACCTCACTTGGGACAGCCGATGTAGTTTTATTGATTGTGCTATTTATGCCTTGTTGTATGTTAGTGATGTGTTGGTCCCATTTATTATTTTCAGTATCAGCACCCATACTACGCAATGCTTCTAAAATAGTTTGGTTATACCTCTCCACCTGACCGTTTGAACGTGGAACGGCTGTGGCAATAATGTGAGCCCTAATATTTCTGTCTTTGCAATAGTTAGTAAATGATTTTGACGTAAATGCGCTACCAGCGTCACATACTAAGCGTTTCGGATTCCCAAACACTTTGAATATCTTATTTAACTCGTTTATAACAGCGCTACTTTTAGTATTTTTAACGGCGGCAATAAAAACGAATTTTGTAAATGAATCTACAAGTACCAGTAAGTAACAGTTGCCTTGTGAAGTTTTAACAAATGGACCAAGGTGGTCCACGTGAAGTGTATGGAAATGTCTCGCGTGTTTTGGAATTGGATATAATTTACCTGGTTTTTTTCCGTGAATATTTTTATAATAAATACAATTTAAACAGTTTTTAATGTACTTCGTGACAGATCTCTTTAAATGTGGAAACCAGTACTTAGATCTAATCCTCTCTACAGTTTTGTCAACCGCAAAATGTCCTACATCATCGTGATTAGCGCGAATCACATACCAAACACATTGTTTTGGTACTAGCCAACGTCTACCAAATTCTGTTCTACGATAAACTTTGTTACCTAATACTTCATATTCTTTAAATATCTGTTTATTCGATTCGGCCTCACCTGACAGTATTATGTCTCGAATGCTACAAATACTGGGATCCTGTAATTGAACTGACAGCAACCAGTCGCCTTCGGTTATGGTTATCGTGTTCACGTTCTCCGCTACTTCAGACAAATTATCGACGTCGCTAACAGGGTTTCTGCTTAGCGCGTCCACGTGTTGCATTTGTGACCCAGCTCTATGAACAATTTCGAACGAAAAATCTTGCGTGTATAATACCCACCTACTAATTCGCGGTATTATTTCTTTTTTAGTCAAAGCATGACGCACAGCATTACAGTCGGTGGTGATTTTAAAATCAATTCCTATTAGGTAATGTCGAAACTTAAGTAGCCCCGCCACAATGGCCATTAGCTCTAGTTCAAATGAATGATATTTCTTTTCGTCATTGCTAGTTTGCCGGCTATAAAAATGAACTGGTTTTTCCCCATCATCTGTAGACTGCATTAGAATACATCCTATTCCATCGCGACTCGCATCAGTATATAAGTTAATGGGTAATTTTGGGTCGAATACATTTAACACTGCATTATTAATCAATAAATCTTTTACCGTGTTTACAGCCTCATCTTGAAGAGGACCCCATTGCCACGCTGCATCTTTTTTTAGTAAATTTGTCAAGGGTTTGCACTGAAGTGCACAGTTGCGAATAAATTTACGAAAATAATTTATAAGTCCCAAAAACTGTCTTAATTGATGGACAGTCTTCGGAGTAGGATACTTTTCGATAGCCTCGAGTTTACGAGCACTAGGGCGAACACCCTGTACAGAAATATCATAGCCTAAGAATGTTACGCAATCTTTAAAAAATGAACATTTTTCTAGATTTATTGTCAGACCATTTTTTACTAATACGTCTAACACCAATTCTAAGCAAATTATGTTTTCTTCTATACTATTCGTGGCGATCAGTAAATCGTCCATGTAGCATATAACTCTACCAAAACGTAGATTACCTAAGACCGTGTTCATAAGTCTTTGAAAAACAGCAGGCCCGTTACAAACACCAAAAGGCATTCGCAAATATTCAAAATGCCCATCATTTGTAATAAACGCTGTCTTGTGCACATCCTCAGCTTTTATGCAAATTTGATGGTACCCACTTTTTAAGTCTAAAAATGTATAGAATTTACATCCCTGCAGCCTGTCAATTAGGTCCTCTATCATAGGCATAGGGTATTTTTCTTTAATGGTTATTTTATTAAGTTGTCTATAGTCAACACACAACCTTTTGGTCCCAGACGCTTTGTCTACTAAAAGAGCTGGGCTTGCATAAGCAGAATTGCTATTACGAATGATTCCGTTTTTTAAGAGGTCGTCGGTTATTTCCCGCGTAATTGCTTTTTCTGATTCTGACATTCTATATGGCCGTTGATAAATAGGTTTATTAGTGGTCAATTGTATGTCCAATTCGACGCAGGAAGTTTTACCCAGTGATGATAGATCTTCCGAAAAAGATTGAGGGTACTTTGACAGTATATTTTTTAAAAGTTTTTCGTGATCACTATGTACATCACTAGTGGCATTAACATTACACACTTTTAATGTTTGCATTGTTTGAAAGGTTAACGTATCATCCACACGGACGTACATTAAACTTCTATCTTCCGTAAAATTCCTTCCGATTAGAATGTCACAGCCAGAAAGTTTGTCAATTGTGTACAGCGTAATTAATAATTCAACAGAATCTACTTGAAGTGTAACGGCTACAGCTTCAGTTACTTCAACCGATGAATCATTCGTAAATCCCACCAAATTGACTGGTTTATTCAAGGGGAAAGTTTGTAAGTTAAGTTGAGTCACTAATGCAGTCGTTATCAAAGAACAATCACTGCCCATATCAAAAAAAGCCTCACTATTGACACCATTTAACAAAACCGGCTTAAAAAACTTTTGCTTCATTTTTGTATTAGTTATCATTTTTACCTCGACGTCCCTTTCAGCCTTAGGCTTCTGTTTAGATTTGCAAGCTGCCTCCATATGTCCTAACTTGTTACACGAGGAACACTTTACACTGTCTTTAATATGGCAGGTATTCCGTCTGTGACCAGGTTCTCCACAGCGGTAACAAGATAGGCTCATACTTGAAGTATAAGCAACATTACTAGTACTAGCAGCCGTTTCTGCTTTGATCAAGGACCCAGACTGCGAAGGTCGAAAAGAAGATCTGTGCGCAAATGAATTTCTTTGAGGGACTTCTTTCTCAACAGGGTTGTGTGTTCTTCCGTGCAGGAAGGACGATAGATCGTCACAGTGACGGAAATTGCCTGCTTCGGCTGCTACACTAATATTGACATCACCAATAGATCCTACAATAATAGATATTATATCCCGATCGCGGAACCCTAATTGTAAACGATCTATTTTCGCTTTTTGTTCAAAATAAAATTCGTATAACGACTGATTGGGTGAAGGCTTTGTATCTACCAATTCTTTTAACGAGCTAAACATATTGCGTCTGACTTGAAAAGTGTCTGATAGTGTTTCACGCCATTGCTTCCACTTCCACGTGGTCCAACTAGTTTTATTTTTTTGCAACGAATCTAACCACGTTTAAGCAGTATTGCGCAATTTTTGAAGAGCCTGATATTTAATCATGTTATCGGACCAACCAAACGCTTCGGCATTCGACTCAACTACATTTATCCACATATCTACACTGTCCACGAGTGGGTTAAATTCAGGAATCACTGACGATAAAACAACATTCTGACTCACGGTTTGTGATCCCTTACGACGTCGCTTGTTTTTGCGGCGCCTACGGTCACTTTCACTGCTGCTGCTGGTGCTGCAGTCTGAGCACGATGAGCTTGAACTCGTAGAAGGCTTCCTCGATCTTCGTTTGCGTCCACGTGGCATTCTGTAGGCGTAGTTCGAACACTTCTGATAAAAGAGACAAGAGATTATAATCAACAATATACATATAATTCAGTTAATATACATTTGGAACGATAATATTCACTGTTTCACTTTATTCTTATATATTTTACGCGACGCGATGGCCCCCAGAAATACCGCTCTTTCGTTATTTCTAGGCGGCGTCTTGACGGTATATTCGGACCCGGAGATGTAGACTCGAAGGCAGTCCGGAGCAAAGTGTTCTACGAATGTCTCGCACGTCGTCCATCTTCACTCACAGCCTTCCGCCGATAGCTCCGCCCATTACACGCTGTGTCTGGTTCTGACGTCTCGTTCATTTCCGTTTCTAAAGGCGCCAAATACGAATGCGACAACACTAGACCCTTTCAGGCATCCACTCATAACAATTTTGCTTCTGCACAGACAACACTTATTATTCTGTTTTCATTAGGTCAATGAGGCTGAATAGCTGGTTGAATCTGGCTAAGTTTACGTAAAAGTTTAACATGTGATAATATGATAACTCGCGATCCCAGTTAGATACTGAGGAAAGGAAGACTTTGCTGGTAGATTATACATCAGGCTAGGTATGGCATGCACAGTTTAAGTATTACTACACCCTTTTGTTACACCTTGTATAATTTACAGCCAGTGCTGGATTTAGAGGTCTGGAGGCCTTGGGGCAACATAGGAGTGGATGCTTCCTGGCCCCAAATTATTTTCATAATAAAATGAAGATAGTTTTTCAGTTGAGTTTTCCAATAAATAATTTATTGTGAAACCAATTAGTAGATTCCTTTATTTATAACCAAAAATAATATAAATATAATCGGAAATAAGAATGATCTGAAGTGAAATTTTAGCGTTAAGGAATTAAACCTTCCGAGCTTTTTAGGGTTTGGTACCTCAAAAGGTTAAAAAAGGAACCCTTATAAGATCAATTTTTGTCCGTCTGTCCGTGTGTCTGTCTGTCTGCCCGTGTGATGATACTGAGATACTGAAGATGAAGAAGAAACTGAAGATATTGAGGTCTATAGTCCCTATTAAGTGTATACAAATCAAGATCCTGAGGCAACACGATAAAAAGATATGGGCAAATTTAGATTTTCGCATAACTTGTAAATACCAAAATTAACCTGAATTTTCAACTTCTTTTTATCTTCTGAAATTTTCCTTTACTTGTGCTGTAAGACCTTCCTTTTAACTAAAATGTACAATTCTAGGTCAACTGGAAATACCCTATAGGTTTTGGGTCGAAAACCTATAAGGGTACTTCCCGTTGACCTAGAATCACAAATTTTGGCAAGAAGCAAGGTCTTATAGCACAAAATAAAGGAAACATTAGGCCCTGTATACAGCATGCCCCAGAAATTAGTGTTAAGCGATAAACTAATAAGTCAATATTACATTACAGGTATATCGTTATCTTAAGCTGCTGATGCCGATGCCGAATGAGCGAACCCTACAGAGCATCATACTCCAAAAATAAAAAGCTTGATAAAATTTAATATTTTGTTTTACTGCCTATCATTTTCTCAAACTGGTTTTGTCTTAGTGATGGAGTTGTTAAACCAAAATAGGAAAAATATAACTTTCACAATCTAACCACTAAAACAAAATTAGTTAAGTACAATATATAACCTTCTAAAGTATTGACCAAGCAACGGTAGTTCGATCGTTATCGATGTTTTTGACGACACGGTACATCACTAGTTTTTTTTTGTTATGTTGGTCAATTAGCAGAAGATTATTTCGCTGGTATTTTGGCTACTATAAAAGCCCTGTGTTTTGACATTTCGCTATTTGGTCAGTTTGCTCTATGGGAGTCCCGACTCTTCTTAACGTAGTGGTTATATTCTCTTTGAACCCGCTAGGCGGGTCAGTGTGCTTTGAACGTGTATTGGCCAGTAACATGTTCAGCCTCTATTGTATTCTATTTTTTTCAGGCATGAAGAAACAAGACCATCCGTTCTTTTGCAAATGAGTGTGTAAATAGTTTTATTAATGCAATGTGTCTTAATTAACTGAACTTTACATATGGGTGCATAGGTGGTAAAGATGCGTTATACATACTAGGTAAATTTGGGACTAAGTGCACCTATTCCTAGTCCTTAGAAATACTTGATTCAAATACCTATTCCACCTAGTTTTGATCGCGTATAGTAGTCAACAGTATGTATTGCATCATTTCGCTCTCACATACTAGAGCGCGAGTGAGAGAGTAGTACAGTATCATACACGGACGTACCACCCAGTGGACACCTATTGTTGTATCACCCCCGCGCGAAACACATAGGCGCAATGGGGTATTTATAATATCATTCTTGAGCGGCTACTTCAGTTCGGACCAAATACCAGACCCGTACACACGCACAATTTAATTGTTCAAAAAACGAAAAAGCCGTTAAATATGCCGAATTACGCTATAAAGTGGAGTAGGAAATCCAGTAAATCATTAAATTTTACAAAGGACTACGTTTCTTTTCACCGATAAGTAAAATTCAATTCATTATTAACAATTTGTAAATAAAATTCATAGTTCAACATATACTGGTCACAGATGCCCTGTGTATCAGTCTATCCCTTTCCTACAACGGCATCTTTGTATCTTTTGTACTCGCTCCGCCCTTGTACGCAGCGGTACTTGTGCACTTTTAGTGATGTTTTTCTGTTGTTTTGTGAAAGTTATCGACAATGATTACTGATAGATAATGAAAATGCTCAATTCAACTATGTTATATGGATAACTATGTTGTTAATCCAAATTATCCTACTGATGTACTTAATAAACGCGAAAGCTGGAATGTTTGTTTGTTTTGCTATTCAATCACGCCAGATAAGTACATAAATAAAGGTCAAGTAGATAAATACATTTTAAGTTACTTGATACGTGATACTGATGCGTGTGAATAACCAATTTAGTGGTTAGAAACAAGTTAGAATTTAGTGTGTAAGCAAGCAAACGAACATTTTTAGAGTTCCGTACCTCTAAAGGAAAAAAGGAACCATATATATATATATATATATATATAT
This sequence comes from Cabera pusaria, assembly GCA_954871355.1. Classification (NCBI taxonomy): domain Eukaryota; kingdom Metazoa; phylum Arthropoda; class Insecta; order Lepidoptera; family Geometridae; genus Cabera; species Cabera pusaria. The sequence continues at coordinate 7,991,912 of OX940899.1, forward strand.
ATATCACTTTGTTGTCCGTCTGACTGTCTATCTGTCCTTCCGTCTGTCCGTCTCTATCATTATACCTTTACACTTCTACACACTTCTCACACACGCTATATTTCATATGACTGATGAAATTATCGATAATGACGAGGTAGTGTCACGTCGTCCCAGCACTAAGCATGATTTATTGCTATGAGTCAAATTGAAGTTGTCCAATCACAGTGCTGTATTACCTATACCCCCCGCAAAATATTTAGCTCGCGAATTAGTTCATAGTTTTTCTCATGCGGAGTCCACTGGGTGGTACGTCCGTAGTATCATACTACCCTCCAACTTGCACCGCGTCTTCGTTGTACGGCGGTACTATTTCACTGAAAATACGGGATAGATTCGCGTGAAATATCGCATCTAGTCTCGACGTCAATACTAGGTGGAATAGGTAGTGCATACTAGACTGCGAGTGAGAGGGTAGTATAGTATCATGCTACCCTCTCACTCCCACTGTTATTGCACCGCGTCTACGGCGTAAGGCGGTACTATGTCAGTGAAAATACGGCATAGATTCGAGTGAAATCGAGTGAAACATCACGGCGCGTCTTAGTAGACCGAGGTCGAATACTAGGTGGAATCTACTAATAAATCATAATAAGTCAGGAACTCTAATTCAGAATAAATTCCACACAAAAAGTGGCCCTACTTCAAACCAAAACGACTTAGATTCAAAATAAGAATCACTTTCGAAGTTATAAACTAGCTAAAAGCCGAGCTTTGTGAGGGCTCGCGTAGTTTTTCTGCCTGGTAATAATTTTTAAGGCAGTTTTTTTTATATTAAATTGCTAATCTGTCCGACACTGGCAAAACAATTGCCAAAACACCAACCACTCCAACGCATAAAATTTGCCATCATTATAATTGAATTATGGCATAAAATAAGGCATAATAAAACCGGCCAAGTCGACTTACTTACTTACTTACTCGCCCACCGAAACTTCCGTACCAACGTTGGTTGGTACCAATTAAGCTAGACCTCTAAATTGTATGAGCGCTCATATAACTCAGAGGCCTTTCTTGATTGGAGTGAACTATAAATGTATGGGGACACCCATTGATTTTTAATTTTTTTTTATTTATTGAATTTTTACTTTATTTGTAAAAAGGAAAATACCCTACAGGCGTTCGACTTAAACCTATAGGGTACTTCCGGTTGACCTAGAATTGTCAATTTTGGTTAAAAGTGAGGTCTTCCAGTGCAAGTAAAGGAAAAATTTCGTAAAATAAAAAAAGTTTAAATTTAAGGTAAATTTTGGTACTTACAAGTTTTCGCAAAAAAATTAATTTTCCCATATCTTTTTATCGTCTTCAATCAGGACCTTGATTTTTACCTACCTAATAGGGACTATAGATTTCAGTATCTTTTATACATTTCAACTTGCTAGGTCCACCCGCTCCTGAGAAAATCGGTGGTGACACACGGACAGATAGACAGACAGACAGACAGACGGACAAGAAAGTGTCTTATAAGGGTTCCTTTTTTACCTTTTGAGGTACGGAACCAGAGAAATAAAGTTTACCTTCTCATTCAAACTTTTATAAAGGCCCAGGCGGTATAAGCTAAGAAAATCTGCCGCAGAAGATATTTGATTGATTGATATTTATACGACATGTAGGTACTAATAAAATATTTATTTTCTGAAAGTTTGAGATCTGTAACTCAATTGTTTTTTTTATAAAGCAGAAAATTTAAAAAACAGAAAAAAAAAATTTTTTAAGACCAGCAATTAATCCAAATTTTTCCGTAGTCTGGACAAGGAACCCTTATAGTTTCGTCATGTCCGTCTGTCTGTTTGTCTGTCCGAGGTATTGCTAAGAGACCGTTAATACTAGATAGCTGTAATTTTGTGGGGGTATGCATATAAATTACGCCGACAAGGTGCTGAAATAAAATGGTGAAAAATATTTTTTTTAGGGTAGCTCCCCTATATGAGAATTGGGGATGAATTTTTTTTTCATCGTCACCCCATCGTGTGGGTATTTTTGAATAGGTCTTTTAAAATGACTTGAGGGTTGCTAATACCATTTTTCGATTGAATGCTCCATTTACAAAATATTAAACTTTAAAGTGCAAATTTTTGTTCCAGTAGGGCTTCCCCCCCCCCCCTCTAAAATCTAAACTGCTGGCTTCAAAAATCTGGAAAAATTCGTGATAATAGCGCATTTCATGAACTTTAAAGTAAAATTATAGCGGTTAAAATAACTTTATTAGTTTAGCAGTAATAGTCGTTGAACTTGGGTGTTGGATAATTTTGTACCAAATACAAACTCTTTAGAATAAATCCTTTAAAGTGACAAAGACAGAGTACCTAGCTGCTTGTTTATAACGGGTAAAGACTTGCATTGAATAACAGGCTACTACGGAACCCTACACTGCGCGTGGCCTGACACGCACTTGGCCGGTTATTTATTATATATCTTTAAGACTAATAATAGCTATTATAAAAAAAATTAAAAGCTTTATAACATTATAGGATCATAGAAAAATAAAAAATATTATTGTTAAATTTAATTTTTTACCATAATACAATTTTGGCACAAAACAAAAAATAAATTCGTACCTTTAATATTTCCCTATAATAATATAATGTTACATATTTTTTTAAAAAGGAACGCCATGGCAAAAAAACACTTTTTGGCCCTAATCATGAATTTACATATAATACATTACATGCTCGCTTTTAATTGCTTTTTCCTGCTATTTATGTACATATATATACATCACATATATATCATTTATTAAAAATAATATTAAGTTTCAAAATAACAACAATACCTTCTATTATGAAAGTAAATAAATGCGTGGCCCGACACGCACTTGGCCGGCTATTTTTAATGTTGATAAAATTATATATTTTTTACTGATAACACATCTACATGTGAATTTAAATTACTATGTTAAAGCACAAATCAATAGGCGTGATAGTTTTTCAGTAAAGTGCACCACAAAAGTGCTCAGGTTGTGGGATAGTGTTAGGGCTCGCTTCGCTCGCCCTGATGATTGGCTTGGAGATTTAAATTCGGAACGAAAGCAGGGATTGATTCGCGGATGTGCTGCAATCTCTGTTATGACAGTTGAGTCAAACAAGAAAAATGTCCGACGCACTGGACACGACTTTTAACCCCGCCTGCTTGGACACGACTTTAGTTGGGTCATTTTTATAGCGCAGTTACTTTTACTGACTTATTGTGATTTATTCGTAGGGTGGAATAGGTATTAGTCAAAAGTAGGAATAGGTGCCACCTAGTCTCGTAAAATATCTATTCTTCGGATCTGTTCTAGTAAATACGCCTCACCTCTATTAGGTGGTAGGTATGACACACATAATTAATTTCATTAAAAAGCTATACAAAACACTGTCCTAAACTATTTATGTTTTACTTAACCTACTTTAGTAAAACAAAATTAATAAAACAATTATCTAATGCTGTCTCATTAGGTATATTGATTAAAAACAATCTTATAATGTCGTTCACCATGATGAATAGCGTTGCTCGTCTAACTTTAGAAGAATACAGTATTTAAAAGTTAACTATCCTTTTCTCGTAGGCATGGAACCTCCCCCTTTAGCTGCCCTCTTTTTACGAGGTAGACTGTCAGCCCAGGAAGGTGGCGGCGGTGGCGGTGGCGGTTGTGGCATATCGTACTGAGCTCGCCTGGCGACCTAAGAATAAGTGCTTGAATGAATATATGATATTGTCAATAATACTCGACGTAAACTACTTAGAAAACTAGTGGTAATTATTTATTTATTCTTATTTAAAGGTGTCCCACGGCTTTGCCATCAATAAAAAGTACCTATCCTATATAGTACCTATTCAGGTAATTTTGATCACTACTATCTCACCTGGTGGTAAGCAATGATGTGTTCGAAGATGGTGAACACGCTATGCCTAGAATACTCCGACTGTTAAGTGCTCACCTATACTATCTATGTTGTTATTGCTTCCGACATCTTTGGCTACATAATACTCATAAGTTATAATCTGGGTTTAGCGCAGAACTCTCCTATCGAAACTCCCATTCTACTGCCTTTCGGAAAGGCTTTGCGCCTGGGTCGCCAGTTCTTTGTCTGATCGTTATAGACGGTGCTTGTGTCCCACAAGGATGTGTGTTGTCACCGACGCTGTTCGTCCTGCATATTAATGATATGCTAAATATCAGTAGGTACTTATTTTATTAGTACTACTTTGTGGATCAAAGCACAGAAGACGCACAATAATCCTGAAGCTCGAACCTTGCCGTTCTACAGTTGAAGAAAGTGTCCGAAGTCAGGATTTCTCTGGCCATAATTAAACTGGGGGGAGTATTGTCAAGTTTAGCGTATTATATTATATGTATACATAGGTATTACATGTATAATACCTATATGTATATCTAGTATATATATATATATATATATATATATATATATATGTACTAGAAGTCCCCCGCGGCTACGCCCGCGTTAAAAACTCCTTTTATTTACTTAAAACTTTTCTTTTGTAAAAACGATTCTATCATTAAAGACATCAAATAAAAATTAGCCAAATTGGTTCACCTGTTTTCATGTTATCGCGTGACTAAGACAAATCAGGATTCATATTTTTAAAAGCGCAATCCGAAACTATATTGATTTTCAGACTTTTTTACCCCAGTTCACTCTTTTAGGGTGGCATTTTGAAAAAGTCTGAAACTCGTATTTACTTATTTATTTACAGAAGTACTTGTGTGAAATGTCGAATAAAATGACTATCCAAAATTTGAAACCCCGCTTCATCCCTTGAAGAGTGAATTTTGAAAAATCCTTTCTCAGCGGATACCTACGTCAAAATTTCTATCTGGATGCAAAATATCAGCGCAATCCGAAACAATATTGATTTCAGACATTGTTACTCCACTTCACCCTTTTAGGAATAGAATTTCAAAAAGCCTGAAACACGTATTTACTCATTTATTTACTAAACTACTTGTGTAAAGTTTCGAATATAAGAGACAATCAATTCTTGTTTCTCCATACAAACTTTGAACCCTCGTTTCATCCTTTTCAGGGATGAATTTTGGAAAACCTTTCTCAGAGGGAACTAACGTCGTAATTAATAACTATCTGCATGCCAAATTTCAGCGCAATCCGAAACAATATTGATTTTTACACTTTATTACCCCATTTCACCCTCTTAGGGGTGGAATTACAAAAAAACCTGAAACACGTGTTTACTTATTTTTGTACTGAAGCACTTGTGTGAAGTTTCGGATAGAAAAGACTATCTAATCTTGTTTCTCCATACAAACTTTCAACCCCCGTTTCATCCCCTTCGAGGGTTAATTTTGGGAAATCCTTTCAAAGAGGGATCTAACGTCGTAATAACTATCTGCATGCCAAATTTCAGCGTAATCCGAAACAATATTGATTTTACACTTTATTACCCCATTTCACCCTCTTAAGGGTGGAATTTCAAAAAAACCTGAAACACGTGTTTACTTATTTTTTTACTGAAGCACTTGTGTGAAGTTTCGGATAGAAAAGACTATCTAATCTTGTTTCTCCATATAAACTTTGAACCCCCGTTTCATCCCCTTAGAGGGTTAATTTTGGAAAATCCTTTCTTAGAGGGAATTAACGTCGTAATAACTATCTGCATGCCAAATTTCAGCGTAATCCGAAACAATATTGATTTTACACTTTATTACCCCATTTCACCCTCTTAAGGGTGGAATTTCAAAAAAACCTGAAACACGTATTTACTTATTTTTTTACTGAAGCACTTGTGTGGAGTTTCGGATAGAAAAGACTATCTAATCTTGTTTCTCCATACAAACTTTGAACCCCCGTTTCATCCCCTGCGAGGGTTAATTTGGAAAATCCTTTCTCAGAGGGAACTAACGTCTTAATAACTATCTGCGTGCCAAATTTCAGCGCAATCCGAAATAATATAGATTTTCACACTTTATTACCCCATTTCACCCTCTCAGGTGTGGAATTTCAAAAAAACCTAAAACACGTGTTTACTTAATTTTTTACTGAAGCACTTGTGTGAAGTTTCAGATAGAGAAGACTATCTAATCTTGTTTCTCCATACAAACTTTGAACCCCCGTTTCATCCCCTTCGAGGGTTAATTTTGGAAAATCCTTTCTCAGAGGGAACTAACGTCGTAATAACTATCTGCATGCCAAATTTCAGCGCAATCCGAAACAATATTGATTTTCACACTTTATTACCCAATTTCACCCTCTTAGGGGTGGAATTAAAAAAAAACCTGAAACACGTGTTTACTTATTTTTTTACGGAAGCACTTGTGTGGAGTTTCAGATAGAAAAGACTATCTAATCTTGTTTCTCCATACAAACTTTGAACCCCCGTTTCATCCCCTTCGAGGGTTAATTTTGGAAAATCCTTTCTCAGAGGGAACTAACGTCGTAATAACTATTTGCATGCCAAATTTCAGCGCAATCCGAAACAATATTGATTTTACACTTTATTACCCCATTTCACCCTCTTAGGGGTGGAATTCCAAAAAAACCTGAAACACGTCTTTACTTATTTTTTTACTGAAGCACTTATGTGAAGTTTCGGATAGAAAAGACGATCTAATCTTGTTTCTCCATACAAACTTTGAACCCCCATTTCATCCCCTTAAGGGGTGAATTTTGGAAAATCCTTTCTTAGTACACCCTTACGTACTAAGACAAATATACCCTCCAAATTTCAAGTCTCTACGACCAGCGGTTTAGGCTGTGCGTTGTCTGTCAGTGAGTCAGTGAGTCAGTGAGTCAGTGAGTCAGTCAGTATGTCAGGACAAAGATTCTTATAGTATTAGACCAGCGGTTTAGGCTGTGCGTTGTCTGTCAGTGAGTCAGTGAGTCAGTGAGTCAGTCAGTATGTCAGGACAAAGATTCTTATAGTATTAGATTAGAGCCAGTTCCCGTTCTAGGCCTAGCGTACTACCATCCTCGACAGCATCATCATTTACCAAAAGTTATATAGTGAGATAGTGGTCAAATGCAAGCCTATATTATGATATTAAAAAAATAAATAAAATTAAGAAACAAGTATGCGCGTTTACCGCTAAAACTGTCCCCTAAAAATGTTAGAGCACAATCGGTATCTTAGGTGTCGACTTTCCGCCTCAGTGCAGTTCCCCGACCATGTCTTATCAACGGCTAATCTTGCGTAAAAAATACATGGGGTGCTAAATAAGCCAAGATGACACTTTATATCACGTCAAAGGTTTTTGATCTATGTATATTGTAAATATGTAGAACGGAGCACCTATTCAGCCACTTAATCGATACAGCGCGCTGTATCAAATCAAATCAAACAACTCTACGCTGTAGCGAAGAGTTGTCAGAATAGGGAATATGCATGTTTTTTTTAAATATTTTTATATCACTCATTACATCCATATAAAATAATAAAAAAATAAAATACTGCTGGAATTAGTCTAATTATTTTTTAAATAAACATTTAAATGTACAAATAAATTTGAGCAGTTTAAACGCCATCATTTCCCGGGCTCTTTGGTAGTGCATTGTGACTTCACGCACTTACGTCAGACATACGCCGCTTGAAGCAAACTAGATAGATAGATAGATAAACTCTTTATTTGCACACCAAAAGAACAGAAACAATTTAAACAAAATATACTCTAAACTTATAACTATAGTTATGCAAAGGGCGGTCTTATCGCTTAGAGCGAATTCTAGCTTTTTTTTTAACTAAGACTCCGCGCGATTATTGTAGTTAGCCAAGGGCATGTTTTTATTAAATTATACAGTTTCTCTAATCTCGTACTCAGTTTTATCTATATTAAATGGTTTGTAATATACATTTTTGCACAATAATACGCGGCAAACACAATATTTGGAAATAAATACAATAAGACCACATCATACATTTATTTTTATGTTCCCGCGCCCAATGTTTGTATCACGTGGAGTAGTGCATAATGACGTCAACTTTCGATTCGACCAATGGTGATCTGCTTTTCAAACTTAAATTTCCCTCGCTTAAATTGCATTTTTTATTTATTATTTTAAGCAAATAAAATGGAATTAAATAAAAAGAAAGGTTTTACAAATAACTCCAGGACAACAAAGAATCGAAAAAAAAATATTTCCAAAAAATCTGAGCTTCATGCATATTCCCTATTGTTGACGACCCCGACCTTACCTCCAACATCGAACCTCTGAGCATGCGTAGACGGTCTCTCTGTATCTTCTACCGCATTTAATCAATTTAAGCATTATATCGATGTTCGATGTTCCGCTTGATATGCTACCAAAAAGTAACATACCACGATCTAGAAAAAAAACTGTCGCCATAACTGTTTGGTGTTCCAGCCGCACACAGCCCTTGAGAGTCAGACAATCCTAGGTCTAGCGCATTTAACATCTTAGACCACATCATCGCTTATCAGTTACCACCAGGCGAGATAGTGGCCTATCAACGCTAGCCTATCAGATAAAATTAAACCTTTCGCCACAGACAACACGCGCACCCACATATTATTTATTGAGACTTGGAGTTGACATATGTAGGTACTTAATATTATGTGGAACGAGCTTATCCGCCATTTATCCGCAAACCTTATAGTACTTGTACTATTCATTATTCTGTGCTTATAGTCCTTACCATCGACCGAGCTTGCTTATCCATTTTACTGCTCAATAGTTAAAATAATAAAAATTATTACGGGTGACATTAAGATCACTTACCCTATTTAGAGACTCCAAAGTTTCGTGTCTGGTTAGAGCGAACTCAGGTGACAGTTGAGGAGCAACTAAGCCAAAAACTATGTCCAAAGACACAGCAAGACAAAATATTACACCAAATATACGCAACGGCAGCTTCATTTTCAATGATTCAACTCATCAGAATTCTGACCAGTCGCGCTTATAAGGTGTTTTATAGCATGCGTGTTGCATGATACCTACCTATAGATAAATGGAAGCCTTTGACAAACAATACAACAACTTCCTGTGAGATGCATGCAGGAGATACTAAATAATAAAAATGCAGTAAATACGCTAAGTAATTATGATGATAACATTAATTGTCTCGATTACCTAGTTACCTAGACCTACCTACGTGTTAGACGCTTGTTTTAGGCCAACTTACGAGTTGGCCTAAAATAATCGCTAAATCATACCAACTATTTGACACAAGTATTTCTTATTTAATAAACAAAGGTAAAGATTCATTGCCAATGCCAAGTACGATTTTATCATAGACGGCATCGTCACCAAACAATTATTATGTTTCCGCAACAAAAATGTCATTCCCGTACATTTTGAACTTGCGTTAGCGTGAAGGCAAAGGTCCGAAGTGCGCTAAGCGCTTCCACTGTGAAGTGTAATAACACTTAGGACGAGCGGTCGTGTGTTTTATGATTTCTCTAAGTTCAAAATTTTTGGCTATCCAGAATTTTGCATGCGATTGTATTTGTAATTGTCAGACGTCATAGTCGACTATGGGATGTAAGGGAGCATAAATACCACCTCAGTGCTCCCAGCCAACCTCACCTGCCCGTGGTGCATTCTGCTGACCAACAAATAAGGCTCTGGCGACCGACAAATGGCGGTATAACCATTTCAAAATTATGGCGTAGCTAAATACTACAGGCCAGTGACGGGCAGCAGCGTCACCGGTGCTACGTCCTGCAATTGCCAACCCGCCTTTCCAACGTGGCGATTAGGGCATATCCCTCCCAATGAGCCGAAGATTAGGCTCAGTGGCGTATCTTGGGAGAGGCCTACGTCCAGCAGTGGACTGACACAGGCTGATTATGATGATGAGACGTCATCGCTTACTATCAAGCGAGTGTCGTGCTTGCCCTGTTACCTTTTATCACAAAAAAAAAATATTTTATCACTTACATATTATTTCTTCTCATACTCTTTTCTTTAATATTCGTTGCTGTCGCAAGGACAGCCATAGCAATAGCGACTTATTTGTGTTTAGTCAGTAATGTCAGTATAGGTGCTATAACGTCCAGTCGCTCTGAGAATCGCTGTCCGGCTGAGTTAGGGCTAAATTTGAGGCGTATTTTCTAGAACAGATCCGAAGAATAGATATTTTACGAGACTAGGTGGCACCTATTTCTACTTTTGACAAATACCTATTCCACCTAGTATTCGACCTCGGACTACTAAGACACGATGCGATGTTTCACTCGAATCTATGCCGTATTTTCACTTTCATAGTACCGCCGTAAGCCGTAGATGCGGTGCAATAACAGTGCGAGTGAGAGGGTAGCATGATACTATACTATCCTCTCACTCGCACACTAGGATGCAATACCTATTCCACCTAGTATATGACCTAGAGACTAGATTTATTATTATTTTTTATTTATTTCAGAAAATAGTAAGCTAACAGACTAAAACGCGAACTATTTAGTAAGTAAGTGTTAGATGCGATGTTTGACTACTATATTCTATACGCGATCAATACTAGGTGGAACAGATATTTGGATCATGTATTTCTAAGGACTAGGAATAGCTGCACCTAGTCCCAAATTATCCTAGTCACAGAATAATGAATAGTACAAGTACAGAAATTGCACTCCCTGAGAGCAAAAATGCGAGATTAAACCTAGTTACAACGCTGGTAACGTTCAAAATGCGCTTCACGTCTCGGGTGCGACCTTGAATTTGCGTCACAGTATCAACTAATAGTAACAATGAACCGCGTGTTGCGCACAGTAAAATGCACCGTAAGTCCGCAAAGCGAGAGTCTGAATAACTCGGTCAACTCGCGGTCTCTCCTATAGGGTTGAATGTTATGAGAAAACTTGTTGAAGCCTTTAATTGGTAGAAGAATTCTCTAAGTAATGAACAATGTAATGAGTATATTACTGATAATAAGTGCTACATTAATGTTTAATGTCGAGATAGAATAAAAGTACTACAGTTATACTAAAATACGTTCGTTCAATTAAAATTGAGTAAAGATTTAGATTGCGTAAGTTAAATAACGCGAAAAAATAGTACTCACTTGCCTTGAATCGTAGGTTGTTTGACTTGGAACATTATAATAGTCTAGGAGCTGACTCACTTTTTCGACCAAAAATAATTATGTGTTTTATTCATTGTAGGAAAACTTTATTTTGTAAAAGTTGAATATCTAAATAAAAAAAAACAGATAATTCGAATAAAAAAAAACATTAATTAATTTACTTCCGATTTAAAAATACTTTTTATAATGTTAATAATAATTAATCTGAGTCAAATTGTTAAACACAATCCAAAATTGACAATTTATTTTATTATTTATTGTGTTTAACAATTTTACAAAAATATAAAGTGTGAGACACTTCAAAGAAACATAATATTTGATTTACGCAGTGCAACATCTCTCGTCGGATTTGAAAACTGTAATGATTTCTTCCGAATGATTAACTTACGTAAAAAGTAGTCATAGATGGCGCCACCAATGCATAATTGGGTTAACAAATGCAATCCACTAATTTCGTCGTAACGATACTTCGCACCGTTGCTTAATTGGCAAAGCACCGGAACATGTTATTCCGGAGGTTGCGGGTTCAAGTCCCATCGGTACGATAAAATTTTGGATTGTGTTTAACAATTTTACAAAAATATAAAGTGTGAGACACTTGTAACAACCCCCCCTTAAAACGCTTTTTGGTTTTTAAATATTTTCTTTTGAACGCGAGTATACTTGTTTACTTTATAAATGAAACTAAAATACTAATATATTAGAATATTTAATATTGGAATATTAATCGGACTGGAATAAAATATTGGCCATTTGTAATCGTCTAGTTAGTGGTAGGACCCATTGTGAACCGTTGATGTAACCTAAATTCTTTTCAGGGAATCTCAAGACAAACCTAATATAATAACTAAAGACTAAATAATACAGGAAATAAAGCTTCTATTGTTGCAAGTAATCCTAAACACTGCTACAATACTATTCGTGCTATACTGTTGCTTTTTATACCCTATGGAGCAATTGTTACCTAGTGAAAGTGTTTGCACCATTTTCTCGAACTAATACTATCCAGTGTAAATATGTTATTATTAGTACTAATTTGTGTTGTATTATTATTATTAGTACTATAACGCTACATTATAGAATACAGCTGAACATTGAGTAATATTTTACAACCTTTGTCAACATTTTACCTATTGACCCTAATAATATTACTTTTTAGAAATAACCATAACAATATCATCATCATCATCATAGTATATTCTCTGGATAATCTCTTACATTCACACCTTGCATTCTTAATTATATTTATCTCTAGACTTTCTTTGGGACTTCGATAGATTTTAATTTGATGATCTTTCTTTGTCAATTTCTTTGTTATTTTTATAGACAAAGTTAATGATCATGTCAATAGATTTAGTATAAACATTTTAGTATGTACAATAACAAAAGAGAAGAGGACAAAAGGGTGATAAATAAATACATGTATATATGAAAATATGTCTGATTTAGTACTTTTAAAGGGAGGATAGTCTTTGGGGTGTTTTTTACACAGCATGTACCATGGATGGTTGGATCGGCGCGCCACCATTCGCTACCGAGCTATGGCATTCATCCTGAATTACTTGGGTAGCCCCTACTTGATCTAGTATCAAGCAACCATCCATGGGGGACCACCACTGCGCATGAGATGACATGACCTATATTTCATAATCGAAGTATCGACGAGAAATGAGGTTTAGTAGCTTAGCAAAATTACCTGCATTTCATTATCGAAACATCAACTAGAAACGAGGTTAAGCCCCATGGTGATGTCTACAGTAAGTCAAAAGTCAGTAGTACAAAAGTAATACATTTAATTAAATTTAACGTCTTAAATTGTATGTCAGTACTGAGTCACAACTAAAGTGAGAGGACATAATCTTTTATCAAAGAAAATAATACATGTATGTCTGTTAGTCAGCCTACATACTCATCCACTCCAGCTTAATTTAGCTTGGGAACATTCGCTTGCTCGAACAACAGAGTTGCCTTGGATGGTTAGAAGGTCTCTGTCTATTAATCGAGCACAACATCCATCACCACCTGTTTCATTTAGATATTACTCTCTCTAGCTACTTAAGAGTGAGTAGTATCTTAGCTACCCTGCCTACACTACCTACTATAGAATTTCCTATCTATCTCCTATCAACCTATCCTATCATTCCTACTAACCCATACTGGGTCTATCCAACTCTATCTATACTAAATCCTATCCTGAACCGCAAAGTATATTTCCAACAAAGGAATGACTCAATGAGCCAGGTTAATTGTAGTTAATATTGTGGTTAATGAAGATAATTACTGAAGCAACCCAGTAGGCTAGGTTCGCCAGCATTTTAGTTAAATTATTTCTCCACTCCGGAAAGACCCAGCGGTCCAAGATCACTTTATTGTCGTAGTTGGTGATGATGTCGTTGCGTGATCATCTATGTTAAATGCTAGAGAAGACTCTGGCTATTCATTCAGCTTACAAGTCTCCCCAGGGTTGGGCCACCCGTAGCATAACACAGAATCTCACGGTCCCCTCAGGGAAGGTAATTCTCGAACATGTAGTAAAAGTGATTCTTTTCTCACTGAATTATTCCGCAGAATATGTAAATTTGAAGACACGTTGCGTGGTTGTCTATGTCACGAACTAGAAAAGACTCTGGCTATTCTTTCAGCTTACAAGTCTCCCCAGGGTTGGGCCACCCGTAGTGTGACATAAACTTCCACGATCCCCGCAGGGAAAATAAATCACGAACAGGTAACAGGCGAATCCACGCCAAATGAGCAGCTTCAATAAAACATATGTGTCCCGTAGGAAACAAAATCTCGAACATAATTAGTAAATAAATCCTCCTCACTAAGTCATTCCAATGAGTCGGGTACGTTGATTTTAAATATGCTGATGCATAGTAATTTATGTCGATGATATTGGGTAAGTCAACATGAAATTATATCCGCATGTTTTGTATATCCCGTAGGAAAGAAAATCTCGAACATATTAATTATTAAACTTTTCCACCAAATTACTTCAGCGATGCAGGTACATAAAATTATATTAAATTATTTCACGGTTGGTATAAGAAAATTATTATAATCGTTCACGTACACACAAACAAATAATGTCCTGAAATAAATCTATTATTATTACAATATTCCGTTTCAAATTCATCATCAAAACCATCAACATCAACCATCAGATTACACAGTTGGTAAAGAAAATTACTATCATTCACGTACACATAAATCAATAATATCCTGAAATAAATGAATTATTATAATAATACTCCGTTATTAACTTCATCACTAACATTAACTAATTTCTGTCCACTGCTGGACACAGAAAGACCCAATGAACACTCTCTCCAACAGGTTTAAGGTCTATAGAACACTTAGCACAACACTGCAACTCCCACAACCACCTTCGGACCGATTCGGATAAAATGTTATATAATTGTCCCAACGTGAGCAAAGTCACGGGACGCAGCTAGCTTCCTTAGCCATTTTAAAATAAACATAATTATTATAAATTCAAGCAAATGATTTCATAAATCTATTTCAAATACGAAATATCCCGATTTGGATGAAAAGTTATATAACAATAACAATAACACATTGAATAAGTAATATTAAAATGGAATAATAAACCAAATACAAAATCCTACAAATAAATATATAAATATTTAGAAATGTATCTTTTAACCATTTCTCTTAGTATAAAAGTTGTCACAAATCCATCAGATAAATTTGCCACAGGTTTAGGTACGATCTGATTTCATCAGATGTTGTCTGGACCAATTCAGATAAAATGCTACTTAGTTGTTTCAACATGAGCAAAGTCACGGGACGCAGCTAGCTTTCTTAATCATATTAAAATAAATTATACAATGCTAAATTCCAGTTCCTTTCTGTCAGACATCCACCCGACAGACATATTAAAATAACTAATATCAAAATGGAACAATAAACCTAATACAAAATCCTACAATTTTAAGTTCTTGGATGTCCGTCTTGCACTAAACCACCATTTCAGAATATCTAATAATTAGTAATGGCTACCATAATATACTTATTTATTTTACATACAATTAACTGATTATATGATTAATATTGTTAAATTTAGACCTGATGGTAATAAGAAATCTATAGAATTTATATTTTCTATAATTCTCCTTATACATATTTAGAAATCTATCTTTTAACCATTTCTCTTGATATAAAAGTTGTCAAAATCAGTCAGATAAGTTTGCCACATGCACTTGACCATAATTTCAAAGTGTAATATTTAGTGAGAAAACTATCTACAAGGAGATAAAATGTATTATTTTTACTTTGTAATTGTATCTTCTTAAATTTATTAGTTAATACCAACCAATAAAAAGTCAGTCAATTATGACTTTCTATTTTTAAATTTAGATCTTATAATAATAGTAAAAAAACCTAGAATTAAGATAAGAAATTGAATATGTGCATAATAATTAGGATAGTTCAAAAACCAAGACAGCCGACCTCCACGCCCCGCGAGTCAGCCCAGCAGCAAGTTTTGGATGTTCACAACCGACGAAGCAATCGCACAACATACACACAAAAAACACACAGACAAACTGAGAACCTCCTTCCTTTTGGAAGTCGGTTGAAAAGGCATCATGAACCATCAGTGCTCTGTCCAAACAATTATTGGGGATTGAAAGCATTACATAGACACTTCTGTTTACCATCAGCAAGTAACTGGCAAGCCAGCTTCTTATTTTGTAGCTGAGCTTCACGCCTAATATTATATTGAATCGTAAAACCGCTTGAAATCGGGCACTATCCCATTACAATAATCATTTAAATAGATAATCTAAACGCGTTACAGTGACATCTTCTCATGTTATTGGAAAAGCCCACAATGCAGCTTTCTTATTAATAGATAAAAGGATACTCCCTGACTTCTTACTGCTCCGTTTTTCAACAATTTTAACACTTTTTAGCACATAAAAACTTCAAAATAACACTACACGTCCAGTAACATCTTGCTCTTTTTCCCTCCCGTCAAAAAGTGACCCCAAGCTTCGCCGCCAAAAAGTCCAGTTCCCTGCATTTTAGCGGCAAAATACCCTTTTTACGCGGCAAATTTCGTTCGTTTTTCAAAAGCAGCCATAAACTAAGAAAAATACTAAATAAAAATCCAAGAAAATCCCGCGCTCTCCCAAAACAAAACAATAATCCCTGTCATTCTGACCAGTGACAGCTCCTCCTGACACTGGCAGTTTATGTAATCTAGCTTTTTTTTAACTCTGCACAGTGGCTTCCCACCCGACCTATATAGCGCCAAGTGTTGCTTTGTCTGACCCAAATATATAATTAAATACTAAATGAGAACGATCCTATTTATGAATTATTTTGAATATAAACATAGTACATCATTAAAATCAATATAAATTCGAAATATCACCTCATAAACCTGAACCAATCTCAATAAATCGTAGAGCTCGAAATCCGTTCTGTTACACACTTCAAAGAAACATAATATTTAATCTGAGTCACTTTTAAGGATGTATTCTAAGGATTTTGTATTTGGTACAAAATTATCCAACACCCAATTTCAACGACTATTACTGCTAAATTAATAAAGTTATCTTAACCTCTATAATTTTCCTTTAACGCTTATGAAATACACTATCATCATGATTTTTTTCAGATTTTTCAAGCCAGCAGCTTTTAGAGGTGGGGGGGGGGGGGGGACTATTTCTTAAACGGAGCATTAAATCTAAAAATAGTATTAGCAACCCCTAAGTCATTTTAAAAGACCTATTCAACGATATCCCACACGATGGGGTAGACGACGAAAAAAAAAATCACCCTACTTCACATGTAGGGTAGATGTAATGTCGATAGAAATTCCCTAAAGATCATAACGTGAATTCTCTTGAAACATGGAACTCAGCTGATTTATACCTACCTACCATTTTATGTGTAACATTTTTTGCTTTTTACATGCCGACCGAGAGCGCGCGTGACACTTTACTGACTGAACTTGTACCCTAGCGGATGCGCGGAGGTACTTGTAGTTTCATAGCTACAGCGCGGAGTGCGACAGGCCTGTCCTAGTATAACACATCTTTGTTAGGGCGGTAAAATCAGTGTAGTGTAATATGAATATCTCTAATTAGGAGCCACGCCCACCCTTAATTAGGGATACTGATTCAGTGTGGTGTAATACCACTTTTACGGGGAGACGGACTACAAAGTACGGAGATTTATTAGTCAATTTAGTCATACTGACGACTGAAGTGACGTTTACCTCCAATCCAATTTATCTAATCTCTTTATTTATCTAATTGAACTTGTCAAATCAAAGTCAAAAATAATTCCGTTTCGTTCGCCAATTTCGGATTTCATATTCTCTCTCGAATCAACACTTTTTTAGTATTTATTATTTGTAAAGTTCTCATTATATCTAATACGAGTAAACAGTTTTTTAATATAGTAGTCTGTCTGAATTGAAGCCATGGAATCGAAAACCACTCCAATAGTTGCCGCAGCATCAGGCAAAGTGCACAAAATTAACAATCGCATGGGGCGTGGTATTCCTGATATCAAAGATATTTACACTAAGTCTAAAAGATGTTCTTGTCGACGAGAAAAGACCATCGTATTCTGTCGCGCTTGCGGCTATTATTGCAGCGGAAGGATTAGACTACAGTGCGAGCAACACCCCCGGGTAATTTAATATTATGTCTTACAACAACGCTAATGTAATGGAGCCCATTTTTCTATCTACTTTCTAGTTTAAATCATTCAAGTCTCATACTTTCCAAATCCAATTCCTATGACTTACATTCGAGTACGATAAGCTGAGTTAAAAGTACCCTCATTTTTATATAAAAAATATTTCTTCTAAAAACATCTAAAAAACAGCTAATAACTTTATTTACTGCAAAATCAAGTCCATTTCAGATTATGCTATAAACTATAAAATAATAGCATATATTTTTAGCACAACAATATCACTCACTATACTTTTACTTAGAACACATTCACACTTAGCTGTACTTTATATGAGCCAGCTTGCTAGTAATGCTGTACTATATAGCAAAATAGTATTATAGCATAGTCTGAAATGTGCTTTTAAGTACTTAAAGATATTTTTGAACAGGACTATATTTACAAAATACTTGTATATTCCTTCAAACTCTAGATTAACCTATTGAGCGCCATGCTACAAATGCACTCCCGTGCCCTGTACACCAAGCAAGGTATGGTTTTGTATGATTTTTGTCTTCTATAGAAGGCGCTGGCATATAGGGCCTGCAAGTGCTTGGCATGTATATGTGACTTTGGTGCTCAAAAGGTAAAACACTAGAAGACAGAATCATGTATGCCAGTACTTATGAGGACTATATTAATGATACTCAAGTGCTTATCAGCTATTCGCTTAAAATGAAGCCAAGAAGTTAACCATAAAATGGATCCTCACTGTGCCAAAAGCAGCTAGTCATCGAATATTATTCTAGAATACTGACCTTATCTTACAATGAAGGCATTTAATGTGCCTAATTAACTAACCAAACGCCTTCATTCTATCCTATGTGTAGACTTATTAGGGTATGCTTGGGTGTTTTTTTTGATTGTTCTCTGATACAGATCTTAGTGGTGTTCTTATAACAGAAATCATTGTTTCAGGTGACTTTCCTGTTGGATATTTCAGAGTGTCCTCGCTGCCATTCTTCTGTGTTTCTGGATGAATATTCTGGGAATGCCTAAATTGCCATTTCAACCTAAAATTTTCTGAAAATTTTGATCAACAGAAGATTATTGTGTACTGAAGTAGAAGATTATTGTGTATTAATATTATTTGGTGTTGGTGGAATTTCTATTGTTGATTTTTTGTTGTAATAAATAAAAATATTTATATTAAGAATGACACATACAAGTACAAAAGGCTTTAAACAGTATACAAACTTTTAAATATTATTTTGAAAATAATACATAAGAGTGAATGTATGGTGCTTTTTGTAAGTATGGAGACTGAAGTTGTTTTATTTCTTGCATTGAATTTGAGATTCAGTGCAAGAAATAGTTTATTCTGTTTTTAAAGGTTAAATGACCATTTAATTTTCTTAATTATAATAATTCTGTCTCATAAATACGTGATACTTTTTAATATACATTTTTGATAAACTCTTATAACAAACATTAGTGTTTTCATAGTTGAAAACACATGTTTTGTACTACTTATCTAAGAATAAGATACTTTATGTTGTGTAAGACTCTTGCTTAGTTTATAATTGAGCCATATTAAAAGGATACCTAAACAAATACCAGTGTTTTATTTATGTCCAGTTCCTATAAGTATAACATAAGAACGCATAGTTCCTATAACATAAGAACAGATCAAATTTGACACAAGAATGTTTACGTCTCCTATCAAATTTTGATATCATAAGCAAAACGATCCCTTTGTATGTTATAGGAACCAGGCACAAGATACATTTATTTAAAATATTTTCTGTGGGGATAGATATTAAAAACCTTTCATATGGGCTTCCAGATACAATTAAATTCTTGTCTCTCATAGATCTACTGCGTTCGGCATATCAGACGCAAATTGACCATTATGTCACCTGATGATAAGTGATGATCCAATCTTAGGCGCCATCTCAACAAGCGTGAGTATTGTAGTAATTTACTTCACTCAATGCCACATTGATATTGCTTGTCGATATTGATTCATAGGGTTTGTTTTAAATTTCAAAAGCAAGGTGAGAATATTGTAGCGATACACTCACTCATGTTGATTGCGCTTTAGTTACGATGCTGTTTGACAAGGAGTAAAGCAAAAATTACTGCAGTGAGACTAGGTGCTGGGCAACCTATTTTAGATAAATCACAAAGTGCTGTGCTCAATGTCTTGTGAATAGGTGCTACCTTTTTTTCGCTCACCAGGTGGCATAACTGAGCAAAAGGGTACTGTCATTAGGGCCAGCTGTCGAGCAATAAAATGTTATAATGAAATGGCAAACTTTATGGTATGTCAGTGTTTGGTGAGTTTGGGATAGATCCATAATCAAATTAGAGTAAAGCAGTGTTAAAAAGCCAGAAGAACAACCAACATCAACTTTGACATTTCATGGTCCTTGTAGCACACTAGCCCCCATTGGCTGGCACTAAGTGATGACACAACAGATTTCAGCGAACCGCAAGATGTATGCAGCTCAAAGTTTTCCACCAGTGGTAATCTATTAACGCCATCTGGGGATCACTTGGGACAGGTTGGCTTTAAATATCTGGTACCTGATTTAAATGATGGTATGAGCTTAGGGGTGTTCAAGGATATAGATGCAAGCGGATGACACTATCCCCTAAGGTACTGAATGTAAATAAACCTGAATGTCCTTGTGCCCTAAGGGTCAGTTCACACCGTGACGCGATGCGACGCGCGCTGCATTGAGAGTCGCGCCGCGCGGCGCACCAAACGCGTGACGCCATCATATTATCTCAATGCAATTTGTATCGTATTGTGTAAGTTAATAAAGTTCAATTGTTTATCAAGCGGTCCAATTTGTGCAGCGTGACGCCGCGTGGCGCAGCCTGAAGCCGCCGAACTAACTCAATGAAATGTGTATCTTTTTGTATAGTAAATAAAGTTCTCTTCCTCTAATCTTTTAGAGGAAGAGAACTAAATACTAATAATAGTAATACTCTTGTATTACAACTCTTTTAATAAGTGCGCATCGCATCGCGGTGTGAGTCAACCCTAAGGCTACTCAAAAAAATGTAGCTACTTTAATTATGAGTAGAATTTTATCAAAAAATATTTTGTTGTTTAATCAAATCTATATTATTAATAATTTACACTAGTTCATTTACATTATTTGCTTATGATATTTTCTACAATATATTCTAAATGGAGAACCAACTCGGGACATCTGATCTGTTTTTGTTTTGATCTATGTACTTTTTGAAGGTATCTTTGGCATCATCTAAGGATTTTTGTGTTTCTTCATCATCATCCTTTTTGTTTTTGAATATATCAGGGAATTCAAACTTCTGATCTTTTGGCTGGAAATAAAGTAATATGCACATTATGGCACATCTGCTAATAGAAGCACAGGAATAGAATTTATTTTCAATGGATAAAATATTAACACTGATGGACAATGAACAGTAGTAGGAGGATAAAGAAGAATTACATTTTTACTGAAATATCTGACATAATGTAGACAAACTCGATAGGTTTTTTTGAAGATGTATTTCCTAAGTTGCACAATATGGGAGTACATACTGAGAAATAAACGAGAACAAAGCTGAATAGAGGGATATGAAGATTATAGATGCGTCTTCTTTCATTTTTAATTTGTATGCTTGGTGTTGACCCGGCATAATGGATGACAACTACCATGGCTGATTATTATTACATATTACGGATATGTCTGTAGATGTCATATCAAGTAAAAAATGCTATCGATGATAAAAAATCGGTCTTTGCTATGAACATTATTGGAATGACAGAGGAGAATTAAGGTTCTAGCACTTACCAGGGTGACATAGGCATATTTCACATCATCATCTTTAATAACGTAGCCTCTTCCAACATCTTTTCTAAATCTGCCGAGACATATCTTAGTCCGAACTTGTACGACAGGAACATTGTATATTTTCTCCAAATAGTTTTTCACATCAAACTTTGTCATTTCCATTGAACATTGAAAGTGCACGATGTTAGGGAGCTGCTTGGGTGGAGGACGAACCAGTTTCATCCAAAAATTAGGCAGAAACACCCTTAATTGAGGATTCCCTCTTTGGTAAATAGGATACCTATAATAAATTTAAGAGTATGGTAGGTATGTTATTGTGTACTTAAGTAGTAGTTTTTGATACACTAGACTTACCACCTAGTCGACATAGTAACTATTAAAATAGAAAATTGAATTTAGTTCTTGTGGAGACCACAATAATCACCAAAGATCAATCGTCTCGTCTACTCGTCTATCCACTAGTATCAAAATAAAATAACCTCAAAAGTTAATTTTTTTTATTAGTGACCACAGAGTACAGACAAATAACAACTAGGCAGCAACTAGGCCTGCGTTCACGACCTACGCTCGGAATTCAACCAAACGCTCTGTAAAATAACGAAACTCTTTCGAGTTTGTATGTAAATTATAGTTTGTATCTATTTTCTATTCTGCTGTCATTAGTCAGATGTCACAGTGTCATGTTTATTATTTTATGCTGATCAAAACCGTTATTCTAAAGGTTTTCTTATTTATCAATTTAATCAGCATAAAATTACATATATATCTCAATGGAGATGTTTCTACGTCCGGACAAATTTGATGTCGACCCATCCGATGGCCCTGCTGCAAAGGAATGGGAGCATTGGAGACGGACGTTTGAAAATTTCATAACTCTCGGCGGTAACAAGGAAAATGATGAAACAAAGCTTAATTTACTGATAAACCACTTGTCCGCTAAAATCTACTCATTTATTAGCGAGTGCTCTACGAGGCCGCCATCAACACACTGCAAAAAAATTATGTCAAGCTAGAGAAGGTCGTTGCAAACCGTAAATAGTTTCAATACCTAGGTATTGGTACAATACCGAAAACATGGTATTGGATGTCATAATAACTGGTTATCGGGCGAAGATATAAATATATAAATATTACAACAGGAAACATATTGTTTTACAAAAAACCACGGAATAGGGAAATACCTCGTCAAGCCAAAAACCAATCGGTACTTGTACACCTACGCACCTACACACGATCGCGTTATTTTAAAAACAGATTTTGTCACATTTCAAATACCGACCGCAATGCCGCAATAACCAGTTATTCAGAAAACCATGTTTGGGAAACCGGTATTGGTGTAAATACCTACAACTGGTTTCGGTATTGCAAAATGGCGTACCGACCCACCGCTATGTCAAGCCTAAGAATATTATCTATGCTAGGCACATGCTGGCTACAAGGAAGCAGCACAGGGAAGAAAATGATGCATATACAATGTGCAAGTTCTAAAGATGTTGGCCAAAGACTGTGAATTCAGCAAAGTGGATGCAGAGACATATAAAAGTGACTGTATCAGAGATGCGTTCATTGCTGGCATAAAATTAAATAAAATTCGACAACGATTGTTGGAAAACCTCTCACTTACGCTTGATCAAGCTTACAATCAGGCGTTGTCGTTAGAAATGGCTGAAATTAGTTCTCATAGTTTTGACGCTCCAAACTTAAGTGCTATCCCAACTTAACTTAACTTTACGACGATACTAAATATTTAAGGGTCAGGCAGTTATATATTGTAGCAACGACCCTAAAATTTCACAAAACAGCGTTGAATTGTGTAATTGCCAGGGCCGGACGCAATAAATGGGAACTACCAAGAGCTAAAACCCAATTGCGCCTTCGCTCATTCTCATACAGAGGTCCCTACTTATACCAACACATAGATAGGGCACTGGATATAGCACAATCTTCTCGCTACGTATGCAAACAGAAGCTTGTGTTGTGGCTTTCCAAAATGGACTACTTGGAAACAGAACAACACATAAAACACAAAACATAACACTGGGGGGCCTGTCTTTTCGACAGAATGTAACGCCGAGAGCATTGCAATCTGTCGAAAAACCAGGCCCCTACTATGTTAGTAAGTATAACAAACATCTAACAGCTAATATCTTAGTCAAAAATGTAAGCTCCGCCAAAACTAAAGTACTTATTTCTGTAATAGCACTGATTATTGACCACCGGTTTACACGTACATATTCACTTTAGCTATCTTCAGCTCAATAACCTTACAAAAATAAGCTCACACACACACACATACCAACACCCGGACATACTCTCTCTCACACACACACACACACCCACACACACACTCACTCACACACATTCCACACACACACACGCAATATGTATATATACATATTATCTAATTAAAACTTGGGTAAATATAAAAAAAATAAAAATAAAACATGAGTAGATAATAAGTAATTGATTCTAGATTGTATTGATTGTAAGTTATTTAAGATTAATTTTTTGAGCTTTTTAAGATTGCTAAGATTTACTAGCTTATGGTGTTTTTACGTGAAATACTGTGTCCAACAACACAGGTTTTTAACCTAGTGTGGAACTCAGAGCTCCATTAACATGTTTAGTTTTCTTTGGTAATAAACGTATTATGTATTTATTATTTATCCCATTTCAAGGCAACCATGACAATATTTCAGCAGCTACATCAAAAAAGAAGTGTTTTTTTTGCGGAGAGCCTATACACCTCAGAAAAGATTGCCCCCTGCTTCCAATGACATCTGTCAGATATGTAATAAAAAAGGACACTATGCTAATGTATGTCGAAGCAAGAAATATAACACTGCGGCTGCTGTCATGGAAGAAGACAAAATGAGTAACCACACAGCATGAATCATAGCAGCATCTTCAGATTCTCTAAAAAAAGCTACTGTAACAGCTTACATTAAAGGGATTTGCGGACAAGCACTTATTGATACTGGCAGTTCTATCAGCTTTATAGATAATGACTTCTTCAAACTTTGTCGATTAAAGAATAAGCATTGCAATCAAACTATATCGATGGCATCAACATCCTTGACGTCGCAAGTAGAAGGTTAAACTCTTACATCTGCTAAAATTGGAGATCATAACTACGAAGGTATCAATCTGCTCATCGTAAGAAACTTGTGTGCTGATCTCATTATAGGACATGATATTCTCGGACTGCATTCTTCACTGGACTTTTGGAGGTGCAAAGAAACCTATCAAAGTATGCAGTGTCGCTGCAGCGTCTGTGCCTACTGTGCCTTTATTTACAAACGTCACTCCTGATTGCAAGCCCATTGCAATAAAATCTAGAAGATACAGATGATGACAAGATATTTATACAAGAAGAGATAAACAAACTCTTAGCAGAAGGCATAATTGAAGAAAGTACATCACCTTGGAGAGCCCAAGTACTCATAACAAAGAATGCCAATCATAAGAAACGACTCGTGGTAGATTACTCCCGAACTATCAACAGGTATACTCAATTGGATGCATATCCGCTACCAAACATAGAGGAAATGGTTTCTCAAAATTCTAAATATCGTATATTTAGTGCAATAGATTTGCAAAGCGCCTACCACCAAGTCCCTATTTTACCAAACGATCGCCTCTATACAGCTTTTGAAGCTTTAGGTAACTTATATCAATTTTTACGCATACCTTACGGAGTCACTAAAGTAGTGTCAAGTTTTCAAAGAACTATTGACTGGGTTATACGAAGAGAACAACTAGAAGGGACATATGCTTACCTTGACGATATAAGTATCTGCGGCAAAAATCAGGTCGAACATAACGAAAATTTACAAAAGTTTTTGAGAGCAGCTGAAAAATACGGTCTGACCCTTAACAAGGAAAAAAGTAAGTTTTCGCAGAATTCTATTCAAATTTTAGGATATAACATAAAATATCACATAATCAAACCTGATAGTGACCGTCTACGGCCACTGATGGATATGCCTCCACCATCAGACTTGCCATCTTTGAGAAGGGCAATGGGTATGTTTGCCCATTATAGCAAATGGATCCCAAATTTCTCAGAAAGAATTTACGCTCTTGCGCATAGATATTCCCACTAATAGATGATATAATTTTAACATTTGATAAGCTTAAAACTGACATTGCAAAGGCTGCTATTCATGCTATCGACAATAATTCGCCTTTTACAGTAGAAACAGATGCTTCAAATCACTCTATTGCAGCAACTTTGTCACAAGCTGGACGACCTGTTGCATTTTTCGCAAGAATGTTGAACAATAGTAAACTCAACCACTCGGCTATTGAGAAAGAAGCCTACGCCATCGTGGAATCGCTACGAAAATGACGCTATTTTCTCATTGGTAAGCCATTTCGTCTCATTACTGATCAAAGATCGGTTTCATTCATGTTCGACAATAAACTGACAAGTAAAATTAAAAATGAAAAAATTCAACGTTGGCGTTTAGAGTTGGCTTGGCGCCTTTTAAGTATGATATTGTTTATCGCCCAGGGAAACAAAACGACGTTGCCGACGCACTTTCCCGAATTTGTGTAACGATACCAATGAGAATTGAAAAACTCAAATCTTTACATGAAGCACTATGTCACCCAGGAATCGTACGTATGAACCACTGGGTAAAATTAAAGAATTTGCCTTATTCCACCGAAGAAGTCAAGAGCGTGACTAATTCTTGCAGAATTTGCTCTGAAATAAAGCCAAAATTTTACAAGCCAGAGCAAGATCCCACTTTAATTAAAGCTCCGTCACCAATGGAGACTAAGCATAGACTTTAAAGGCACTGTACCTTCCAGCACAAGAAACAAATACATACTAACTGTGGTTGATGAATTTTCTCGTTTTCCATTTGCATTTCCATGTGCTGACATGAGTTCTACGACGGTCATCAAACGTCTAAATGAAATATTCATGTTATTTGGGCTACCATCCTACCTCCACTCAGACCGAGGAACTTCTTTTATGTCTGCGGAAGTCAAACAATTTTTAAATTCACGAGGAATTGCATCAAGCAGGACTACTCCCTACAATCTAGAGGAAATGGGCAAGTAGAACGATTCAACGGAACTCTCTGGAAAACAATACAACTAGCTCTCCGTTCAAACAACAAACCTATAGAAAATTGTGAACAGGTTCTTCCTCGAGCTTTGCATTCGATACGATCTCTGTTATGCACTGCTACGCACTGTACGCCCCATGAAAGAATGTTTACACATACCAGAAGATCGTCATATGGAGTGTCTATTCCGACTTGGTTAACAGAATCAGAAAACGTGCTCATGCGTAAATTTAATCGCTCAAACAAATATCAACCACTCGTTAAAGAAGTGACATTACTACATGTGAACCCGGACTACTCCTATGTTCGCCTAGCAGACGGGCGAGAATCTACGGTTTCGAATCGCCACTTAGCTCCTTTGGGACAAGATGGACAGATAGTCCAGGAAACCCCAGAGGTATTAGATGAGTCGAGGGAATCTTATGAAGATTACCATGATACAAACGATTCTGAAGATATTCAGGTAGATGAGGCGGAACAGACTGAGACTCAAGTTTCTGAGGAATCAAACCAAACAGAAATCGAAGAACAACGCAGATCAACAAGAGAAAGACAACTACCAAACCGCTATGAGGATTACATTCTGAATTAAACTTGAATATGGCTTAGTTCTTAGGCCGGAAGAATGTAAGATAACGAAACTCTTTCGAGTTTCTATGTAAATTATAGTTTGTATACCACAATAATAACCAAAGATCAATCGTCTCGTCTACTCGTCTATCCACTTAGTATTTATATTCTCTTTGATCTACTCATCAAATTTCAAAATAAAATAACCTCAAAAGTTAATTTTTTTTATTAGTGACCACAGAATACAGACAAATAACAACTAGGCAGCAACTAGGCCTGCGTTCACGACCTACGCTCGGAATTCAACCAAACGCTCTGTAATATAACGAAACTCTTTCGAGTTTGTATGTAATTTATAGTTTGTATCTATTTTCTATTCTGCTGTCATTAGTCAGATGTCACAGTGTCATTGTAATCCATCATCCTAGGTGTCATGTTTATTATTTTATGCTGATTAAAACCGTTATTCTAAAGGTTTTCTTATTTATCCCCGTTCACGACCTCAGAGCGTCGCACTCGGTTAGCGCAACTGTGTCATTCACGAAGTGAAGTGTCGCGGCGCGTAGTTCCGCTGGAGCGTAGTGCGATATACCTGATACACTTTCTTACAAAGAATATTTTGTCGCTATGTGTCGCGTCGCGCCGCTGCAGTGAAGTGTCACTTAGTGCGGTCTAGCCTTTATAGTTATGTATTTTTGTGTAAGTTGTGCACAAACGGGAAACGTTTAACGCGAAAAATTTAAAAATCTAGTTTACGGAATTTGGAAAAGTTGGTCTATTACTGGATAGTAAAATGGATCAGAATATATAAATTAAAGAAAAATTGAGATATATTACAATATTTACAATATACACATTTAAATTCAGAACATGATATCTTACACACACTAAAATCATATCTACAATTTTATAGTATAACAAACGATAAAATCGAAAAAAGTTCTATATAAATTATTGATTCATACAAGTACAAAGAAAAGCTTCGATGATTGAGATATCAGTGTGTCGTAAAAGGAGCTGGGTAACGTCAGGCCTGTCGCACTTCGCGCTGTAGCTATAAAACTACAAGTACTTCCGCGCACCCTCTCGGGTGCACCGGTGCATAAGTTCAGTCAGTTAAGTGTCACGCGCGCTCTCGATCGGCCGCGCGACTTGTACCTACTTCAATATTATATTCCTTGCTTACGATATTAACATACAAAAATATTATTCAGTATGGCTAAACAAAGGGCTACAAAGCATTGCGTAGCATACGTTTATACATACTTATACGTTTTTACATACTCATTTTCAATTGAACGTAGAACATTATTTTCTACCGACTTTCCAAACAGTGGAGGTTTATCCTACCTCGACATTAAACATGAATGTAGCACTTTAAATATACTCATTACATTTTTCTATCTTAAAGTATTCTGCTACCAATTAAAGGCTTCAATAAGTTATCTTATAACATTCAACCCTATAGGAGAGGCCGCGAGTTGACCGAGTTATTCAGACTCTCGCTGTGCGGACTTACGGTGCATTTCACTGTGCGCAACACGCGGTTCATTGTTACTATTAGTTGATACTGTGACGCAAATTCAAGGTCGCACTCGAGGCGTTAAGCGCATTTTGAACGTTACCGACGTTGTAACTAGGTTTAATCTCGCCTTTTTGTTCTCAGGGAGTGCAATTTCTGTACTTGTACTATTCGTTATTCTGTGGTACGGTCAAATTTGGAGCAAGCAGAAGATATATGGTCCAGATCTCCATAGTCAAATCTACAAAAACTTGGTAAATAAATAATGGAGAAAGGGTTAGTATTTCTGACTTTGAGTATTCTTTCTGGCTGAATACTCAAAGATTTCTGATGAGTAAGGCAGCACCGCTGTACCCATCTGATCTGATCATCCCTTAAAGAAAAAAAATCGCGAATTTTTAAAGCGGAGCCTGTTCAGGGACCAGGTCTCCGAGAGAGAAAATAAACAAGTGTTGTACTTGTTTATTACATAAATGATTTAACTTTTTTAGGAACCACTTCCACTTGAAGGCTGCCATTTTTAATGGCTTTGTGTACATTAAACATTTCTATTATCGGGGCAACGTTGGTCGGTATATTTATTTTAGACTGTGTCAGGGTTTCTACCAGAATCTGAATGATATCTGTAGTTGACATCGTGGAAGGATCGTAATTTTTTGTATTTAACGCACATCCATTTTGTGGGGACGGCATATTATTATACTCATTAATGATCTTATTGTGGGCCACTTGGTCGAAGCCTTTAGTTAGTTTAGGTGCGGTACGTCGGGAATTAAAAACTGTTTTTCTGTAAGTGGTACAAGGTGTTTTAGGTGTATTGTTTGTTATGTAAGAAGATGGATGAGCGGTTTGAGTGTACTGGGACAGAATTTACTATATCAGCATAAGATTTAACGACAGGAGGAAGTAATTTAGCTGCTTCACTATAAGAAATACATTTTTCAAACATAGCAATTTTAATGTTTTTCTATCTATTAAACTCTGGGCATGTTTTACTAATGCGTAAAAACAGCATGACGCATTATCTTCATCACCATCACAAGTGTCACCTGAGTGATCGTTTCCGCACTTATAGCATCTAGGTTGAGCACGGCATTGCATTTTTGTGTGACCAAAGCAGCAATATTTAAAACATTGGATAGTCGGGTAAGTGTACAAATCAACTGGTAAAGAATTGTAGCAAATGAAAATTCTTTTGGGGAGAACTTGGCCATCAAAAGTAATAACTATTGTTTGTGTAGGCTTCCAAATCGGTGAACCATCGACTATGGTTTTGAAATTAATTCGCCTCTAACACAAGTACTATATATAGTTACGGCCTTACTAATAAAAAAAATCCTATACATCTGTTAAACTATTGTACTGTTACACAATGATTAAGCGCTAAACACCTGTCATTCCATTGTTTGACTAATAAACGTTGAATAGGCGGTGGATATTTACACAGACATTAAACACTTTTTTCTTTTTCATCTGGCAACTTTTGTCATTTCGTTTAGAAACAGTTTTCATCTAAACAAGTTAACATTATATTGTTTTATAATAAAGCTCACTAATTATTAGTATTCCAACTAAAATGTTGTTTTAGGAATGCAATATTAATCAAACCATGTTGGTTTTTTTAAATTTCTGTCCAAAATACTTTGATCTAATGAAACATATTTTCTGTGGAATAGCGTAGGAGACTAACAAAAACTTTCAGAACGAAACAATGAAACTGAGTGAGACTGGTTAGGTTAGTTTAGTGTCACGTCACTGTCATGTCATTTCACAACAAAGAAATTGGCGGAATTCTAAAGTTAGGAACAAGAAAATAATATAAAGTTATCTAATTAAAAGTTATAATTACACACAGTATTAAAGGTTATTAATTCATCTGTGAAGTTTATAAAAAAATATAATAATGGAAGATGTAGGAAGCGGTAGCAAGAAACGAAAACGAAATCCTAATTGGGATGATGCAGAGAAGGTAAATCACTATTATTTTTATATTACATACTTCTTTTCATAGTTTTACCGTATTGTTTGTTTAGATTTTGAGTATTTTGTTCATTTTTGTTTCAGACTCTTCTCAGAGCTTGTTTGAAAGATAATTTGGATACAATAGAGAACAAGTGTGTCGACACAAACACAAACAACATTAAAAAAGTAGCATGGCAAAAAGTGTGCCAAAGGTAAAAATGTTTTTGATTAGGATGAACCAACAACATGATTGTAGATAATTAAATACGAAATTACTATGATTGATATTAAATGCTTACGTTTTTTTATAATCAGCTTTAATGAACTGAATACAAAGCAGAGAACTTTAGCTGAAATTAAACAACAGTGGCGCACTCTTAAAATAGATGCTAAAAAGAGCTACTCAAGTTTTAAAAAGACTCTTAACCAAACTGGAGGAGGCGAACCACCACCAAGTTTGGACCAAAATACTATTGATATTTTAGAAACGTTGCCATTGGAGTTTGAGGAAGGTGTCAACAAATTTGACTGTGATAATATTACTCATGTAAGTGAGCAATGTCACCATTTGATTATGATAGCTGTTGTTGTAAGTAATTATGTAAATTGACATCTGTTTTGTTATTAAATATATAACAATATTCCATTACAGAATTCAATAATAACAAAAAAAAAAGGCCACAGATGGTATTATCAATTTAGAGAACATGCAAGATAAAGATTTTATCGTTGATCAGGTAAGGTCATGCATGCTATAGTTTATTATTTAATGTACCCATACAGTACTATAGACATAGCTTTCTTTACCGCAGAAACCCTTTGCGCACTGCTCCACTACCACAGGCACCTACTGAGTAGTGCCCTAGGTCTACAGTAGTTTATTGTCAGTTGTGAAGCAATATGTTGCTCATTAATTGTTATCTATACTGATATTATAAAAAGAACATTAGCTTAACTGTTCTCTAGACCCCAACCGATTTAAACCAATTTGACATCAATATAGTTGATGATCTATCATATGAAACTAGCTGTGCCCCGTTGCTTCACCCGCCTTTTAAAGTATCCCATGGCCTGATTCATTAATAAGTACTGCCTATCTCTGTGCAAAATTTAAGCTTAATCGGTCTAGCCATTTGACCGTGAAGAAGTCCCAAACAAACAAATATACAAACTGAGTTGCGCATATTGGTGTTGATAATTATGTGGTCGAAGATGGTGAACACGCTAGGCCTAGAATTGACTCCCGAGAGCTGTGCTGCTGGACACCGTACGGTTATGGTGGCAGATTTCTTTCTTGATGGTGGTAAGCTACTTATGGTAGCTAGTGAGGCAGAACATCGATTTAATAATCCCACTACCTGTGTACGAACACATATGATTCATGAATGCACATAGAAACTTGAGAAAATCAATTGGTATATAGCTAGGATTATAAACAGCAAGACCGTCTCTAGCTAGAGGTCAAGCAATCCTTTACGCCAACGGGCCGTCCAATATATAGCACATTTTCAAAACCGCACATATAAACTGCGTTATTCATTACAAACACTATGAAAAACAAAGTTGATGGCGAAAATAATAGTGGTATTTTTTGTACGATCTTACAAAATATTGTAATGTCGTACGGAACCCTACGAGTGCGAGTCAGACTTGCACTTGGCCAGTTTATTTTTTGTATGTATGCTATGCGATTACTCCGTTAATTGTGAACCGATTCAAATGTTTATTTTTTCTAATCTGTAGGGTTTATTTTTAAGGTGGTCCCATTGTAATTTCATTGAAATCTGATAAGTATCTCTAGAGATATGATGATAAACGACTCAAACTTGCTACTAAAATAGACTCGCGATGTGTGGAAGTCAGTTGTTTTAGTTTTAAACTATCTTAATTTAAATACATTATTAATGAAATATACTATTTTTCATTTCAGGAGATGAAAGTGACATTAAATAATAGGAAAGAAAGAGATACGGCACTCATTACAATTTTATTTGAGGAACATGAACTTAAAATGGAACACATGGATAAAGCAGATGCACGGGCGCAAGAAGAACATGTCTTACGAATTAATCAATTCAAATTACAGAATGAGCTGCTTGAAAAACAATTATTAAAATATGATGAATAAAAAGTACATTAATTCTATGTGAAACTTATTTTTTTTAGGGCTCCGTAGTCCTGACAAGGAACCCTTATAGTTTCGTCATAACCGTCTGTCTGTCTGTCTGTCCGAGGTTTTGCTACGAGACCGTTAATACTAGAATGCTGTGATTTAGTAGGGGTATGTATGTAAATTACGCCGTATCGTTAAATACGTCTTTCAAAATGACTTAAGCGTTGCTAATACCATTTTTTAGGGTTCCGTACCCAAGGGTAAAACGGGACCCTGACGGACTAACGGTACTCTCCCTGAAGATTCTAGAATCATGTGTGCTGCCCCTCCATCGTGCTACAATATCTCTTATTTTTAAAGATGCATCGCATTGTAATAAAAAATTTTGTTAATAAAAATATAAACGTTACTGGTTGTAACATGAAGGTTATAGAGTATAAAAAGCTAAAAACTAATGTTAGGTAGACAGTATTTATGAATATCGAGCGCCCTTGTTCTACCAAGATCTAAAACTTACCAGGATAAATCAGCGGTGTCATTGAGACTTTTAATCTCGGACCGGGGGACAGGCAAATGATAACACGGTTTGGGATTGTATGACAAATTTTAATACTTCAAAACGTCCCTTACCTCCAGAATGAGATACACATTATTTAGTTAAAGCCGGAATACTATGTCTAAACATTTGACTATAAATACCATTCGGTTTTCGTTACTTTTTAGGTCAATTTATTTTACATTTTACTACTGAAATTTGGTTATTGTCTTTCTTGCATCTTGCGAATATGAAATTAAAATTTTAAGGGTAATAAAAAGAGTTATAATGAAATTTGCTTAGCTGCAGCGTCCGGGGGCGTCTGAGCACACCGTTCAAAATAGACGACGACATCTAGCGTCGCTCAAACAGCTCAAAACTACGACGACATCCAAACGTGGTGCGTCGAACAAACATCTCAAAATAACGACGTCATCCCGCGTCGCACAAACAGTTGGCGACACCCATAGTCGCCCAAACAGTAGACTACAGTCGTCCAAACAGCTCAAACAGCTCAAACCGCGCAAACGGCGCCGAAGGCTGTAACCAAAAATCCGATTGTAAAGTATATGTCGCCATGAAGGATGACGCGAAACATTTTAGGTTATCAAAAATTGACTCACCGCAAAATCACGACGTTGTCGCATACTAGGACACTATATGTACGCCAATTAGCGTCGCATTCGTTATTTAAAAGAAGGATTCATCTGGTTGAATCAGATTTAAATAATTTACCAAAAATGAGCCCTTTGTATGCCTAGGGGCAAGAAAGAAAAGTGACGTCTCCGATCGAGAAGTGACAGATGTCAAAGTCATTTTTTTTTTGAAAGATTGTCCATAGGATATTGAATGATCCACAGACCAAGTAATAACTCGATTATTTAAAATCGACTAAAAATGGCTAAATACGAAAATGTTCTAAATTATTTAAAACCAAAAGGTAATTTTGTCAGTCTTAGAAGCTGAAATGTGCTTCCAAACGAAAAATATGTAACGAGTCGAAATACCTCGTTACAGTACATACCTTCCCAAAAAAAAATAAAAGAATGAAACTTCTTTTATTTTTGAGAAGAACTCCCAAAAAATTCCTAACAAAAACTTATTCAAAAAAATTAATAAACAGAAAATATTCCGCCACCAAAATATGAAATTTATTCAAACTAAAAGAAGACACTAATAAAGCATAACATTAAATCAGTTAAGCTTCTAGCCACTGACTAAGTTGCTCTAGAAAAACAAGTTATAAAAACTTTCTAACTAAGTGAAAAACAATGTAAAGGTTTACCAAAACTAATCCATCAATATGACTCAATCCTAAAATCCATCACAAATTAATTATACTCAAGAGTGGATAAGCACCATAGCCTCCATCTACCTATCTGTATTACAAACCAAATAAATATTTCTGAAATATTTAACAAAAGTGTAGATAAGCACCATCGCCTCTATCTTTTATAATCTCAGAACGATTCTAACTAAATTAAAAGGTAATAACAAAGGTTATCTATATTGTAGTACGGTTAAGCATTAGCTGCCGACTTTAGATAATTATTCACTGCAAACGATTCAGTGAACAAGTTTTCAATGAAAAAGTTGACCAACAAGTTCAAATTATTCTCATAAAAATAGAGAACCAAAAATAATAAGTAGTGACCGGCTCAACTCTACCGACTTTCCGAACACTAACAAATTAATAAAAGGGTTTGTCAAAAAGACCAAAAATTGTATATTGTGACCGGCTCAACACCACCGACATTCCGTGCACAAAAACAAGTTAACAAAAGTTTGTTGGGAAAACAACAAAGTTGTATTGTGACCGGCTCAACACCACCGACTTTCCGTTCACAATATCTAAAGTTTCCAACGCTTGAACCAAAAATGTCAAAGCGAGGAAAAAATGAAGAGTAAAAAATTACCCAAAAAGGTTAACTGAGACAAAAGCTCAAAAAGAGTCAAATCCGAGAGGCAAATCCGGGTAAAAATTATATAGAGCTCTAAGTGTCAAATCCGAGGCTTAGGTCTAAAACAAACACAAACTAAATAATCTAAATAATATATAACATGCTTCACAAAGACTGAAACACATCTATATTAAAAATGTATTTACACTATGTGCAGGCTATTTGAAAAGTGGAAAGCTTTTCATAGCAATCTAAAACAATATTTATACTAGAAAAGTGGAAAACTTCTCAAAGTATCTAAAAGAATTGAATACTTGAAAAGTGAAAAGCTTTTCAAAGTAACCAAAATAATAAAATATACAAAAATATACATAAGATCTTTTGATGCCAAGAAAATTTCTAAAAGAAAATATAATCGTTAGATGTAGCTTTTGAAGTTGGGTAAAAGTTCAAAAGTAGGATAAAAGTATCAAAAATAGAATAAAATTACCAAAAATAGACCTAAGTTAGGTTTAGTATATTTAAAGTTGTATTTCAATAAAGTGTTGGTTTTCCTTGCAGGCAATCATCTTTCACGTTGAGCATCCTCTTCCATACATCAAATCTCATTCTTCCACAAACAATGCTCCACCCAAACAGAGTATCAAAACAAATCTAAATAAAGTGTTAAATCCAAAAATGAAAATTTTAATATTTAATTATATCTTTAACATGATAACGTCCAGTACTTGTTTTATTAAATTCCTTTAGTACATAAACGTTAGGAGAAATTCTCTCTACAATTTCACATTTAATAAACTTAGGTGCTAATTTAGCCGAAAAATATGCAGGTGCATTTGACTGTACAAAACTTCTACGCCAAACTACATCACCGACATCAAAAGAAATGACTTTTCTTCCCCTATTATAATAAAGAGCATTACGCTTATAAGCTTTCAAAAGATAAGCTTGAACTTTAACAAAAACTTCACTAAGTGAATTTAAAGAGTGAGCATAAGTATCTCTAGTACCAAGCTCAAGTTGATCTAAGTTATCAAAAGAGTTACTAAAACGGTGCAAAGATGCATCAAAAATAAGTTCTCTACCGAACATCAAAAAGTTAGGAGTGTACTCTGTAGCAAGATTTACACTACTATTTAAAGCTAATTGGACATGAGGCAAAAACCTTGACCAAGTTCGATGATCATTTTTAACAAAACAAGAAATACATGTTTCTATTGTCTTATTATATCTTTCTACTGGATTATTCTGTGGAGTGTATAGTGCATTATAAAATATTTTAGTAATGTTGAAATTTTTTAAGAAATCTACAAAATGTTTAGATATAAATTGGGGTCCGTTGTCGGCCACTAAAATTTTAGGTACACCAAATTTAAGAAATATTTCTTTTTCAAAGATTTTACAAATTACTTTAGAAGTAGCATTTATCATAGGAAATATCCAACAATATTTAGTAAAAACATCTACAATTGAAAGAATGAATCTATGTCCAGAATAAGATTTAGGTAAAATCCCAATAATATCAACGGATAACATTACCATAGGTTGATCAACTTTCTTAGGGTTAACCATCTTACCAGCAGGAGCAGAAGTTGAATGTTTATAAGCTTTACAAATGTCGCAAGAAGAAATATATCTTTGAACGTCTCCGAACATTCCTTTCCAATAATAATGTTGTTTTATTTTATTAAGAGTTTTATGTATTGCAAAGTGTCCAGAATTAATATCATCATGATTAGAACGAATAGTATCTAAAACATGTTCTTTAGGTATAACAATTTTCCAATTCAAACGACTATTAGGGTCAAATTTATTTTTACAGTAACGATATAAAGTATTATCTTCTACTCGAAGGTTTTTCATTCTAGAAGGGTATTTTTGACAATTTATAAAGACTTTTCTATACCAAGGGTCTTCTATATCTTCATCTGGTGAGACAATATTTATAGCGGAAACTAATATTGAAGTTATATTGATTCTAGATAAAGCGTCAGGAACTTGATGTAAAGATCCTTTTTTATGAACAATATCAAAAGTAAATTGAGAAATACGTGCAGCCCATCGAGCTAAGCGTCCACTAGGGTTATTAAGTTTTAAAAGCCACTTAAGACTAGCATGATCTGTCACGACTGTGAATTTCATTCCTTCGACATAAGGTCTAAAATGTTCAATTGAATCTAAAACTGCCAAAAGTTCACGTTCAGTGGTACTATAATTTCTTTCACATTTATTTAAAGATCTTGAATAATAAGCAATTGGATGTTGTTCATTATTTTCGTCTTCTTGACTCAGAACACTACCAATTCCTACAGAACTAGCATCGCAATGTAAAAAGAAAGGTTTTTCAAAATCAGGACACTGTAAAACAGGTGTAGTTATTAAGGCATTTTTTAAATTAATGAAGGCTTCTTCAGCTTCTTCATTCCAAACAAAAGTATGTTTTATCTTATTGTTGTTTCTCAGAAGGAGTTAAATGAACTGTAGAAGTAACAGCGTTCACTTGAATTTTATTATTGTGAACATATTCAATATTTTTCCACAAGTCTTTAGCTAAGTTAAATTTCAACCAAAAATCAAATCCCAATATAATAGGTGGATCAAAAGAGGGTATTATTAAAAATTCTACAAATTTACAAACATTGTCAACGGTAACCGGTAATCGCATAGAACCGATAACTTTTCTTGATGAACCGTCAGCAGTACAAGCGGAGGCATCAATAGGTTTAATTTGAAATCCTAGTTTAGAAAAATGCAAGTGTTGGTTATTACCTAAAACACAGCTATTTGAACCACTATCTAGCAATCCAGAAAAAGTTTCATTATAAATGGTAAATTTTAAAAATGGTCTAGTATCGTTTTGTTTAGTAAAAAGTATAGGAGCTGCTTTATGAACAGAAAAAAATGTTTTTAAATAGTCAAGCCATTCTGAAAATTCTCTTTTACACGTATCATCATTAGGTTTATAATTGGATATCGGAGCACCTGAAGTTTTTTTAAAAACTTGGGCCCGATGCCTTACAAGTTTTTTGAATTATTATTATTTTTAATATTGTCAGAATGACAAGTATCACAGTTCTTTGTCAAAACGCCTCGTTTATGACATTTAAAGCACACAGGTCCAAGAATCTCTGTACACTCTTTATAAGTGTGGTCAGTCGACTTACACTTCAAACAAGAAAGTTTGGTTTCAACCGCATGAAAGTTTTGTTTAATTTCCTTTACAGGTTTTCGGTTAACTAAAATCTCTAATTCCTTACTAATTCGGATAAACTGTTCAATAGTGTCTATTGATTTTCCAAATAAAAACGGTGTGTAAATAGGTAACATGTTGTGTTTAATTATAGTTATCAAAACATTCTCAAAAATTGGTTTAGCTAATCTGCTAGACATATCTAAAATCTCAGTAATGAAATCAGGAAGTGACTCATTACTCCGTTGTTTGCGAGTTCTCATTTCATACTCCAAATGATAATCAAATTCAGGTTTGTCGAATCTGTTCAACAATTCAGTTTTAAGTGTTGTCCACGAAGAAACCCTAATTCGAATACTACGGAACCATTTCGTTGCTGTTCCAGTGAGCAGATCAGAAAAAGAACCGACTAAAAAGTTTTCATCAAAGTTTTTATACAAAAAATATTCCTCAACCGAAGTGATAAAGTCTCTAACACAAGTTTTCCCATCAAAAGATATCTTACTACGCTTCAAATCAGGAAGTTTATTTGTTGAAGGCAAATGCTTTTTCAATTGTTCATTGAGTTGAACATTCATCGAGTTAAACGAAGGTAAAGGTGTAAAATTATGCAAGCTACTATGACCAAGGTTAGGTAAGAAAGGGTCAACAGCCTCTGTTGTATTCTGCATAACTAAATTATCCAACGCCGGATTAGAAATAACATCCCTAGAAGTACCAGGTAAATTCTCTTCCAACAAGGGTGGAAATTGAACCTGTTTGTCAGTCATGATGAATAATCAAAAATATTAAAGAAACAAAGACAAACAACCAACTAAAAATTCAAAGAATAGTTAAAACTCATCAAAGTTTATAAGATTTTTTGTTAAAAACCGGTTTAAGTTATTATGTTTTAAAGTTTATGTTAATATTTAATAATGTTCAAAAGTATTTAAAGAAATTTGAATGTACAAAGAAACATTCAAATTGTGAAGTATGTAAGATGCAAAAAAGATTCACAATTTATCTTAATTTTCAAGATTATTAACAACGGCTAAGGTTATATCTATTTGTGAAAAGTAAAATCAATAAACTAGTTAATAATTATGTTAATAAGCTAGTATTTTCTAATATGAATGTAGCTTAATGCTTCTCAACAGTAAACAAACGTTATAACTTTATATAAGACAAAGTCATATCAATTCAAACAAAAACTTAGCACTTTCAATGTGGTCAAGGTCAGTTCCTTACAAAATGTAAACAACGCATATCTCAAATGTTATTATATAGTAAGTACACACTTAGATTAGTCTATCCAGTATATAAGACATATAAAGAACATTGTATGTTAATTAGTTTTGTTAAAATACAAAAAAGTTGTACACAAAGTTACAATTCTGTTTTCAAAGTACAAAAACTGTAAAAATGCTAAAAAAATAACACAAAAATTGCACTAAATTGTGACAAGAAAAACAAAAATAAGATGCAAGAAAGATTATATATGTGGAGGTAACTCCGGTCCCTGTTCTCGCGCTAATTGTAATAAAAAATTTTGTTAATAAAAATATAAACGTTACTGGTTGTAACATGAAGGTTATAGAGTATAAAAAGCTAAAAACTAATGTTAGGTAGACAGTATTTATGAATATCGAGCGCCCTTGTTCTACCAAGATCTAAAACTTACCAGGATAAATCAGCGGTGTCATTGAGACTTTTAATCTCGGACCGGGGGACAGGCAAATGATAACACGGTTTGGGATTGTATGACAAATTTTAATACTTCAAAACGTCCCTTACCTCCAGAATGAGATACACATTATTTAGTTAAAGCCGGAATACTATGTCTAAACATTTGACTATAAATACCATTCGGTTTTCGTTACTTTTTAGGTCAATTTATTTTACATTTTACTACTGAAATTTGGTTATTGTCTTTCTTGCATCTTGCGAATATGAAATTAAAATTTTAAGGGTAATAAAAAGAGTTATAATGAAATTTGCTTAGCTGCAGCGTCCGGGGGCGTCTGAGCACACCGTTCAAAATAGACGACGACATCTAGCGTCGCTCAAACAGCTCAAAACTACGACGACATCCAAACGTGGTGCGTCGAACAAACATCTCAAAATAACGACGTCATCCCGCGTCGCACAAACAGTTGGCGACACCCATAGTCGCCCAAACAGTAGACTACAGTCGTCCAAACAGCTCAAACAGCTCAAACCGCGCAAACGGCGCCGAAGGCTGTAACCAAAAATCCGATTGTAAAGTATATGTCGCCATGAAGGATGACGCGAAACATTTTAGGTTATCAAAAATTGACTCACCGCAAAATCACGACGTTGTCGCATACTAGGACACTATATGTACGCCAATTAGCGTCGCATTCGTTATTTAAAAGAAGGATTCATCTGGTTGAATCAGATTTAAATAATTTACCAAAAATGAGCCCTTTGTATGCCTAGGGGCAAGAAAGAAAAGTGACGTCTCCGATCGAGAAGTGACAGATGTCAAAGTCATTTTTTTTTTGAAAGATTGTCCATAGGATATTGAATGATCCACAGACCAAGTAATAACTCGATTATTTAAAATCGACTAAAAATGGCTAAATACGAAAATGTTCTAAATTATTTAAAACCAAAAGGTAATTTTGTCAGTCTTAGAAGCTGAAATGTGCTTCCAAACGAAAAATATGTAACGAGTCGAAATACCTCGTTACAGCATATTACTTGTACATTAACCGAATAATAGCCTTTTCTATTGACATAATATTGTCCTGATTGGCCGCCAACCTTTTT
The DNA here is from genome assembly GCA_954871355.1 of Cabera pusaria. Lineage (NCBI taxonomy): Eukaryota > Metazoa > Arthropoda > Insecta > Lepidoptera > Geometridae > Cabera > Cabera pusaria. The sequence goes on from OX940899.1 coordinate 8,033,082, forward strand.
TATTTTTATATGCGTGCAGTCAATTGCCCCGATAGTGTTTCTAAAACCACATATTCTGCGAAATCCTGCCACGACTTCCTCTTGTTCCTCCAAGCCATTGGGCATAAAAATGAAAAGATTAGCCTTGCTGGCTAAAGCTAACGCTACCCGACGGCAGATGTTAGTTACGGATTGCTGGCTTACACCATGAAGGTCCGCAGCGTCATCTTGGACTTCTTGGCGTGCCCAAATCCGTAACGCTGTTAAGACCTGAAGCTCTGCAGGAATCCCTCCTCCTCTTGTATCCTGAATTATTTCATCTTCGATTAACTCTACAATTTTTTTCACGTAGCTTTTCGAAAACCTGTATTTATATTTAAAATCTTTATCGTCCAAAAGAAATGGATCTGCACGGTCTTTATAATGTTTTCGATTTCTTTGATTTCCCTCCTCTATGTCCCATTGGTCAAATATGTCGAAATAATTTATGTAATCCATTTTAATCAAACAAAAGGCTGGTCACTTCTGCCGTAGAACCGATAACTGTTCGGGAAGACGGGTTCTAGAGTGGAGACCACGTCTCGGCAAACGTAGTGTAGGACGCCCTCCAGCTAGATGGAGCGATGGTATTTGCAAGCTGGCTGGCAGCGGCTGGAAACAAAGAGCTGAAGTTCGAGCTCAGTGGCGTGCCGACAGAGATAGGCTGATGATGATGATGATGTTTTAATCGAAAACAAAAACTCAAAAATAACATGTAGGTACAAGCGACTACGAATACAAACGATCACAAAAATCTAAATCACAGCAGCAGAGCGAGCAGCGCAATTCCAATCAACGTTTTTCATAGAATTCAGAAGACACAGATTCAGTAATAGTTACTACGTCTAAACATCATTTCGATCAGCTGACAATAAAAAAGTCCGCCATCTTGATCTGTATACATTCGCTAAACTAGGGTCCCCGGCTGTTTAGGGAATGAATAGTTTCAATTGATAATGTCACATCTGTATACCTACTCTACCCAACGCTTACGTCAAAAATATTTTTATTGGTCAGCTTTTGTGGTATACAACGTGTATACATTGTGGAAAAAACTTTATTAGTAAGGCCGTAAATGTTTTCCATCACTTCTTCAGGTGATCGAACCACTCTGATGGAACACCACGAACGACAACCATTCGAGTCATATTGAATGAAGGAATAAACGCTTTGAATTTATTGGATGCCAAACGATTACCACAGTAAATACATATTACTAGCTAAAAATGAGTTAGCATCGTTTAGGTCGGTAAATGCAAGCGAAATCCTATTCCTACCAATCCTTTTAACAGATCCATTCACGATGTTCTTAAAGGCATTGCGTTTGAGGAACTATCCAAAGGAGATCGGGTGGAGAGTGGAACCGTCATCAGGCGAATTTGTTTCTTTTTGGACATGTATTACAAACGGAGCGCTGTCATTGGACTGGTAAATTGAACGTGCTACAGGTGTATACACTTGAAGACCTGTACCATTGCTAGGTATCGGCACCCGTATCACGAAACCCATTGAAATGAAGGAATGAACTGAATGACGGGGACGGTGCTATACAGCCTACATAGCTGCTTCCCCGTCATTTCGTTCATTCCTTCATTTCAATGGGTTTCGTGATCAGCCCCCGGGATAGATGATAGTAAATCATTTTCCTGGGAAGTATAAGTAACTACATTAGTTTCGCTATCACTACAGCGACATCCCATTTTACCATGGATAGCTTGCGAATGTTTCCTTTTCTTTTTGTTACAATTTTTACATATTTTATGTAAGTAGCTCCTTTTACGACCAGTACGTTGAGTATAAGACCCATCAGTTTCCATGCCCGATTCAGTAGATACCGCGTTTGTGGTGGGGATTCTAACAAAATTAATAGCCGGAGGGACAGTGCCCCCCAGATCCATCAAGTCGGGCGGCTCGTTCATTTCAAAAAAATATATAAAATTTACCTAGTCCGATAATTAAATAATTCTATATTTACATTTATTGTCAAATCCTTTTACTACTTAGCTACTATATCTTTATATTGCACGCCCGAAATGGGAAAACTGTTGCTACTCTAATTTAAGTTTAAGACCTTGTATATACACAGTTATTGCAATAAATTTATCTTTATCTTTATCTAAAACTATATACTTAAAATATAATTTAAACACTCATTAACAATACAAACAGGTAATTGTAGCTTAACTGATCCTTTTTACTACTTAAAACAAATAATAAAAAAAAACAACTTGGAAAAAATACTCCCGCCAAATTCGACATTTCCTGCGCTTTTTTTTAACATTATCTAAATACACTAATCGTGTAGAGCTGTGTATAACAAAAAAAAGACCATAGACAACAACGGTCAAATCTGAAATGTCATTGTCAAGTTTATGTTGTCCGGACTGTCAGGTGCAGAAACGGTACGTCATTTTTCTGATTCTGTCTTCTGATTTACATTCTGTCAGATTTCAGAAAGATGGCGGTGGCACTGTCACCCGATCAAGAGTTGGTGAGAAATTTATTATTTTATTCTATAATTACAGTTTTATAACTAAATGTATCAGGTTAACAGCCTTAGTTTGTGCAGTGTTGACTTATATTTGGCATTTTTAAGTCTGTTTAAGATGTAAAAACTGTAAAGGATGTGGCCCATAACTCGCGTCGTTTACCATGTCATCAATGTTTGTTTTGATTTCTTGAATGAAGTATTGTAGCTCTACAAGCTTATCCTGTGCGAGAAATTAACATTTACTTCGTCGGAGCTATACATTCCGAATAGCATGTTTATGAATATCTGGCTACATTTGTAACTAAGTAGGTATATCCAAGAGCAATATCTAACGTCCGGTTTCTATGAAGCTAAATCGAGTTCTCGGAGTTGAAACTGGCTGTGTTTTATGCCCCTCCTATTTCCGTTATTAGTTTTTGCAGATACACTTGTTGTCATTGTCTTATATGTGTTATTATTTTTCCTAAGGGTAGCTATAAAAAGTATTAAATACTAGAAGTGCCCCGCGGCTTCGCCCGCCTTAAAAAGTTCTTTTGTTTACTTAAAACTTTTCTTTTGTAAAATCGTTTCTTATCATTAAATACAACAAATAAGAATTAGCCAAATCGGTTCACCTGTTTTCATGTTATCGCGTGACTAAGACAATTCGGGATTCATATTTATAAAAACCAAAAACCCAAATTTTCAGAGTTACCTACCCCATTTCAAAATATCCTACAACACATATTTTATCTCATCTTTTTCGCCATACAAACTTTGAATCCCCGTCTCATCCCCTTCAGGGGTGAATTTTGGAAAATAATTTCTCAGAGGCAACTAACTTCTTAATAACAATCTAAATTTTAGAGTTGAACGTATATACTTATTTTTTTACTGGAGCACTTGTATGAAGTTTCGAAAAGAAAATACTATCTAATCTTGTTTCTCCATACAAACTTTGAACCCCCGTTTCATCCCCTTAAGGGGTGAATTTTGGAAAATCCTTTCTTAGTGCACCCCTACGTACTAAGACAAATATACCCTCCAAATTTCAAGTCTCTACGACCAGCGGTTTAGGCTGTGCGTTGTCTGTCAGTCAGTCAGTATGTCAGGACAAAGATTCTTATAGTATTAGATTTACAGTTTTCAGATATTTTCCTATATAAGTGCTTCAAAACCTTGCTTCTTGCCAAATTTCATGATTCAAGGCCAATGGGAAATACCCTATGAGTTTTATTTCCCTTTTGATTGAAGCTGCAATATATGCAAAAAAATACTATATAAACAGTCATATGTTTTGATCTCTTTGACTTATAAGTTCCATATTTTCACAGCTGAAAGACACCATAGACCAGAGTATTAAATTTAAGTTTCAACTTGATACCTTTACGAGTCTTGAGAAAAAGTATTGACAGATGGACAGACAGACAGACAGACGGACAACAAAATGATCCTATTTAACCGACTTCACAAAAACTTCCTCAAGTTCTCAATTTGTGTCTATTTTATGTTACCTCAGAATTCTGTCAGATCTTCACCCATTTGAAAAAATATTTTTGTTTGAGAAATTATGCCTTCCATTAGCTCCCATTCAAATTTTATCAAGATTGATAATAATCTCCGGAGATATGGACATAAACGTCGAAAACTCAAATTCGATGCATTTGTATACTTTGATGACATGATGCTACTGGCTAATTTGACTATCGTGGCATGTGAAGTCGGTTTTTTCGTTTTGTACAATCATAAATTATTCCTTTTGAAGTACAGATCCCGAAAACGTTAATGATTATATATGATAAGTTACTATAATACTGAAGTATTTAACATTAAATTAAGATTATTGGCAATATGTTTATAGACAAAACCTACTATAGGCTCTGTGAGCTGTAGGTGCAGACCTGAAAAAAAAAGTTCTGTGATATAAGGGTAACAAAAAGTCAAAAGATTTTTTATTTAAACTTTGAAATGTAATTTCTTTTTACATTTTCAACCCTATATATTAGCCATTTTGAAGAATTACCAAAAACTGAATCTATGTAAGAATTCCATATAATTCAACCTGCTAACAAATTTTCACGAGAATCGATTGAAAAATACAACCTGTAGAGGAGAACACCTGGACAGCGGACATTTTTTTTGTTTTTAATTCTTATAGGGTAGCGTTTGACCACTATCTCACCTGTTGGTAAGTAATGATGCTGTCGAAGATGGTAAGCACGCTAGAATGGGAACTGGCTCTCAAAACACGAAAGTATTTTTGTCCAAGCTGTAATAAAGAAGCTTCGCTCTTGTTTGGTCAACTGTTACTTATATTGATGTCTTGTTAGGGTTCCGTAGTCCTGACAAGGAACCCTTATAGTTTCGTCATGTACGTCTGTCTGTCTGTCCGAGGTTTTGCTAAGAGACCGTTAATACTAGAAAGCTGTAATTTTGTGGGAGTATGTATATAAATTACGTCGACAAAGTGCTGAAATAAAATTTTGAAAACTATTTTTTTTACGGTAGCTCCCCTATATTAGAAGTGGGGATGAATTTTTTTTCATCGTCTACCCCATCGTGTGGGATATCGTTGAATACGTCTTTTAAAATGACTTAAGGGTTGCTAATACCATTTTTCGATTGAATGCTCCATTTACGAAATATTAAACTTTAAAGTGCAAATTTTTGTTCCAGTAGGGCGTCCCCCCCCCCTCTAAAAGCTAAACTGCTGGCTTGAAGAAAAATCTGCGAAAATTCGTGATAATAGCGCATTTCATGAACTTTAAAAGAAAATTATAGCGGTTAAGATAACTTTATTAGTTTAGCAGTAATAGTTGTTGAACTTGGGTGTTGGATAATTTTGTACCAAATACAAAATCCTTAGAATTAATCCTTTAAAGTGACAAAGACGGAGTACCTAGTTGCTTGTTTATAACGGGTAAAGACTTGCATTGAACAACAGACTACTACGGAACCCTACACTGCGCGTGGCCCGACACGCACTTGGCCGGTTATTTTTTATTTAATACAGTAATGTTGAGTAACATTGAGAAATTGAAGAAAAACGTTAATTGCTGTATCCTGCACAAATTAATTCTGCATTTGCATTTTCTGTATTATTAACCTGTTTACTGGCTAAACACTAGACTATATTATGATACAAAAAAGTCTGATTGTTGTCAAAATTATTGGGCAAGAGTACATGGCTTGCTGTATAGCGGTTCAAAAGTCTGAAACTAAAGGTTTTTTTATGGTTCCGTAGCCGAATGGCAAAAAACGGAACCCTTATAGATTCGCCATGTCTGTCTTTCTGTCTGTCTGTCTGTCTGTCTGTCTGTCTGTCTGTCTGTCCGTCCGTATGTCACAGCCATTTTATTCCGAAACTGTTAGGACTACAGAATTGAAACTTGGTAGGTTCATATCATATATTCCATAACTATGATTTTTCGTAACTACAAAATTAACTTTGTTTTTCATAGTGTTTGTATGAAAAACAAAGTTATCTTTGCGGTCGCCATATCTCTAAAACTGCTGACTGTATCTCGTTCAAACCAATTTTCGTTGTTAGTTTTTATTGAGATCATATATATATCTCATCATATATTTTTTTTAGATTTTTTACTCCCATACTTCAAAAGTTAGAGGGGGGGGACACACATTTTACCACTTTAGACGCGCCTATCTTTCAAATGATTGAGTTTGAGAAAAAATGATTTTAGAAACCTCAATATCATTTTTGAAGACCTATCCATAGACCCCACACGTATAGGTTTGAAGAATATTTTTTTTTTGTTTCAGTTCCATGTATGGGATGCCCCCCCTTAAGCTTTTATTTTTTTTATTTTTATATAAAAATCGGAAAGCGGTTCACAGAATACATCTACCTACCAAGTTTCAATTCTGTAGTCCTAACAGTTTTGGAATAAAATGGCTGTGACATACGGACGGACAGACAGACAGACATGACGAATCTATAAGGGTTCCGTTTTTTGCCATTCGGCTACGGAACCCTAAAAAGTACAATCCTATTGCTAATACCCACAGTCATACAATGACACCTCATTGTGTGGTAATTAAATACATTCTTAGTATTTTGTAAGAATTTGTAAACTGCAGTAACTCGATACGTAATGGAGGCGTAATAGTTTCCGTAAACAGTGATACTATATAATAGTTCAGAATGTTTAGATTTAATCGTATACGCCGCGCTGATGTATTATAGTACTTACGCGATATTTTTTTAGAGGCCGGTAAAGAACGAAATAATCTACGCCTAATTACGATTTTTAATACGCTTTTATTAGCTTCAGACGTATGTATGTTTGTATGTTAGTATGTAACGGAATCTTTGAACATGATTTTAACCCCCTTCAAAACGTCGGATTAACTCGAAATTTGGCATACTTATTAAGGACTGATGACATTAAATAAATAAAAAAAAAATCGACAAAAAAATGAAAAATAAATAATAGTTAAAAAAAACTAAAAAAATACGCTTTTATAGAAAATCCAACTAAAAAATAGAAAATAAATTTGAATTAAAAATAGTGTAAGAAAAAATGATTTTAGTGTAAAAAAAGCGTGGGGTGCTTTTCAGGATATTATCAAAATAACCCTTCTAGTCATATCTGTTCATAAGTTATTTAAAAAAAAAAAAAAAAAAAACCGACTTTATAACCACAAAAAGGCACTCAAAAGCGAAAAATAATTTACTTAAAATTATTATAAGCGTTACCCACTTCTCTATTTGAAGTCGGTGCCAGCCAAGTCTAATAGGTAGTAGATAGATAATACCTACATGTATCTACCTACTTACTAACCTACATGTACCTACTTACTACTACTACATACATAGTATCTATCTAATATCCAATAGACTTGGCTGGCACCGACTTCAAATAGAGAAGTGGGTAACGCTTATAATATTTTTAAGTAAATTATTTTTCGCTTTTGAGTGCCTTTTTGTGGTTATGAAGTCGGTTTTATTTTTTTTGAAAAATAACTAATTTTACCCTTTTTAGTGCAAAAAAAGTTTTAATGAAATTACATGCATCTATTAAATTTCGTGTCTGGGCCGTTATACACTGACGGATATATACTTTTAGAAAATTTCAAGTATGTACCTATAACGGTTAAGAAGATACAGATCTGTAAAGTGCGCACATATAGACACACGGACGGACGGACGAACAGACAACAAAGTCTCAGAAAGTGTTCATTTGGTAGCCTAAAAACTAAAAAAATTGACTTTAAATGACGCGCTAAAGTGAAAATATTCACTATAATAATGATGTCATCAAGGTATCAAAGGACAATGTCCAAAATGGCCCTGTACAATTAAAGCATCTGACACACACGATAATTAATTGTCTATTTTATTACAATAATTCCAAATACTTTTATAACACGGACTAGTTGTATTCCAAAATGAAAATTAAAAAGTATTATTTGCGATTATTAACATTAATTGCCGCCATATGGCCAACAGAGTACTGAATCACTCTACTACGTTATAAGAGGCACTTCCCTATATTGTGGATACCCGAATTATGAAAGCACTGTGTAGCCAACCTAACAACGGAAAGTATTATTTACGTAGTAACAATTATATAATATGTGGTTTTATGGTTATAATTTTTTTTGCTGTGGTGATTGGTACAAAGTACGTTCATAATTCTGAGTTATTTAATTATGTATGCAGTGTCGCGGGACTGAAATGGCCGCCATCTTCGCCAAATGTCATGTCATGTCAAAAAATATTAGGTATGTTTAAAAAAGTTTGCACCCTAACAAGACTTTGCCCGGTAGAACATTCCTGTGAAGACAAATTATTTATATTTATATATAATTATTTATTATAATTATTAATATATAATTATTTATTGAGGGCCCGGTGGCGTAATTGGGAGAACGGTCGGCTTTGATGCCGTGGTACCGAGTTCAAGCCGCCGTGCACCAATGAATTTTTCTATCGAAAAATATATGTGCGCTTCTCACAGTGGCCCTTCGGTGAAGGAAAACATCGTTAAGAAACCAATAACCCCCGCATGGTGGTAGAACATATCTAGTGTCCGCCTGGCCAGCTACCACCCTCAAGTCAGAAAATCTGTCGCCAAACATCTAATGTGTTCCGGCAGCTATCCTTGAGATCCAGTTCCCATTCTAGTCCACTTCTCTATCTTCGACCGCATCATCACTTAGCAACAGGTGAGATAGTGGTCAAACGCTTGCCTATAAGATATAAAAAAAAATTATCCCCACCTTTATTTCTATCTCGCTCACAGTTACCGTAAGAATATCTTATATGCAATAGCAACCTCCATTGTGTATAATCTTCTTGGGACTCTTCTACTAAAACTAGTACATTCTGCTATGTTTGAGGTATTTATCTCCATATCTCTAGTGATACTAATCAGATCTCGATAAAATTAAAATGGGACCACCTCGGAAACGTATCCTACCTATTAAAAAAAGAATCATTTGAATCCGTTCACAATTGATGGAGAAATCGCGTAACATACACACAAAAAAAAACAACATACAGACGAATTGAGAACCTCCTTTTTTGTGAAGTCGGTTAATAAAATATTTGGAACTATTGATACCATGCACCCCACGCTTTTTTTTACAATAAAATCATTTTTTCTTACACTATTTTAAATTCAAATTTATTTTCTATTTTTTAGTTGGATTTTCTATAAAAGCGTATTTTTTAAGTTTTTTTTAATTATTATTTATTCTTAACTAATCTATAACGAACATCGCTCTAATATATGTTATTTTAATTGATGGCAACGTAGCTCTACAAAAGCTCTTTTGCCACACAGTCCGATCTTCTTAAAATAACTCTGTCTGTCTGTCTGTCTGTCTGTCTGTGTCACTTTCACGCCAAAAACACTGACCCGATTTAAATGAAATTTGGTACACAGATAGTCTAGAGCCTGAGAACGGACACAGGCTACTTTTTAATGCGAAAAAAGGGTTGTAAGGTGTTGAAAGGGGGGATAAAAAGTTGTATAGAAGTATCGTCATTTTAAGAGCTAGAAGCTTGAAACTTATTTTTTAGGCTGTTGATTCGATATAAATAAATATGACATTCAAAGTTTGTAAAAGTTGTACCCTCAAGGGTGTAAAATAACAATAGGGGATGAAAGTTTGTATGGAAATATGTAAGGTTTATGTGAATGTTCAACTGAACTGATTTAAATGGAAATTGGTACACAGATAGTCTAGAGCCTGAGAACGGACATAGGCTACTTTTTTATGCGAAAAAAGGGTTGTAAGGGGTTGAAAGGGGGGATAAAAAGTTGTATGGAAGTATCGTCATTTTAAGACCTAGAAGCTTAAAACTTATTTTTTAGGCTGTTGATTCGATATAAATATATATTACACTCAAAGTTTGTGATGGGGAAGAGGGAGGGGAGGGGGATGGGAGGGGGAAGTGAGGGAAATGGGGAGGGGGAAGTGAGGGAAAGGGGGGGAGGGGAAGTGAGGGGAAAGGGGAGGGGAGGGAGTAGTGGGGGGAAAGGGGAGGGGAGGGGGAAGTGGGGGTAAGGAGAGGGGAAGGGGAAGTGGGGGGAAGGAGAGAAGGGAATGGGAGGGGAAGTGGGAGGAGATGGGAGTGAGGGGAGGGGGAGTGGAGTGGGGGGAAGAGAGAGGAGGGGTGAGGGGCAGGGAGAGGGGGAGGAGGGATTAGCGCGGCGTGGTACGGTGCGGTGAAGGTGGGATACGCATGTGCCTTATTTGTAAAATAATTAGCCTAAATAATTAAGATAGTTTAAAAACTAAAACAACCGACTTTAATGCCCCGCGAGTCAATTTCAGTAGCAAGTTTGAGACGTTTATCGTCATATCTCTGGAGATACTTATCAGATCTCGATGAAATTACAATGGAACTAACTCGAAAACGTACCCTACCGATTACAAAAAGAATCATTCGAATCGGTTCACAATTGACAGAGTAATCGCGTAAAACACACACAAAAAAAGAAAAAAAACATACAGACGAATTGAGAACCTCCTTCTTATTGACACACACAAACAAAGACACTATTCCACGCGGACGAAGTCGCGGCCACAGCTAGTAACCATTATAATCTATCTTCTGTTTTTCTTTATTTTTCTCTGGGGTTAATAAATCATATCTAATTGCGTTCAAGGACTTAGTAACAGCGCAATTATCTTAGTAAGCCATGGTTTACATTGCTCCTCGCGCAATCGCCGTGAGAATTGATTAAAAGAGGAAATTATCGCAATAAACCAAGGGTTAAGTGTGATTGATAGAGAGACCGGACGCGCCAACTCCGCCCGATATGATTGAGAGCTACACGCCTTTGTTGTGCACGGAGTCTAAACATCAGATTCCGGCAACAGTTCAATGATTTGAAAGCTTCCGATGCATTTATAATAAGTGTAAGAAACGAGCTTCAAAATCAACAACAGCATGCTTATATTCTATTTATAACAAATACTATACCTAAGCTTGTACTATTATTTATTCTGTGACCTAAGCAGGATTTATTAGACCGTACCTCTACCCTTCTTCCACTTGTCACATTTATCAGCTAAATGGGCCGATTTAAGTAATAGAATTATGTTACCCACTACCTAATCTGTAGGATTTTTGCGAACATAAAATGGAGATGTCATGTCATTTCAAGAATTTATTACACTGATTTCCGCAAATGTCTGCAAAAGCGTTTCAAACGTTCAAGTTCTTGAATTATTTATAGTTATATTTTTATAGTTTAAAAATTTAACGGGATATCCATTGGCTATAAAAGTCACATCGTAAATCCTAACTAATACAATAGTTATAAAATTAAATGACTGATGTAGTTCCGAAACATCTGAATAACGGAAATTATAACAAAATACTTCATGTTCGTTTTCCCTTACACTAAATAATGATGTCATATTTTTAAGTATGTTCAAGACCCGTAAAATGCGTAGTAACTAACCGTGAATCTGATCGCTTTATTCGTTCCCCGTGTAACGCGAGAAGTATCATTTTCTGGGAAGGTGGTCCGTTTTCATTGTAAAGTAATTCGAGGGCCTTTTCACGGGTCGTGGCAAACTGCGACAATGTGCTCACGCAGGCGTGTCTCTTGACCGCTACGTATACATCAGTAGGTACTTACCTAAACTCTATTAACAATAATAATTGCTAATAATAGTAAAGGTTTCTAAAAGATCCAGCTTTTTGCAGGACAAACATGCCTCTCTTTGCCTTAACTGTCCCTTACATCAAATATTTTTCCATAAACCAAGTAGGTAGAAGGTCGTAGAAAATAAAGCTCAGATTAAGTCTACCTATAGTTGTGGAACATTGAAAAGGCGTTATAAAACTAGCTTTACTTTTTAAGTATGTTCATATCCGTAACGGAGTCCTCTCGTCTCTCAGGCGTTTCTCGTCCTCCGTCAGTCTTGTTTGCAGGATCCCGCATTTGATTTCCAGCACTGACGCGGCCGCGGTGTCGATGACACTACCCGCATACTCGCAAATACATGTTTCGTCGTTCACATCTTCTCTTTTGTTTGAACATTATTCTCATCGCATTATGACTCACGATTCATTGCCAAACATAATCAGTACCAACGCGTGATCACTTCGGTGCTGTAACAAGCTAACATGTTTACATCAGTAGGAACATTCTGTTGAATCAATGCTTACTTGGTGAACGTTGGCGTTTGCGTGATGGTTGGCATTAGTAGACGTGTTTCTATAATATTACGTTTTGTTTTCATGCTATCGGAGGCTCGCTCAGGTGTGTGCTCCAGGAAATATTATTCTTAGAACTAATATAGCGGATAGGGTCATGTCATGTCGCGCTGTTGTCGGTATGCTTCGCAGAAAATGTAATTTGATGATGTCACTGCTTACGATCTATCACTATGATATCCTCTTACAGTTAATTTCACTATATTTTTATTAGATCTAAAAGGAAGATTGCAAATCTTGAAAATTACCACAAATAGCTATCTCCGTGAAACCATAACAAAGAAGGTAAAAGTTTGTCGGGCGAGTGCCATCAAAAGAAATCGCGAGTAAAAGCTAGGATTTTTCTACGAAGTTTTATCCAGGTCAGGTTTGCTTTCAAATTAACCTTATTTTGAATCCCTGGAAATTTCGCCATGATGTCGTCTGCCTGTTCTGAGTTTTAAAGCGAGATTGAAATTAGAATTTATTAGATTCGCCAGCCAGTCGTCGACGCGGGGTGAATTAGGTTACACGAGTTGAGTAGGTAGATGGGAATCAAAGAAGTGATGCGATTTAAGTTTACAGTTTATAGGTTGCTAGGTTTGTAATGGTAGAGGTTTCGGCTAGGCCGGATGCATGGAATGGCGAGCTGTGCTTAATGGTTTTCCTCGGGCTGTCAGTAACTCGTCGATACCGCCCTGGTGCGATCGTGCGTGCGATCGCCGAACGCACTTCGTAATTTGATTTTCGTACGATACCTGTATAAAAGATCGCGAACAAATTGGTCTTAATGAATAAAGTTTTCTTTTGATATAACAAGTGAAATGAGTTCCCACTGTAATTTTAAATGGTTTTAAATACTTGTGTACTGTCACAACAAGGAAAAATTACTAACTATACGGACACTCAGTAACGTACTATTCATATCTATTTTTAACCGACTTCACAATAAAGGAGGATGGTCTCAAGTCGCCTGTATTTTTTTAATGTTTGTTACTTCAAAACTACGTCATTACTTAACGAATTTGTAAAATTCATTTTTTGTTTAAGAGAGTATGCTTCCCGTTTGGTCCCTTTGTAATTTTATCGAGATCTGATAAGTATCTCCATATATAGATATGGAGATAAACATCTCAAACTTAGTATTTAAAATGAGTAGTGCTGCATTTGAAGTCGGTTCTTTTCGTTTTGTAATTATTTTAATTTAGTAATGTTTATAGATGCAACTCATTTAAAGTTAATTTTTGTAAATGGTACATTGTACCTTAGTATGTAGTATTTTATAAACCTAAATAATCGGCAAAAAACTTTATAAATGAATTTTCAATCAACTTACCCTTACAATTTCCATATACAAATAGTTCACATAGATACCTACTAAATAAGAAAAAGTTATTGCGGGTTATGTAAACAAATTGTATCAATCCTCATATCAATCGAATCTCGAATAATGTTTACCTAATATTTTGTAGTGAGAATAATAAAAGTAAATATGTTAGACAAGATAAGATATAAAAACATGGTAGTCCTGATTTCTGCCGTATCGGATGTGGTGCGTGCCCGGGCATAGTAATACGGCGGTGTAGCCCACAGCGGCCGTCCTGCAGGAAATACATCCCGGAAGAATTACCCCTCGCGCCCGCACCTCGGCTTATTTGCATCCGTGTACATATGCCTGCAGCACTCGAGCTTCTCCTCGCTCCCTGCGCCACTTTGTGTGACCATGCCCCGAGTCCCCGACGCCCGTCACTAGTTACCGCTCATTACAATTTCACCTCCGATAAAAAACTACGCGAGTACTATTAAAGCTTGTGAATTCTGAGAGCGTTTGCTTTTCTGACTTCGCGACTTTCTATAGCTCCCTGTAACTCGCAAATTCCTGTGAACAATCAGGCGAGAGTTTAATTAATGTAATAGGTACAAATATCCAAGTAAAGCATTAGGCACATCTGTTTGCACGAGTAGATCCGAATTGTAACTAAACGGCTTGGAAAGCAATTTGCAAAATGTTGCCGCTGCTGTTAGTGTAATCCCATAAAATAGCAGGCTTATCTAAGTTACAAAACGTTACTGAGTCGATAGTTTGGTTGGTCCGTGAACATCACGTTCTAAGGTCTACGATCGGGTGTAAGTTTAAATATTTGGGCTTCAGACCGTCGGCTGTCCTCGGGCAGATCTCGGTTCAATTACGATGATGAAAGTGTGACGGACTCGTGAAATTGACTGCGATTTACTAATATAACAATCCGTGCGTGGATGAGTGACCGTCGATTTCCCACCATGGAAAGAGAGTTCGTTTTGAAGCTGGAGTTCGTCTTTTTCCGCCGCCTGCTGAAATTTCTTCGGGTAATAACAATCTATAGATACCGAGCTTATGGAGCCGGTTTTAGATTTTTCTTTATCTAATGTAGTCTATATTTATTTATTTATTTACTATACTTTAAATATAACATGAAAGATACTTAAACCTAAAGCGTTATAAATACTTACAATAAAAAACAATTATACTTATATCTATTTACATAAATTATATCTACGAAAAATAGAATTATAAATCAAAACATTAGAAGTTTGAGAAGTATGATCGGAGTGACTCTGATGGATAAGTTGGAGAACAGCGTGATAAGGGAATGTTGTGGTGTGGTAGAAGATGTAGTGACAAAGATAGAGAAAGGGATGCTTAGATGGTTTGGACATCTAGAGAGGATGGATGAAGAAAGATTGACGAAACAGATTTATGAGACGAGTGTGAATTGGCCAGTTGGTAGCGGCCGACCTAGACGAACGTATCACGACCAGACCGGAGACGTTTTAAAAAAAGGCCAAGTCAAAAGTACCTATAACCGGCGAGCATGTATGAAGGCGCTCATGAAAGTGGAAGAAGCGAAGGAGGTATGTCAGGATCGTAGCATGTGGAAAGAAGTAGTCTCTGCCTACCCCAACGGGAAAAAGGCGTGATTGTATGTATGTATGTAAAAAACAATAACAGAATAATATATATAATTACCACATGAGTAAAGAAGTAATTACAGAGTAACTCTTTCGCTGTATTGGCGACAAATTCTTTGAAATGAAATGAAATATTTATTCACCTTAAATAGAGTACAATTTAGATGGTATAACAAGAATAATAAGATCCTTCTATTCAGCTCTTGAGTGAGCATGTGAAATGTAGCACTATTAATTTGCAATCATAATAATTTATAATCTATATATCTATATGTCAACATTTAATTTAAATACAATATTATTTCATTTTTATAATAAATTTGCACTTTGCACCGCTATCCATCTGTCCGTCAAGACGTCAGTCTGAGGAAATACGGTGACAAGCTCATTTAGAGGCCTCTGTGTTCTTACTATGGGGGAGTTCTGGCGAGCTGAGCTATAAAAACATCTAAGAATATTCTCGAGTGTCTCTGGCCGTCTGCGACACCAACTACGAAGGTTCAGGTATCTACAGACAGGCGACTTCATAATATGTGCAAAACCTTTTGTGATACGAAATGGAAATCATATTTTTCGACTCCTAAATATCTTGAGACGTAAGGAATAATACCAGTTTATGATTGGATGATTCCATTGAGCAGTTTCAAGCCGCTCTCAGATGTTTCCCAATGTTACCGTGCACGCAAAATATACTTATCTACGTATGATCGGTAATCAAGTGTGAAAGCAATTTTCCTCAGCTGAGCAAAGAAAAGCGAAACAGGGTCGATAGTCGGCGCGCTCGCTTCGGCATATAATTGTTATGAAATTATGAATTAATTGTAACGTGACAATTAATTATCGTGCAAGAAGTCAGCTTCTTGAGAAAGTGCCGAGGTTTTGTTCCCAGGGTGACTAAACTTATTGTGTCATCGCTCGTGCTCGGCATCTAATAAAAACCCGATATATTTGTTTTGTTGAAAGATTGGGGGCTTACAATTTGCAATAAAATGCTGCGATAATAAATTACTAGCAATTTATCTGAATTACAGCTTTATTTTAGGAGTCCTGAAGTCTTTGTGTCTTGTTTCTTTATTTCACTCGGTACAGCACTCTGTAAAGTTTGAGCGTGGTACGCGGCGTAAAGATAAAACAGTACGTTAATCCAGGACGATACCTCTCGTATTACGGGTTTATTGTTTGTAACTGTTGATGCAGTCAGATTATATTAGAAGAAAAACTCTTATAAAGTAGTTTAGACAAACATTATTTGTAACAAATTGGTTTTATCACTGCTGATGACAAATATCTCAGTTGCAGCAGGAAATGTAAACAAAAAGTCAAAGTTCACTGTTGACGATATCAATTTGTTGATCATATACTGGAATGTCAAGTCTCGCATTTTAAATCAAAGTCATAAACTTTGCTATAAAATGTTTGACATGATATACCAGTATTAACCGAAAAAGGTAAACTGCAGAACAACTACGGCTTTATAGTAGGCCATCAGATCTTCTCTCGAAAGAACCCTCTTTTGCTGTATCGAACTGTAAAGCCCAGTCAATGACGACTAATTTAGTACTAGCATTTTGCAAAACATTCCAATGTAACTCCTCTATCTCATTAGTTACTTTTAATCTTCTTTACTGTCTTCACTATCTTAAGAGTCAGCGTCGTCGTGCATAACAATACTAATATTACTGAGCTATTATCTGTCAAATGCTAGCGACCCGTAGGTACATCAAGCTTCTTAAATATCGCTGGCTGAATTTGAGAGCGTTTGGAATGCGGGGGAATTTATTTTATCTAGGTAGGTTGACTAGACTATCCCAGATTCTTTAAATGTCTGACTAACGATGTTTCATGTTACTTCCAGGCTACAAAGACGTTCCTAGAGACGTTAAGCGAGAACGGTGCGACGTGCGTGTCTCGTGCGACTGCCATCAAGTTCCTGCTCGCGCGCAAGTTTGACGTGTCCCGCGCGCATGCGCTCTGGCGTCAGCACGAAGCGACGCGCCGCAGAGAAGGACTCACCAAGTTCAAGCCGTTCGAAGACCCCCTCAAGACTGAATTGGAGACTGGGAAGTTTACTATATTGGTGGGTATTGAGTTTCGTACTAATGTTTGGTCATTGATGAATCACATCGGAAGGATTGACTCGTCAAACCTTTCTCATTCCAGATCCTCTAGATCTTCATCACTCATCATCAGCCTTATTAACTCTGCAGGGCTAGCATGGCAAGGGGACTATTTTATCTTTCCACCTATCCGTGTTTTGTTTGGTGGAGAAGGCAAATTATAAGTAAAGTTTTTCTACAATTATAAAAGCCCACTGACTTTTAATCAATTCTTTTTTTAAGTTTTTTAATAAGAAACCTAAAAATCAAAACTCGGGGTTAAACTTCACCAAGCGTTTAAATTGTTGTGTTGATCTCCTGTCAGTGGCGAAAAACAGGGAAATAATTTTGTCTTTCCCCCGGGGATAAGGCCATGCTAGCCCTGCTGGGACTCAATCGTGTTTAATCTCTCATAAAAAATACTGTGTAAGAGAGGAAAGTACGTGCGCGTTTCACGTTATTTGCAATCGTTACCAACGCGCAACGTTCATTCTGAAGCAATCTGAACAAAAGTATTAATTACAGTTTATTGGGGGTACATCAATCAACCGTGCTAATTATAAAGTTAGGCTCTAGTATATATGACGTAATAGAGCGCAAAAAGTAAATACTAGTTCCATTGTGAAACAATGACAAATGTGGTGCGTTCCAATCGCAACTTTGAGGCACTACCACAATTTCTAAAATATATTTACTAATAAAAACATATTATATATTACATACAGAGATTTTTTTTAAAATTTTAAATTATGCTGCGGCCTAAGATGGAATTGTGTTTATCTGGAAATGAAAGACTCTCTAAACGGGGCGCTGAACAACTGATTTTGAACCGACTTCCAAAAAGAAGGAGGTTCACAATTCTTTTTTTTTTTTTGTTTCTTTTTTTGTGTGTATGTTACGCGATTACTTCGTCAATTCTGAACCGATTTGAATGATTCTTTTTGTAATCGGTAGGGTACGTTTCCGACGTAGTCCCATTATAATTTCATCGTGATCTGATAAGTATCTCCAGAGATATGACGATAAACGTCTCAAACTTGCTACTGAAATTGACTTTACTACTACTACTACTACTACTACTACTTGCTACTTAATTATAGCCCAATCCATTGATAGAAACTATCACAACCCATCTTTCATATTTGCTAGCACCGGACATCAAGCCGGAGCTCGGCGAACCCAATCAATACAGTAAACATAATTAAATTTGAACTCTTAGTAACTTCGCGTTTATAATATTACTAGCGACCCGCCCCGGCTTCGCACGGTGATCTATCATACTTATAAACCTTCATCTTGAATCACTATGTATTGCTGAAAAATGCATTAAAATCCTTTGCGCAGTTTAAAAGATCTAAGCGTACAGAC
The DNA here is from genome assembly GCA_954871355.1 of Cabera pusaria. Lineage (NCBI taxonomy): Eukaryota > Metazoa > Arthropoda > Insecta > Lepidoptera > Geometridae > Cabera > Cabera pusaria. The sequence goes on from OX940899.1 coordinate 8,051,665, forward strand.
AATGAGAGCGACTTTTGTTTTACACTATGTAAATTTTAGTTTAGTATTTAGGTAAAAAATGTGTATTGTCTAAATTGTTTAAAAAAATTTAAAAGATCTGACATTAAAATAACAATAATAATATGAGAAGGATAAAACTATACAATCACTAGTATGAGAGAGCGAGACCGACAACTTTTGTTTTTATCCTTCTCGCGTATGCGATTTTATTGTTTGCCTCCAGCTCTGCCTCCAGCTCTGCCTCCAGCTCTAGCGACGCCCATTGGCTTTCACCCGGTGTCATGTATAACCCGACTAAATTACGTTGTTCATTTTATCTTATAGCTGGCATATGTATCACGTGTTAATCATTTTAGTCGGGTTATATCACTATATCTATTTCATCGTATACGCTAATGTCTTCTCCATTTAATTTTTCCCTCCACGGTCCAAATAATAGCATAGCATCCAATTTGAAATTATTTTGGCATTACGTTTATATGGACAGACATCTCCTACGACTTATCTTATGATCTCTTAGTAGGTCCCTTGATAGTCCTGATACCATTGTCACTCGGCTGCGTTTTTGCGGTTGATAATTACTAGGTATGTGAAACTGTTTAGTTACACGTTTTGTTAGGTATCTAACATGACTTATTATCTGACTATGACTTGACTAATCAAGGGGAAAAGTGTTCCTAAGCTTCATATTTATAGTTTCAAATTTCAATGTATTGGTAAAAGGAAATTACCAGCTTTGTATTATTTTATTATTTGTCCGGCTATAATTCACGTACCTTTAGTCGAATTTTCTCGACCTAAGTTTCGAGCGAGTCAGTCGCTCTTCCTCGGGAGTGAGGTCACGCGGTGAACATCGCGATCTCACCGCGTGATTATCTATTGAAGATTATAATCACTCTTATAAAGTGAATCATCAATTGTTTTGTTTATCTCTTAACATTTTATGGTGCTAAAAGTATGGTTCTAAGTATTTCATATCAATAACAGGATACAGTGTACACCGTGGAAGTCACGTAGATAAAAAATCAACAGGAAAATTATGCCTTAGCCAAAATAAACTTGGCATTATTTTAATGGGATGACACAGTGCCTATTTGAGCTGGCAGAAATAATACCCCCGTATTCAAAACCAACACTATGGGGTTTCAGTGCCCGCGTGCCCATAGTTTCATGATCAACCTATACATAATTAAATATTATGTTTCTTTGAAGGGTTTCACACTTTATATTTTTGTAAATTGTTAAACACAATCCAAAATTTCATCGTACCGACGGGACTTGAACCCGCAACCTCCGGAATGACATGTTCCGGTGCTTTGCCAATTAAGCCACGGTGCGAAGTATCGTTACGACGAAATTAGTGGATTGCATTTTGTTAACCCAATTATGCATTGGTGGCGCCATCTATGACTACTTATTACGTAAGTTAATCATTCGGAAGAAATCATTACAGTTTTCAAATCCGACGAGAGATGTTGCACTGCGTAAATCAAATATTATTATGTTTCTTTGAAGTGTTTCACACTTTATATTTTTTGTAAATTGTTAAACACAATCCAAAATTTCATCGTACCGACGGGACTTGAACCCGCAACCTCCGGAATGACATGTTCCGGTGCTTTTCCAATTAAGCCACGGTGCGAAGTATCGTTACGACGAAATTAGTGGATTGCATTTTGTTAACCCAATTATGCATTGGTGGCGCCATCTATGACTACTTATTACGTAAGTTAATCATTCGGAAGAAATCATTTCAGTTTTCAAATCCGACGAGAGATGTTGCACTGCGTAAATCAAATATTATGTTTCTTTGAAGTGTTTCACACTTTATATTTTTGTAAATTGTTAAACACAATCCAAAATTTCATCGTACCGACGGGATTTGAACCCGCAACCTCCTGCATTTGGAAGCATTGACCTGATGCTGGGACATCTCCTGGACTCTACAGAATACTCAAATCCTCACCAACTTACAGCACAGAATCTAAATGACGTGTTTAGAGTTAGTGGAACGCTTTTAATGAAAAGATTATTTATAGATCAGTCGGGGTGGTTTAAAATATTATATTATTATATAGGTATATAGATCATTATTATTTTATACAATAGATCATATTGTTATACTATATTGACTTCAACTTGATTGTGATCGGTGAGGATCTACAGAATAGCTAAGCTTTTATTAATATTTTCGTAGTAACTATGAACTAATCTATGTTACAATATATAATGTTACAGGACAACCTCGCCGTTCGCCTGACGGTAAGCGATGACGTCTACCTATTACAGATATAGTGACATGCAAAATTCTGGACAGCTATAATTTTGCATTTCACTGCATTGGGCGGGCCTATTACCTCGTGTGATAAAGATGTTAAGTCTCACATGCCATGTAATCTATACTAATATTATAAAGAGAGAACATTTGTATTTTTGTATGTTTGTAAAGATTTGGCTCAAAAACTACTGGACCGATTTCAAAAAAATCTTTTACTTATATATAGAATAGACTTTCGAAATGAAAATAGGCTATATATTATCCCGTTTCAATCAAAGGTACATTCGTGGAGACCTAATTTGCAACCTAAGTCGACAAAAAAACGGTCAAAAATACACGTTTCTTACGAACGCTGCTCAATTGAAAATAGAAAGAAGAATATTTTCTATGGAAGAGTTGTTCGACTTAATAAGACCTACAAAAAAGTCCGCGACAGCATATGTCTATCTCTTAAGGTTGACTCACAGTAACCATTTTAATCTTTAATTTTTTGTTAAAAAATATTACATAACTTCCAAGGCTATTTTCAAGTATATGGTATTAATCCTTATCCAAATAATTACGTTAATTAGCTTGGCCACATATTATAGATTAAAATTGTCCTTTACAGTATATAATTCAAATGAAAACTTTAGAAGATATCACGAATTTCATATACACGCGTCGCAAAATTAATAAAATATTTGCAGTACTTTAATATGGGATGGCATCGTGCTTGTCTGGACATGAAAGACGGAAGGGAGTAAAACGAAGCGCTGAGCAATAGGTATTTGTATATTGAAATCCGCATACTGTAATTGTCTCAAGTCTATCTGCCTAATATCCTGAAATCTAATGATTACGAGTATAGTAATGAAGTGATCGATTGATTTAAAAAAAAATTGTTGAAATGAAGATTAAAATTTGTCACTTCTTATTTGAAGACTTAAATAATGCTAAGATAACTTGTTTTATTCATTCACACGTCAAAGCCGCCAGCCCGGCGGGCTTCTTTTACTACAAGTCATACCGGAGGTTAGGGCAAAATATTCCCGGCTGCCTAGTCCGCTGGAAGCTGGCATGTTCGGTGTGTAGACCTTTATAGTCAAGCATTAGACCACTATCTCACATTGATGTTAAGTGACGATGTGGTGGACGGCGTAGCACGCTCGCACTATTCACTCGCGATTTGAAGACCCCTAGCCTCAGCCAAGGATTTCCATTCCCTGGCAGTACGTTTGATGAATGTGGAAGCTAGTCGCTTTGTGCGGATCGATAGGATATCCACCATGCAGCCGTAACGTATAACTCAATTAAAATGTTTATTCATAGTTTTTTTATGATATAAGGTATCAGGACAAGCACGACGCTCGCCTGATAAGCGATGACGACTACCTATTACAGACACAGCGATATCAAAAATTCTGGACTGCCAGAATTTTGCATGTCACTGCACTGCGCCTGTTACCTTGAGAGTTGAAACATAAAGATGTTGAATCTCACAAGCCCTGTAATTTCACTGGACACTCATAGTATGTTTGTTCCGCAGACGACGCGAGATGCGACCGGTGCTGCGATTGCGGTCTTCACCGCGAACAAACATTTTCCTGCCGACACTACACACCAAACTACTTTACAGGTAATTAATATTTTTTTTACATTATCATCGAGAACTTTAACAATGTTTCACATTATGATAAAATTGATAATATAAAACGCGACTGCAGAAGAAAATATAACCCCAACTATTATAGTATAGAATCGATCGCAGAAAAAAGTACTTCTGTTAGTCCGCCGGGAGCGGGACCAGTTACCACCACTTAAGTTGTGCAAATTTTCTTTTTAGGGTTCCGAACCCAAAGGGTACCAACGGAACCCTATTACTGAGACTGTCCGTCTGTCACCAGGCTGTATCTCGTGAACCGAGATAGTTAGACTGTTGACATTTTCACAGATGATGTATTTCTGTGGCCGCTATAACAACAAATACTAAAAACAGAACAAAGTTAAAAATTAAAGGAGGTCCCCATACAAAAAACTTGTTTTTACTATAGCGCCATCTATTTTTATAGGCGGCGGTGACCACTTTCGATCAGGTGGGCCGCTTGCTTGTTTGTCAACTTTGACATAAAAAAAAATAATCTAAGAACGATTGTTTACCAGTGTTTCTCTCCAGTGTACTCTTTTATGACGCGTCGCGACCCCCGTCGTATGAAAAAAAAATTGACCTACTTGCACTGTTTATTATCAGTATTTTGTTATATTGCTAGCTTCTACCCGCGGCTTCGTTCGTATGGCCTACAGGAAACAAATTACATAGTTATCTTTTGAAACAAATATTATAAGCACTCTCAGTCACAATACCTACTCTTTAATTAATATTTTCTTTAAAAGTATATTTTCAAACTTTGTTTTTTCTTTTAATGAGGCTTCGACGACCTTTCGCGACCTTCGCGGCTTTCGCGACCCACACGTTGAAAAACACTGGTTTACCTTACCTAACATTGTGTTAACGTTCACTTAGTTGGTGTTAGAAGTTCGTTAAATATTCGTTAGATGGCGTTTTAGTAAATAAGCATGTTTAGTATTGACGCGGTATTTATATATATCGATGTTAAAACTACATGTACTAAATTTTTATGGCAAATTTTGTTCAATCGGAACCCTACGTGTGCGAGTCCGACTCGCACTTGGCCAGTTTATTTTCGTTTATTATGAAAAGTGTCATGTGAAATTAGAGGGCATGTTAGAATAAACATGTAATTATCTCGTGCATGTAATATGTATTATCGTGTCCAAAGTGTTTCGTGCCACTTTTACTGTTATATGCAAAAGTTATTGCTTATGCTTGCCCTTAGACCAGTGTCTTCCTTGTCGCTTTAGCTCGTATAATGAAAAATAAAAACCGGCAAAGTCGAGTTGGACTCGCCCACCGAGGCTAGACCTCTAAATTATATGAGCGCCCATATAACTCAGACCATAATTGGCGTTAACTATGTATGTATGGGGATACCCATACATTTTCAACTTTTTTTATTTTTTGGAATTTTTCCTCTATTTGTGCTATAAGACCTTGCTTCTAGCCAAATTTCATGATTCTAGGTCAACGGGAAGTACCTTATAAGTTTTCGACCCGAATTGTCAGTTTTGTTCAAAAGCAAGGTCTCTTACAGCAAAAAGGAAAAAATTTGAAAAATAAAAAATGTTGAATATTAAGGTAAATTTTGGTACTTACAAGTTTTCGCGAATATCTAAATTTGCCCATATCTTTTTATCGTGTTGACTCAGGACCTTGATTTTATACACCTAATAGGGACTATAGATTTCTGTATCTGGTATAAATTTCAACTTGCTACCTCCCGTTTCTAAAAAAATCGGTGGTGACACACGGACAGCCGGACAGACAGACAGACAGACAGACGGACAGACAGACGGACAAGAAAGTGATCTTATAAGGGTTCCTTGTTTTTACCTTTTGAGATACGGAACCCTAAAAAACAACGGGTTGCACTCCGGGAGTGCTGACAGAAGTGAAAACTCGCCCAAGCGCCTTGCGTTCCATTGGAATGACACCTCGCGCAAGCGCCCTGCGATTCGTCTTACGAATTTTCATCTTATGATCAGGACACGTGACCCTGAGGCGAGTTTAACATTTTTTACCCATACCAAGAAAAGTGCACAACGCCGTTAAAGAAGTTATCACTTCAAAAAATAGTTTGATTGACGGGTTAAAATAATTAAGAATAGGGATAGCTTATCATCATCATCACCGTCATCATGAAGTCCACTGCTGAACATAGTTGACCTACTGTACGCCACTGAGTACGGTATTGGCTAATTCTTATCCAGCTTTTGCCAGCTTATACGATACCGAAAATAACCTTTCCGAACAATAATGTGACTTTTATCCTAAAAATCGTCGGTATAATATCATATTTCGAAGCTAATACCAAAATAAATGGAGCCCTAGAATAAGTGGTGTATGATATGCTAACTCGGCACCCGCACTTAACATATCGGTCGGCTGTGTACACTTGAAATTGTATAATTTCAAGTGCGATATTATGTGACAGCTGCTGAAATATGCATTTAGGTCATGGAATCGTCAGCTTGCACTAACTCCGATATAAACATTTAAATATACGGAAAATGTATGGTATTTTGTTGGTTTAATTTTTCGAGTATAGGTAGAGCATTATATCTATATTCCACCTGACTTGATACCAAAAATTAGCTTACTACCATCGAGGAGAAAATCCGCCGCCATAACCTTATGGTGTTCTCGCAGCACACATCCCTTGAGAGTCTAGCTATAAGTCAATTCTAGGTCTCTAGCGTGTTCACCATTTTCGTTCACATCATCGCTTACTACCAGGCGAATTAGTGGTCAAACGTTAGCCTATCCGATATGAAGCTATATAGGCTCTGTGATGAGTAACGCTTCTTTGACCTATTATAAATTTGGTAATCAATGAAGTGTTTAAATATGATCTAGTCTCATATATTTTCATATTCATAAATATCATTTAACAAAGGCTAACCCGTGAAACGTAACTTGTATTCAAACTTAACTTGAACAAAGTGGTTTCAATTTCTGTCAGGCTATCTAAATCTTTGATGTCAACCTCAACTTTAAAGTTTTCGTAAGGGACGTCCCTTTTAAGGAAAAGGTTCTCGGAAACACAAGTCAATGATTTTGTCAGTTGACTTGGCGACCGCTAAGCGCTACCGTGGGTTTGGATTAAGAGAATGTTCCCATTAGGCTCACAATGGCCACAGAATAATGAATAGTACAACAATTGCTTACTTCTTTCGACCATCTATGCTGATGAGCTGAATGTCAGTGGCATAATTAGAAGAAACTAACCTTAACTGACGTTATTGACTATCGAAGCGATAGAAATCTCTGGGGTTTATGACGACAGAGTGTCAATCCTCCCAAAGTTCCGTACACAAAGTTTTTCGATGCGGTAATGTGCGCTGTTTACTAAGCAGCGCAGAGCGATCGATTACGATAAATCCACGACTAGACGATGAGAGTGCATTAGGAATGTTTTGAGATTTAGTAATGTACTTTACCATCGACAGAAAAATCACTCGCGCCGCATGTGCGTGCGTGCAGATAATCCTTATCATCTTATACTAATAATGATGTTTCTCTGTATGAAACTGTACATTTATTGCTTAGTCTGGAATCTATGTTAATGAATGTAAAATCTAGACTTCCGCTAAAGATTTTAAACGCGAGTGGTACCAAACCAACAGCTCAGTTCATCTAAAAAAGCTCACAGTTAACCATATTAAAGCCGTAAGCCTAATCCGAACTTTTCTTGAGACTTGAAACACAGAATAAACAATAGTGCTAAGTGTTTCACGTAACTATCCCGGCGTCAGGTGGCGTTTACCGTTTGCTGCGAAACCCGATCCGAGCTCAGAGAGATAAATGGCCAAATTAATTTGGCAAGGTCAAGTTATTTCGTGCGTTTCTAATTAAACTGCGGGTAATTGACGGGCCGTGTAATTCCGGTCCCTATCTCGAAAATCTACATGCAAAGTGTTCGTAAAGCTGAGAGGAATTCCTTTTAAGATCAAAAGTTGGCTTGTTTACATCGTCACATGACGCGAAAAGACGGGATCTAACTTGTGAAATTCGTCTTCTTAAGTGATGCTTAGCGTGCTTATCTTCTTCGACCGCATCATCACTTACCAAAGGTGAGATAGTGGTCAAACGCTAGACTTTAACATATAAAAAACACGAAAGAAAAACAAAACATATTATAAAAAATTGTTTTCGTTATAAGTTTGTATTTTTCGATTTAAAAAAAATGGATCACTAAATAATAAAACCCAGCCAAGTCGAGTTGAACTCGCCCACCGCGGCTTCCGTACCAACGTTGGTATGTACCAATTAAGCTAGACCTCTAAATTGTATCAGCGCTCATATAACTCAGGGGTCTACCTTAATTGGCATAAACTATGTATATATGGGGGCACCCTTTAATTTTTAACTTTTTTTATTTTTTGGATTTTTTCCTTAATTTGTGCTGTAAGACCTTGACTTGCTTCTCAAGACCTTGCTTCTTGCCAAATTTCATGATTCTAGGTCAACAGGAAGTACCCTATAGGGTTTCGACCCAAAACCTATAGTGTACTTCCGGTTTACCTAGAATTGTCAATTTTGGTTAAAAGCAAGGTCTTACAGCACAAGTAAAGGAAAAATTCCGAAAAATAAAAAAAAGTTGTAAATTAAGGTACATTTTGGTACTAAGAACTTTTCGCGAAAATCTAAATTTGCCCATATCTTTTTATTGTGTTGACTCAAGACCTTGATTTTTATACACCCAGTAGGGACTATAGACTTCAGTATCAGGTATAAATTTCAACTTGCTAGGTCCACCTGTTCTTCAGAAAATCAGTGGTGGCACACGGATAGACGGACAGACAGACGGACAAGAAAGTGATTTATAAGGGTTCCTTTTTTTACCTTTTGAGGTACGGAACCCTAAAAACAGTTGAAATTATAGTAAAAAAGAAAGTAGCTTCTAAAAGCAGCGCCGCTGGCTGTTCAATTTCATCTTGGTTATTAACTGTATTAATTTATCCTGATTTCTCCACCAAACTGAAACAATTACAAGTTAGAACATTAGTCAACTAAAATGTGCGAACAAAATAAATTATCATTTCGTTTCTTTGTACAAACGAATAAGTTCAAATGTTAGGATGTAATCATCTTTTGAATTTTAGTTATCTTGACTTTTAAATGGATTTTATAATAGCGTCTGTGTTTGTGTATCTGTCTGTGGCATCGTAGCTCGCAAACGGACAAAACCATTCCGATTTAGTTTTTTTTGTATGACGAGCACTATTCTAGTTGTTGAGGCTATGAGAGCAATTTTCATACATACATCAAATTACGCCTTTTCCCCGTGGGGGTAGGCAGATACTATTTCTTTTCAGATGGTACGATTTTGACATGCCTATTTCGCTTCTTCCAAGAGCAATTTTCATACGACTGAGAAATTCGGTATCTGTTACTTGAATGATACTGCAATTTTTTTTTAATGATATATGCTTGCTAGAAATAAAAGTGAAAATGTAAGGGGTGTGCGATTTCTATGCTGCCAAGTTAAATGTACATCAAGATTGTATGTAAAAATTAACAAAACATGTAACACCTGTGTTTTTTCCCAGGGAGTGGTATACCAGTTGGACGCAGCCCTGCAATCAGCGGACACACAGCGCGCCGGTCTCGTCTTCATATACGACATGACTGACTCCAAGTACACCAACTTCGACTACCAACTCTCCAAGAAGATACTCACTATGCTCAAGGTAGGTTTTTGTATAGTTTTATTACTGGCTTATTATTCTTTAAGTCTGCAGAACAGGAAAGATTTATCAATGGTTTTTTTTTTAAATATAAAAGGTAACAGGACAAGCACGACGCTCGCCTGATAGTAAGCATGATTTCGACCTATTACAGTGGCATGCGGAACTCTTGATAAACAAAATTTTGCACGTCATTACACTGCGCCTGTTAACCTGAGATATAAAGGTAAATTAAGTCTCACATGCCCTGTAATTTCACTAGTCATTTTGCCATTTAAACCGATACACATTCCTATTTCACGGTTGAATTAATTGGCAAAGTGGTGGTGGGTACCGCCCAAGGCGGACTAGCAGAAGTCCTAACACTACATTTGCTTATTCTTGAAGTCTACAGAACAAGCTTAACAAAAGTGAGACGATTATGTTTGTTGTTTGATTGTGTTAACAATCTATGGATCAGTTGTCTGAAATAAATGTTTTTTTTTTTATTATGTTGTTACTGCTGTTACTCTACCCGGCGGTAAAGATTGCTCTTTGAGCTACTCGTCTAGATACTCGACTAGTTTCGACTTCGTACTGTACTAAATTTTACAGCACTAAAATAGTTACATCCCTGTCTAACCTTTGTAGTAAAATAGAGACGAATTTGAGTTCAGTAGAATTAGATCAGTTTACTAAAGGCAACGACAGAATCGGTTGCGGTAATCTCTATGTATGTAGAAATGTGCTTACTTTGGATACTCGAGCCTCGTCCACTTACACGTTACACAAACTAGCAGACCAAATTCCGCCAGAGTGGACACCTCCAATTCTTATTCTGAGACGATAAAATAAGAAAACCTCTTTTTAGTTCAACTCGTGCCACAGAGTTGCCATTGCTTTAATGATTAATAACCTCTTCCTATCCTATAGCCGTTTTTGCTTGTTTGCAACTTCTTGTATAATAATAATTGAAGATCGTTTAAAAAAGTTAAAAAACTGACTTCCAATGCCGCGCTAGTCATTTTAGTGTTAGTTTTTTATCTAGTGGTAATAGTGTAGTTGTTTATCTCCATATCTTTGGAGATACTCATCAGATCTGATGATCTGATGATCTGCTCACATGGGAAGTATAACTCTGGACTCTATCGCCGTTGAGTAGGTTAAATATTACACTAAACAAAAGCTTTAGCAATGCTTTTTATTTATTCTGTGTCAAAGCTCTGAATGAAAATAAAAATATACCTATACACGTCGAATTCGTCCAGCAAGATCAGAACTGTATCAAAAACGTTCACGCTCATCTTTACTATTCTGCATGTATCATTCGGACTTCGCTGTAATCAAAAATAAATAATTCCCACCGAATACATCGGATTGCCAGCCGTTGTCACAAACAAATCCACTGGATGTGCGAATGTGACATGAAAGCCAGTGTTAATACAAAAATGGAACTCCGAAAATCATCGCTGTACTTGACAGGAATAGTGAATTTATTTCGCGGCTATCTCTCGGGCGTTCTCGGGCGCCCGTTTATCACTTTGTACGATTTTCAACCCAGATCGGTTCGGATTGGAAATTGGAACATTCTGAAAGCATGAAGCAGTGATTTAGGTGTTAACGATGACTGTAAAGCTCGACCAGCCTACGAGTCAGTATTATGCTTTTTTGTGCTACGAAGGCTTCGTTTCTAGAATGAATGTAGGTGTGTTTTAAATCTGCAATGTTGTGAACATAATTTGTATGTAAAGGTAGCATCATCATTAAGCCAGTATTCGTCCACTGTTAGACATAGGCCGTTTCTATAGCATGCCATTGAGCTCGATGTTCAGCTCCTTGTTTCCAGCCGCTGCCAGCCAGCTTGCGTATATAGACGCTCCACCTACAGCTGGAGGGCGTCCTACGCTTCGTTTAAAGGTATACGAAATAGTAAAAACAAATATTGGTGAATTTTTTGTGAATCTCCGAGGTAATTTTACATAGGACAAATTCATTGACGTACCACAACCACCAGCATATTATGAAGATTAAGTACCAACAAGCCGGTCGTATAAGCTGAAGAACTAATTAATAACCGCTGCGCTGTACTATACTAGATCTTGAGCTTTGACCGCGAATTAGCAAATGTATAACGTATGATGCTTTTAGACTATGTTGTGTGATCTACCTTCATCACATGCGTCCAAGTGGCTGGCAAGAGCTGGATGAGAGTTACCGAGAATCGTGTTCAATAGCGGTAACTTCGAGGGGGTAACCCCTCGACAGCTGTGGACCAGTCTCAAATTGAAGAGTTCTTTGTAATACTGCATAAAATTAGTCGTATTAACGTAAGTAGGAACGCACATATTTTTAGGTTGATTTAATTTTACATTAGCTGTGTGGCCCGCGGTTTTACCCGCGTAGACATCGTTCCTGTGGGAATAGTAAAAAACCTACTTACACACTCACAAATTTTCGCCTTTATAATATTAGGATAAGGTATTTGTACGAGTATTTGAATAAGATCGCGAACATTTTAACCATAACTTGTACATGGAACCGAATCGTAGATATTATGTACTCGCATATTTATTATGACAGTTCACGTGCGGTACGTTCCACGAAGGCCGATAAATAGAATGTTGGTGCTCGAAACCACTCACAGGTCTCTTGTGATTTGTGTTCGCCAAATAGGGTATGTGGAATTGATTTTATGAGTAACCTGCTTCTACTCTATGATATCGTATAAATCCATTAACTTTGGCATGGTTTTTGTAATAAAAGTGACTTTACATAGTAGGTAGGTTATTTTATTTACAGTTGTATATGAAGTAGTCTCTGCCTACCCCAACCGACACACATTTCACCTACATAAGAACTATCTATAGACACACAGCACGTATAGGTGTGATGAAAAATATTTTTTTTATTGTTTCTTTTCCATGTATGGGGAGACCCCCCCCCCCCCCTTAAACCTTATTTTTTTAAAATTTGGTACAAAAATCTTAAAAAGCGTCATTTAATGTATGTAGTATATGTTTCAAGACAACATTATATTACGTGTGTTCTATAACACCATAATTGACAGCTACGTCACCACACTTCAGTAATATCTGTATCTCTTTCCTATGTCAAACCTCGTATGTTTGTTTTTGTTTAGATTTATGACGAGTTTCATTTGTTCCTGACAACACTTTTCTGGCATATGATGTTATATAAAAGTGATAGTTTAAATGATAGATAATCTCTCGCTCTCTCTCTCTCTCTCTCTGTCTCTCTCTCTGTCTCTCTCGCTTTCAGGAACTCTACACCAGAAACCGATGCACCAGCCTTTAGTGATTGAAACGTTCTTTAGAAAAGTTTCATAGCTCAGTAATATCACGAGGATGCCCTACGTTTTTCAAAGAGCGTTTTTTATGTCTGATAGCGTTTAACCACTATTTCGCCTGGTGGTGAGCGATGCTGTGGTCGAAGTCGCTAGGCCACAATAAATAATGGCTAGGCCTAGAATGATCTGACTCTCAACGGCTGTGAACACCGTAAGGTTATGAAGGCAGATTTTCTCCTTGATGGTGGTAAGCTACTTTTTAATAGCAATTTAAGTCAGGCGGAGCATCAATATAATGCTCCTGTCACATGTGGAAAGATCTTTCTATTCCGATTCCGATGAAGTGAATGTAGTCAAAGATAACAAGTAAATTGTTTGTATTTATTATGTAGTTAAATTTAAATATTATCTTTATTAATCAGCTGGAAACAGCCCGCTACTGGACATAGGAATCTCCCAAGACACGCTATAAAGTCTATGGAAAAATGTATAACTTGCTTCGATTCAGCTAGTAGACAAGACATTACCCTTGCGCAGTCGGGTACAAAATGCCACATCTCCTACGCAATCGCACGCTTTCATACACAATTTAAATTTGTAAGAAACAAATTAATGTTTAATGTTTGCAAAATAATATGCTTAGTTCCTCCATATCTTGTTTTTTTCTTCCCCACAGCTATATTCCTGGAAATGGTTTTTCGTTATTTAAATAAAACTCTTTATCTCTCTAAACTTATCTTAATCAGGTGTGGATTAACAATTTATAATTGTATGCATTAACCTTGATCCGTCGACATTTAAACATATTAATGTAAATGTACCTATTACGTTTCAATTTAAAATCATACTAATGAATGGTACATTTTTGGTGGTCACATTTAATAAAAGTTTATTATGTTTGTCACTCAATCACGCAAATACTGTTAAATGGATTTGAATTAAATTTCGACAAATATTTGGCAAAATTAACTATCTCTTAGGATACTTGTTATAAGTAATTATTCACGTGAAAAAACCCGCGGACCTCTACTAGTCACTAATATAGTAAGGCATTAAAATCTCATACAAATGCCCTACTTAGTTTAGCAAGCTCCTTAGCTCGCAAGATACTTAGTTTATATGCAGTGCACTTTCTTAACCACACCAAAAAACCTTAATTGAGGTCAATTAAGGTTTTTTGGTGTGAACCTACAGACCTACTAAAAAATTGCCATTAACTTACGCCCTGCAGAATTACATGGTTATTGTATTCAATGCCAGGGGTAGGTAGGTACTCATATACGCTATATGGTGTATATGTCGCAGCCAACTAGCTTATTAGCAGCCTAGCCCTATAAAAAAACTAAACTAAACTGCCGGTCATCTAGCAGCCTGGTCCTAATTTAGGTTATTCATACAAATTATGTACGAATGGCCTAAGCATCAGCCAGCCTGTTCATTAAATGTTGTATTAGACACTTAGGCTGAATATAATTCAGGATGCTTGAACGGCGCAGTTTAGTAAAAAAGGCTAGGCTAGGCTAGACTTTTAATTGAAAGGCTAAAAGAGTTTTTTGGCTGCGACATAATTATGCTACCTTCACGAAGCAAAAGAAAGTTGTTATAAATTAATCATATATATTAGCGAGAATGGAATTGAACTCATTGTTTCAATCTTTGTTTTCCGATGGCGATATGAGTAAGGATGTCGATGGCGATATGTGACTACGATTGATAACAAATTAATTAACGAGTTTATTTTAAAATATGTTTTTTGTCTATATAAGCGTACTTCCCGCTGTGCATCTTACATAACATCATATGACATAGCTGTCTCATCAAGCTTAAAATATATCCTTATCCTCTTGTTATATATACTCGTATACAGTATAGATTCTTCCATCTTTGTTCTCACGCATTCGTACGGCAGGACATGTAAAATATAAATAACATAGAACAGCCTATATCCAGGCCGCTCTCCCCATTCGTTGCCCACTGCATTGCGTGCACAAGATATTTAGCGCGATTCCTATCGTCATGAAACACTTCGCCGCTTGCTTATTGACCCTAATTCGACGATTAAACGTCTTTGCTTAGCCAATGCAATATAGTAGTTCGAATTTTATTTTTATTCAGGGCTGTAAACTATGTAAATGGTATCGCATTTAATTAAGTAATACTAACATTGTAACTCATTGTACAACCGTTTTGAAATGTTTTGGTTTTCCAAAGCCGGCGCCCCGGTAGTATATTAGTACGCACCACTAGTAATAAAAAAATATTATGTATGTATATCATTCAAACTTATTATTATCAAAGTTATGCTGTAATACGGAACTTGTCGCGTTGAAACATTAATTTTATTTACCTTGACGTTTCGATCAAGTTGTATAGATCGTGGTTACAAAAAGACTAAGTACTCGTTTGTATGTTCAGATCGCGAAAGTTGTCAAGTGTACAAAAAAATAAGTTCCATACGAAAATATGAATTCAGAATTTTCTGTGCTATGCTATACATAGATAAATATACATTAGACCCGTACATAGGTTTCCTGAATTTTATTCGAGACCTAAACTGCCGACCTTTGAAAACCGCAATAAAAATCAGTCTTATAGTTTTCCACAGAGCATGACACACAAACAGAGTTGTCTAAATATAATAGGTTACTGCGCAATTGTTCTCTGAACTATATATTTTGTGATGAAATGGATTCAAATTGAGATATTATTGTGGAATGTGCATTCTCAGAGATCATATTCAGACTTATTGAGTATAGATTGTGATATCCGCATAGTGTTCCAGTTATAAGACTATAAATAATGAAGGGAGATTAGAGATTCGAAGTGCTACTGTTATTAATTACGCTACGTTTTATCGATTTGTCTTCAACTTCCTCGTTGCCGTTGCTTAGCTATTATTTATTAATATCTCTACTCAGACAATATATTTCTGTTTATATATGACGAAATTGTGACAGCTCACATCTGCGAAATCTTGCTAAGTTTCCAAAAAGCGGTTATCGTAAGTTGGTCTTCGTAAGTTACGCGAGGCTTGTTTCAAAACTTTGTAAATATGAGAATACAGTTCGGCAATGACGCCGCTCCAATGTCTCGCCTCTTTTGCTTTGATGAATACGTCTTTTTGAAATTGTTTTTCTTTGAAACACCTTTTCAGTAGGAGAGCCAGTTAAAAGTAAAAGGATTTCATAACTTAGGAATATGTTTAATTTGTTTTTGTTGTACTAAGTTCGCTTCAGTTTGTGATACTGCTTTTTAAGTAACGAGAGTTTAAAACATTGAACCCTTACAGAAAATAGTGCTACGAGTTTGCTGGTGCTACAAGTTGTAGAAGCTTACAATAGAGAACGCTTCAGGCGCTATTTACCAACCGAAAGTGTCAGTTCGAGGCGCTACGTGCTCGTTTCAGCGGACCGTGCGAACGCGGTAAAGTTACATTGAAATCCGTAGCTTCGTTTTCCGTAGCGCAGTGGGCGGGCGAGCTGTAGCCCCTTCGTAGCCGCCCGCCCGCCGCGCCGCCCTGCCGAGCCGACTCGCTGTGAAAACCTGACGTCAGTTGAGCTCGCGACGCCAGCCCCGTCGGACGCACGTGCGAATCGCACCCGATCTTGCGACTATTCCGGATAAATATTTCGTGTCTGCCGCTACTCTGGCCGAATACGCAACTAGTACGTACGCACACGTTCGTGTAGAAGTTTGAAACTGTCAGTGCCGCGTGTTTAATGAGCATTCCGCAAACAGGTGGTGATTGCGTTTCGCCGTGATCGGTTGTTATTGCCGAGTGGTTTCGGAGGTGTCCACCTAGTGTTAGTGCATCCGATCGTGCCGTTACGGACAGTTCACCGTCGATCGATAGGAACAGCTGAGCCACCGGCGGCTGCCCGCATTGCTTATCAAAGGTACGCTGATAACGCCCGGGTGACCTATATAACAGAACGCACTAGTACATTTTTATGCGTCGGGCGCCCGACATAAACACTACGTAGTTTGTTTTGATTGCCTACCTGATTAGTATGTTTGATGTGAATTCTAATGACGTCATCTGCAGTAGAAAAACACAATTTAAAGTGACAATTATACACTAATGAGTGTATCTATCAGCAAACTCATTCCAACATTATAGTATAATAGTCGGGATATTTCCATGACATAGTTCCTTAACAGTTGTTTAGAAACAGTAGCAAATTGCTTTTAAAGACGTTCTGTCGCTGATAATGGTTAACCTTGTGAACATGCTCTTTGTAATGGATACAGCAGAACGATTAACTATTTTACGCACGAGTGAAAATGTTTTGTTTGCGCCAGCATTGAGTTGTACATTTTTGTATGCGAAGAGTCTCTAGTGAAGGGCAACTGACCGAAGATAGAGTTAATTTTGCCACTTTTGCTCCATGCAAGTGTGTGTTCTGAAGCGTTTGCATTAAGATTGCATTTTCGTTTAACAGCAAAGGTGTGTAGTCACCCCTGAGCCTTGACAGAGCATTGTTAATTGTGGGAACCTTCTGCAGACTTTTGGGAAGCTGTTTGGTAATTACCGGTGATTAATTATGCATGTGCTGTTTTGTTTCACGGTTCTGTGGAAACCGCTGAGATGTGACGTGACTGTCATTTCACAAACTCGCAGTAATTTGCGGCGAAGCGGCCGAGCCGAGTCATCTCGACCGTATCGTGGCTCTATTCATTCCCACTAAAGCCCTGTGATTAATTCTCGTCTATTATTAGTCCTTTGACTCCTTAGGCTCTAATCCTCAATGTTACTGCTCAACGCACTGTAGCTAGTAGAATATTAATTTAAAGTATTTTCAAAAGAATCCTTAATTTTCTTGTGGTGTTACATATCCAAAGAGTTTACGACGACAAGAATGACAAAACCAAGTTAACACCCGGTGAGATAGAAAAAAAGATATAATTTCAGCTTCTCACTGGTCTTCAAATTTAGTATGAGAAGGAGATTTTTGCCCATATTTTAGAAAATGTACTGTTGATGTTTACTAACTCATCACTGCCATGTTGTGTAATATACACAGGTCTGTGATATTGCTAAGTCTTCTTTGAAATTTTATTTTATTCTTGATATTTAAGAAAGGGTGGATAATCGAGAACTATATTTTTATCTTAAGGATTATTGAATTGGCTCTGCAAATAAAGTTATGAAAATGCCAGCCCTTATTGACACTCGTCGAGCCGCTCCGTCGCTGGCATGGGATGTTTTTATTCACAGTGCCCTCATTCAATTGTTTGACCTGCTTTTTATTCGACGTCTCTATTGTGATTATGACATACAACAACTGCATTACGGCCTGTGTAGTTTTTACAGGGTGGATATCACATGAGTCATCCTTTTCTTTACTCATGTGCTATTTTGTAGCAAGCAATCAATATTTTTAAGATATTTTATATAACCACAGTAGCCAAAAACCGGGCTTATCCGGATCGGGATATGATATCCCGAGGATACTCTAGAAAGAAATTTCAACTTGCCGCATACCTATACGGGTAAGGTAGATGATGTGTTCATTTCATTTTTATTCATGTGCAAAGGTTCGTGCTTTATGCTTTGGTTATCAATATTATTATACCTCGCTCCAATTTGTTTTCTTAGAATCATCGCTGCGCTTATAGTTTAGATCGATCGTTATTCGTTATGAGTTATTCGGTATAACTTAGTCGCAATTTATTTTTGTAAACCTTCATGTATGGATTTGGTACAGATGTTCTAGGTTCTTCCCTGAATTTATACGTACTTACTTTATTTCTTTTAGACAACACAGTCGTCCACATGCATTATGACAATACAAAAATAAGCGCACGGAGTGATGTAAACAGGTTATTGCGTCGTATACTATTGTCTGAAGTACTGAAACACACACTTACATGTATGGTTAGTTTTAACCTACTTTAATTTTTTTTAAATATTCTGACGTAAACGATTGGATGACAGCTGAATGGTTCATTACTTTTTTTTTCTAATTCAAAGCGTTAAATTCTGCTTTTGCTATGTTTACTTGATAATTGGTTATGATTTATTTTATGATTTATGATTTTGACGTGTATATGTGCGTATATTTATACTGCCTACATACTGAATAAATGCTTTGATTCTTGATTCTATAATCCGCGGTAGCAATCGATGAGTTTATGTTATCAACGCGTGGGCGGGCGTGTGTAAATATTACCGTGGTAAAGGAAACCTCTCACGTCACCGGTCATGCTTTCCACAATTTTGTCCGACGCTAACGGCTAATTGGATAATCGCGACAATTTAGCGATTCATACGTTTGTTTCACCTATAAATTTCCGTAGTCTGGTTTCTCAAATAGCCATTTCACGAGTAGCCAGAATGCCGAAGCTCTAGCCGGCCGCTATGTTTGGAAAATCTAAACAATGCACTGCGGATATTATGAAATACGGCTCTTTCTGTGCGGGTATAATAGCCACCGTAAAATTAATAGAGGCTCTTAACCACGGTCTTAACGTCGGTATTAAAGTCAGCCGAATGTTAATTCCCAACATCCACATTATAGATAGCCTGCTGAAAGTAATCTCAGATATCGCGGGCACTCTCGCATTTACAAAGCTGTCTACACATTTCGCAGTAATCCTTATCACGAGAGGAGTGCTAATGTTCGCCGTGAGTACTTTGAAAGTCGACGTTATAATTAGCTTGTACAACTTCGTGTTGTTGGTTTTCGCGTTTGTTTATGGCCGTTGTGATTTTGAATTGATAATGATATCAAAGCAAGAGCGTGAAATTGTATAAGATTATTAGTATCTCAAAAGGAAATGTGTTATCTGAAAAAGCAATTGAGAAAACGTAATGCGTTCGTTGTGCGTCGCAGTTATATCGATGAATAGAATTGTTTGTGCGGAGAAGACGCGGTTTCCCCGCATTCGTAATCAAGTTCGAGTTAGCGAGTGGCGGACCCACAGGCCGCGGGTGGCGGGGCCGCCGTGGGCGCGACTTGCTCAAGAGCAAGGTCGCCGTCGCCACGTGCCAGCCGCATACCATACTTATAGCCGGTTCACACAATGCGAATTTACTTTATTTTTATTTTCTAAAAAAAAGTTTTAAGACTTCAAAAAAAGGAAGAGGTTTCTCAATTCGACCGTATATATATATACTAGAAGCGCCCCGCGGCTTCGCCCGCGTTAAAAACTCATTTTTTTTTACTTAAAACTTTCTTTTGTAAAAACGATTCTATCATTAAAGACATCAAATATGAATTAGCCAAATCGGTTCACCCGTTTTCATGTTATCGCGTGACTAAGGCAAATCGGGATTCATATTTATAAAACCCGAAAAACCCAAATTTTTCCCACCCAACCTACCCCATTTCGAAAAATCCTACAACACGTACTTACTTACTTACTTATTTATTTACAGAAGTACTTATGTGTAAAGTTTCGAATAAAACAGACTATCTCATCTTGTTTCACCATACAAACTTTGAACCCCCATTTCATCCCCTAAAGGGGTGAATTTTGGAAAACCCTTTCTCAGGGGGAACTTACTTTGTAATAACTATTTGCATGCCAAAATTTCAGCGCAATCCGAAATAATATTGATTTTCAGACTTTGTTACCCCGTTTTACCCTTTTAGGGGTGGAATATTGAAAAAGCCTAAAACACGTATTTACTTATTTTATACTGAAGCACTTGTGTGAGTTTTCGAATAGAAAAGACTATCTAATCTTGTTTCTCCATACAAACTTTGAACCCCCATTTCATCCCCTAAAGGGGTGAATTTTGGAAAATCCTTTCTTAGTACTCCCTTACGTACTAAGACAAATATACCCTCCAAATTTCAAGTCTCTTCAAGTCTCTACGACCAGCGGTTTAGGCTGTGCGTTGTCTGTCAGTCATTCAGTCAGTCAGTATGTCAGGATAAAGATTCTTATAGTATTAGATCTTCGAGCATTTACCAATGGAGATGTTAACGTTGTAATTCGCAAACATTTTTTTCTGCCGATACTTACGGGGGACGAAGTAAACACGCATTGCACACACACAAATCACTCACTTTAACGATCCCGCACACTAGCTTGAAACACGCACACAGTATTAAAAATACAGCGTAGTTACGCACGCTCATATGGCCAAAATTGGCTATATGGCCAGCAGAGGAGTACGCCTTGCGTTAACATCTCCTTGATATCCGAGATATGATAAGCATTTTCAGAGATATGAAGATATGATAGATTTATTATTATATTGACAAAAATGTTAAAGCGAATTTAAATGCACGTGTTCATCACACATTCAATTAATTCTCTAAACAATATACATCTAAAATAAATAAAATAAACAAAGAAGTCAGCTAAAAGTAAACCCGGCGTGTATGAGGGAAATAATTGTTACATCAGCTACGAGATCGTATGAGATGACCGAAATTTCGATGCAAAAAATAGGTAAGTACTATAAATAACTATTATTAAACTTTGAAAAACGTTGTGAATCTTGAAAATCTAAATATAATTCTAAAATTAATTTCAACAAAGTATAAATTTACACACTTATTATTGTCAACTCAAATTTGTGAAAACTACTACGAGGTCAGTAAGACATATCCAATTTCGCATTTTTAGATTTTGCAAGACAATATTAGCATAAAAATGCATTCGAAAACTCTCGGGTATTATATACCAACCTCACTAACGCCGGGTTAATAATTAACAGCGATTTGAATGGATGGGTTCAGACAAGTCAAACTTAAAGCGTTTAAAGTTGAAAGGCGTCAAACTTTTGTTGAACCGATTTTCATCGCTTCAATTTTGTTGACAGTCTGCTCACATATTGATCAGTTGAACAACTAGCTTAATTACGCGTCGTGTGAACGAGGTATGATTGATAAATTCCGCTCACATTGAAACTTATCTTTCGTTTTTCAGAAACGAATATAAAACGGCTACGTAGACAAATATTCTACTATGAGGGAATCCGGTATTCACTATACAATCAAGTACCTTAATTATATGAGTTGCGGCTCGTGATCACGACAAATATATGAACCACTTTCACAAAATATAAATCTAATGTTGATGTTCTATGATTGTCGATTCGCTGATATTTGAAGCACGTTTGAGAGCGAGGTCAAGTGGAATCTTCCTTTGACGTTTCGATTTCGATGATAAAACATGAAATATCAATAAAGATATTATCGAATTGAACTTATCAAGCCGATCGAATAGATAGTTACTATGCCTACCCATATGACCATGGACGTTTGCTATGTCTATAATCTGTATCGATTCTGCCTTGAAAGTTTTGTAAGCCAACTGTCTCGATGTCTTTCTTGCCTTTAACCAAGCGGCATCCAGTGTGAACTACTCCAACCTCTTTATAAAACCACTCCAACGCTTGGCAAGTACCCAGAATTATCAAATGAAACCCAATGTTTACGGGTTATAATTTATACACGGAATTATAATTTCGAAGGAAAAAAACAGGTTCTGTTTATGAGGATTTATTTTATTGATCTATCTATGTTTACGTTTTCTTATCATCACGCTTTAGTTGATTGATAACTCACTAAAGTGTAACGTTGATATTTGGCACGTTTTATATTCAATTTTGTTCAATTCATGGGATATAAAAAAATTATATACATTCAGTTTTTTTCGAGTCGGTAACATTAATTCATTGATGCAATCAAGGTCGCATTCTATTTTGCTTTCTGTCGTGTAAGGTGCACATTTTATTTTACTCTTAATATATGTCTTTATAGGCATGGCAAACTTATATTATAAGACAGAGAGGTGTAACTATATAGTTACATATATATGACAGTATCTGATTCGATCTTCACCTTGAAGTCACGTGTCGAGGCGGTTGAGTCACCGGCACGCTCAAGCGAGTTGGCGCGTTGCGCGCCCATCCTTGCGGACTGGTAAACACACCATGTATTGCGTAGTTTCGTTGCGTGATGCGTCCCATACCCCCATACCTAGCTAGATCCTAGACCCACTTTGGATGGCAACACGAGGCTAAAGGCTCATCCTTCAAACATTCTAATCCTGCGAACCCAAACCAAATTAAATACCAGTCCGACGCGACATCCGCTGCCATTCTTCCGAATAAAGTTCCGTCCGTCGCTTCTGAGTTTCCGACAATCCGTAACTAACCGATGATATTAATTTTGATCGTTAATCGGGGTTCACTTAAGTGGATTTCGACAGCCAATTTAGCGATTGGCAAATTGATGAAGTTGTTGTCGGGTCTGACGTCGATCTACTAAGTTGATTATTAAAGTTAGGCGTCCAGTTTTCAATTAGCCAGTGGGTAGGCACGTCGTTCCATAGCCGGTGCCACGGGATGATTAATATCCGGCGGAGGAAGGTCGCGGGCGGAGCCGCTGACGTCACCTCCTCTTTGCTCTACTTCCGCTCCTCATACGTGGACTTAATTACAAACCTTGCCTGATAATATCCCCGCACGCTGAGGAAATTGGGACGCCGACTATAAAGAACGGCTATTCACGACGATCGTCTACATTCAATTTTTGTCATGGTTCAGATATTATTCTCTGCTACAATGTTGTCTTACGTACAAAAAATTGTGAATCTGTAACAGCATGTCCCTATCGTGACTGGCACTGGTTAATTATCAGCATGATTAACTTATTAAATCACTGTTTACGAAAATTTAATGTCTAGTGGACGACTCGGTATCTACGTTCAGTACGATAAACATAGATAAAATACTAGTGACTCAAGGTCGTTTTACAATGAATACAATACCAGCAGCTACCGCCATATGACAATTAAATTAAATATGCGGTGTTAAATAAATACCAACGATCATAATATCGATCTAAAAATGAGTAAACATCATTATAGTCGGGTAAAACAATAGGAGTGGCCTATTTATCGAGTGGAGTTTGTTCTCGGTTGGCGTACGCTTTTCATCGGTCGGACGGCATAATGTGATCAGCGTATATTCTGACGGCGAGCGGTGGTGCCTATATATGAGTATATATACCACGCTAACGAGCGTTTTGTGACGGCTGCACTCTTACCTTCAGCTTATTTATGCTATCATATGTTTGCTATTTTACAGTTTAGTATTTTCCTTAGACTATCATACATTTAAATACTGATAAACATTGTTAATGGCCTCGTGTTTACAAACCTATTCGATAAGTACACCCATTGTCTTGTCTTGACTCATTGGATTTTCCAACTATTCTTCAAATGCTCCGAACCGTGCCACGGTTATCAATAACTGCGTTTGTTTGCATTCAGATTGTGTGTGATACTCAAATATTTGCGGAAGTCAAACACTGGCCGGCTTCCTGTGTCCGCGTCGCGACGAGCTACGATATTTGATCGCGTATTGCTTTTGGGAGAATAATATAGCCGAGCATAGTGCGCCACAAAGCGCTACCTGTCTACAAAGGCTTCCTTTCTTTCTTTGGAGCGGTTTTATTGCAACGGTACTTTTGATTTTATTCAAGGCGACCTATGCCTATGCCAGCTCGATCAAAGGAGAAATGCGCCCGACAGCCGCACCTGGCGTCCTCGTGTCTGTCGGAGTGACAGCTGCGAAACCATAATCGCTCGCATTTATTTTTATAAAGCCCCAATAATTTCGTTGACTGGCGATGCGACACGCCACAAGTAGGGTAAGAGCACTTACCCCAGTTTTATGTTCGTATCTGCGACATCTACTTTACTGTGATTGAATTGAATGCGCCGCGGCGTGAGCGTGAGCGCACCAGAACTCTACTGATAGGTACTACCTGAAGTGCGCAATCACTAACTAAACGTTTCTTCGTAGTGCCACAAAGTAAATAATAGTACAAGGTAGTGCTGAAATAGTTAAAAAGCTTTCGTTCGACCGATATAATATTTTCGTTTCCGAGATGTTAAGCGAATACGGGTACGGAAAAGATCTGCGAATAAATTTAGCGTGAAAAGTAAAATAGAAAAGTAAGCCACACCCTGTAATCAGCGGAAAAGCAGCGTCATGTATGTGACGTCAATCGGAACAAATAGGTTTATAAGCAGAGCCGGGGTGCTGCGGCCGGGATGCCGGGTGCTGTTCCGATCGGGCGAACTTACCTTTTTTGCTGGGAGGACGGAGGCGTTGACGGAGGCTGCTGGTTCAGCAGCGCCGCATTGCAAAATGGGGACGTCACTCCTGACCTACATCACACCGCGCCCGCCTTGGGACTTCGCCAAACGACTCCACTGCACTTCGCACTAATTCTTTTGACAACCCTAAATAAATGTCGATCTTACTCCCCGTTAAGAATCGCATCTGTAAGCCGCGGCCGACCCGTGGAACTGGGTCGCAATATAAAATGAACTGGAGTGAAAATAAATATACATTTTCAGACATTTTTTTGCCACTGAATTTCTAACTAACGACAACTATTAACTTAAATGCGCCCGTTTCCCTACTGAACGAGGCTTATAGTTCCGTTCTAAAAATAGGAGACCGTATTATTAATTGTGCTACTAATTTTAACTTCAACAAAGGGGAAAGTTTTTAAAATAATGGGAGTTTCGCTTTTGTTAGACAAAATGTAAGTAGATTTATTGTAGTGGAACATGGAAAGTCTTGCGAGAGACCTTGGTTTGGAAAGTGTTGGATGGTACCACGAGTTTTATCTTTAATACATAATAACTATAATGCCAGTCAATACGTATTATAGTTTGAACTTATTACTACCGAACATAGAACCTCTGTGACCGTAAACGATCGAATCGAGCTCAATTCTTGTTTATTATCAGCTCCCTAAAGAGTATTCGTGACAAGGTGATTTAAATTTCAAAATAGTTGTATCGATAAAGTTTGTTGAAGCGGTTCTTCAATGGCGCGTTTAATGTAGCCACATTGCTATCAAAACAATTTAAAGCGTATTGTGCAGAGTGAATTCATTTTCGGCTTTCACGCTGTTAATGTTTTTGACAATCAATATAAATTTGCGTTGCTTGTCCGTTACTCTTCTCTTGCTATTTTCCATGTTCTATCTTCAAATGATGAATGTCTAAAAATACCTACTAGGTATACACGAATTGCAATAGTTTAAACTTACCATTGCGTTTGAAGATAGATGATGTGTTTGCACTTAAATAACACTTTGTATCTCTACTCTAGCACTTGTACTATTACTTGTACTCTAGCACTTGTACTATTACTTGTACTCTAGCACTTGTACTATTACTTGTACTCTAGCACTTGTACTATTACTTGTACTCTAGCACTTGTACTATTACTTGTACTCTAGCACTTTTACTATTACTTGTACTCTAGCACTTGTACTATTACTTGTACTCTAGCACTTGTACTATTACTTGTACTCTAGCACTTGTACTATTACTTGTACTCTAGCACTTTTACTATTACTTGTACTCTAGCACTTGTACTATTACTTGTACTCTAGCACTTGTACTATTACTTGTACTCTAGCACTTGTACTATTACTTGTACTCTAGCACTTGTACTATTACTTGTACTATTACTAGTACTTGTACAATTCATTATTCTGTGACTCTAGTATAGAATTTTCGGATAAAGCACGGCACATACGTTTCAAAATGCTTTCAGCTGTACCCACACATGCCTCTGAACGTCTACTCGACTATTCTCTAATTTGGTTAACAACGCCAATGATCAGATCGCACTTTAAAGGGTTTGTAAACAGACTTGTTATTTTTAGACAAAACGCAATAATGACTTAATTTGAAGGCAACTCGTTCTCGCCTTCTGCTAACTGATTCATGTTTAAGGCTAAAAGCAATTTTTTCGCCCACTTACAACGCATGATATTTTTTAATAACATATAGGCTAGCGTTTGACCTCTATCTCGCCTGGTGGTAAACTATGATGTGGTCAAAGATGGTGAATACACTAGGCCTAGAATAAATACTCCGTCTCTCAAGGGCTGTGTGCAGCCGGAATACCGTAAGGTTATGGCGGCAAACTTATTGCTTGATGGTGGTAAGCTACCTTTTTGTGGCAAGTCAGGCAGAACATCGATAAAATATGCTCCTACCACCATGTTATCATCATAGACCGCATTGACATTTAACATCAGGTGAGATAGTGGTAGAGTGTTTGTCTGTCGGGCATAAGAATATGCTGAAGTTAATTACAGAGAAGGGGTGTCAAAGGCTGTTCGATGATTCACAATTGGCATGTAGAAAAGATTTCATTGAATATATAAAAGCCTATGCCTATATGGTTTATCTATATGGTTAAATCACTGTGCGAAATTTCAGCCAAATTTGCCCAGCCGTTTAACCGTGATGATTATAATTGCAAAAGCAACTTTATATGTATACCTTATACATATAAAGTTGCTTTTGCATTCATAATATCATTAATAGCGTGGATTACTTAAATATAAACAAGCTCGTATAGGATCGTTAGATGATCGAGGCCGCGCTCGGCTCTGGATCAAGCTGAATGCATGGCTGATCGTCGATGAGCTTCACTGCCTCGCCACATAATACATGTATGACATGTCAATATAATACGTTTGTCATATAAGTTAAACACTGTGCATTGAGGACATACCGACTGTATAAACTTTACTGCTTGGCTGGTCAGCGATATGCCCTATTGCCATATTACTATATCAGATACAAGCTGCGCCTAGCAGCTTCGCTCGAGTTACAAAGTGTCTTATGTTCAATCCAGGTTAAAAACTATCTGTATGTCATATTTCGTCCGAATCCATTTAGCCAATTTTGCGTGAAGAGTGCCAAACATCCAGACATTAAGATGTCTGGATGTTTGACTAAAGGTAAAAATACGTTAACCTTATGTAAAATTATCTAGATTGCATTGAAGCATTTTGAATCGTTCTTGTAAATCTTGCCTAAATGTTTCCTATATCGCGCTAACGATATTTTACGCGATGTCACTTGCATCGTCAATGAATATCAGAAAATTAAAACTTATAAACGTAATCGCGTTTATAATATTAGTTGGATAATTGAGGATATAATTCACAGTGTTTATGCCACTTATTGTAACTGCGCTGCGCCCAGATGTTTGCCGCTATTGTATGCTAATGAGGCCAATCCAATAGTATTTGAATACGATTTGGGTATGAGCTTGACTCTTAATTAACTTTCAGTTACTTTGGCCACGTCCGCGGCGGTGTTCGCTTCGATAGATGTTTGAAGTACGTATAGCAATAGCTTTAATTTGTCACTTTATGAGCCGGTTTCATTAGTCCCTGAAAGTTTTAATACTGACTTATGACGTCATATAAAAGTTGTGAAATATCTGTAAGATAAGTTCTAATAGGGCTGACACCAACATATACACCGGTAAAACTGTCACTAAAACTAGGTGAATCTGATCTAACTTCGTATTTTAACCGAGTTTTAAAAGGAAGAGGTTCTTAGTTCGTCTATATGTTTTGTTTATGTATGTTCGTCGATTTCTCTGTCAAGTGTAAACCGATTTCAAAATATTTTTTTATCCGAAAGTGTATAAGCACTCCTGAGGTGGTCTCATTGTTAATTCATCGAGATCTGATGAGTTTCTTCAGGGATACGGAGATTCTATTGATCATAAATAAACACATCTAAACTTGCTACTGAAAATAACTTGCGCGGCATTTCAAGCCATTTATTCTGTTTTTAAACGATCTCAAGTTACAAATTGTGCATACATCGCAGAGGTACTAAAAGTAATTACAAAAACATCGATCTTCACACTCGATGTAAAATTGTAATAACGCACATCTGCCTTAGCCTAACTGAACATCGATACCTACGTATAATCCAATCTGAATTTCGTCGAGAACATTCAATATTTATTATTGCGCCCGTGTAATAACGCCCATGGTTTGCATCTACGATCCCCGAGGGATTTCCCTGAAATACTTGTTATATATGATATAATATACGTACCTAACTAGCTAATGTTAGATATAAAAGATGTTTTATCTGTGAGGTTCTTTGTGAGCGGTGTAATGGAAATTTTCCGATGACATCCGTGCAAAGGTCAGGTTGCACGTGTTTCGTGTTTGTGAGTACCCATGTACCTGATGCACGGAATTGACGCACGCTCCCGATCCGTTTGCCTCTGATGTAAAGGTCACTGAGCATTACACGCGCACTTACCTTCTATTATTATATATAGATTTTTGACGCGGTACTTTCGCCTTCATGTTTCATATTTGCTACACGTAACACAGCTTCAGACAGGTTCGAAGAACTTCTGTCTGATGCATGTACAAAGGGATATTTATAGACACGTTGAGAATAGTTATCGCACATTTATATTTAAACGAATATTACGTATTTGAGAGGCTCTTCCCACACCAGTGCACCGACCACTCTGGAAACTAGCGTCTCACACACTTAGCGGTAAATCTCTCCCTGCTGGTCCAAGAAGCAACTCAGGATCATGTTCATTATTAAAACCTTCATAATATTTGTCAGTATTTGATAGGATGTTGTAGTCGTGTACGATGCTCGATGAATAAGATCTGTAATTTTACGGCAGAAGACACAGTTTTAGTATTTGATCACTGAAGAATATCCATAACGGACGAGATCCCTGTATTGTTGTCAATGAGTACCTCTCGTCGTAGGAAGATCAGTGTTATTTACATTTGGCGCAGCGCCAGGCCAGGCCGAACAGACTGCGGATGACGCGTCGCGGCTCGCTTGCGAAACCGCTCCATCACCGCGGAGTCGCCGAGACCTAGTTGACACATCGCAGTCGCTGCCAATACACTAATGGGGAACTACACAACACACACACCGCTTACAATCTAAACCTATACCTATACCACCCTCCTTCGCTTTCTCCCAAGGTTTCTTCCGGTCGCGACAAACTCATCACGTATTAATTGCTAGGTTTTCGCTCCTTTCACTCCTCGACTACGTTTCAGTCTTGGCAGCGAGAGGTATGCTTATCATTTACATCATGAAAGCGGTCAATTTGCTCCGTTAAGACCCAACAAGGACAGCTCTTTAGAACCTTTCACGGCCTCAAAGCATCGCGCTATGCGAACTGCGAAGATAGAAGTTTGCACTTTGCGTATCAAAAAGCGTTTCAGAGCCTCTGAAACCACGTAACATAAGCGAGGCGTTGTGTTAATTCGATAACGTCCGTTGTTCCATTAAAATTCGCTGTCACACGCCGTGTTTACTTTTTGCTCTGGTGGTTTGCTAAAATGTCGCTTGTTAGAAAGGCACGATTTCACAAGGGTTGAAATATTCTACGCTTTTCCGACGCGAGTCTACATTTCACCTGAAACTCGAGTATTGTATGGTGAATTCAGTATGTTATCGGATCTCGCAATCAACTCTCTGTCAAAGAAACGTCTGGTTTTCTACATATGTTTAGTCATTCTCTGTTTCTGCTGCCGACAACCTTTTCAGTAGAGTTCTATTAGACTACACATGCTATATTTAGATGTTGGAACGGTGGTATAATTCTTTAAATGTCACGAGCGGGAACCATTCCGGTAGGTAACGTTTGTATTTCTGAAAACTATTTTCTTTAGAAACGCAGCTGCTACATTGAAACTTATAAAATGAAAGAGCGAACCTCTATTTCAAAGCGCTTTCGTGTGAGCTTTCAGATTACACCTCTGATTTTTTGTTGTAGTCAAATGCCCCGTTTATTCTTTCATCCAAATGCTTCTATATGTAGTATCTATTACCGTAATTAATGTAAGTTTATATAAACAAGTGGTAGCATCTGTAGTACTTAGTATATTCAATTTACAACCCGCATTTGAAAACTTTTAATCCGAGTTGAGTGTATTTAGTTTTAGGTCCATGGTACGTGTTCGCATCGTTGAGAAGGTTTCAATTAGGAATAGCATACTATTCAAGTTAAAATAATGGAATACATTATATTTTATAACTATTACTCTTTTATTACAGTCTTGGAAATGGATTGAATGCTTAATACTTTTTAATGAAAATTGTATTAAGGAATAGGGTAAGAGATTTGTAAATTAGCCTTCGCGTAGAGAATACGAAGTTGTGTCTGAGGCGCGAAGAGGGCCTTAGAGAGGTTTATCTTGGTGTGGCCACACGACCTACTTCTCTCAGAATGCCTCAGTCAAGTTGACTTCTCATTGTTGAACTTTAAACCGGCCGTCTTCGCCGAGACAACTACCCAGCTCTAGTTGTAAACTGAAAGTAGAACACAGCTTCGGGAATTTCGTAGGAATTTCCTTCGGGTCAAGTAATAATTAATTTAAACGCTTTAGACTGCAAATTGAAAAACCTACCAGCATGCTTATTTTTTATCTGGTATGTATCATCCAGGTATATATCATTACATTGTGTACAGTGGCACTGTAATCAATGTACAAAACAGCACAATGCGTTCGTAATAGTCACATATCATTAAAATTAAGTCTGCTATTGATCAACGCCTGGTAAAGCCGTGAATATTTCATGATGATGCGTAAAAAAACAAACAACGCAGTTGCGCTAATCAAACCTAATAAAATTTGTTACCCTTTTAACAACAAAGGGCCATTCTGTCCGCGGGCTAAATCCCTTTGAACGGTGGTGTTTAATTAGATTTAGGGCTACTCTCAAAAAAAGGTTTTTAAGAAGTATTTGTATTTATATACACGCGTTTACTAATTAATCTCGTATATTTGCTTCTTCTATTAAAAAAAGCAATTCAACATTT
Source organism: Cabera pusaria (assembly GCA_954871355.1). Classification (NCBI taxonomy): domain Eukaryota; kingdom Metazoa; phylum Arthropoda; class Insecta; order Lepidoptera; family Geometridae; genus Cabera; species Cabera pusaria. The sequence continues at coordinate 8,083,165 of OX940899.1, forward strand.
TCCTTTAAATCTCTAAAATTAACATTTCTTTTGATGTAAAGGTAGGATATTAATGATACCTATCGTGGGTAATTTATGGGTATTTGGAAGGAACGTCTGGACTCTGGAACATTGAATTGAACTTCTCGTGAGACTTGACGTCATCTGGTCGCGTCTAGACTGCACACAATGAGGAAGACCTAGGGCAGTGCACCTAGCGAAAACTTTTACGGTAACTTTGTGGAAGCAGACTACAAAAGGTAGCAATCTGCGAATTATTAATCCAGCATCCCCCTGGCTAAGTATGTTTTTCGAGCATTAAATATACGTATAAATTTAAATGAAGCACTATACAATATTCATATCGTATAAACCGACCATAAATGAGTGGCTAACAAATCCCCCGTACCTACACCTTTCGGCGGTTTGAAGAGTCGGACGACAGATACAAGTTACACAGAGTCCTGTATTTGAGTTTAACCGAATCTGCGTTTTGCCGGAGGGGACTTAGCCAGGTATAATAATTTCATGACTCGAAGGGAGCTAAGCTCGGGGCAACGACCTCTCACCCCTGGCTTTCTTCACGTATATCTCAGACTGTTGTGCTCCCCAAATTGCTTGCCCTTGAGATGTTTTTCTTTGAACCGTGCGTCTATTAGCAAATCCTAATGACGCACTATACGCTGCGAACGTTGAATTCACTCGACGGTACTGCTAGAAGTACTTAACACCGAAAGTAAACCTTGAAAGCTGAATAATAAGAGTTCGGTACCTACTTGTGTAGTCGAAATTTATGGATCCGTTTCCCCGGTAACACTTTGTTATATTTACGAGAGCAGTCATTGTTGCGAAGTACGATGGAGCCGCGTTATGCCGGCCTCGTAAATTTACCGAATGGTCTCCGCGGAAAGTATAATATCAACACAAACAACTCGCATGCGAATAGGACGGCCTCTCTACCTGCCCTATTTACACGCAGCCGTAAAACAAATGTCGACCACACTTTTTTCTACAGCAACCACGAGTAAAGTTAAGCATATGTAGCGATTCAGCCAGTGTTATATTTATAAATCTTGATGCTTTGATGCTTTGATTTACCTAATATAATTACCAATTAATTGACTTGTAACAAAAACGCAATGGATTATTTCCTTGATTCAACTTTCAATGAATTAGCCGTAATTAAAAGAGTAATTGGAGTCATAAATCTTCGACGGAAGTGCGAGACGCTGCGACAGTGACGTAGAGCTACTTTTAACCTAAGATTTTATGTCTTGCTTTTAAAAGAAGACCTCATTTTACCGCCGAGTGCTCCCACAACGTGAATATTTATAAGGCTAACATCAATTCGGGTCCCGATCGGTAATACGGATTTATTATCGGGTTTTGTCGGTTGTCGCGAGGGACCGGGAGAAATCGGTTTAAAATTGACATGATCGCTCCGACCGTGTCAAGAGTTCATAAGTCCATTAGATGCTCACTGCTTAGGCGGTGAGATTGCGGTCCCTGTAAGAGCCCGAAATACTTCGACAGTTCCCGAAGTTTCATCGGGTTATATGGCATTCTACTATTATATTCTACGAGTGACAAATGTCACCGTTTAGATGAGTCTTTTAGTCTCATAACGTTTACTGTTTGAGCTTAGTCTTTATTTTGTATTACACTACTATACAAGTCTAAATTGGCTAGCTCGATACTCTCACGTATTTGAGTTGTCTTGGCAACCCGACAGCTCATGTCTTCAGCTTGTACAAGATTGTGATTTCAGTACCGACTCCATTATTACAACATCTACATATCCATGAATCCATTGATTAGTATTTGACGTCATACAAAGCGCACGTAACTTCGTATTTTTATAAATAAAATTCCAAACAAACAATCGTACGCAGAACCCAGATGCGTTTCCAATAAATGTTATTTCCGTGGTGTCGGGAAGTCGTATTTCTGTAGCGCGTTTTATTTTGGTCTGACACAAATTGTTCAGTGGGACGAGACGTTATTAGTGCTACTTTTATCTGTGTTCTTTAGTAGTTTGCCTATTAACGTCCGGCCGATTGAGCACGTAATCACGGCTACACATCGCCGCTGAGAGCTTCGGAACTATCAAAGCTAATCGGGTTTCTTAATACATGTTTTCAGGAGTCATTTCGGATTCTCGACGATTTGACTGTAGTATTTTTAGTTGACATTAGAACGTTTTTGTTTAGATGATCAGGTGAGATCAATTAACAAGAATAAAAATAAGTTAAGCACTAAAAACTGATATTGGGTACTGAAATATCATGCTCTAATTTTAGAAATCAATACAAGATGTGGGTTGCATGCAACGATTGCATGAATGATTGATATATATTTATTTAGGTACGCTTCCAACCATACCTCATTTGTCCAATTATGTTAAGGACTGAGGAGTAAAGAAGTTATGATATGAGGGAACGGTTGAACAGATATACATGCCGGTCAAAATCATAGCCTTCCTGTAGTCGGATAAAATAAAAAGAAACACATTTCACCAAAACTGTAGTGGAGAATGTTTTTTCAAAACAAGAAACAAGAAAATAGAATGAACTAAAGTAAATGCCGTCTATATTTGTTTTGCACTAATGCGCAATCGATTGGCACCAGACCGAAGCGAGGCTTCAGAGAGGTGAGGGCTTTTCAGAGCTGTGGAAATGGAATTCCATTAGTTTGTGATCATCATTTTGTTGCCATAATATACATTATAGAATACAACTACAATTGTAGAGGATATTACTGTACTTAGGTTCTGGTAATGTGTTTGTTGAAACAATTGTATATTCGTAAGCCTTGTCAGATTTCTTTTGGTAGACTTGAATATGTGGCAACAGGACAACTAACCACGTGAGCTTCCATTCTTACTTAGTTTAAACAATCAACATAATCATTTCTTGATGCAGTCTTGAAAATAGGTCCTTCATGTGTAATTCTACGAATCTTAAGCAATTCTATATTTATAAAGTTCTATTTACAATGTCTATTTAGTGTGTTCAAAATTATTGTCTTTAGATATCTTATCTATCTTTCACAGGTGGTAGGACCGTTATATTGATGTTCCGCCTGACTTGCTTCCTACAAAAAAGTAGCTTACCATCATTAAGGAGAAAATCTGCCGCCATAACCTTACGGTTTTCCGGCAGCAAAACTCAGACCATTTCAAGCCTACTTAGCTTGATTACCATCATCGTCCACATGTCGATTACCACCAGGCAAGATAGTCAAACGCTAGCCTATCAGAGATAAAAATACCTATCTATGTAAAGATATCTCTAGATTAATCTCACACACTTTATTTTAACACCTTAATAAAGACACATTGGTAATTTTAATTTGTCTTTGTTGTAGGGAGGCTACCCAGCCAAGTTGAAGAAGGTGCTGATAGTGACGGCGCCGTTGTGGTTCAACGCTCCGTTCCAGATCCTACGTCTCTTCGTGCGGGAGAAGCTCCGTGAGCGCGTGCACACGGTCAACGCGCCGCAGCTAGGTCTGCACGTGCCGCACGCCAGCCTGCCTCGACAGCTGGGCGGTGAATACGAATTAAATCACGCTGCTTGGTAAGTTTCTTTTTAGCTCTACAAACAAGGTTTTGATTAATATCTCATCTGGTATTAAGTGAAGATGGAGTCAGTTGCAGTTTAAGATAGAGTCGTGCTTGTCTGGAATTGAAATACTACACTGAGACGAGGCACTGCACAACTGAGCTCATCTACAACCCGTCTTCCATACATTTATTATACAGCAATTTAAGATCACTCACTCAATTTCCGGCAGAATCGACATGAGGTATGAGATAGAGTATTGTAGTGGTAGGACTTCTGCTAGTCCGCCTGGGGCGGTACCACCACTTTGCCAATTCATTTTCAGCCGTGAAATAGGAATGTTTTTCGGTTGAAATGGCAAGGTGTCCAGTAAAATTACAGGGCATGTGAGACTCAACATCTTTATGTCTCAAGGTCACAGGCGCAGTGCAGTGACATGCAAAATTCTAGCAGTTCAGAATTTTGCATGCCGCTGTATCCGTTATAGGTAGACGTTATCGCTTAACATCAGGCGAGCGTCGTGCTTGTCTTGTTACCAGTAAAAAAACTGGCCAAGTGCGAGTCAGACTTTTGTCCCGCACACGGAGGGTTCCGAATTTCCGAACGCCACGAATTTCTAATCTAACACCAACTAAGTAAATAATAACACAAAGGTAATTAATATAATTACATATCTGGAAGACCGAGAGTTCGTACGACTATCTTTCTACTGTTTCTAGCTAATTGAAGCTCTTTAAGTACTAAAATTGAAGATATATTATTTAACACTGTACACTACATATATGATAATATTGATAATTAACCATAACTAAGTAAACAAATCGACCGAGGCCCACAAATTTAACAAATGAAACGCTTACGCGTGCTAATTTTGCGTGTGCTGCCATCTAGCTGCGTCGAGGTGAATTAATTGGGTATCGTATCGTATCGTAAAAAACACGTTTTTTTTGTTTTAAACCCTTTAATTTTTAACTTTGTACTGTTCTTAGTATTTGTTGTTATAGCGGCAACAGAAATACATCATCTGTGAAAATTTCAACCGTCTGACTATCACGGTTCATGAGATACAGCCTGGTGACAGACGGACAGACAGACAGACAGACGGACAGCGGAGTCTCAGTAATAGGGTTCCGTTGGTACCCTTTGGGTCCGGAACCCTAAAAAACCATATATCTCAAATGGAGACTTAATACTTAGACAATGTGAACGAAGACAGATAGTGCAGGACGCCTTTGCGTCAGGTGCAGTAACGACCTGCGGAAAGTCACACAGTCAGTCAAATTCTCTGCAGAAATCAGATGCAGATGATAATTATGTTTACGGAGTATGCAATACATAACTCTAGTAAATTCAGTGCTACGTACCTACGTATGAATAGACGCGAATGTTAGAACTTGTGCGCGTTTCATGTATATTATAACAATAATGGCGTGAAAACTGCCTCAAAATTTCTGTCAAATCATTGCCTCCATTAGTCACTAAGGTTGCTTTTATTCCCATTACGTATAAAACAAAATATTCATAACGTATTGTTCGATGTACCGCGCAAGGTTTTCGTGTAGGCCGAGTCTTCGTGACGTCGCGTTTTCGCACAAAGGTATCCAATCTGCCGGCCACCGGACCATTCCATTCTTGATACAAAGTGGCTTCCCACGCGACTGTGATTACTTTAACCGGTGATTCACTGGACCTAATAGAATACATGTAGATAATTGTATCAACCTATTTATAACAAATCACCTAAGTACTTTATAGTTGTAGGATGTCAGATAATCAAAATTGTGAAAGAATCATCTTCGTAGTTCAAAATAAAATGTTAATCGTGAGGATGACGTGATTTTATTTGTAGAGAGTTAGGATACAGGGGATTATAGGATATTGATAATACAGAACTATAATCAATATGTGCTATACATAACAAATATAGTGGCAGAGGCAGTGGGTGGCTCACATGGGCAGAACGCAGAACCGATAACCGATGGGGTAAACGTGTTCTCTAGTAGCTCTAGATAGCTCTAGAGATGGAGTGGCGATATTCGCAGGTAGGCTGGTAGCGGTTTGATAAGAACAGCTGAAGATCGGGCTCAGTGGCGTACTATAGGAAAGGCCTATGTCCAGTTGTGGACTAGTACAGGCTGATAATGATGATATAGTATTCCTATGCAGTGAGCGTCTCGCTTGTCCTGTACGTTCTAGCAAACCGCTTGTTGGATATAAATTTTTAAATTAAATGCGTGCAATATATCTCTGAAACTATTTGTCTGAATCACTTGTCTTATCAAGTTATCAAATAACACGAGAAGTTGATAAGATATCAAGGTGCGTACAAATAGTGTAACATACATTACTTGCTCGGTTTGTTCTTGTTTTGTACTGATCATATAGTTTTAGTAGATAGTAGTTAGTTTGTGATAATTTAGTAAAATTTATTTGTTAAGTTTTTTATTTTGTTAAGTTTAACAAAATACCTAGGTGGTTCTTCGCTTTATATTTCCGGAATAGGCCATATACTTCTTCTGACATAAAATAAACTCAGTGAGACGTGCGTCACGTAAACGTGCATTAGCTATATTAATAGCAAAAATATTCAAATCTAGAAAATCTGACAAAATTGACCAAATATTTATTGAGTCAGTACTTACACTTCTTGCCTGATTGCTGTCACCAGATCGCATACGAGTTCCATTGTTCATAAACCAAGAGATACACAGCTGCAGAAAAAGCGATTCCATCCACACATTCGAACATCACCAGTTTCTGATATATCAATATCAACATTTACTTACGGAAAACAAATACAACAACGTTTTTGTCCTATTTGTCGCTGGTTCCCGTCAACATTAGAGAATTTGTGATCTAACAAACTAGATTGTACATAGCTGCTACCTTCAAATATATTTAATGTTTTGTGAAAAGAAGTGTTCTTTTCATATCTTATAGGCTAACGTTTGATCACTATCTCGCCTGGTGGTAAGTGATAATGTGGCAGTAGTTCGTGAACACACTAGTCCTAGAATACCGTGACTCAAACTCTGTTCCCATACGAATTTCAGTTAGGAGACTTTTATAGCACACTAGAGTCGCATTTCGTTGCGTACCCTATACTTTATTGCGTCTCCAATTGACGTTAGACAAATAAGAGTGAAACGTGAGGACTCTACGTGACTAGATATCTAATCCTTGTTCACTGCCTAAATAATATAATCGCGATTTGAGCTGGGTTCTTCTGTAACGGATCGATTGAGGTCAAACCTGACCTTTCGGATTGACATCCAGTAATTGAAGGTTTCGGCACTATATCTGACTACAAATTTTCTTGAATGATGAGTGCCATAATAATATTATTATTTTCTTTGTATTAGATGTTCGGTGAAAGTCAGTTTGGAAAATGTATAGGGATAATTTCGCTATGTGGATTAGTCTAAAGTTAGTTATCCAGCGCCTTGTCTCATCTCATTTCCTTATTGCGTTTGCACTTTGCAGACTAACAAAAAAAAAACATACAGACGAATTGAGAACCTCCTCCTTTTTTGTGAAGTCGGTTAAAAACAGTGCTTACTATTCCATTTTAGCCCGTATCGTCACTTAACACCGGTCAAATACTTACATGTCTAAACGCTATAAAAAAAAGAAACATTTCCACCGCAAAATAAATAATAATCGAACGCAAATCCAAAACCAACGAATTGTTTCTTTTTTTTGTTGGTTATAGTTAGCCATTAAATTCCCACGTTTGGGTAAATGCTTCCATCCCCATGACTTTGAAACCGCAATGTTAACAAAAAAGTTTCCCTACCAAGATTGTATCGCGGAAACAGCGAGGTTTCCCAAACCCTACTTTCAAGTTAAGTAACTATAAACCTTTGAAACCAAAACGTGCCCTAAAACTTTTATCAAATTGTACAAACTTGCTAGCGGAATGATAACCGACACAATACTTACTTTTAACCTACTTAAAAAAGAAAAAAATTAAAGATTATGTTTTAGCAGGCTATGTATTTGTAATTGTGATGCCTCATTCATGGTGTCGATCGTTTCGATATTATCTTTATATTTTTTGCCGTATTGCGGTATTTTGTTCGGGATAAAAGATGGTGAATAAAGATAAATGACATAAGACGCTCTCGCTTACAAGAAGGCGTCTCGATGTTTGATACCCGGTATAAAGTCAAATCAATAGCGTTTAATGGAACGTAATATAAAGTTACTGCTTTTATAAGTTAGCCATTACGAGTAAAGTAAATAAGTCCGTAAGGTAAAGTGGTCTGTTGTCAGAATTTAACGGCCGCCTGAAGGCCTCTGAAATATCTTACAATTTTTAGTACATACTAAAACAAACATTCGGGATTGAAGATTTTGCATGCTATTCTGGCGGTCATATCTGCCGTAGGACCGATAACCGTTGAGCAGACTGGTTCTAGAGTGGAGACCGCGAATCGGCAAACGTAGCATAGGACGCCCTGTGAGTAGGTGGAGCGACTACACTCGCAAAGCGGTGGGCAGTGACTGGAAACACAGAGCCGAAGATCGGGCTCAGTGGCGTGTCTTGATGGAGGCCTACGTCCAGCAGTGGACTGATACCGGCTGATAATGATGATGATGATGACTTTGGCGTATGTATGCTACTACTACAACGCATTTTAGCAACGAGGCGGTTGAATATGTATATTAATACACACGATTCAGCTAAACCATTAACCATTAAGTGTTGTTTGGAATGATTTTTGTTTTATTTCGTATCATCAAATATTAGACCTCGATCTCACTTGATGGTTAGTGACGATGTGGTCGAAAAATTAGCACGCTTGTCAAGCTAGAACATGCCTGTTCACTCTCGATTTGAAGATGCTCAAGTTACTACTCGGTAACAAGTCAGTCGGCTATCAGTTTGGTGTTTCTTTCATTTCAATCGATTGACTAATAAAGTAAACTACTGTGACGATGTGTTGACAAAAAAAAAGTGATCTTTAGGTGACATCGTAATTTAATTTATTTAATTTAGTGATAATTACTATTAGGCGTCATGTTTATTTTATGAATTTAAATATATGTCATGTTTATTATGTTTTTGAGTATTTAGTCATTGCCTTTTCCTTTCCTCAGGTTAGAGCACTGCAAGAATTGCTACACGAACAACATACAGAATTCTAAATTTTCCTTTCCTTTTCCTTTCCTCAGGTTAGAGCACTGCAAGAATTGCTACACGAACAACATTCAGAATTCTAAGTTAGACGGAGTCATTGACGAATATGTGATCAGCAATCACATACCACCGGCGAAGCTACAAAATGGTAAGAAAATTGTTTTTCAGTCACTTATTACAGACTAGAGGATTCTCTGCACGATTGGGAGTGGTCACGTGATTATTTTCTAACCGTATAGAAAATTGTTGGTTACCAATTTCATAACATATGGCCAAAGACATTTTGTTTGGCGGTTCCTGATACCAACTTTGTAGTGATACTTTATTCAAATCGAAGAAATATAAATAAAAGACCGCGTAACTTTTCCCCGCAAAATACCGGCTAGGCGTAAGTGTAATATTAAACGAATGATCGCGATTTCTGTACCCAATATGATATTTCATAAACTTATTATGTGTTTCTTTTCCTTAAACAGTTTTTTTTCCTCTTCATTTCTTATCGTAAATTTTTAATGGAAGGCTCGTGAAATACTAGGCCAGAAAACGCCCACAAAAGCACTCGTATATATTACTCTCCGAGGCGCTCGAAATTCCATTACAAAAATTGATTTTATGAATTTTATATGGAGGATTTCATGGCATAACTCGCTCGGTGACCGATCGTGGAATAAAATGCTGTATCCGGGCTAAATTGAGGAAAAAATGGTTACTATTTTCGAATGCGATGGTTTGCCAGCTCCGGTCTAGTTTTCACGTGCTGTTTTGTTTTTTGGGAAAATATCAAATTGTTCCCGATGTTTTGCCAACAAAGTCTTAATATACACGTAATATTTGCGAGTTGTACATGAACATGCTGTATTAACATACATACGATATGAGAGCGCTGGGTAGGTAGGTTGCAGGGACGTAAAAGTGCGAAGATTGAATATTTAACGCTCTATGAGAATTCCTTTGGGAAACATTTGTCTGAGTTATCCGAGAGGGAAATCATTCTTTCTCTTCCAAGGAAGAATTGATTGATGGGCGATTCACAGATCAATATTATAATTAGGTACTTAATTGTTGAATACGCGAGGTATTGTTGCATGTTTACTTTACCAAACACGTTATACGGTTGCTAAGCTTTACTCGTGGGTGTATTTGCCGAAAAGAGATATATCGCCAATGATTTCGTTCATCGGATGTTAATTTTAGGACTAAACTAGTATTAACTATTATTGACCGAGCGAGCGAAATGTATCAGTTTCGAGATTGGCCAAAAATGCTTTTGTCCGAATGTCAGTTTGTCAGTTAGTTTGTTCTCGTCTGCCCATCGCATTTTTCAACCGATTTTGCAGAAAATTGGCACAAGAGTGCCTTGATTTATTTAAGATTTTTTGGCGATCGCGTATATTGATTGGGGGAAAGTGGAGAAGTTTGCTGTAGCGTTATATATCGACAGATTTCAGTTAAATTGGAGAGGCACACCAAGGACTTCATTCTACATAAGATGTTGCAACCAAGGGAACACGAGTAATCGCTAAAACTTATATCCCTATTTTAAAAGCCCAAACTTTGAAATGGCTTTCTAAGCCAGGGAAAAGGGGAAAGTTCTGGTTATTCCATGGTTATAAGGGCACGCAAGGCCTACTATTATCACAGAACTACTACTGCTAGTATCAGGCATAGACCGTCTATGTCCGACTGCATCATCTCTCTTCATTTGCTTAGATCATAGAACACGGCCAGACAAAAAATACATTCTTAAGGAAAGTTCCTTACATACTTTATGAATTCCCCGTTCGACAAGAGAATAAAGAAACATTTTTGCAGCCAATCTCATTGAAACATTAAGCTACAAACATACACAATCATCGATATTGACATTAGGTGTGTTTGCAGGTATAATCGAGCATCAGGGTGAATGTGACATGAGTAGCGATCACGCGGCCCGCCTCGATAACGGTTCAGATATGCACATAAGTGGAGATCCTCCTTACACATGCGACCCCAGCCCTTTAAGGTAAATCATTATTTTTGATTAGTTTGAGCATTTATTTTTGTGTTTCTCACAGTTATGAGAAAGTGGTGATCGGTTTTGATGCCAGAGGTACCGATTTCAATCCCCGCCGTGCACCAATGGATTTTTCTATCGAAAAATGTATGTGCGCTTTTCACAGTGAGTATTAACAGCCCTCCGGTGAAGGAAAAACATCGTTGAGAAACCAACAACCCCCGCATGGTGGTAGGACACTATCTAGTATCAAGTTAGAAAATCTGTCGTTAAAACATCTAATGTGTTCCGGTAGCTTTCCTTGAGTGCCAGTTCCCATTCTAGGCCTAGCGTGCTTACCATCTTCGACCGCATCATCACTTACTATCAGGTGAGAAAGTGGTCAAAACGCTAGCCTATAAAATATTTAAAAAAAAGTGGTATGCTTCATTTTTAGGGTTCCGAACACAAAGGGTACCAACGGAACCCTATTACTGAGACTTCGCTGTCCGTCTGTCTATCTGTCTGTCTCCTGGCTGTATCTCATGAACCGTGATAGTTAGACGGTTGACATTTTCACAGATAGTGTATTTCTGTTGACGCTATAACAAGAAATACTAAAAACAGAACAAAGTTAAAAATTAAAGGGGTCCCCATACAAGAAACGTGTTTTTTTACTATAGCGCCATCTATGAACGGTTGTTTACCTTATTAATAATATTAATTACCTACCCTGACACCTTTGTGTTAACGTTCACTTAGTTGGTGTTAGAAGTTAGTTAGATGGCGTTTTAGTAAATTAGCATGGTTAGTATTGAAACGGTATTTATATATATCGATGTTGAAACTATGTACTTACTTTTTTCGACAAATGTGTTCAATCGAAAACCCTACGTATGTCAGTACGACTCGCACTTGGACAGTTTATTTACTAGTTCTAAAGAGGTTTTTTTTTAAATGTCGGACAGAGAAGCACTTATCTCACCTGTTGTTTGTGCTGAAGCTGAGGTGAAGATAGATTTTGTGTTCTAAGATGAAATCGTGCTTGTATGGAAAAGGTCGGAATAGTTGTTCTATGTGCATTTGGATTTAAAATGGTTATTAATTTCAGGAAGTTAACGTATTCCAGATAAAGACATGATTCCATCTCAAAATTAATTGTTATTTTTCAATTAGTTGTGATCACGGCTAAATATTTGTCTTTCTACAGAAAAACTATAAAATGTGGCATGGAAAGATATAGGTACATATTACAAAATGTTTATGCGGAGGTCATGTCTACAAAGACTCAAATCGTCTTGACACATCTTTATCCAAACATCAATAATTTATTCAGCCTCATAAAAGTAACATACCACATGCCATCTTTGGCTCGACTAGACGAGAAAATAATACGTCAATACTAAAAGATTCGTCGGTTCCACGGAACCCGGCGGCGGAAAGTAAAAAACCGCACGAGTCGGAAAGTTTGCTCACACTCGGAACTTTTTCTTCGGATTTTTTTATACAAAAGCATTAAATAAACGTAATTTTGCTTTTTATTAGTCAAGTTTGAGTGATTCCCGAGTTCACAAGTGTTTGTGACAAGTTGGCGAATACTTGATTTCTGACGGGCCACGGCCGACGATATTCGGAGCTTGCCATTTGAATGTTGATTTTTTGTTTGCAGAAACTCACATGGATATAATGGTGATATGAAAAGTCGGCATATAAACTCTGGAGATGAGGACGACCTAGATTTAAGTAGTAAGTTTTCGTTATGTATTTATAGACTAGACTAGTGGAATGTTTCGAGTATTCAAGGTAGTCTAGGGTAGGCGGATTTTGCACAGTGACAACAGAAACACAACAGTTTAAAATATAAATGTGTGTTTTGGCAAATCTTAGAAAATATTTAATTGTTTTTATTTGAATGTAACGTATGGGATTTACCCAGTTATTGTGGTTATGGAGGCATCTCTACTCTCTTTGATATTGAGTGCTGAAAAACTTCAAACTGTTTGATTTCCGACACTGAACATAAGTTTATCAACTTTATCATAATTATCAGCCAATTTTCGTCCTCTGCTGGGCATAGGCTTTTCCTATAGATATGATAATAATTCGCGCGCGCTTTTTTTTGTTCTTCTTTTATTATTGGCCACCAAACGGTCTCTGTCTATGTGCCACTTTGCATTCTTAATTTTTTATTTTTCTTTTTCCCGTATATTTGGCCTTGCGGGATTTTTTTAAACTTTATCAGCGTGGTACGCTTTGTATTTGATAGATCACTAACATTTTCCATACAATATAATAAATGAAACTGGAACCAATCGCCGTATTTCGAATAGATGGCATGAAACATTTTTTTATTTACAGTCTTCGAATAAATAATAAGTCTATTTATAAGACTATTTATTCGTAGTTTACAGTGATGTGAATAAAATCGAGGCACTGTTTTTCTAGTTTCTTTAGGTCAAATAAAAACTTTTTAAAAGAAACATACCAACTTATTGAAAGTTGTCATTTAAAAATCAAAGTGTCATTACTACTTGACATTGACAGACGTCAGTATTTTTAACACTGAAGATAAATTTAAATTGAAATGTAATGAACGGTCCGTGCTGCGGTATTTATATCTTGCATTATTGTAATAGTACAAAAAAAAAATAGTCTACGTAAAGATTTTCAGTACCCACCCAGAAAAGATTTCAAAGGCTTACAATAATAATGTTTCGATGGAATGACATTGTAAGACATTTTGAGAGGACCGCGACAACAAAAGGCTTCTCTTCACTAGTCAGTAGTTATCTTGAGTTTCTCGATGATGCTTTTTACACAACTTACGTAAAAGCATCTTGTAGCTGCGGTTAAATTGCTGTCATATTTTACCAGATTGGTTATCTACATTTAACTACTGGGCAAAATAATCAAAAATCGGTCTAGCTGTTTCACTGATAAAAAGCAGCAAAAGGTAACAGTTTCTCTCACATTTATATGATAGTGTTTTATGTTGCCTGTTAGTGATTGTTTCTATATGTATTGTAAAAAAATAAAAGAAGAAAGACGGCTCTACCAAAAACTGCTTCTCTTTATAATATTGTAGACATGACACATATTTTTTACATGCCTTCAAAATAAGAGAAGATTTCTCAATTCACCCTTATGTTTTTTTATCTGTGTTCGCGGATAACTTCTTCGTTTATAAACCGATTTTGATGATTTTTTTTTTGTTGAAGGAGAGAGATATCCTATCTTATATATAAAAATTAATCCCAATTGCCCTTGGTGACGGCATCACGCGTGAACGGCTGGACCGATTTCGCTAATTCTTTTTTTGTTGTGTTTTTTATCGTCAGGAGATGGTTCTTATGAAAAAAAATTAATAAATAAAAGTTGTTTTTAATGCAGGCGTAGCCGCGGGGCACAGCTAATCCTATATATAATCCTTCTCTTACATACATTTTTATTTTAACTTTAGGTACATATACATATCGAAACACAGAATACAGAATTGTCTGATATCATACGTTCCATAAACCGTGTAAACAGCTCTTTGATCTATGAATACTGAATCCTATTCATTCCTAAAATAAATACTTACATGTTAAAATGGCGAAGTATTTAAATTTCACAGTCGAAGCGGGGTAGATCTTTCCGTAATAATCGCAAGAAGTTAACATTAATATTTATTTATGGATGAGACAATTAAAATGGTTGTAAAGTATATAACGTTTTTCTTTTACACCAAGTAATTTGGGTAAGTAAGTAATTTAAAATGTACGAGTGTGAGCGAATTTCATTGCGCGCGGTGTATGCGACCCGAGTCCTAAACACAAACGGACGCGTGAGGGCGGACGTCATAAAATCATAGCCGGAGTTGAATATAGGTACAGCGGGCAAAGCCGCGGAAGCATCTAGTATTACATGTGTTGGAGACCAAATATTGCGCTTCAACGCTATAGTCGACACACTTGGTATTTCATTGTTACTTATTAATATATTTTACTAGTGAGACCAAGTAAACGCTAATCCTTTAAGTAAATCCGGGTATTAAAATTCTTGTTACGTGTTATCTTTGTTACAATATGAAATCAAATAAATAAATAAATAAAAAGTGTATTTACCTCCAAATAATTATGATACGAAATCAATGAATGAATAAGACGTCACCATTCAGTTAAGCACGTCACATACGTTGTGTGCATTATTCATTCAGTTCGCATTTGTTTACAAACTTTAGCTGTATCCAAGGCTTTGTGATAACGCATTCGCGACCGGCGCGCGATAAACTCTGTTTATGATACGAATACTTAAAATTATAATTTTCTGCGAGATGTTTCAGTGCCGTTTTCGACGCGTATTATTATGTACCTGTGCTATTATTACTTTGATATTTTTGATCTGTGAGTTGATTGTTTTGTCTCATGTCTAACGAAAGTAAACTTTAAATAGGTACATTTATAGGTATCTGGGAACTTACCTACTTTGAAGTATAATATTTGACGATGTAAATAAGCTGTTTTTGGCATACATTATGGAGCTGCGCTATTACTTGTTATTATTTAATTTCTTAGTTGATAATTATATTTAATGACTAGCGTAACTAAGTAAGATTGATTAACTGTTCCAAACAGATTTTTTTGCGGGATGTTTTTATGCCGTTTTCGGCACATGGTAATATGAATCTATGCTATTTTTGATTTGTGGGTTGATCACAAATCAAAAATAGCATAGATTATTTTTTTATTCAATTTTGTTGGCGCGCTCTTGATTTATCTTCGACAATAACTTGATAAAATTCTGATAGCGTCGCTGAAATACCCAATATAGATCGCACTCTATATCGAGTTGTGGTGGTACGTTACGTCTTATGTTAAATTCATGTGTCATTGAATATCAGATGTGGGTTCCTCATTAGTTTTCAATGGAAATGTATGTCATGGTTCGTGCTTAATACAATTTATATTTGTGTTTTTAAAGAAACTGTGCTTAGATCGTTTGGGCATCGAGAGAGGATGGATGAAGAAAGACTGACGAAACAGATTTATAAGACGAGTGTGGATGGGCCAGCCGGTAGAGGCCGACCTAGGCGAACGTTTCACGACCAGATCGGAGACGTTTTAATGAAAGGCCAAGTCAAAAGTACCTATAACCGGCGAGCATGTATGAAAGCTCTTATGAAAGTGGAAGAAGCGAAAGACGTGTGTCAAAATCGTAGCATGTGGAAAGAAGTAGTCTCTGCCTACCCCAACGGGAAAAAGGCGTTATTGTATGTATGTTATCAATATGATATTATGTGGCAGTAACGTGGCTTTGATTACCCTTAAGGGGCCCATTCACGGTACGATTCGTCGTTTCGATCAATCTGACGGAAATCGTAACGATCGATAGTTTCAATAATGCCACTCATACACGAGACGATTGGTCGTAACGCTCGATCATTTACTGGTTTTAAACGGAAGGATAAAGACGTGCGAAAATTATACAATACGTGTCTTATAAAGTGAAAAACGAACTTTTTTCTTACCTACGTGGCATTAACTTTAATTTGGCTACAAAATAAAAAGATAACACCTAAAAAAAATTGAGTTAAGAAATGGCTATTAAAAGTGGCCATCGGAGTGAGACAAATTAAATCGTTGATCGCAAAGAGCCATACACTGTCGATCCATCGTTCATTAATTCATAATTGCACGGGTTTTTGTTGCGATCTCCGATTAAGTAAATCGTTAACGATCTTGACATACACTATCGATCCGTCGTTTCGATCGGTCTGAAAAGACGGATCTTAAAGATCGATCGTACCGTTAATGGGCCCCTTTACTGATGGGTCCATCACAGTCCTGCGCGAGCATCCGCTTCCTCTAGATCGTCGTACTCCGCCAAACATACCTAAAATTTTAGTATGAAAGTTTTTGCGAAAATTATTCATTTTAACGTGAACGTACCGGCTTTTATTCGCGTTGTATTTACCTACTTCAGATATGCTCCGAACAGGTTTCGACCTAATACGTATGTCATCGTCTGGCATCGTCTGAGCGGAGCGGCTAGGATGGCGGCGGCACACGTCCACCTACAATAGACTTCTGCACATCTAAAGGTCAAACGCTTAAATCGGTGCCGGAAGTTATACCAATGCATCAAACATCTACACCTAGTACTTACTTGTCTAGTACAAACCTACACTTAGCGTTATCGTGTACTATATGTAGGTATGTACCTTCCCTCCTTACCTTTGAATGTTAGTTCATCGTAACGCCACGACGGTTCTCTTTTTGTATAGACTTTAAATGACAAACGTTTAGATCGGTGCCGGAAGTTATACCAATGCTTACATCTAGTACTTACTTGTCTAGTACAAACCTACACTTACCGTTATCGTGTGCTACTAGGTAGGTATGTACCTTCCTTCTTTACCTTTGATTATGTTAGTTCATCGTAACGCCACGACGGTTCTCTATTTGCACAGACTCTAAAGGTCAGATGCTTATATCGGTGCCGGAAGTTATACCACTGCTTACATCTAGTACTTAGTGTACTACAATAGCAGATTTATACAGAGCTAAGCTAACGAAGCGTTTTGTGATTGCAGCTCGCGGCACGTGGTCATCAGGCGAGACGTCGCCGGGTCTGTCGGACGAGGAGTGCGGGGGCGGCGGCGCGGGCGGGGAGACGGCCGCGCAGCTGGCCGGCCGCGTGCGCTCGCTGGGACGCCGCGCGCTGCTCGCGGAGTACGACGAGCTGCGAGCCACCCCGCCCAACGGTACCTTCCACAACGCGGAGTGAGTATACTGCCCCATACACACACTTTACAATACAATACTATACAAATACTCGTTATGGACACCAATTATAAAAAGATCTTAATATAGGACTTAACTAAAATAAAGTACAGTGGGCGGACTTATCGCCAAAATCCATTTCGTCCAGACAACCTTTGGATGGCCATAACATTATAAAATGAACATTGGACGGTGGTGTGTATTTATATGAGGTAATCTAAAAACTCTTAGTCAATATTTCTTATAGACTACATAGAAGGTATATTATAACATAATAAGCATACATATGCCACAGTATAAACATACATATACATTATTTTTTCTCTAGCGTCAGGACACGTGACCTGGTCGAAAATTCGTAAGACGGAGGGAGAGTAGAAACTTTTTTTGGGATGAGTAAAAAATGAGCTAGCGTCAGGACACGTGACCTCATCGAAAATTCGTAAGACGGAGGGAGAGTGGGATGGGTAAAAAATGTTAAACTCGTGTTAGGACACGTGACCTGATTAAAAATTTGTAAGAAGCAGGGAGAGTAGACCAAATGCTCAACGTTAATGTTCAAGTTTTCACTTCTGCCGGAGTGCAACCCGTTGTTTTTTTTTTTAAAGTGAAAACTTCTTTAGGCGCCTTAGCACTTTTTGGAACTCTTTTGAACTATTCTTTGGAACTTTTTGGAAAATTTTGGAACTCGCGTCATCGGCACCGAACGCTTTCCATTAGCTATACGTATGCTGTGTATATAGGTACTTTTTGGGTGAACAAAAAGCGTGAAACCTAACTAGCAATGTGGGTTGCACATTACTAGTAGTCCTGTTAACCCCTCTCCAACTTAGCTTGTGTGCTGTGCTTCTTGCCTTTGGAGTGGTTTCACGTCAATAGAGCAATGGGTGGGGATCGAACTCACAACCTCTCGATCGCCATAACATGTAGGATTAAGCTCTGGACATATAGACATGGGTGATATGATCGTCATCAGCATGCTTTCATACTACTTCTTCTTATCACTCTCGGCTAAATGGTCGTAGCTGTCACTTCAGGATCAATGGTAGGCTAGAGTGCTCGTCGCCATTCTTCTGTCATTTTCTAGTGCACTCATTGACGCAATCTGAGATCGTTGCTTTAATTTGATCAGTCCAATGTATGCCGCGAGGTCGAGAAGTAGACTTGCTACACATTGGCCTTATTTAGATTTCCCCACATGCCCTAAGTCTCCTCTATTCTCAACCAAATCTTTTCAAACGACTTCCAAAAAGGAGGAGGTTCTCAATTCGTATGTTCTTTTTTGTATGTGTTTTACGCGATTACTCTGTCAATTGTGAACCGATTCGAATGAATATTTTTTTAATTGGTAGGATTCCAGGTTTTTCGACGACTTTCCCATTGTAATTTCATCGAGATCTGATAAGTATCTCCAGAGATAGGACGATAAACGTCTCAAACTTACTTCTGAAACTAACTCGCGGAGCATGGAAGCCGGTTGTTTTATTATCACATCACCTGGCGAATCCCACCCTGATCTTCTTTAGTACTTTGACAATTCAAATTTAAATAAAATATTTCGTGTTTATTTACCCCTAAATAATATCTTTCCAGATTACCCAGTAATATAGCAAAGAACCGGTACAAAGACGTGCTTTGCTACGACCACTCTCGCGTCCGACTCTCGCAGATCGACCCCGAAGATACCTCCACAGACTACATCAATGCTAACTACGTTGATGGGTACAAGCAGAAGAATGCCTATATTTGCACGCAAGGTATGTCAAACAATTTTTTTCCCATCTAGTTTTTGTGAATGTTGTTGTTTAATACAAAATAAGAAATACATTTTACATATATACCATAAACATATAGACAGCTAGAAGTCCCCCGCGGCTTCGCCCGCGTTAAAAACTCCTTTTATTTACTTAAAACTGTTCTTTTGTAAAAACGATTCTATCATTAAAAACATCAAATAAGAATTAGCCAAAACGGTTCACCTGTTTTCATGTTATCGCGTGACTAAAACTAATCAAGATTCATATTTATATATAAAACCCAAAAAAGCGCAATCCGAAACAATATTGATTTTCAGACTTATTAACCCCAGTTCACTCTCTTAGGGTGGCATTTTGAAAAAGTCTGAAATTCGTATTTACTTATTTATTTACAGAAGTACTTGTGTGAAATGTCGAATAAAATGACTATCCAAACTTTGAACCCCCGCTTCATCCCTTGAAGAGTGAATTTTGAAAAATCTTTTCTTAGCGGATACCTACGTCAAAATTACTATCTGCATGCCAAATTTCAGCGCAATCCGAAACAATATTGATTTCAGACTTTGTTACCCCCTTCATCCTTTTAGGAATATATTTTCAAAAAGCCTGAAACACGTATTTACTTATTTATTTACTAAACTACTTGTGTGAAGTTTCGAATATAAAAGACAATCTATTCTTGTTTCTCTATACAAACTTTGAACCCTCGTTTCATCCTCTTCAGGGATGAATTTAAGAAAACCTTTCTCAAAGGGAACTAACGTCGTAATTAATAACTATCTGCATGCCAAATTTCAGCGCAATCCGAAACAATATTGATTTTCACACTTTATTACCCCATTTCACCCTCTTAGGGTTGGAATTTCAAAAAAACCTGAAACACGTATTTACTAATTTTTTTACTGAAGCACTTGTGTGAAGCTTGGATAAAAAAGACTATCTTGTTTCTCCATACAAACTTTGAACCCCCGTTTCATCCCCTTCGAGGGTTAATTTTGGAAAATCCTTTCTCAGAGGGAACTAACGTCGTAATAAATATCTGCATGCCAAATTTCAGCGCAAACCGAAACAATATTGATTTTCACACTTTATTACCCCATTTCACCCTCTTAGGGTTGTAATTTCAAAAAAACCTGAAACACGTATTTACATATTTTTTACTGAAGCACTTGTGTGAAGTTTCGGATAGAAACGACTATCTAATCTTGTTTCCCCATACAAACTTTGATACCCCCGTTTCATCCCCTTCGAGGGTTAATTTTGGAAAATCCTTTCTCAGAGGGAACTAACGTCGTAATAAATCTGCATGCCAAATTTCAGCGCAAACCGAAACAATATTGATTTTCACACTTTATTACCCCATTTCACCCTCTTAGGGGTGGAATTTCAAAAAAACCTGAAACACGTATTTACTTACTTTTTTACTGAAGCACTTGTGTGAAGTTTCGGATAGAAAAAACGATCTAATCTTGTTTTCCCATACAAACTTTGAACCCCCGTTTCATCCCCTTCGAGGGTTAATTTTGAAATCCTTTCTAAGAGGGAACTAACGTCGTAATAACTACCTGCATGCCAAATTTCAGCGCGATCAGAAACAATATTGATTTTCACACTTTATTACCCCATTTCACCCTCTTAGGGAAGGAATTTCAAAAAAACCTGAATCACGTATTTACTTATTTTTTTACTGAAGCGTTTGTGTGAAGTTTCGGATAGAAAAGACGATCTAATCTTGTTTCCCCATACAAACTTTGAACCCCCGTTTCATCCCCTTCGAGGGTTAATTTTAAAATCCTTTCTCAGAGGGAACTAACGTCGTAATAACTACCTGCATGCCAAATTTCAGCGCGATCCGAAACAATATTGGTTTTCACACTTTATAACCCCATTTCACCCTCTTAGGGGTGGAATTTAAAAAAAACCTGAAACACGTATTTACTTATTTTTTTACTGAAGCACTTGTGTGAAGTTTCGGTTAGAAAAGACTATCTAATCTTGTTTTCCCATACAAACTTTGAACCCCCGTTTCATCCCCTTCGAGGGTTAATTTTAGAAAATCCTTTCTCAGAGGGAACTAACGTCGTAATAACTATCTGCATGCCAAATTTCAGCGCGATCCGAAACAATACTGATTTTCACACTTTATAACCCCATTTCACCCTCTTAGGGGTGGAATTTCAAAAAAACCTGAAACACGTATTTACTTATTTTTTTACTGAAGCACTTGTGTGAAGTTTCGGATAGAAAAGATTATCTAATCTTGTTTCCCCATACAAACTTTGATACCCCCGTTTCATCCCCTTCGAGGGTTAATTTTAAAATCCTTTCTCAGAGGGAACTAACGTCGTAATAACTACCTGCATGCCAAATTTCAGTGCGATCCGAAACAATATTGATTTTCACACTTTATTACCCCATTTCACCCTCTTAGGGGTGGAATGTCAAAAAACCTGAAACACGTATTTACTTATTTTTTTACTGAAGCACTTGTGTGAAGTTTCGGATTGAAAAGACTATCTAATCTTGTTTCTCCATACAAACTTTGAACCCCCATTTCATCCCCTTAAGGGGTGAATTTTGGAAAATCCTTTCTTAGTACACACTTACATACTAAGACAAATATACCCTCCAAATTTCAAGTTTCTACGACCAGTGGTTTAGGCTGTGCGTTGTCTGTCAGTGAGTCAGTCAGTCAGTATGTCAGTCAGTCAGTATGTCAGGACAAAGATTCTTATAGTATTAGATAATTAAAGATAAAAAAAATATTGTCAGATAGTATATGGAGACGAGTTTTTGTTGAAATTTAAAGTTACTTCGTTGGAGTAACGAAATTCGCTGTTCGAGAAATGCAAGTCATACCTACCTACATACCTACCTAAAATAGGCTAATTTCTATCCAACGTGCTAACCATCAGTCCATTTGTTCTAACTGTTAGGGATAGGCTTCACCTAATGCCACGACTTGTATTGTATCACCTTCCGAGTTCCGCCTTTCTCTGTGCACTGTCGAAAATTATTAAAATGGGCCTCCTCGTTAATGAAACATTCTACACGGCCCGGATCATTTATGTTGCAAGCAATGCCATATATTTAATCTATTTTATACTATTAGACACAGATATCCAGTTTATATTTTGATACAAGCGCATAAGCAGAACGATACATACATACATAAAATCATGCCTTTTTCCCGTTGAGGTAGGCAGATACTACTTCATTCTACACGCTACGATCCTGACATACCTCATTCGCTTCTTCCAGTTTCATGAGCACCCTAGGTACTTTGACTTTGCCTTTCTTTAAAAAGTCTCCTGTCTGGTCATTATTCGTTCGCCTAGGTCGGTCTCTACCGGCTGGCCCATTCACACTCGTCTTATAAATTTGCTTCGTTAATCTGCCTTCATCCATCCTCTCTAGATGTAATCTCTCTAGATACAAGCAAAACGATACAAAGTAAAAAGCAATATATCAAGAAAATCGGCGGCCGGATATCGATACTGAAACGAGTGGGCAAATTACAATGTATTATCGGTTGCAGCGGACATTTTCTCGAAGCACGTTACGCGTTCTCGGGACCTACATTATTCAGATTAGGTTTAAACTGCGTTAACATATTTGCGTGAATGCGGATCGAATGCCAATAAATGTTCACGATATTTCGCCTTATTTGTTTGGCGGATTTTTTATATTTTAGTCGAAATGTTACCACGTTGTGCTTGTTCCATATATTCTGTTGTATTGCTTATAATAAGTTACTATGCTGTTTAAGCTTCGTTTCCATCGGAGATGTAAGAGGTAGCTATGTGGCACTGGCGAGCGAGGAAAATCCACTAATAGTATATCTTCCTTCATTTTCCTCATCTTACTCAAATAAATGTTTTTATTACTACCCACTTTGTAAGGTACCTAAGGTCTTTTCAACAATATGCTAAATCTGGTTTTTAAAATATCGTGGTCTATCAGTCAAATTCGCTATTGTAGAAGTACTGACCAATGCGAAATTCCACAATTTATTTGTATTGTATAATTCCAGGTCCTCTACCGAAGACGTTCGGCGACTTCTGGCGCATGGTGTGGGAACAAGGCACGCTGGTGGTGGTGATGACGACGCGCACAGTAGAACGCGGACATGTCAAGTGCGGGCAGTACTGGCCGCTGGCGCCGCCACAACGTGACGTGCACGGGGGGTACGCCGTCACCTGCGACGGTGTGGAGAACGAGGACGACTATACCGTCACACATCTCTTGTTGACGGACCTGAGAGTGAGTGGCTAGTGTTGTATGTAGCTTGGTGTGGTGTGACGTCATAGCGCCGCCACAACTTGATATTTTATATCAGACAGATAAGCACGTACTGATAAAGAGTCGAAGATCGAGCTCAATGGCGTGCCATAGATGAGGCATATGTCTAGCAGTGGAGAGATATAGGCTGATGATGATGATGATCACTACTGTGTCTCAAGATGTTAAGTGACGATGCGGTCT
The DNA here is from genome assembly GCA_954871355.1 of Cabera pusaria. Classification (NCBI taxonomy): domain Eukaryota; kingdom Metazoa; phylum Arthropoda; class Insecta; order Lepidoptera; family Geometridae; genus Cabera; species Cabera pusaria. The sequence continues at coordinate 8,106,825 of OX940899.1, forward strand.
TAGATGGTATCGTGCTTGTTTAGAAAAGAAAGATGGACTACCGTAGCGTACGTAGTCCTTACAGACTATCATCATCGACTCATCAAACTACTCATGAGTCCAACTGACCGTAGTCCAATCCGCAGGGCGCAAGTATCGCTACCTTTGTTTTGTTTAAGACTTAATACTGGCTCGCGTATATCAGCTTTTATCCTCAATGCGAGCGAGCATGATGCAGATAAGCTAATTATTCAAGGTTTTATATGATGTTGATGCTGATCAGAAATGTTTCAAATGAGCGGTACAAATAAGTATAAGCGAAACACGATGTACATACATGGTAGCATACATGTCGTCACTTTCAACGAGAACTAATCAAGTTAACTAACGGCCTTATCGCTGGACCGGCATTCGATGTCTGTTTCAAATGTCAGCCTATATTTATATATGTTTAACAGATGTGTTACAATTTCCAGACGGAACAAACCCGTCGCATCTGGCACGGGCAGTACCGTCGTTGGCCGGACTACGGCGTGCCGGGCGGGGGTCGCGACGCGCCGCTGCTGCGCTTCATGACGCGCGTGCGGCGAGCGCAGTCACGCGCGCTGCACGAGTCAGTATACTTATACTATGTATATATTATACTGCGTAAAGCACAGACCTGCTTCATATTAAACTCGATCGCGTACACCGGCCTCCATGAGAACGACCTTGAACGGAGTTTGTCCCTTTCTTTTATATGGACAACTTATATATACCATACATATAGTATAGGACATTATAGGACTAGCAGGTTGTTAGACAAGGACACACTCCTACCCTGGTGTCTCTCAATTGGGCCGTTTTGTTCTACAAAGCAATTACAACCTTATTGTTAAAGCATGCGGATTAAATTGAATTTGTCAAAACATCCGCTGTGCACCATTCTTTTTATTACGTCTATGGCGTAAAGTGTATAAACCTGAGCACGGATCTAGAGCCGTGACAACATTGTTGGGCATCAGTATTGTCACGTCATAACAGCGCAAATTTTTGCTGGCGCCTTTTGATCCTTGACTAAATTCCATAGGCAATCGAATTCGCGGTAACGACAAAGCGTAATGCGGATTTATTCACCCTTGAATTGCATTAATGACTTCGTTAGAATATTCTCGGGAGACATAATCAAAAAGTTTGATTATGTCTATTTATTTTGTTTTAAATTGTGAAAGAAACAGGATTGAGTTTGACTATGTCTCCCTATAGTTACTCCAATCGTTTGTGAAGAAAACAAACTTACGCTGTGCTTAAGAGTAGATCTACCGCAGGTAGCTCCGTCTTCTTCCCACATTAAAAGGGATAAAGTATGGAGTTATTTCATGTAACCGAAAAACACAAAGCTATACTATTTTCTTCTCTCAGTGCGTGCCGGTTTTTTCTTAGTCAGCAACGTTGTTAGCTAAAAAAACTGACTTTTATGACGTCTTGTAAAATTGTGAAGTTTTAGCATTTTTCTCATCTTTTTATAACATATATACTGATATTTTTTGCTTTGTATCACTGGATTCTATATACATATATGGTTATGTTTATAATCTTCTATCTCATGTGGCCACGCTACCCAAAGAGCTGTAGATTTATCCCTCTACGAGATCTACGCTTGCGTATCGATACGGGCCTCAAAGGACTGATTGCTGCCATATGTATACCGTAAAAACTATTTGAATAAGATTGTTAAACACAATCCAAAATTTCATCGTACCGACGGGACCGTCGGTACGATGAAATTTGTGTAAACACTTCAAAGAAACATAATATTTGATTTACGCAGTGCAACATCTCTCGTCGGATTTGAAAACTGTAATGATTTCTTCCGAATGATTAACTTACGTAATAAGTAGTCATAGATGGCGCCACCAATGCATAATTGGGTTAACAAATGCAATCCACTAATTTCGTCGTAACGATACTTCGCACCGTTGCTTAATTGGCAAAGCACCGGAACATATTATTCCGGAGGTTGCGGGTTCATGTCCCGTCGGTACGATGAAATTTTGGATTGTGTTTAACAATTTACAAAAATATAAAGTGTAAAGTAAAAGTAAAGTAAACACTTCAAAGAAACATAATATTTGAATAAGATGTTTGTTTTCAGTTTAGGAGACGCGTGGGCGGGACACAGCCGAGGGCCGCCGATAGTAGTACATTGTTCCGCGGGCATCGGACGGACAGGTCAGTTACATTTACTATACCATTACAGTGTCGAACATTTTGCTTGTAGTTTACTACTATGAAATTATTGTTCCCTGAGATTTGCCCCTGTTAAAAAGTACTTGTGAAAAGTATTATGTGTGGTAATCCAAGTTATATAGGTACTACTTTTTCAGTCGGTTGTACATCAGTTGAGATAGTGGCGAAGCGCTACCCAGTTCGGTGTAAAAAAAAACTGTATTGATATATCTGTATAATATTCACATGTAATTGAATATATTCCCCGGGTATAATTGAATAAAAATATTAATTGTTTGCAATCATAGTATAGTTTTCTCTTTGTCAATATGTATGTATACTGTATACTTTTTCAGTATACATCAGTTGAGATAGTAGCCAAACGCTACTCAGTTCAGTGTAAAAAAAACCTGTATTGATATATTTGTATAATATTTACATGTATTTGAATATATTCCCCGGGTATAATTGAATAAAAATATTACTAATTGTTTGCAATCATAGATTTTCTCTTTGTCAATATGTATGTATACTGTATACTTTTTCAGTACACATCGGTTGAGATAGTGGCCAAGCGCTACCCAGTTCGGTGTAATAAAAACCCTATTGATGATATACTGTATATTCACATGTAATTGAATATATTCCCCGGGTATAATTGAATAAAAATATTGATTGTTCGCAATTGTAGTATATTTTACTCATTGTCATAATGATGATAAATTATTTATGTATATACATACGAATACATATATTATTTAAGTTACCACCTCGGCTTCATATAGTAGCTTGAGTACGAGAGATCCAATCTTCAATACCTTTTTGACATATGGCACCATAGATAAAATCACCAGATATGGGACCCCACTCCTCAATGTGGACCGCATGAATTAGGTTCGCTAACATAATTCGACTTTAGTCACCATCGAATTGTAGTTAGTGTAGCACGTGCACAGTTTTGTTCCAGATCACAATTTATAATTAGCAACAATGCCTTCCTGCGCATTTTAAAGGTGCACAAATAGCTCTAAAACCAAAAACAAGTTCCATGGTATAAGTTTTCACTCGTAAGTATATCAAAATTAATATTTTTCTATAAAATTCTTCCGATTTTAATATCGCCATTTGTAGAAAGAAATAGAAATATACATTCGGATGAGTGCGAAGAGACAAGCATCGGAGCATGCGGCCTAAGAGTAAAACACATTGGTCGTGCAGATACGCCACTGCCTCTAATGACGTAACCTGATTTTTTTGTAAATAATAGTATAATTAAAATTAATATAATAAGTACAATTTTATAGTAAAATGTAAGTATATGTAAGTATGATTAGCATATATAGAAGTTAACTAACCGTATTATGTAGTGTTTAATATTTATTTTATAATAATATATGGATAGTATATATAAATAAAACACTACATACATTCGGTAACTGATTTTTTATATATTATACATATATTCGGCTTCGCGTACATCGGTGTTCATTGTGTACAGATTTTACATATTTATCATAATATGTCCCATTACAAACTAAAAAAAAAGATGTGTAGCATAATATTTCATTTTCGGTTATATAGGTACATATTAAATCTCCTGGTAATAATAATGGCTACATTACATAATATATGTCAGTTGGGCACAACGGTATCACGTAAGCTAAGACACACATAACAAAAGAGTGTGGGTTTAAAAAATAATGAAACGTTTCCTTAACATAATAGATGTAATTGGTTTTGTTTATTGAATCAAACGAATCACATAATATTTATAATAATTTACATAAACATTACGTATATTCCATTTTGCAATGTTACTACATCTGCACATTTAATCTATGACTGTTGTAATGTTCGGTTTACGGAGATAGCCGACGGCCGATCGCTAAGAATTGGTACGCAACAGTCAAAATTATTGCTATCTCGTTCGCGCTACAGTCCGTGTATGTCTCTCTATCTCTTTTCTTTATGCACATCAAGCTCGACATTAGAAATATACATAATAATAGATAGTGTGTGTTTCATGTAGGTAGTTGTTTTTAGTCCCATTTTGTTTTCGTGGCGTTAGACAGGTCCCATATCTGGTGATTTTATCTATGTATGGCACCTCTATTTTAATTTATGTAGTGTGTTGTGTTACTCTTTGGTCTTCCATTCTTCTTGAATTGTTCGCATATAAGGTTCAGACAGGTGGTAAGAGCATATTATATCGATGTTTCGTCTGACTTGCTACTAAAAAGTAGCTTACCACCATCAAGGAGAATATCTGTCACCATAACTTTACAGTGTTCCGGCAGCACACAACCCTTGAGAGTCAAATTATTCTAAGCCTAGCGAGCTCACCATCTTCGACCACATCATCGCTTACCACCATCCGAAACAGTGGTCAAACGCTAGCCTTTAAGATTGCAAAAATACTTCAGTGATTTCACATAACCTTACAAAAAACTATCAGTATAATTACTTTGTATTTTACGTGGTATGATGATTCCATTCGAAAACATAATAAGGTTTTATCAGTGACGACTTAACGAAAGTGCTTCATTGTATCAAAGCACACATGAAACCAATATCGTTTATTCGGCAGGCACGTTCTTGACGCTGGACATATGTGCGATGCGGCTCGCGGCCGAGGGCGTGCTGGACGTGCGCGGCACCGTGGAGCGCATCCGAGCGCAGCGCGCCTTCTCCATACAGATGCCGGAGCAGTACGTGTTCTGTCACCACGCGGTCATACAGTACGCGGTACGTACGCACTTTGTACCACCTACACGTACTATGTTTCCTTTTACGGGCGTATTTGATATACTTGTTACTATGAGTAGCTGCTTACTTTAATATTTGTAGGGAAGGTGTTAATAACATTATTTTAAATACTTGCTATATAGACGCCACTATTATTTGGTTCTATGTCTAACCTTAATGTTAGTTTTATCTCTAATTATAATGTCGTTTAATTACAATAAGCTAAGGAAAAATGTTGTTGAATCGGTAACTGTGCGGTAATTAGCGAATGTGAGTTCTAGCACAAACCAAGCGTTTATTAGTACTCATCGCGATGTAGTCCAGGAGGTAGCATGCTTGCTGTTAACTCGACGGGAAGTCATCAAAGTTGTAATCACTCGGAACGAGTCTAATAGATAGTTCTACCTATTCCAGGCGATGCACGGATACCTAGACCCTTCAGAGTTGACGGGATTCGATGAAGACAACGAGGAGGAATCTGAATGAAGCTCGCACCGCGCATGCGCACTGCTGTGACGTCCGGACACAGCGGTACCAGGGCAGCGTGGGGTCACTCGTGTCTTACTATGTGGGAAACAGAACGAAACAGTACAATATAGCTGATTACAACCGATTCTTTCAAAGATTGCTACGAACCGTCCGCTAAGAAATGAGGTTTTATTTTTAATTGCTTGCCTTATGTGGCGTACACACATGCCCGAACGAAAGACATCGAATGGCGAATGGAAGAAGATACATCTACCGTTTCTCTCTATTCGGCCCGGTGTGTACCCTGCATTAGACAAATAGGACGGGCTTATCGAAATGGAGAGATGTTTGCTAAAATCCAATGTGGTTTCATCGCGCTGCGTGACTTGCTAGCGCAACGAAATCGTATTGATTGTTAACACACATCACCTCATTGCTTTGGTGGAAACCGGCCCTAATTAGTCCGCCAACTAAAATCATTTACATATATAGATATAACAGTCTAGTACTGTAATAACTCCTTTATCTGTCACACATATTTGTTGAACTTGGAACAACAACAAAATTAACGTAGGCGTTTGTTTTGTTACTTAAGAAGTTGATTTCGTAATGTGATTTCATTGTAAAAGCTATCTTAAAATTCTAACAATCTTGTGAGATAGCGGCCAAATTTCAAAACCTTGCCGTTTGTAATTTCGATGTGTGAACGAAAGGTGAAAAAAAAAGGTATTGTATAATGAACTGAAGATTATAGTGACCCCATGTTGGCATCAAGTCGAGTGCCTGTGCAATCGGATAGGTGTACGATCGTGTCGTGTTTAGTATACAGCAGTGGCCGCAGCGAGTCGCCGGCTCTCATATAAATACAATCAGCTCTTTAGACTAAGCAAACTAACATTGTATAAACGATAACGTTCCTGTAGCCTCGATAAGAACCTTCAACCGTTAAACCTGATACAGTCGGATGGGTTTGTTCGACCTATTATACCGTTTCTAGTAATTTTAAATTTGGTATTACATGTGCTAGCCAATCAGATTGCGTTTTGCGCTGGCTGCATAGGCGCCTAGCCAATCATATCGCGATAATAATAAACGGAAATTGGCAGAATTAATTTCTAATTTGATTCCAACTGTATCATGTTTAATCCTCGAAGATGAGAACCGATACACATCGGACGTTCTAAAGGAAACCTCACTCGACTATTTATTTGCATATGAAATCTTCGTAACCAAAAAATATTTCCGTAATAATTTAGGACACTATTTATTTATATTTATACGTTGTAAGATGTATGGCTGTGTGAAGTTATTTGTCTGTAATATATGTAGTTGTATTTCATAGTTGGACCGCGACTCGGTCGGTCGCGTGGTAAAGGCTGATTACATACGCTAGTTTCTCGAACAGATGAGCGAAGTGAACTATCATTGATGAAACCATCAGATGAAAACTTAAAAAAATAAGATCGTTAAAAGAACCGACTTCAAATGCCGCGCTTTTAAATTTCAGTACCAATTTTGAGGTGTTTATCTCCATATCTCTGGAGATACAAATCAGACCTCGATGTATAATTATCATGGAAGAACAGTTGAGATATCTCCTTTCCAACAAAAAATAATCAAAACGGTTTACAAACGACAAAGTTATCCGCGAACAAACATTACATTTATGTTATTATATTATAACATTATATATCTAATACTATAAGAATCTTTGTCCTGACATACTGACTGACTCACTGACTCACTGACTCACTGACTCACTGACAGACAACGCACAGCCTAAACCGCTGGTCGTAGAGACTTGAAATTTGGAGGGTATATTTGTCTTAGTACGTAAGGGTGTACTAAGAAAGGATTTTCCAAAATTCACCCCTTAAGGGGATGAAATGGGGGTTCAAAGTTTGTATGGAGAAACAAGATTAGATCGTCTTTTCTATCCGAAACTTCACATAAGTGCTTCAATAAAAAAATAAGTAAACACGTGTTTCAGGTTTTTTTGGAATTCCACCCCTAAGAGGGTGAAATGGGGTAATAAAGTGTAAAATCAATATTGTTTCGGATTGCGCTGAAATTTGGCATGCAAATAGTTATTACGACGTTAGTTCCCACTGAGAAAGGATTTTCCAAAATTAACCCTCGAAGGGGATGAAACGGGGGTTCAAAGTTTGTATGGAGAAACAAGATTAGATAGTCTTTTCTATCTGAAACTCCACACAAGTGCTTCAGTAAAAAAATAAGTAAACACGTGTTTCAGTTTTTTTTTAATTCCACCCCTAAGAGGGTGAAATTGGGTAATAAAGTGTGAAAATTAATATTGTTTCGGATTGCGCTGAAATTTGGCATGCAGATAGTTATTACGACGTTAGTTCCCACTGAGAAAGGATTTTCCAAAATTAACCCTCGAAGGGGATGAAACGGGGGTTCAAAGTTTGTATGGAGAAACAAGATTAGATAGTCTTTTCTATCTGAAACTCCACACAAGTGCTTCAGTAAAAAAATAAGTAAACACGTGTTTCAGGTTTTTTTTAATTCCACCCCTAAGAGGGTGAAATTGGGTAATAAAGTGTGAAAATCAATATTGTTTCGGATTGCGCTGAAATTTGGCATGCAGATAGTTATTACGACGTTAGTTCCCTCTGAGAAAGGATTTTCCAAAATTGACCCTCGAAGGGGATGAAACGGGGGTTCAAAGTTTGTATGGAGAAACAAGATTAGATAGTTTTTTCTACCCGAAACTCCACACAAGTGCTTCAGTAAAAAAATAAGTAAACACGTGTATCAGGTTTTTTTGAAATTCCACCCTTAAGAGGGTGAAATGGGGTAATAAAGTGTAAAATCAATATTGTTTCGGATTACGCTGAAATTTGGCATGCAGATAGTTAATACGACGTTAATTCCCTCTAAGAAAGGATTTTCCAAAATTAACCCTCTAAGGGGATGAAACGGGGGTTCAAAGTTTATATGGAGAAACAAGATTAGATAGGCTTTTCTATCCGAAACTTCACACAAGTGCTTCAGTAAAAAAATAAGTAAACACGTGTTTCAGGTTTTTTTGTAATTCCACCCCTTAGAGGGTGAAATGGGGTAATAAAGTGTAAAATCAATATTGTTTCAGATTGCGCTGAAATTTGGCATGCAGATAGTTATTACGACGTTAGATCCCTCTTTGAAAGGATTTCCCAAAATTAACCCTCGAAGGGGATGAAACGGAGGTTGAAAGTTTGTATGGAGAAACAAGATTAGATCGTCTTTTCTATCCGAAACTTCACATAAGTGCTTCAGTAAAAAAATAAGTAAAGACGTGTTTCAGGTTTTTTTGTAATTCCACCCCTAAGAGGGTGAAATGGGGTAATAAAGTGTAAAAATCAATATTGTTTCGGATTGCGCTGAAATTTGGCATGCAGATAGTTATTAATTACGACGTTAGTTCCCTCTGAGAAAGGTTTTCCAAAATTCATCCCTGAAGAGGATGAAGCGAGGGTTCAAAGTTTGTATGGAGAAACAAGAATTGATTGTCTCTTATATTCGAAACTTCACACAAGTAGTTTAGTAAATAAATGAGTAAATACGTGTTTCAGGCTTTTTGAAATTCTATTCCTAAAAGGGTTAAGTGGAGTAACAATGTCTGAAATCAATATTGTTTCGGATTGCGCTGATATTTTGCATCCAGATAGAAATTTTGACGTAGGTATCCGCTGAGAAAGGATTTTTCAAAATTCACTCTTCAAGGGATGAAGCGGGGGCTCAAATTTTGGATAGTCATTTTATTCGACATTTCACACAAGTACTTCTGTAAATAAATAAGTAAATACGAGTTTCAGACTTTTTCAAAATGCCACCCTAAAGAGTGAACTGGGGTAAAAAAGTCTGAAAATCAATATAGTTTCGGATTGCGCTTTATTGGGTTTTCGGGTTTTAAAAATATGAATCCTGATTTGTCTTAGTCACGCGATAACATGAAAACAGGTGAACCAATTTGGCTAATTTTTATTTGATGTCTTTAATGATAGAATCGTTTTTACAAAAGAAAAGTTTTAAGTAAATAAAAGGAGTTTTTAACGCGGGCGTAGCCGCGGGGGACTTCTAGTATATATATATATATATATATATATATATATACACGGTCGAATTGAGAAACCTCCTCCTATTTTTGAAGTCTGTTAAAAAGTAAAAACGACTGTCGTATATTTAAAAAAAACGTCTTATTATCTTTTGAGAAACTGTTTTGTGTAAATCAGCATCATGAACGTCGGAGTGATTGTGAAGGTTATCGTACGATTTATATACGCTGAGGTGCTGGTAGACTATAGATCGTTCGCGATACGTTATAGGTACTATATAGTAACGCTGAAGCCGCGGGAAGCCTACACATATTGTTGCCGAGGCGTCCACACCTCGTCGTTACGAATTATTATAAATTAAATTTTTACGTAAATAGACTGAGTAATGTTAATACGCTCCGAACGTTTAGAGCTCACCGGAACGGGATGGATCGCGTACGATTCTATTCTTATGAAACGAAGAGATTTAAATAGAAAAATATAAATTATTCACCGCAAATTAAATATTTTGGTGTGACAATAGAAATCGTTATTTATTTTTGGAATGAACTCAAAACTACATATCGTATCAGAGGAGTATTGTATAGAATGGCCGTCCTTGCATAAGACATATCGCCGGAGAGGTGAAGCGGGCCTTGCACGAGAATCTCTGTGAATCGTAGTAACGTCCACGACCGCCGCTTGTTTCTGCTCACATTACAAATAATACCTTTATTTATGGAGCACACACACACATTGAAAGCGTCTACATTCAAGTCGATGTTGGGGAAACTGTTTACTTTGATGTGTATGAAACACAAACAGGTCTTCATGGTTCACTTATAGAGCACTCTAAATTCAGAGGTAAATAATATGAACTGTTTAACAGAATGTTCTCAGCGAGAAGTCGCTCCCAACTCATTAACACAAGTTAAATAAGCGCCAATAGTTCCCACTTGTTGCACTGTTGGCGTGAACCCATTTCAGACAAGCATATTTAGCTTAGTTGGAGAGGTTAACAAGACTACTAGTAATATCCAACCCAAATTGCTAGTAAGCTTTAAATTAAGTTTACCATGAATGTGGTCTTTATTTTTATATATTTTACAAGACGGCTTGTAAATCAAAATCACAGCCGTATAATTTTTAGTGCCATTTTTAAATATGTAATGAAATAAAGCTAAATAATTTGTTGCGAACTAATCGACTTGAACGTAGACTCGTAGTGAAATAATCAAGTATCTCTTATATTATAATTATTTAAGTATAATGAAATTGTTATTCTGGAGCGTCTGTTGGTTCTTGTATCTGTAAATATTTTAATATTTTTCTGTTTTAAATCTAAATTAAAAACCATTGTGAAATATGTGTGAAATAAAATAAAACTTGTAATATATTTTAAAGCAGTTTTATTCCTCAGAATTCCTTCATATAATGTATAAGCATAGCCGTTTAAAAATGATTAACCTTACACTAAGTTCGTTTTAAAAACTCAAAGAACCGACTTCAAATGCCGCGCTATTAATTTTCAGTTCCAAGTTTGAGGTGTTTGTCTCCATATCTCTGGAGATACTTTTCAGATCTCGATGATATTACTGTGGTACCACTCTTGGTATATCTTCTTTCCATCAAAAAAACAATCATTTAGGGTCAATTTATACTAGAGCAGAGTCGAAGCGCATCGAAGCGTCGATCCAAAACTGAACATAACAAATTCAACCTTAATTCCACAGCGTAACGCACACATTACTTCTGAGATTTTAAAAAGACGCGCGAATTCGGAAGAATGCGCGCAAAAGGCAAAAGTTGTATTGCCTTGTTATTTCTATTTCTAGGGGTGCTAATAAAGAGTTATTGTTATTTCTAGGGGTGCTAATAAAGAGTTATTGTATTGACAGTAACTCTTTATTAGCACCCCTAGAAATAACAAACAGAAACATATTTATAGGAGTTTTGGCGGGAACGTGGAAAAGTGTGTGATATCATTGTATTTTTTCCTAAAACTTGTGTTCTTCCGCATGTTAATGTGTAATAAATGTGGATTATTAACCATAAGTGCCGGTGATTGTGTGCGAGTGTAGGGAAACTGCACAATGTTGTAAAACATGCTATTTGCGTTCTCACCAAAATTCCACTGAAATTCTTCAGTAAACACCACATCTTTACTGAAGGTATGACTTAGACTAGACTTTTACTTGAAAACTGACCTGAAATGTGACTTTGACCCATCTCTATGACTAAAATTAATAAAAACTTGAAGAATTTCAATACTTGACACTGGCTAAATACACTAATCGTGTGGAGCCATAATAAAACTAAAAAAAAAAAAAAAAAAATATTCATAAGAACTAACACAAATGGCGGTCTTATCGCTAAGAGCGATCTTACAGACAACCTGGCCCTTAAGAGTCATAGTTTTATAGGCATGGCGTGTTCCCTATCTTCGACCACATCATCGCTTACCAGGCATCAAACGCTAGCTTATAAGATATAAAATAAATGGAGACGAATATAAAATATGTAGTTAAGAGCGAACGCGGGGTGCACTTTTCCATACAAATGTATTCCCCCGTTTCCTCCCTGGAAAATGCTTCTAGAGCTAAAAATTTAAAATCAAAATTTGTTTTTACAAAAATCAAGGTATGTTGTAGCTATCATTTGCTTTTTTTGACCAACCAATTGCAAAAAGAACTATAAGCCTTTTAATCTCCTCTTTGAGATTTTTGAATGGTCATATTTCTATTAACAATAGGTTTGTCAAAAAAAGAAAATTATAGGGGCGTAGCTACAGCACACCTTGATTTTTCGTAGAAACAAATTTTGCTCTAGAAGCATTTTCCAAGGAGGAAACGGGGGAATACATTTGTATGGAAAAGTGCACCCCGCGTTCGGTTCTAATGGTGGTGTTGCAAAAATAGGCACGACAACGTGTAACCACATAATGTAACGTGGCGGTATATTAACGTGCATCTTTACGATACGGTAACGTAAATAAGGGTGGCTTTCCACCTAGGGTCTAGACTCTAGCTAGACAGTAGACCCTAGTAAAAAGGTTGAGTATAAGCTTCTTGCATTTGTGCGCTCTAGGAATTCTGATGACAGCATTTTATGTAGGTCGTGGAGGGAAAATACGATGTAGGTACTACCACGTACTATTTATTATTCTGTGATACTACCACGGAGGATAGAATACATAATTATTTAGATATAGATAGGTATTACCACGGGGTATTACAATACAGGGTGTTGGGTTTCATATGATCCAAACGAAAACCATCGATGGAAGTAAGTAGCAAAAAAAATAAAACAATACATTTTTTTTATTTAGTCGACATTTGAACTTTTACTTTGGGCAAGTTTTTCTCCAAAAAAACGCAGAATAAAAAAGTTACAACCGATTTTAAAAACTTGTCTATTTTATGGACCTGCTGCTTGCCAAATTTCATATGGCTACAGATCTATCGCGCCGGATACATCAACTTGTCTAAGTCAAAAGATAAAAAAGATCACTTATCTAGCGAAATGTATTAGAATAAATATCAAGTTTAACTAAGAGATGCACACAAGAAGATAAGTGAAGACAATGACTTCTTTCATCATATCTGGGCCCCTAGACAAATCCAATATCCTGTTTTCATTCACGCTAACGCAAGGTCAAAATGTAAGGAATGACATTTATGTTTCCGCAACAAAACTGTCATTCCCATACATTTTGAACTTGCGTTAGCGTGAAGGCAAACAGGAAATTGGATTTTGTCTAAAGGCCCAGAACTATCAGAAGAAACTTCATAAAGCGTTACCGTATGTGCAATAATGTGCATTGCTGTAAAAGTGTCCCACTTTGAACTTTTATGTTTGACAAGAAAATTAAGAAAATTGTCAATATTTTTCAACATAAAAACTTTTATTTCAAAGAGATTACCAGAGTGTATTTCAGAAGAAATAATTTGACTATTGAAATCCTTTCTATTTGGTTAATTATGTTTTTAGACCTGAACCTCTTGTCGCAGCCGTATGAAATTTGGCAAGCAGCAGGTACATGAAACAGACAAGTATTTAAAATCGGTTGTAACTTTTTTATCCTGTTTTTTTTGGAAACCCCTGCCCAAAGTAAAAGTTCAAAATCGTCTTAATAAAAAAAAATAGTCTTATTTTATTTTCTCAGAAAATAATAAGCCTAACTTAAAAAAATAACAAAAAAAACTTTAAAAAATTTAGGTTTTCCTGAAAGACCTATTCATTGTTCATAGTCCCACAAAAAAATAAGTTGTCTGGCCTTTATAGTTTGGAGAACATTTAAATCAATTGCAACATTTCAGGGACTAAATAAAACAAGTAAAACGCAATTTTCTCGAAAACTATAGATTTTCGCGGAAAATACATGGGGGTTCTCTGGGTAGCCCTTGGAGTCCTCCATCGTTGGTTTTCGTTTGGACCATTTATGAAACCTGACATCCTGTATAATATACTCCTGTATACGACTACAATAGAGGTATTTCCACGGAGGATAGATAGTATTTCCATGTTCTGTGAGTACAATCTAAAAAGTAAAATTATATATACCACGGAGAATAGACTCTAGGTAGACCTTAGATGGGAGGAGTAAGACTATACAATCAATGGATGACAGTGAAAATCCAAAAACGAAACCGTTAGGGTCAGTTCAGACAGCGACGCGATGCGACGCGGCGCGCACTTATTAAAAGAGAGTTATAGAACTTTATTTACGACACAAAAATATACACATTTCATTGAGTTGATTCGGCGGCTTCAGGCTGCGCGTGGTGCAGCGAGACGTGCGGCGCGGCCGAATTATCTTAATGAAATGTGTGTCTTATTGAGTAGATAGTAAAGTTAAATTTTTTCACATGCGGCTTCTTGCTGCACCGCGCGAAACCAGAAGCATCGTCACAACGCGTTCGCGTCGCGTCTCGTTGCGTCGCGGTGTGAACTGACTCTTAGTATCAAAGTGTTATTTTATAAATAATATACTAGGAAATAGTAATGCAATAATATTGATAATGACGAGTTTATAATCAAAGGCAATAATATACCGGACAACTGAATTACGTTATTTCTTGATTGTGTGCAAAGAGCTGAAAATAAAACAATAATGGTGTGTATCGTTAGATAAAATAGTATGACTATATTACAAATGATACACTAGCAAAGCTGTTGCTAATGCTTTCGCTATACTGATTCAAGGTTTGTGTGGAGAGAAAGGTACCATCAATTGCGGCTTAGTTTAATATTATTCCAGCTTTGATAGAAAAAGGCAGCAAACAATAATTTATATTGTTGTTGCCGTTTTTCCATAGGTAAGTTTCTATATTACTATAATTATTAAACACTTTAATATACCTACACGTCTAAATAAATGGATTATGATGATGATGACTTAAGAGTCATCATCATCATAATCATAACCAGCCAGTGTCAGTCCACTGCTGGACGTAGGCTTCTCCCAAGATACACCACTGAGCCCGATCTTCCCGGCTCATTGGAAGGGATATACCCTAATCGCCACGCTGGGCAGGCGGGTTGGTGATCGCAGGACGTAGCTCCTCGCACCGCGGCCTGTTGTATTGCCTATTTATACAATACGCCAAAAAAAAAATGCATTATTACTATTATGCTATTTAATATTATGCGTAACCCGTAATGCCTAAACAAATTAGGAATAAAAAAATATGCGAATCAAAGGGATCCCATACATGGCACTGTCTGTAATTAAGTATTTGAAACGGTTCCTCGCTCGACACATTGTCTAAAAAGGCTGTGACTTTATAATTTTTAAAGTCGTGCATTCGTCTATTGCCTCTGCTACAACCGGTAGGCCTCGTGCGTCTATCGTAGACTTTTCAAGTAGTGTGTGTTCACGGCTTTAGAAGCAGCTGCGTTGGTGGCAAAACTGGTAAACAAATATTGTAAAACAATACGGGAGCGATTAAATTTCTGTTTTAAATTAGATGGGTGCTCTGTTGTCTCAAGCTCGTATAACGGAGCCCGCTACGGGACGGATTACGTGCCTCTTCACCCTTCTGGCAATAATACGCAATGTGGCCGCGATACACCCGTTAATCAATGCGGCCATCACTTACCTACTCGTTTTGACCGGCTGTTTACTACGTTCGGTATAGAGTTTGTATATCAATTTGTGGTAGTAGGTATTTGCCCAAATATTAATATGATAGCGATTTCGTACTTCAAAATTTCATATTGCACTCTTAATCACCATCTCTAAGCGATTATTGCAGTCATTTAATATAAAAACGACTAGTGATAACACTGTTTATTTATGTTCGTACCTAAGTTTGTATGTAATCTCCTTTAGTAGTAAAGATGTTAGAAGGGTGATGAAAATTCCGCCGTGCAGTAAACACGAAGTAAGTATGTTACTAAAGTAAGTAAGTTACTTTCAATTCAATAAAAATACCTAATTGAGCAGGATAAAAAAAATCATGTTATATAAGAGCGAAAAGCCACAATTACAATTGGTATATTCCCACTCCTTACGCTACGAAGTTCGTAGCGTAATCAGGGTGAATCTTCGTAGTACGTAGTGCTACGCGTGGGTTCGCTCTATGAATACAATAGCACCACTGCGTAGCACCACAATACTGTGATAGCACCGTCAACATGTCAGCGTGAGTGTACTAATAAAATATATAATATATTCATAAATTAATTTTGTTATATATAATATTATAATAATAATAATATATATAATATAATATTACAATATAATATTATACATAATATATTATATATAAATTATTAAAAAGTTAATGATTTGTTATAGGACAAAAAGCCGCGAATATCGAAGAATACAAAGTCTACGAAGCCGGTACAAGTTATAAAATTAGGATGGATTCAGGTATGTACTTATTTTCGCAGCTGAACAGAATTAACAACAAAAGAAGCTACCTATCTACGAAGTTTATAATACTTGAATAATTTTTATGTTTTACCATCATCGTGCCGAAATAAAAGGATGTCTATTCCCAGGGTGTCCTGATACCATGTCTGCTCAACATCTGGGGAGTGATGCTCTTCCTCCGGATATCCTGGGTGGTGGCTCAGGCTGGCATCATTTGGTCACTGATCATCATTTTTATCTCTGCAGTGGTCTGCGTCATAACAACACTCTCCATGAGTGCTTTATGTACCAATGGGAAGGTCAAAGCAGGTACTTTCTGTTCGGGCTTTTAATTTATTTTATGCAGGATGTAATAGTTACCTACTGGACTTATCATCATCATCATCGTCATCAGCCTATTTCTGTCCACTGCTGGACATAAGCCTCACCTATGGCACGCCACTGGACTTATACCTCTCATTATTACGCCACTAAGCTATCTAGCTTAGTGGCGTGATTAATCTTACAACTCTTTGTTTCTAATCATCATGCAACTCTTCGTTCGTTTCTGGTCTAATTTCTACTTTCTAGTCCTGAACTTCGTTACTACTCACTGAGTTGATAAGGATAAATGGTTTTACTACCGAAACTAAAAACTACCTACTAAGCTAAGGTTACTATTATTACCTATGTTATTTGATATTATCAGAACCGATTACCTTTTGTTTTACCATACCATTTTTAGGGTTCCGTACCCAAAGGGTAAAACGGGACCCTATTACTAAGACTCCGCTGTCCGTCTGTCTGTCTGTCTGTCTGTCTGTCCATCTGTCACCAGGCTATAGCTCATTAACCGTGATAGTTAGACAGTTGAAATTTTCACAGATGGTGTATTTCCGCTAGAACAACAAATACAAAAAAAAAATAAAGTTTAAAATTAAAGGGGTCCCCATACAAAAAACGTGTTTTTAAACGCCATCTATCTAATTAGTTTTGGCAAAATGACATAGATGGCGCTAGTAAACGAGCCCCATCTTTCTAGATCGCGACCAAACCAAATATTCTGGGAAATGTCAATTAATCAAGTATATGAGGTTGAAACTCTGTTATGTTTCGTATTGTACGGAACCCTCCCTAAGTGTGCGATAAGAGACGCGATGCTGACTCGCACTTGGCCAGTTTTATTGTTTTTGTTTCAACCATAAAGCGCATTTTAGCCTAGGGGAGGTAAGCCCAAAACGGGTAGGCTAAGGTTGAGAATAAAAAACAACTACTTGTAGATGTAAATTGAACTTTTATTTCTACATGTTGAATTGTTTAGTTATTAAGGACTATAAAACAAATGACAAATGTAATAATTTTCTACATTATGAATAAAAAAGTAACAAAAAACTCTAGCATACGAATTACCCGTTTTGCCCGTAGAGGGGGCCTAAAGCAGGTAGGGCTTTTGGGCAAAGCGGGTACGGGATAATTTAGTGAGATCAACGTGAATCTATGACTTGAACTGCTTCATAACAAGCATACATCGTACTTTCTACTTATAATTTAATTTTTAATATATGGGACATTCATAATAATGTAATTATTAACTTACTAAATTTGAAAAATTATGTTGTGGATTTAAAATTGTAATTGAATCAAACTCATTTTATTTATTTATTTATTTATTATTATCAGTTAGGGTTCACAACCATAATCATAATCAGTCTTCTGGCATATTGTACATACTTAAATTATTCGTGACACATGTCACAGTAATACAAACCTGTGCAGGTGCAGGCCTCATGAGCCCACATCTTACAGTCATCACACTTAATCCAGTCTTCTGCTGGTGGCTCTATGTATAGATCGCTGCATACCAAGCACCGGTACTCAGCTTTATCTTTTTTATCATATTTAGGACCTCGTTTTGAATTTTTCCTTCCTTTCGTCGACCTCTGTACACTTGTAGTAGGTTTTGATCCCTTTTTTATGTTCCTTTTCGCTGCATCGACTTTTTTTTTCAAATCTTTTTTCTTTTTTCGCGTCGACTTGAGAACCTCCTCTGGTTTTTTTTCGTCGTTTAAAAAGTAAAAGTACTGATAAGCACTAAGGGCAAATCGGGTATGGGCAAAACGGGTACCCGCTTTACTCTTACCCTTTTTGCCCACAAGCGTGTTTTTTTCAATCAACTCATAACCTTAAAACCAAATTAATACACGCCAACCAATTGCACAAATAGAACGTCTATTTATTGCAAAAAAATAACATAAAACTAGTAAGAACATATCGTAGACCATTTTCGAGTATTCAAAAGTAACGTAACTCGATTTTTTTTAGTGAAAATAGCAAAAAACTTTTTTATGTCTTACCGTTACCTCGTGTTCGCCAGGGAAGCGAGCTGACTATCTGTGATTGGCCAGCGGCAGGGGCCTCGCTCTGCACGTACACATTCTCACTAGCAATAACGGCGCGCAGTTTAAAACGCATACCCGTTTTAGGCGGGCTACCCGCTTTGGGCTTACCTCCCCTACGCTATACTATCCTGCTATATTCACATTACAAGCAAGCCGGCAAATACCTAGCTTATTTGGTATATTTTGACCTCGACTTATTAATTAATTGCAGGTGGGATATACTTTATAATATCACGATCACTGGGACCACAGTTCGGAGCGTCAGTTGGTATAATATTCGCTTTTGCGAATGCTGTTGCTGCGAGCATGAACACCATAGGATTCTGTGATTCATTAAATTACCTGCTCAAGAACAATGGGCTGAAGATCATAGACAATGATGTGAATGACGTGAGAATTTTGGGAACAGTAGCGCTTCTCGTGATGTGTATTATTTGTGCAGTCGGTATGGACTGGGAGAGCAAGACACAGGTTAGTATAATGTATAGTTAGTAGTTTATCTTAAATCATTACTATGAATCGTACGATCTAATTTAATGTTTGTTGTACTTGTATAGTAAAAGATCGTCGAAAGTCGAATTCAGATAAGAAGGGCACAGGACCGTGACAAATGGAATTAGTTGGAACTTATCTGACAGATTTTTAACAACTTTTGTATGGTTGATACCATAATATTTTATGATAACTATCTAAGAAATTATCATGAACCGGTGAAAGAGTGAAGGCACTTAGAGTTATTACTCTTAAAGTAGAATTAATTACACTTAGGTTTGGACATGTGAAAACCGACCTTAAATTTGTCATAAATGTTTTTATCAGAATTTCCTGATTACCATCATCGTGGGAGCCATAGTGAACTTCTTGGTGGGCACTGTCATTGGACCCATAGACAATGTGGAAATCGCGCAAGGATTCGTTGGAATCAGTTGTTAGTATAAAGCTTATCACAGTTGCTATTTATTACTAACTAGCTGCACCCCGCGGCTTTGCCTACGTCCAATCCTCGTTATAAACCTCCCTTTTGAATCACTCTTATCTCTTGATCAAAACCGCATTAACATTTGTAGCGTAGTTTTAAAAATCTAAGAGTACAGACGCGGGAAGCGACTTTGTTTTAAACTATGTAAAAAATGAACACGCTCTTTTAATTTATTGAAAATTAACTTAAGTAATATAATATCTGAAAATACTATTTATTGTCCAAATAACGCATTTAAAAGTTTAGCTCTAGGTATCTTGAGGTACTTTTGGAAATAACTCTATAAAACACAAAGATTATCTACATGCTTAATCTTTACCAAGCACAAGTCCGGTCGTGTATGGAGTACTGTTCTCACCTTTGGGATGGCTCTGCCAAATACCAGCTGGAGACACTGGAAGCTATTGAGAGGAGAGCAAAGAAACTCATAAGCGACGACCTACTAGTAAGCCAGAGACTCCAGAGTCTCGCGCATCGCCGCAAAGTCGCTTGCTTATCGGTTTTCTATCGAATACATTTCGGAGAGTGTGCAATGGAACTGCATGATTTGATTCCACCATCCCCATTTTATAATCGGACATCCAGAGACACTAAAAGGCGCCACCGATTTATGGTGGATATACCATCTACCCGAACGAAGCGATTTGCTTCTTCGTTCATCATACGAACCGCCAAAGAATGGAATACTCTGCCTGAGTCTGTGTTTCCGGTTAAGTACAATATGGGGGTCTTCAAATCGCGAGTGAATAGGTATCTTCTGGGTAAGCACGCTCCATCATCGATCGCATCATCACTTAACATCAGGTGAGATAGTGATAAAGTGCTACCCAGTTCTGTATAAAAAAAATAAAAAAAAATGCTGTAGTCTGACTTATTATTGCTTTGTACCCAGCAACAAAAAATGTCCTCTCAGAATGATCTAGCTATTACAAGCGAACTGTAATAATGTATGATAGTACAAAACGAAAAAACTTCACACACATGCCGCGATAGTCAAAATTGCCAGTTGCCATAATCATGACATCAAGGTATACTTTTTTTATTTTATTTATCTTCATATCTCTGGAGATTATTGATAATATTTCAATGAGACGGACCCCAAACAGGAGGCATAATCCCTCAAACAAAAAATAATATTTTAAATCGGTTAAGATTTGACGCAGTTCTGAGGTAAATAGTTAACATAAAAAAATATAGTCGAATTGAGAACCTCCTCCTTTTTTGTGAAGTCTGTTTGAAATAGACCTCTCACACGTAGAGACCCGCCTCTTTCATCAATTAGCGGTATACCTACGTCATTATAAATACTAAAGTAGGTGATGATAGATAGATGGATGTTTGATCACAGATTATATAATAGTTACTACGTAAGTTTGATGCTGTTACTCTTTCACGAACTACTAGTAGTATACCAACAGCAAAATGCCACTTCGGATAGTCTCTCGTTAATTTTATAGTCGAAGTACAAAACTTTCAGTGACCATGGTGCTTCGCATTCCACCAAAGAAAATAATATCGTTCGCCGTGACAAATTTGACGTCTCGAATACAATACTTCGGTAGAATTTTTAATAAACAAATAAACTGACGTTCGCTTTAATAATATTGATTGTATAATAACTTTATAAAAAGCGACTAATTACTTAACGAACATAGCCCGATAAAAGTAGTGGGGGACGCCTCGGCAAAAGTAGTATGGGATTCGATTTTGGGATTGTTAGTTTTGTTTGAAGGCTCTAAAAAGTCCCCAAAAATTTCCAGCCCCTAAAAATGTCCCTTTTCACACTTCTAGCCCCTAATTTTGAGGGCAAAACCCCTAGTTGGCAACCGTGGTGTGGGACGCCCTCCAGGTAGATGGAACGATGATATACGCAAGCTGGCAGTGGTTGGAAACAATAAGCTGAAGATCGAGCTCAGTGGCGTGCACTGGACATAGGGACATATAAGGGCTGATAGTGATGATGATGATGAGTTACTCAGATGTAAAAACTTAATAACTTTCAGCGGAGACCTTTGCAACGAATTTCTTGCCTGACTTCCGGTACAGTGAGAATCAGGACCACAATTTATTCAGCGTATTCGCTATATACTTCCCGTCCGTGACCGGCATCCAGGCTGGAGCTAACATCTCTGGAGACTTGAAGGTACAACTTTACTTCTAAACACTTAACTATGAATTGAGTATAAGTATTGATTCGAGACATTGCGGTATAGGCGACGAGAAGACTCGACGGAGTTTTCCGAATGCTGCCCAGCCTAGCTGAATTCTTCTCTGGATTTCCTTCTGGAAGTTGTGTTTTCCAAGTTGGAGCGTCTGCCCGTAAACATACTGCGTACCAATTTCAAGTGGGATTTCATCTACGGCAATCAGTTCCGGAACAACGTGCTCATTGTACATGACTTTGATTTTATCCAAATTTATCCAGAGACCGGTGCGACGAGAAGAATCAGCTAGGTCATTCAATTCAATTCAATCCTTTGTAGGTCCTGCAGCGTCTCTGCCATAATCACGATGCGAATCGTATGCGAGAGTTATACACTTGCCGTTGATGGTAATGCCACAATCTTTCCAGTCTAGCGTCCTATACATTTCCTCCAAGGCGTTAGTGAACAGTTTCGGGGATATGGCGTCCCCCTGTCTCACTCACATGCAGGTGGACATGCTTAGTTCGGTTCTGGTTCTGGTGTTTGATTCTGTACTTGTATAGTCATCGTTGTGGTATTATACAGATATCTTATCACTTCGATATATATCGACAGTCGACTTGGCAACGCTGCAAGGACTCCAGAACGGACCAGGTTTTGATTGAGTCGAAGGCCTTGTCATAGTCTACAAATGCTAAGCACAGAGGCCGATTGTACTCTTCGGTCTTTTGTATAATCTGCCGCACCGTGTTGATGTGGTCTATGGTGCCGTAACCGCTTCGAAATCCGGCCTGTTCCGGAGGTTGGAACTCGTCGAGTCTTTGCACAAGACGGTTCGTGATGACCCTCGAAAACAGCTGGTAGACATGGCTCAGAAGTGAAATCAGGCCGTAGTTTTTCAAGAGAGTTTCGTCTCCTTTTTGAAAAACAGAACCACCATGCTTCTATTCCATGTCTGTGGAGTTCTCCCAGTGAAAAGGACCGATAATCGTTGGGGCAGACTGGTTCTTAGGATGGAGACCGCAAATCGGCAAACGTAGCGTAGGACGCCCTGTGACTAGGAGGAACGACGACATTCATTCATTCGATACATTCATAGAGAATCAATATTGTATCCATTCTTACTAATAGAATAATTTTTATTAAATAACTTTATTTTTAACCTACGACGCAAAAAGGGGTTTATAAGTTTGACTACTACGCGCACAATGTGTGTGTTTGTGTGTATCTTATAATTTGTAATACCCAATGTATGCTACATAACTATACAAGATTATGAATTCTTGGCCTGATGCTGCACTCAGGAAATCTAGCACATAAGTACTCTAGAAAAAATAATAGCAGAGACATGTCGTGTTTGGATTTGTTTTGATCAGTATTTTTTAACGGGAATATCTTACCACTTGTAAACATTACGCTCAAACTTGGCGAAAAAATGCGTTATTTATACAAAAAATAACGCTAGTATGGGTTTCTCAAATATATGAATACACCGCGATGTTTAACACTAATTTCAGAACCCTGCAACAGCGATTCCCAAAGGCACCCTGCTCGCTCTGCTTATCTCTATATTGAGCTACAGCTTGATGTCACTGTTATCTGGGGCCGGACACCTTCGGGACGCCAGTGGGAACATCGCCGACCTGACCATCGTCAATGGAAAAGTCACTGACTACAGTGCTGTCCTCAAATGCGCGCCGAACTGTAGATATGGACTACATAACGATTATTCGGTAACATTTACTTTATGTGTCTAAGGTGGTTAAGAAATGTTTACTGCTGCGAGGAGCACAATCACATCAATGCTAAGTGTCTGTAGTTATCTTTCTTGGCGGAAACACTGAAGGACAGAGAAAGCCTTAATTCTCAAGAGAAAATTCCTTTGGACTTCTCGTATCATCTTCATGTATTCTCAGGGACTCGATGAGACGAGCGATATAGCCTGGTATATCACGAATTAAAATAAGTAGCAATGTAAACATTATTGTAAATGCCAACTTATAAACCTACTTCAGATATTATCATCTAATAAGTTCGTGCCATAAAACAAAAATCTTTATCGGTTCATTTAATTTGTTAACAGGTGATGCAGCGAATGTCAGCGTGGGGTCCACTCATATACGGCGGATGCTGGGCCGCCACACTCTCCACAGCTCTGACCAACTTGTTATCCGTGCCAAGACTCCTTCAGGCTTTGGGAACCGACCGCATCTACCCTGGACTCATCTTCTTCTCCAAGCCGTACGGGAAGTATGGCGAGCCGTACAGGGGATATGTCCTTACGTTCCTCGTCTCACTTCTTTTCTTGCTCATCGGTAAGTAGAACAGTAAACATTTCAACAACATTTCAGTTGTACATGCATAAAGTATGTCATTAAGCTACTATTTTCAACCGACTTCCAAAAAGGAGGAGGTTCTCAATTTGTCTGTATGTTGTATTTTTTTTTGTATGTATGTTACGCGATTATTCCGTCAATAATAATAATACTGTAATGTATGACATTTGAAGGTATGTACGAAATATGTTTAGCTACCCTCATCATATGCAATGTTCACGTTCGTACTTCTTTGTAAAGAGCATTAATATAGTCAGTCTGCGATAGCCCGTCTTTCATTCCACTATATTACATTTGGCGCAGTCGTATTAAATTCGAATAACGT
Organism: Cabera pusaria; assembly: GCA_954871355.1. Classification (NCBI taxonomy): domain Eukaryota; kingdom Metazoa; phylum Arthropoda; class Insecta; order Lepidoptera; family Geometridae; genus Cabera; species Cabera pusaria. Next base: position 8,131,307 of record OX940899.1, read on the forward strand.
TTCCTAGTGTTTTTTAACAATGCCTATCGGCAAAATAGAAGTGTTTGAGATCGGAACGCATAATTGGGATGCGTATTGTAGGCGTATAAAACAGTTTATTACGCTAAACGGTATCGCGAAGGAACTTCATGTGGCCACGTTGGTCACTCTCGTCGGTGTTTCGTGTTACGAGCTTATGTGTGATTTATGTGCACCCGATTTACCTGAATCGAAATCTTTCGAAGATCTCGAACGTATAGTGAAGCTACATCTCGAACCGCAAAGGTCGGAGATCGCAGAGCGGCATGTGTTTCGGCAAAGGAAGCAAGCGGAGGGGGAGAAAGTAAACGAATACTTGCAAAGTTTGAAACATCTGGCTAAGACTTGCAACTTCGGGGCCACCTTGGAGGTCAACTTGAGGGACTAATTCGTGTCGGGCCTCCATCACGCGGATATTAGATCCAGGCTGTTTGCCGAACCTGATTTGAACAACAAGCGTGCTGTCGAGCTGGCGCTAGCATTGGAGGCGGCCGACAGGCACGCGGCGACGGCGGCGGCGAGCGGGCCCGCCATCGAGGGAATTCATCGCGTGGGAACGGCGGCGGCGCGCGGTCCGCGCACCCGCGTCGGCGCGGCCCGCGGCCGTGCCCGGCGCACCCGCGCTACCGCGCCTGCCGTGCCCGCGGTGCGGCAAGGGCGGCCTCTCGGCTGCGAAGTGTCGTTACAAAGCATATAATTGTGTATCCTGTGGTGAAAGAGGCCATTTGAAAGTGATGTGTCGTAAGTACGAAGGCGGTCATGGTTCGGACTCGACGCGGAAAACAAAAGGTCAGTTTTTTTCACTTGACTCGGATTGTGACGACGACATGAATTTCTATAACTTATCAAGCGGCACCAGAGATGATCCGTATTACTTTAATTTAAACGTCGAGGGATACTCGCTGCGTTTTGAAGTGGACACTGGGTGCAAATATTCTGCTATATCAAAAGCATGTTATGACAAGATGTTTCATAATTTAGAGTTGTTTAGAAAATCTTTAAATTTAAGGTCATATACCGGCGAAGTGATCGAACCGATCGGTTATATCGAAGTCAAAGTGACGTATGCTATGCGTTCTGAAATATTACAGTTATTTGTCATCGAACACGGCGGCCCTCCGTTGTTAGGCCGGACGTGGTTAAGATTATTACGTATCAATGTTAACGATTGCTATAGTTTATCCGATACTTGTGATAAAACCGTCGATATGTTACGTAAAGAATTTCCCGATGTATTCGCTGATGGGCTTGGGACATGTAGAGATCGCATAAAATTACATTTAGCGGACGAAACACCGGTGTTCGTGAAGGCTCGTTCGCTGCCGTTGGCGTTGCGTGCGCCCGTTGAGCGGGAGCTCGAGCGGCTGCAGCAAGATGATGTTATTTACAAGATCGATCGCTCAGATTACGGAACGCCTATCGTTCCGATCGTCAAGAAAAATGGTGACATTCGTATATGTGGCGATTATAAATCACAATAAATCCAAAGTTGAAGAATTTTCATTATCCCCTCCCCCGCATAGAGGAAATATTTTCTACCCTTTCGGAAGGCGTTTTATACTCAAAATTAGATTTGTCCCACGCCTATCAGCAGGTATTGTTATCAGAAGAGTCACAAGCGATGACGGCGATCACCACTCACGTTGGATCTTTCGTTTACAAGCGCGTACCGTTCGGGATTAAGTGTATACCTGAAAACTTTCAAAAAATGATCGAAGAAATACTCAGTGGCTTGTTGTCAACGGTTGTTTTTCAGGACGATATTTGTTGTAGTGGACAAGATAGACATAGTAATCTTGAAATCTTACGAGCCGTTTTAAGTCGATTGAGAGACGCCGGCCTCAGGTTAACTGGCTAAGTGTGAATTTTTTAAAGACAGCGTCACATATCTAGGTTATCTTTTGTAAAAACGATTCTAGCATTAAATACATAAAATAAGAATTAGCCAAATCGGTTCACCCGTTTTCATGTTATCGCGTGACTAAGGCAATTCGGGATTCATATTTATAAAAGCCGAAAAACCCAAATTTTCTGACTTTGTTGCCTACCCCATTTCAAAAAATCCTACAACACGTACTTTATCTCATCTTGTTTCGCCACACAAACTTTGAATCCCCGTTCCGTATGCGGGAGGAATTTTTAGAAAATCCGTTCTGAGCGGATACCTACGTCGTAATAACTATCTGCATTCTAAATTTCAGCGCAATCCGAAACAATATTGATTTTTAGACTTTGTTACCCTAGTTTATCATTTTAGGGTGGCACTTTGAAAAAGTCTGAAACCCGTATTTACTTATTTAATTACAGAAGTACTTGTGTGAAATGTCGAATAAATTAATATCCAAACTTTGAACCCCCGCTTCATCCCCTTGAAGAGTGAATTTTGAAAAATTCTTTCTTAGCCTAAGTAGTAGTAGCCTAAGTCAAAATAACCATATGCATGCCAAATTTCAGCGCAATCCGAAATAATATTGACTTCAGACTTTGTTACCCCACTTCACTTCACCCTTTTAGGCGTGGAATTTCGAAAGACCCTGAAACACGTTTTTACTTACTTAAGTACTTGCGTGAAGTTTCGAATAGAAAATACTATTTAATCTTGTTTCTCCATACATACTTTGAATCCCCGTTTCATCCCCTTCGGGGGTAAATTTTGGAAAATACTTTCTCAGATGGAACTAACGTCGTTATAACTATCCGCATGCCAAATTTCAGCGCAATCCGAAACAATATTGATTTTCACACTTTGTTACCATTTGACCCTCATAGGGGTGGTATTTCAAAAAAAACCTGAAACACGTATTTACTTATTTTTGTACTGAAGCACTTGTATGAAGTTTCGAATAGAAAATACTATATAATCTTGTTTCTCCATAAAAACTTTGAACCCCCGTTTCATCCCCTTCAGGAGTGAATTTTGGAAAATCCTTTCTTAGAGGAAACTAACGTCGTAGTAACTATCTGCATGCCAAATTTCAGCGCAATCCGAATCAATATTGAATTTCACACTTTGTTACCCCATTTCACCCTCTTAGGGGTTTAATTTCGAAAAAACCGAAAACACGTGTTTACTTATTTATGTCTTGAAGCACTTGTGTGAAGTTTCGAATAGAAAAGACTATCTAATAATGTCTCTCCATAGAAACTTTGTACCCCCGTTTCATCCCATTAAGGGCCGAATTTTAGAAAATCCTTTCTTAGCTGATACTAATATCATAATAACCACCTGTATGCCAATTTTAATTTTAAATTAAGTTTAATTTTTGGTAAAAATAAAGGGATCCCACAAACGGCCGCTAGTCATTTGCAGAGATATGCGGTGCGTTTGGCGGCCTATAACTTCGATATAGAATTTGTACCATCATCGCGAAATTGTTTCGCCGACGCCCTATCGCGGCTACCTCTCGCGCGCGAAGCGAAAATGAATCACAGTATCCTGTGATACTGTGATTCATTTTCGCTTCGCGTGATAATGACATTTTAGACGGCAGCTATTTTAATTACGTCTAAGATAAATTGCCGGTAACGTTTCACGAAGTTAAAGTCGAAACTTTAAAAGATAAGCAGTTGAATAAGATAGTGGGTTACGTGAAATTCGGTTGGCCGGAACGCTCGGATAATGATACGGAAAAAGCTTTCTTCAATAAGAAGGATAATCTGTTTTTAGAGCACGGTTGTTTAGTTTGGGGCTATCGCGTGGTCATACCACATAGTCTCAGGGCTACTGTGCTGCGGGAGTTGGACAGCGGTCACATTGGTGTAGTCAAAATGAAGCAAGTCGCGCGTAACTTTCTTTGGTGGGAGGGGCTGGACGGCGACATCGAGCGTGTGTGCCGCGAGTGCGGCTCGCAGCGTGACTGCCCGCCGCCCGCGCCGCTGCACTCGTGGCCCTGGCCGGCCGAGCCTTGGACGAGGCTCAATGTCGATTTTTTGGGACCTTACAAAGGAAAATATTATTTTGTTTTGATTAACGCGAACACCAAGTGGATAGAGGTCGAAATCGCGAATCTTCGTAAAATATTTTCACGATTCGGTATACCGAAAAACATAGTCAGTGACAATGGACCCCCTTTCTCCTCGCGATAATATTTATCCTATTTGGAAAAGAACGGAATTGAACGCGGGTTCTAGTATAGCCCCTTATCATCCCGCTGAGAATGCGGTACGGACGGTTAAGCAGGTGCTTAAAAAAGCGACCGTCGATAACGAAAATTACGACACGGTACTTAGTAAGTTTTTGTTCACGTATCGAAATACGGAGCATTGCACGACTCAAAAAGAGTCAGCGGTGGCGATGTTCGGGACACGATTGCGTGGGCGACTCGACTTGCTCGGACCCAACACGGGCGAGTTGGTGCGCGAGAGGCAGCGGGCGCAGGAGGCGCGCCGCGGCAGCGTGTCACGTGACCTCGCGCCCGGCGACGCGGTGTTAGTCAGGGAGTATGCAGACAAAGATGTTAAATGGAAGGAGGGGGCGGTAGTAGGCCAGACCGGACCCGTTTCGTTTGTGGTAAAAACCAATGATGATCATAGAATCTCAAAGAAGCACGTCGATCAGCTCCTAAGTAAGTCGTTTCGAAAATCGCGTCATTCCCTTTCGTGCGTAAATAACCCGCCACTACCCGGTACTATCGAATCCATCGATGATAACGACGCTAGTGATGGTTATTCGACGCCCTTGACGCAATCGCCTGGTCGCGGAGTGGAGAGCGCGAGTCGCATCGGTCGTGGTGCAGCTACCAATGATGATGTTGGTGATGAAGCCCGCAGTGCGGGTGGTAGCGAGCGTGACTGCACCTCGCCGCGTAGTAGTCGCCAATCTAAGCCTCCTACTCCCTTCACAATGATATTGAGAGCTCGTACTAAAAATTAAGTAGGTAGTGTCTATGTTTTAAACAGTTTTAAATGTTTCAATCCCAAAACGTTAAATAATTGTTTACTTCTTATAATCTTTAATAAATATAAGTATTACCTATGTAGTCTTTATAAATGTTTGTTGGATGTTAGTATTATCTTGAAGAACTTGTGCATTTTATCTCATTGTTTATATAATGTTTACAATTAGAAGGAGGAAAATGTAATGTATGACATTTGAAGGTATATACGAAATATATACCTACCCTCGCATAGCATACATAGCTACCCTCATTATATGCAATGTTCACGTTCTTTCTCCTTTGTAAAGAGCATTAATACAGTCAGTCTGCGATAGCCCGTCTTTCATTTCACTATATTACAAATACATTTATTTGTACAAAAGCTGTTAGATAGATAGAAAGATTTAAAAGTTCTATGAACATTTTGTCACATCGCGACATGCAAATAAGGCACTTATATATTTACATAAAAATTATTTAGAATTAGAATAATAATACATCACGGGCTGCAAATCGCCCGGTCCTTTTGAAGGCATTGACGGAGCCAAAGCCAACGTCTAGAGGCCCTTTACAATATTAAATTAAATAAAAATATGATTTGTGGATGGAGAGATGAACAACTATAAAAAGATGGTACATTAATTTATTATGGCTATGAATGTGTGCTGCTTAATGTCTGTTTTCTGGTCTATGGGATGAGGTACGGGACCTGCCAATTATGCCTCATTACAAAATATTAAGGCGGGTGGTGACTTGCTAAATTATTATCATTTAGCCCTCACGGGATAGTGGTACGCGGTGTCGCCACTCACCGTCGGCACGCCACAAAGCCGCCCCTGCGGGTGAATTATTATGATTATTTTATACTAGAAGTGTCCCGCGGCTTCGCCCGCGTTAAAAACTTATTTTATTTTCTTAAAACGTTTATTTTGTACAAACGATTCTATCAAAAATAAACATAAAAAAAGAATGAGCCAAATCGGTTCACCCGTTTTCATGTTATCGCGTGACTAAGGCAATTCGGGATTCATATTTATAAACCCCGAAAAACCCAAAGTTTCAGACTTTGTTGCCTACCCCATTTCGAAAAATCCTACAACACGTACTTTATCTCATCTTGTTTCGCCATACAAACTATGATTCCCCGTTCCGTATCCGGGAGGAATTTTTAGAAAATCTTTTCTGAGCGGATACCTACGTCATAATAACTATCTGCATTCTAAATTTCAGCGCAATCCGAAACAATATTGATTTTTAGACTGTTACCCCAGTTTATCCTGTTAGGGTGGCATTTTGAAAAAGTCTGAATCTCGTATTTTCTTATTTATTTACAGAACTTTATGTACTTGTGTGAAATGATTAATACTTGTTGAAGTGAAATGTCGAATAAAATGACTATCCAAACTTTGAACCCCCGCTTCATCCCCTTGAAGAGTGAATTTTGAAAAATTCTTTCTCCTATGTCAAAATAACTATCTGCATGCCAAATTTCAGCGAAATCCGAAACAATATTGATTTCAGACTTTGTTACACCTCTTCACCCTTTTAGGGGTGGAATTTCGAAAGAGCATGAAACACGTATTTACTTACTTAAGTACTTGTGTTAAGTTTCATATATAAAAGACTATCTAATCTTGTTTATCCATACAAGCTTTGAACCCCCGTTTCATCCCCTTCAGGGGTGAATTTTGAAAAAATACTTTCTCAGATGGAACTAACTTCGTAATAATTATCTGCATGCCAAATTTCAGCGCAATCCGAAACAATATTGATTTTTACACTTTGTTAAACCAATTTACCATCTTAGGGGTGTAATTTAAAAAAAAACCTGAAACATATATTTACTTATTTTTTTATCGGAGCACTTGTATGAAGTTTCAAATAAAAAATACTATCTAATCTTGTTTCTCCATACAAACTTTGAACCCCCGTTTCATCCCCTTCAGGGGTGAATTTTGGAAAATACTTTCTCAGAGGGAACTAACTTCGTAGTAACTATCTGCATGCCAAATTTCAGCGCAATCCGAAACAATATTCATTTTCACACTTTGTGATGGGGGTACCCATTTCACCCTCTTAGGGGTGGATTTAAAAAAAAACTGAAACACGTATTTACTTATTTTTTTACTTGAGCACTTTTTTGAAGTTTCGAATAGAAAAGACTATCTAATCTTGTTTCTCCATACGAACTTTGAACCCTGTTTCATCCCCTTCAGGGGTGAATTTCGAAAAATCCTTTTTCAGAGGTAACTAACGTTGTAATAACGATCTGCCTGGCAAATTTAAGCGCAATCCGAAAAAATATTGATTTTCACACTTTGTTACCCCATTCCACCCTCTTAGGGGTGGAATTTCAAAAAAACCTGAAACACCTATTTACTTATTTTTGTACTGAAGCACTTGTGTGAAGTTTCGGATAGAAAAGACTATCTAATCTTCTTTCTCCATACAAACTTTGAACCCCAATTTCATCCCCTTAAGGGGTGAATTTTGAAAAATCCTTTCTTAATACACCCCTGCGTACTAAGACAAATACACCCTCCAAATTTCAAGTCTCTACGACCAGCGGTTTAGGCTGTGCGTTGTCTGTCAGTGAGTCAGTCAGTATGTCAGGACAAAGATTCTTATAGTATTAGAAGATATTTACATTAAAATTATTTAGGATTTTATTTAATAACATGATTTACTACCGATTCGAATTATTCTTTATCTAATCGGTAGAGTACATTTTCGAGGTGGTGGTCCCATAAATTAATCGAGACCTGATAAGTATTTTCAGAGATATGACGATCAAACGTCTCAAACTTGCTACTGAAACTGACTCGCGAAGCAAGGAAGTCGGAAGTCAGTTATTAAACTTCTATCTTAATATCTTAATTATTTAATTCAAAATCATTTTTCATTTCATTCAGAACATTACGACATAACGATATGAGTGTAGATAAAGTATTTTACGTCATTCTTCTGTCACAGGCAGAAATAGTTCATAATTAAGGTATTTTGATTACAGCCGACTTGAACACCATCGCTCCTCTGATCACCAACTTCTACCTGGCTTCGTACGCCTTGATCAACTTCTGTACATTCCACGCTGCGCTCGTCAAACCTCTAGGTTGGAGACCTACCTTCCGAGTAAGTTATGTCACACTCTAGTCCGGAAGAAACGCATCTTCCGAAATATTTTTTAAATGTATTGCTGTGAGATGTGTTTGAGATTAGAGGGGTACGAGGGGGGGGGGAGGGGTGGATGGTTTGAGGGGTAAATAATTTTAAGTATTGAAGACAACATATTTTTCTGAGACAGGCAGAACTTAAAAGTCGCCTTTCAAACATAGATTTCAAAATCGATTCCAATCCACATAATATAACAATGTCTCATCCACAGTTTTACAATGTGTGGTTGTCTCTCTTCGGGTTTCTGATATGCGTGGCTCTCATGCTGCTCCTCAACTGGATGATGGCCTTGATCACCGCCGCCATTTTCTTCACACTTTATCTCATAGTGCAATATAGAGATCCTGGTAAGATGTATTGCCTCTGCTGAGTACCTGTAAAATAAAATTAACCTTTTTGTTATGCCTGATAAGCAAATGTATGATCACTTTTATGTAACATACTTTATGAGTATCAACTTTCATCATTAAAATCATTGAATTTGATGACAATCGTCTTCGCAAATTCTTTGGCGGTGCGCCTGCAGCCTTGTTTGTACGTGGGTCGCACTGACCGTTTTTAGTATACATAGGCCAGTAAGAAAAGCAGCAGATGAAAAAATGCATATAAGTTTTGAGGAATTCTTTGGGAGTCTGTAGATGTGTACCTAATGAATTTATTTATTTATTTATTTTTATTTATTTATTTATTAGGTGCATATTACAGTATACAGAACATACATTTTAAATAACATATACATAAGTGAAATCGAACGATTCTGTAGACCAAAGTTACATGCACACAACATGGATTTACAGTGTTGAAAACTTGCTCAAATATAAAACATTGACTTATATACCATTACAATTTTTTGTGATTCAAATTTAATAAATTAATACGAATACAATATTTATGTTCCGAAGATTTAATGCATTTAATAATAGTCATACCTAAGAATTGAATACCTAAGAAAGAATGTCAACTAAGATTTAAAAAAATTAAAATTATCATTTAGCATACATATAGTCATAGCATTGAATACATTTCAATAAAAAAATAGCAATATATACAAATAGTTAATTAAAATTAAGTAAAAATACAGTATTAAAAATTATTAATTCAATGACAATAATAACGCAAAAAACAGATAATTTGATAAAATACAACATGAATATCATGTTGTAGTAAGAGTATTTGATATAACATTATATACTGCGTTTTTAAATTGATTGAGACCAATACCGAAAATATCTAGATCAACAACTTTATCATCATCATGGTCTTTATCGGAGGGCTTTGACGCACGGACGACGGCGCGGTGCAGGTCGTTGAAAGATCGACACATGCGTGGGATGGGACCATTCCACGATATATTGATTCTATACGTACCTACAATAAATATACGAGGAACCCTACTGCGAATCTTTATATTAAAATCGATTAGTCCCAACAAATAGGGACAGTCAATTCTAGCATGGATAATTTTATAAAGATAAATTAATTCACTCACCTGCCTCCTGATGGATAATGTGTTTAATTTGAAATGTTCATTTCGTAATGTATAGGTATGATACTTACGAGCGATACCGAATCGACGACATACCGCAGCCGTGTATCGGCGCTGAATGCGCTCGACGTTATCCGAGTGCGTTATGTAATATGGTGACCATACGATGGAGCCGTACTCGGCGACTGGCAGGATGAGGCTCTGGTATAGGTATATTAAAGTCCTGGCATTAGCAAACTGTTTCGTGATTCTAAGTAGAAAACCGAGTAATTGGTTACCTCTTTTTATAATATGGTCATAGTGAGGGCGAAAAGACAACTCCGAATCAATGTAGACACCCAGATCCTTTGCTACATCTTTTCGTTCTAACGTCGAATTATTAATATTGTAGTTGTATATAAAGTTACATTGTCTGGTTGCGAAAGATATCACGAAGCACTTATTGATGTGGAGGAACATCCCGTGCCATTGACACCACCTATTGACGGAGTCGATATCTCTTTGAAGGGTAATGCAGTCATTTTCACTCTTAATCGTTCGGAAAATTTTTAGGTCATCGGCGTATAAAAGACAATTGCTATGTATAGTCTGAACTAGGTCATTTATAAATAAAACAAAAAATAAGGGACCGAGATGGGAGCCCTGCGGGATGCCAGATGTTATTGCAGAGGGTGCTGAGAAGTATCCTTTTAAAGCAACCACTTGACTGCGGTTGGTAACATACGATTCCACCCATCGAAGTAAATCGCCATGGATACCATACATAGACAGCTTCCTAACGAGTAAAACGTGATTGACTTTGTCGAAGGCCTTAGAGAAGTCAGTGTAAATGGAATCTACCTGATATCGATCTTCAAAAGCTGAGCAAATATGTTGCTTGTAAGTTAATAGATTAGTAATCGTAGATCGACCCGCTATAAAGCCGTGCTGTTCGGGTGCAATAAGGTGTTTTACATGACTATAAATGTAGGGGTATACGAGCGACTCAAATAATTTAGCCAAGCAAGACAAAATGCTAATCGGTCGGTAGTTTTCGCATTTCGACTTGTCACCAGACTTGTGTACTGGTATTATGAATGCGCACTTCCACATATCAGGAAATACTCCCGTCGTAAGCGACTTTTTAAATAAAATATCTAAAGGGACACTTATCTCCTGAGCACATTTTTTAACAAAATAAGATGGTATGCCGTCAGGCCCGGCGCCCTTATTTTGATCCAGTTTAGTAATGGCTTTAATGATATCACCTCTAGAAATGTTTACCTGAGACAATATCACATTAGTATATGTGTCAGGGTGCACAACGGGACTGTTGTTCTCTTCGTAGACAGAGTTGAAATACTCGGCAAATAGCTCGCAGATCATCTGGGTATTATTGGCGGTATCATCTTTATACGTCATGGTCTGGGGAATGGTGTAACTGGATTTCTTGCTATCCACGTAACTCCAGAAAAGTTTCAAGTTATCTTGTAAACCATCCTCAACGGATGATGTATAGGCTCGGTAGCATTCATTTAACAACCGTTTGCTTCTATTACGAAGTAGATCGAACGTGTCGTAGTCTCTAGGGTTTTTATACTTTTTATGCAATTTATGATATTTGAGTTTTTCTTCGAGGCATTTTATAAGTGGAAAACTAAACCATTTAGGATAAAAAGAAGGCTTGATTTTCATTGTAGGGGTGTGTTGAGCAATAATTACATGTAATTTTTCATAAAACTTTTTAATAGCAGTATTTGTGTCTAGATTTGATAGAAGATCTACCCAGTCCGTCGTTAATAAGTCATGCCTAATAAGCTCGTAGTTACATTTACGAAAATTTAGTTTTTGCGCGAATGGGTTTTGGGAAATGCCTTTAGTACATTTTATCGGTTCAATTTCAATAGCTATAGCGGGATGATGGACGTCTAACCGGCTCAGCGGTTCACAGCTATTAACGCTGATATTGCTGTGATCATACAATACAAGATCTAGTAATCGGCCATTAGCATTTAAAATGTGATTATATTGTGAAAGGTTGCAGGTAGAAAGTGTTTCAAGCAGAGGTAGTGATTTACCGCCTGAGGCCCCGCTAGGTTTCAGATCAAAAGAGCCTTCGCCCCTATTCCAGCTCATATTCGGTATGTTGAAGTCTCCCACAATGAGGAACGGACCCGCACTTGACGTGTTTAATATTATATTTTGTAAGTGAGCAAAGAACACATGAATATTTTGCACGGTCATGTCAGGTGGCAAGTAGCACACACAAATATTAAATAATATTTTTTTATTGGGGTCATGTAGTGTCAGCCAAATATCCTCATAGCAACTATCCCATGAACTCTGTCGAATTATGCTGATATGTTTCTTAGTTGCTATCAATACACCCCCACCCTCAGTTTTTTCCGACGCGGTGGATTGACAACGATCCTTGCGAAATACGTTGTAACGCGCGTCAAACAGCTCCTCATCAAAAACGCTAGAATTCAGATTAGTCTCAACCAAACAAAGTACATCGTAGTCATTATTTAATAAATTCAAGTAAAATTCGGTAGTCTTAGATCTAAAACGGTTTACATTCTGATAATAAACAAACATAAAAAAATTATTAACAGTGTTAGTAATACTTGCTTAAAATAAATCAAACACATAAAATAATAACTTAACAAACTAATAATTACGTAATCATATTAACTTACTCAAACATTCTTTACTTTTGATTAGTATAGCTCCCGATTTTTCATCCTTACGTACAAATACCTGGCCATACTTGACCCACACGAACCTATATGACTTGTCTTTCGCCATCTTCCTGGTAGCGGCATGTAGTTCCTTACATTCGGGAGAGAGATGCTCAACGATATACACGTTCTTTTTCTCGCCGGGTATACCCAGGTGCGAGCTGTTGAGCGGATCCGTAGGGTGCGCCTTGTTAAATCTTCTGACGGCGGAGATGATGCTATCGCGGTGACGTGATGATGGCAGCGTCACTAATATGTTTCGAGGTCGGTTGGAAGCAGGATTTATTTTAGCCACTCGACGGCAAGCCAGGATGTCTGTGCTGGAGATTGGGCACTTAATGACGTCACATAAATTCTTAAGTACGCTCAAAACATTCTCATTTCGCCTTTCAGTCACCGCTTGTATCTCTAAATTCATGCTTCGGGAGATTTTCTCACTCGCATTAAGACGTCGTTCCAATGACCGCAGGTCTGTCTGCATTTGTTCCCTTTCAGCTTTAAGATCAGATATGTATTTATTGTGTACTTCTATTTTTGAGTCTAACGTGTCTTGACGCTCGGCGAGAAAATCGGTTGTGTTTGTGAATTCCGATTTCAGGGTCGTCACGGCGTTATTAATTTCGTGTCTAACAGTAGCCTTGATATCTTTGAAAAAGTCATTCTTAAATTTATCAAGCTTGGCATCCAACAAAGTGCTAAACTGAGATAACGATATTGTATCGTGTGCTGCTGCAGACGTGGACGGTGCGTCTAAGTACCCAGACCGGTCCAGCGCGTCGTCACAGGACATCATAGACTCATTTAGAGATAACAGCGAGTTGCGCACGGGCGTGTTGGAGTTGTCACCGCGCCGCCGGTTCGTTACGTTCACGCAGGTCGGACACCGCCATGCTTTAAAGTTTTTACATAGATGCGTAAACGTAGAAATATCCAGATTAAGGCATTTGTAGTGGTACGCTCCGTGACACGGCAAGCATCTTAACAGTTCGTCCGCTCTTATATCCGTCGTGCAAGCGATGCATTTATCCATTGCTTTTGTGAAGTGTGAAGTGTTTATATCCAAGATGCACAAGTTAAAAGATAACAATAGTGGTGCAATCGAAGTGTTGCGGTGACTTACCAGTGTGAGATAAATACACTGTACTTAATCTTTAAATAACTTTGCCTGTTATGTGAGTTGTCCGTGATTGTTTGATTCAATGAGGCAGCATTCGCCAAATAACGCCGTGGCACTCAAACTTTATATGTATATCGGTAAGTCTATGTCTTAGGTCATTATATTTACAAAAATTTAACACTTTTACTATATTTTTAAAGTAATATTTCGATAAATATGCAGAGCAAAATATATAACACTGTTTACTTTTTGAGGGTGGTAAAAAAAAAAAAAAAAAAAAAAAAAAAAAAAAAAAAAAAAAAAAAAAAAATGAATTCATCATCATCATCAGCTTATACTAGAACTCATCATCAGCCTATACTAGTCCACTGCTGGACATAGGCCTCTATAATAGGACGCCACCGATACCTCGATCGATCCTCGGCTAATCTCATCCAGCTCTTACCAGCTACCTTGCGGATATCATCGCTCCTATCAGGATTATCCTCCACCTCGACAACGCTCCAGCTCACTCCGCCAGACTGACTATCGAATATTTGTCTATCGAAGGTGTGGACTGTGGAGTTGTGATTCATCCTTCTTAAAGTCCCGACCTGCCACCTGTAACTTTTATTTATCTCTAAAAATAAAAGAGAAAGATAGAGGAATTCGTTTTATAAACCCTGAAGATGCCGTGGCTGCGTTTAAAAAGGCGTCAAAGAGATCCCTAAAGACGAGAGAGCCCACAGGTTTCTGCATCATTCCGCTTTTCATTTTCTTAAAACTTGTAGTTTGACGTATGCTTTGTAGATCATAATGAAATGTGATACCTACCCACCTTCACGCGTTCTTTTATAAGTTGCTAACTTTAAAATACACACCATAACCTTCTGCAACTTTATAATGCCCCGACCTAATATAGCTTGCGACATTAGGGTGAGAGAAGCAAGAAAGTATATTTGCAAGCTGTATGTATACTACGTTATGCTTTAGGCGTAAACTGGGGCACCAGTCAACAAGCCCAGATCTACAAGACGGCTCTATCGAGTGCTTACAACCTGGCCCGCACCGAAGATCATGTGAAGAACTATTGGCCACAGCTGCTGGTACTGTCTGGCCGTCCACAGTTCCGACCTGCGCTGGTGGACCTTGGGAACCTCATCACCCAGGATGCCTCCTTGATGATCGTTGGAAATATAGAGAAGGTACGTTTTTCATGTTCTGTACGAGTCATATATACCAGATGTCCAGAGGTAGACTAATATTGGCTGATAATGACCACTACATGATTATTCTCTCTCGGTTCTAAAGTGGTAAAATAAAGGCTGCATTAGGAAAACTTCGTCGAGTCTTTTCATCACGCATACCACAAGCCCGAATACGAAAGTCCTGCCTGTTATTGCTTACGGAGCTGAGACATGAATACTGGCGGTATGGATACTGGTTCTCCAAATCAAAGTTCGCTCAGCAAGCTATGAAGAGGGCTATGCTTGGAGTCTCTCTGCAGTATTGAATTTGTAATGAAGTCATCCGTAAGAAAACCAAAGATATCGACATAGCTCATAGGGTAAGCAAGCTGAAGTGGCAGTGGGCTGGCCACATCTCCCGTAGAACCCATAACTGTTAGGGTAGACGTGTTTTAGAGTGGAGACTACGGCTCGGTAAAGATAGTGTAGGTAGACATATATGGAGCGGTGATATATGCAAGAAACAAAGAGCTAAAGATCGAGCTTAATGACGTGCCATAGGTGAGGCTTTATGTCCAGTGTCCAGTCATGTACAGAGATAGAGTGATGATGAACTGTCTGTAGATAATATGCAACTAAATGTGCAAAACTACACAAGATTTCGTATACCTACATTAGAAATTTTAAATATGTTTTTCAGTATCGGCCGAAACTGAGACCAAGGCCGAACATTCGGTTTCGGTATTGGCTGAAAAACCTGTGCCGCTCGGACACAACTTTTTTTCACATTGTCCTCGCAGGAAACTGTTTCATTAAAAGAGAGTCTAGCGCGCGCTGAAGAAGACGAAAAATGGCTGATAGAGAGGAAGGTCAAAGCATTCTGCTCACGAGTGCATGGATTTAACTTCGAGCAAGGAGCTCAAGCATTGATACAGTCGTCTGGAGTCGGCAAACTGGCGCCGAATGTACTGCTGATTGGATACAAAACTGATTGGACCTCAGCACCTGTGGCTGAGTTAACGACGTACTTTAATGTATTGCAGTGAGTTGTTCAAATATGAAATTTGGCACATAGATATTTAATAATAGGACACTTTTTAACGTGGGTAAAGCTGCGGGCAGAGCTTGTAATAGTATACATAAAGAAATAGATTTGGGTTATCATTATTATATGCGTTTCAGAATCAATTTATTTATTTACATAAAATGTTGGCATATTCATTGGTGATGAAAAATTATAAAAAATGGTTTCGCAAACATTTTACCAAAAAACGTAACTATGCAAATAATTATCATACATTTAAACTTCAAAATAAAGTCACATTAATATAAAATTATTTTTTATTGTACTTTATTTTGTTTTATTTCAGCCTCTTTTGTCCCATTGCAGGGCAAAGTAAATAATAATGTTATACCTATTGTGTAACAGAAACTTCAAGAAAACAAAAATAGCCGTGGAACAAATAGACTAATTGGGGGTCATAAAACATCCAACCGTCACAAAAGTTACCTTCCTGGTATTTCGACCGTAGTCAACGTACCTAGTTTTTAATTAAGTAAACAGATTGAACCTCATCCTTAAGTTATTAGCGACCACATTTTGCACGTATGGTAAAAGTTGTTTACATTAGATGTTTCAATGGAAAGTCGTGCTATTGCTTGTTATTTTGAATTGCCTATTGTTATTTTGTATTATTTTGTTTGAAATGGATTATAGAGTGTTCTAGTTAGTAATATTGCGGCGTCAGAAGCCGGCGTTGTAATCAGTAATTCTTCGAAACCGACATTGTAAACATCTAAATGCGAATAGCGACCAAGTGATTGTAAAGTGCGATCAGTGATTAAGTGTTTTTGAAGTGCGAACAGTGAAGTAAGTTATTATGAATTACCAACGACCTCTAGTGTGTGTTAACGGACATTTGATCATTGTGCAAGACGATTTGGACGACTATACTGGAACTTTGTGCTAACCTGGCGTTTTGTGGAAATAAACGTACATCTCATCGAATTGGCATTTTTATACCAACCCGCACGTAACAATAATAATGTAGTATATTTATTCTGGTGTGTCCCACTGCATTCCTCCATTCACTCCATTCACTCCTTCGAATTTAAATAGAATTAAATTTATTATTGTTTATTTTAATAGATTTTCATTTGTGGGATTATAATAATAATTAAAACTTATTTTACAAACTTGCAGTGCATAGGCACTTTCTATAGAGAAACATTTTTCTTGTAACCATCACTTAATTTTTGGCAAAAACGTGTCATTGGAAGATCTTTGATCTAGGAACTAGGAGTAGGAACAGAATTGTAAATGCGACCACACATTCCGAGAAAGTGTTTTGAAAATAGTGCTGTGTCCTTGTTCAATTTCTACATGTTACATTTGATGATATAAATACAATGTAGATATTAGACGCCTAGCGTGGGTACAGTAAAAGTTAATCAATCAACAGTTTACTGCTAACTTTATTCCAGCGCTGCATTCGAAAGCCGTCTAGCCGTGGCCATAATCCGCGTAGCCGGCGGGCTTTACGATGATGGTACGACGAGTGAGCCAGAGAGCAACAACAACGCGGGTTCCTGTGAAAGCAGCGACCTGCGCGTCTATGAAGGGAAGCTCATCATGTGTGCAGACTCCAATTTAGATATACGAACGGCGGAGTCTGAGCCTTCTGGCTGGAATAAAATTGACAGTAAATATTAATTCGTCACTATATCCCCTACCAGTGATAAATTCTATTGAATTACAGTGCGTGTGGACCTCGATATACTGGGTCGGTTTTTGAGATGGGACCTTAAGAGCAGCGCTACAATGGAAAATCACTGTTCTGTTGTAGCACAGAATAAATAATAGTAAGTACTATTACCTGCAGCGACAGTTAACATTTTGAGGACAGCCCATTCATTATGTTTGATAAAATTTTGAGCTGCACTCACACAATTTAATATAAATTAAATTAGTATAAATAGCCGCCTTCACAAAAAAGGAAAAGGTTCTCAATTCGTCAAAATATTTTTATTATGTATGTTCACCGGTATCTCGAAGATGACTGAACCGATTTGAAAAATTCTTTTTTTGTTTCAAAGGGTACCCTTTCCAGGTTGTCCCATTTAAATTTTAACGAAATTGGTCAAGCGGTTTTTATATTATCAACATTTGTATTACGATGCAATTATACACCTCGATGACATGATACTGGCTACTGGCTATTGAAGTCGGTTCTTTAAGTTTTTTTAACGATCTCAAATTATTTAAGTAGCAAAATTAATGTTACGCTAGCAAATTAAAACTGGCCAAGTGCGAGTCAGACTTTTGTCCCGCACACGGAGGGTCCCGAACGCCATCTAACGAATATCTAACGATCTTCTAACACCAACAAAGTGAACGTTAACACAAAGGTGTTAGCAATTAATATTATTAAACATCTGGTTGACCGAGCTTGGCTCGGTATTTTTTGCCAATATTATTGTTTAAACAGAAAAATATGAATCTTCCCGACATCTATTGGCGAATAATAATACATTTTTTTTTCATTGAGAGCAACTAACTGCTTTAACGACACAATGACACTAAAGCTACTTCTACTCGCCAATAGATGTCGGGTAGAGTCATATTTTAATTTGATTATCGATAAAGTTGATTATTGGAAACACGAATATAACAACATCTTCTGAAAATTAATCCTAGCTAGATCGATGTATCGTCCCCGAAGTCCCCTGTATACTAAATTTTATAAAAACGTTGGAGCCGTTTCCGAGATTCAGATTCAGATTCCGAGATTAAGGTAAACACGATAGCGCAATCTATGAACGATTCATAGATGTAAAAAATACGTTTTTTGTTTTAAACCTTTTAATGTTTAACTTTGTACTGTTCTTAGTATTTGTTGTTATAGCGGCAACAGAAATACATCATCTGTGAAAATTTAAACCGTCTAACTGTCACGGTTCATGAGATACAGCCTGGTAAAAGATGGACAGACAGACAGACGGACAGCGGAGTCTCAGTAATAAGGTTCCGTTGGTACCCTTTGGGTCAGAACCCTAAAAATAGGCCATTTAAAAAAAGTATCTTCTAGTCTAGCATCTTGTGATCTAAACACTTTTGAGACCAACGTCTACATCGTACGCTACGTCCAACAGTGGACTAATACCGGCTGATAATGATGATGATGAGACGGAGGTGTCTCCAAGATAAATACTAACTACTTAAATTACTAATTTTACTACTTAAAATAGGTACTAATAAGTAGATTATATATCATTGCTTTTTATATCAAACGAGCGTCGTGTTTGTCCTGTTACCGTAAAATAATGTGTCTGTTGCATTACTACGGCATGAAAATCACTGTCACGTTAGCTTACAATACTTACAATAATAGAATTTCTGAGTTGGTGAGTCACATTGTGTTACTCAAAGCACAGAATAAATATAAATAAATATAATATAACAATAAAAATAAAAATATATAATATAATATTAGTACAAGCTCAAGGTCATTCAAGGTCATATATACATTCTTCAAAAGTTTGTTTTACATCCAACCTCCATTGAGATTGATGTTCTTGTCGCTTACCATCAGGCGAGCGTATTGCTTGTCTTGTTACCACATATCATTAAAAAAATCTTATATTCTCCAAAAGCATGCATCACGATATTAGAAGGCAAGAAAAATGACGTCGAAAATCGGCAGCCAGACGAAATGCATCAACAAGACATTGACGACACTACCAACGGTCCAGAGACATTCAACGATCAGCTCAAACAAAGTAGCATATTCCAGAAGAAACAGGTAAACAAGGCGTCAACATAACAAGATAAGCACATTACGTTTCTTTGCGTTTGCCTTCACTTTTGCCAAGATATTGTTTTAGAAAATGGAATCAAATTCGAATTAAATTTGTTTACCTGCAAAATTTAAAACTAGTTTCGTCAATTAAGAGTGAAGTAAATTTTGTTCAAAGGCACTAGTTAATATTTTGATAAGATGTTTAACGAAATATTAACTAGTTTCTTTAAACAAAATTTCTCTATAGCTACAGAGTACTCTAAAACTACCTCTGTCCTATGTTGATTTTAAAATGACAAAAAAATAGAATGTGCCCATTAAAGTGACTACTCACGCTGCAATTTCGTATTCAACCCGTTGATTCAATCTGTTGAAGTCGAGATTGACCGTAATCTACTCACGAATCAATCCTGTTTACAATTTCATTTGAAATTGTTTAGCAGATGTGCAAAAGTGGCTACTCGCGATGCAATTTCGTATTCAACCCGTTGATTTGAGTTGTTTTGACAAATTACGCGGTGAGGAGGCAAGTTGATGCATACTTTCAACATGTTGAATGTGACAGACAGATTGAATGCGCGTTGAATGGTGAATATAGCAGTTGACTCAATATGCTGTCATTTGCAGTCCGGATGCGTTCTATATTGCACTTGAGCACATACTGTTTATGACATTTGCTTCAACAACATCTGTTGGTTTACCTACTGTGTTCCATTCCACGTCGAGGTTCCTGGCACAGTGGACGTGTGGTGGCTATACGACGACGGCGGTCTGACCATCCTGCTGCCGTACATCTTGTCACAGCGCTCCACCTGGAGCAACTGTAAGCAGCGGATCTTCGCGCTGGCCAACAGACATCATGAGATAGGACTTGAGGAGAGAAAGTAAGTTGTACTTCATAAAAGTAATGTTCCTACCCTGGAATGGTTCTGCAGAATATCTGCTGGAGACGCTAGAATCTATTAATACGAGAGCTAAACACTCATCAACGACAACCAGCTTGTAAATAACCAGCAAAGTGCGTGTCGGGCCACGCGCAGTGTAGGGTTCCATAGTAACCCGTTATTCAATGCAACTCTTTACCCGTTATAAACAAGCAACTAGATACTTCGTCTTTGTCACTTTAAAGGATTTAGTCTAAGGATTTTGTATTTGGTACAAAATTATCTAACACCCGAGTTCAACGACTATTACTGCTAAACTAATAAAGTTATCTTAACCGCTAAAGTTTTCCTTTTAAGTTCATGAAATGCACTATTATCAGGAATTTTTCCAGATTTTTCAAGTCAGCAGTTTAGTTTTTAGAGGGGGGGGGGGACGCCCTACTAGAACAAAAATTTGCATTTTAAAGTTTAATATTTCTTAAATGGAGCATTCAAGTCATTTTAAAAGACCTATTCAACGATATCCCACACGATGGGGTAGACGACGAAAAAAAAATTCATCCCCACATCTCATGTAGAGAAGCTACCGTAAAAAAAAAATATTTTTCAAAATTTTATTTCACCACTTTGTCGGCATAATGTATACCCCTACAAAATTACAGCTTTCTAGTATTAACGGTCTCTTAGCAAAACCTCGGACAGACAGACAGACAGACATGACGAAACTATAAGGGTTCCTTGTCAGGACTACAGAACCCTAAAAAGAGTCAAAAAATTCAAAGCATTTATTCAGTATAAGGGCAAATTAAAAATTTGCACTTACACACGTCAAATAACATTAAATAGATTATATTCAATAATTATTATTATAGATATAACAGAAACATAACTAATTGCTTTGAATTTACAAAAAAAAACAAAGGTATTGAGCCTTTCAGCTTTCATCTAGACGTCGAAGTGACACTTAAAACACATGTTTAATTCCACTGATTAATGTAAGGTTGCCAACCGTACTATTACGTGCACCCGCAACCCAGTGCATGTTTTAGTATTCCAGACATTTTTTATCCAAAAAGTTGTGAAATAATGAAACACAATAAATAAATAAAACGCGGACTAATTGCAGTACAAATCATATTCCGAATGGAACTGATTGTCCGTCTATCAGCTGCATAATATCGTCATCAAAGGCAACCCTAGATCTGCAAACAAAAAATGAAAACTGATTGACTGTTGAATCTACTGGTGTTTCGGAAGTACCTCCCATCAGAGAAGAAACACCAAGAAACTCTACGGGGCTTGTCAATTGTTTTATTCATTTTTTTTTAAATTCATTTAAAATATTTTGTTTTTATTTACAACAAATATTTCTATCATTATATACAATTTATATTATATTTTGGAGCTTGGGGCATTCAGGCCAAGCATTTTTGTCATTAATATAGTCATTTATTGTATAGTACGATTTTTTCATTAAATTGGATTTTACAAAGGTTTTAAATCTGTTCTTAGACAGTTGATCAATATCTTTAGGAAGTTTATTATAAAATCGTAGAAACTTCCCCAAAAAAGAAACACTAACTTTCCACAACCTGAATTGCGGTAAAATTAATCTATTTTTGTGTCTTGTATTGAAATTATGTACATCGGATCTCTTATCATAATCATAATCATTCAATTTTTTGCGTACATACATAATATTTTCATATATATTGACATGCCACTGTGAGAACTTTAATCTCCTTAAATTTTTCACGAAGTGAGTCTCGCGACTTCATGGTATATATAGATCGAATAGCTCTTTTTTGTAAAACAAATAGATTAGATTGGATTTCGGCGGCTTTCCTTCACAGTAAAATACCATCTAGGACATTATACTGTGGAAGTAGCTAAAGTAAACCTATCTAGCAGTGGATTCGTCAGTCAAGTTTCTGATTTTACGTACTGCGTATGCAGCGGAGCTCAATTTACCTGCTAGAGCCGATATTTGAGAACCCCATTGTAGCTTTGAATCCAGGGTGACGCCCAAGAATGTAGCGGATTCAACAAATTGCAGTGGTACATCGTTTATTAATATCCTGCTATTAATGACACCCTTTCTTACATTTGGCAGCGAGAATTTAATACATTTAGTTTTTTTGGCGTTTAGTAATAAGTTATTGGTGGTAAATCAATTCAAAACTTGTGTGATTGATTTGTTAACATCGTCATATTTAGGCGCAGTCCTATCTATTTTGAATATTAAGGATGTATCATCCGCGAACAAAACAATACGGCCTTACTAATAACGTTTTTTTCACTCTGTATACACGTTGTATACCATAAAAGCTGACCATTAAAAATATTTTTGACGTAAGTTTAAAGTATGTAGTATACAGATGTGCCATTATCAAAGGAGGCTATCCATTTCTTAAACAGCCTGGGACCCTAGTTTTTAGCGAGCATTTGCAGGATTAAAATGGCGGATTTCTCTATTATCAGCTTATCGAAATCATGTCTAGATATAGTAACTATTATTGAATCTGTGTCTAGTATTCTGTGAAAAAAACATTTTGATTCTTCAAACTTTAAAAAGTATGATGTAATTTGAGGATCGTTTGTAAGAGTTAGATGTGTACTCATTGAAATGAATTACATAGATTATTTCGACATATTTGACCATTGGGAGATAGAGGAGGAAAATAGAAAAATCGTAAACATTATGAAGAGCATGCAGATCCATTTTTTTTACTATACAGATTTTTTAAAATTTTAAGTCCAAATACAGGTTAACGAAAAGCTACGTGAAAGAAACTAAACACAGTGATTATATTCTCTTTGGAAATTGACAATTTATTCAAAGATGGCTACCACGATGGCTACGTAGATGGGATTGCCTTCTCTCTCTACGGATGGCTACAATCATGTTGGCATAGTACAGTTACACAACGAAAAAGCTCTAAACACGCGTCAAGCCATTGTTTGACTAATAAACGTTGAATAGGCGGTGGGTATCTACTTAGACGTTTAACACTTTGTTCTTTTTCATCTGGCAACTATTAGTCAATTCGTTTAGAAACTGTTTTCGTCTTAAATAGTTCCGTAAATTATTTTTTCATAAAGTTTACTAATTATTAATATTAAACATAAGATTTTGTTTTAGGAATGCAATATTAATCATTATAGTAAAACAAAAGCATCCTCAGGGGAAGAGTTTAAAGGCTGAGTAGTAATAATAGGTACCTGTGAGAAGAACTCAACAAATATGTTAGCCACATCATTATAATCTATGATTGATTTATTATTAACCACTAACATAATTTTATTGTCCCTCTGCTTAATTTTTTCAGTTTCTGTATTAATGACTTTCCACGATGTTTTTATTTTGTCATCGGAAAGCGAAAAAGAGGTTCCAAAGCTTCGAGCATCGGCCCGGCATTGTACTTGATACGGCAATTGCCGTAATATACGGCATTCAGGCATCTTAGGCATCATAAATACGGTATACGGCAGCTCTTTGATTACCGTATTAAAATATACGGTAATTGACTAAAGTTAACATAAAACAATATTTCGTATGAAAAATGAAAAATAAAAATCAGTATGACCTACGAGACTAGAAACGATTCAAAACTTAATTGGTGAAGAATAAAATAAGTAAGTTTAAAAGTAGTACACGCATAGTACATACATCAGTTGTATATTTTTTATAAATAAACCTTCTAAATTAACATTTTGTACAATACGGCATTTTTCTTAGATTTCCCTGAAAATCCGGCAATTTTAGAATTAGAAACAACCTAAACCAAATTTGTCAGGAACAACACTGAGCATCACCGAAAAGACGCCCGACTTTAATAATATTAATTATATAGGTATATTAAGATAAAGTAACAGCATCCATTAAAATAATAACATGGTTGTTTTAAGCATGGCGAAACTACTGGCAAAGCTCCGCATCGCGTATGCTTCGCTGACGATGGTACAGGATATCACGGAGGCGCCGCAGCCGGAGACCAAGCAGATGTTCGAGGAGCTCATCAAAAAGTTCACTGACGCGGCTGCTGACCCAGGTAATATTCCCTTCCTGCCACTTTATGTACAATTTTAAATATCGATCGACCAATAACGGACTTGTGAGCTTTACCGCAACCCCGTTACAGTAATGCTTTCATATTTCACGCACTCTCCAAAATGTATTAAGAAAAGTACACATGTTACAAAAACAGATGTCCGATCGTGAAGTTGTGTGGTTTTACGTTAACAACGGCTTCGATGTCAGTGTGACGTAACACACGGGATTTTTGACGTTTGAAACCCTCGGGCATGATTTACCCGGCCTCACTAACACCGGATTTCATTTAATCATTGAAAGCGTATATTAAAGTTGAAAGGCGTCAAGCTTTTGTTTAACTGATTTTATCGCTTTGTTGAAAGCCTATTCACATCGTCACACGGTTCAAATCGCTTGCAATTAGGCAGTCAAACAAAAAAAATTGCCTCGTGCGAACGCGCCATAACCGACATTGTTTTACGTTAGAATGTCGCATCAGTGAGACGGAGCTGCTGACCCTGGCTGAGAAGACCAACCGTCAGCTGAGGCTGCGAGAGCTGCTGCTCGCCAACTCTATGGACGCGCAGCTCGTCGTCATGTCTCTACCCATGCCTAGGAAGGTCAGTCCTAGCCCTACTACTTATATTTATCCAGGGACACATTCTGTAAGCTAGCAAATCGCTTTTTTTTAGCAAGCCCCCTCACCTTAATTTACTGGTAGGCCACTAAGCTTCCTCTCTATAGTGTCTTATGGTTTTAGGGAAATAGACTGTATTATCTAATAACTTCCAACGATGTACTCGTGATGAAGTTTTTAGTCAATTTTCTTCTAGCCTAAGACAGCATTATGACGCATATCGGGTAACGTGTGTTTTTGTATGTCTTAAAGAAATTTTTGAATTGAAAACTTTTTTAGCGGCGGCGTTGTGTACTTTTCTTGGGATGGGTAAAAAATGTTATACTCGCGTCAGGTCACGTGCCCTGATCGAAAATTCGTAAGATGAAGCGCTTGCGCGAGGTGTCATTCCAAAATATTCAAAAATGACGTGTTCAAGTTGCGCAGGGCGCTTGCGCTATGTCATTCCAAAATATTAAAAAATGACGTGCTCAAGTTTTCACTTCCTGTGCAACCCGTTGTTATTTTTTTTAATCTAAAATTCTTACACGTTCTTTAGGTAAGCACATGTTTGATTAAGATCCTGATAAAAGTATATCTTATCCTCAGGGCTCGGTATCAGCTGCACTATACATGTCCTGGCTGGAGATAATGAGCCGCGGCCTGCCTCCGATGCTGTTCGTGCGTGGAAATAACACCTCAGTTCTCACATTCTACTCATAAATATACCCAATGTAGGTTCAAGATCTTCGAAAATCAGCTTCTGCTAACAACCTTCTTAAATGGACAAGGAAACGGGCCTTCGTATTGACAAAACCTGGAACAGCTGCATAGCTGGAAGAACATATTAGTTAAAGTTGCTGATGAGGAGATTTACCGATCTCCTTTCTTAGCGGATACCAACGTTATAATAATTATCTGCATGCCAAATTTCAGCTCAATCCGAAACAATTTTGACTTCAGACTTAACCCACTTCACCCTGTTAGGGGTGGCATTTCGAAAAGTCCGCAACACCTGAAGTACTTGTGCAAAGTTTCGAATAGAAAAAAACTATCTAATCTTGTTTCTCCATACAAACTTTGAACCCCCATTTCATCCCCTTAAGGCGTGAATTTTAGATAATAACTTCTCAGAGGGAACTAACGTCGTAATAACTATCTGCACGCCAAATTTCAGCGCAATCCAAAACATTATTGATTTTAGACTTTGTTACCCCACTTTACCCTGTTAACGGTGGCATTCGAAAAGTCTGAAACACGTATTTACTTTTTTATTTACTGAAGTACTTGTGCGAAGTTTCGAATAGAAAAGACTATATTATCTTGTTTTTCCATACAAACTTTAACCCCCATTTCATCCCCTTTAATAGTAAATTTTGAAAAATCCAGTCTTAACGGATACCTGCGTCAAAATAACTATCTGCATGCCAAATTTCAGCGCAATCCGAAACAATATTGATTTCAGACTGTGTTACCCCACTTCACCCTTTAAGGGCTGGCATTTCGAAAAAATCTGAAACACGTATTTACTCATTTATTTTTAAAAGCACTTGTGTGAAGTTTCGAATAGGAACTTGCTATTGATTCACATTTTGAATGTTGCGGAATTACTTTAACGCACCTTAACTATATTATTTTATGTATATATCGAACCCCAAACTCTAACCTAAACTTATTTCTAAAAACCTTCGAATTATTAATATTTGAATTGACTATGAGATCTCGAAATACAGCCAAAAAAATTATTGTATTACGAAATTTTAATGTCAATATCCTAAAGGAAGATTAATAATAAGAGATAGGAGACCAAGTTGTTTACAGACTGTATGTTGAAATTAAATTGAAACTAACTATTAATGAACCAACAAGAATATCGTCAAGATCAAGTACATGTACAGATAACATCATAACGAATATAAAAAGATACAGTACGGAAGTTCTTCACCTGGGATTATCTGATCACTCTGGTCAAATTATTACAGTTCCTTGCTACCAAAGCTTCTGCGAAAAGTTTTGGTATATTTATAAAAGAAATATAAATGTCAATTTAGAAACTTTTGTAAAATATATCTCTCAAGTATCCTTTTCTGAAACCTTAAAACATACGGATGTTAATTTAGCATATAATTCTTTCATTGAGATGTTTAAGTTAATTTACGATTTATGCGTATCAGTAGAAAGAATAAAAATTACTTATAAAATAAAACCGGCTATAACACATAAGGAGCAAGTCTATGATAATCCACTAGACATTTCGAAAACTTTTAATAACTATTTTATAAATCAAAACTTTCGTTATAACGTTCTAATCCCTCGAGTCATAAAAAAAAATCACAATCTCAATAGCATGTTTCTTTCGCCAGCCGATGTATATGAGACCAAGAAAGCTATCATGAAATTATAGAATAAAATAAGCACAGGTTATGAGGAAATTCCTACCCAAACTATAAAGAGCTGTGCTGATTGTATATCTTATCCCCTTACTCATATAATAAACATTATGCTAGAAACCGGTGCATTCCCAGAAAGACTAAAGAAAGCTCTAATTAAACCTATTCATAAAATGGGTTCAAAACTTTCTATTTTGAACTACAGGCCGATTGCTTTGCTATCTGGTTTTTCGAAGATATTTGAAATAGTAGTGTACGAGCTTACGCATCGTACATTCACCTTTTCACCGCATTTATTGTAATTTAGACTAAGTCAGCAAACTGCACCTCAACATACATTTCTTATTTTAATTTAGTTCGCAATTGACCGCGCCGTGTCGCGTACTCACCTAGCACATTACCTAGCACCTAATTTTCATAGCACTTTATATTATAATTTTTACATTAAACTTTTTAGCATTTAAAACTTATAACTTATACCTTATTCTGGCTGAATACTCTAATCGTGTGGAGCAAAATGAAAACAAAAAATAATTTACCAAAATTGGCGGGCTTTTTGTTTTTAGGGTTCCGTACCCAAAGGGTAAAACGGGACCCTATTACTAAGACTCCGCTGTCCGTCTGTCTGTCTGTCTGTCTGTCTGTCCGTCTGTCACCAGGCTGTATCTCATGAACCGTTATAGTTAGACAGTTGAAGTTTTCACAGATGATGTATTTCTGTTGCCGCTATAACAACAAATACTAAAAATAGAATAAAGTTAGAAATAATAGAGGGTCCTCATACAAGAAACGTGTTTTTTTCGGCATTTCACGCCATCTATGTACGCTTAGTTAGGTAAACGTCCCATAGATGGCGTTATATTGAAATGTCGATCCCTAACACCTTTGTTAGACGTTAGATGGCATTATAAGAAATAAAATGTTTACTAATTATTATTTTTTGCTAGCGAAAAATGATAGTGGTATTTTTTGCTCGATCTTATAAAATACTGTAGTGTGGTACGGCACCCTACGAGTGCGAGTCCGACTTGTACTTGGCCAGTTTATTATTAAATTATATAGCTTCTATGCTATACCTACATTTAGCCAGCTAGTAGGCACTTTCAGCAAGTTTTATTTATTTTTTGTACATTATTTGTATTTTGTGCTTGTTCCAAATTCAATTTTTTTTTATTCACCGAGTGAGTTTTATTCACTGTTATCGATGAATAAAGTGCTCTTTTTTGAGTGGCAATGGTAAAAATATTATTTTTACTCGTTTAATCGGTTTTCTGGAGAAAAATAAGGTTCTAATTGAAAACCAATTTGGTTTCTGAAAAGAAAGAACAACGACATTGGCTATTTTTAAATTATTTAAGGAAATTTGGGACAGCATGAATAATAAAACGCCTTGTGTTGGTCTTTTCATTGATAAGACTATGGCTTTTGATTGTGTCTCTCATTCTATACTGCTGGATAAAATGGAAAGTGTTGTTATACGTGGTATAGCACTATCTCTATTTAAATCTTATTTATCCAATAGAGAACATGCTACAGTAATAGATAATTTTAACAAACAAACAAAAACCATTTCTCAGGTATATTCAGGCTTTCAAAAAGTTAAACTTGGTGTTCCACAAGGTAGCATCCTAGGCCCTCTTCTATTCTTAATTTACGTCAATTATCTTAACTTTATCTCAACTTAAAAATCTGCCTTTGATTGCTGAACATTTGTGTGTTATATTTGCTGATGACGCAACCATATTTTTTATCTGCTAAAAATATTTGTAATCTGGAGGAATTTGAAAATGATATAAATAATACATTAAGTAGAATTACAAAATGGCTGACATCATTCAATTTAAATATTAATAGAAATTAAACAATATACATTATATATACATTTAAGAATTACAAATCACATCCGATCAAATTAAATATTACAGAATCAGAAACAATAATTGAAGAAGTTAATGAGATTAACTTTCTTGGTGTAACAATTGACACCCACCTAAATTGGAAGTCTCATATAAACAAAATGAATTCCAAAATATCTTCGTATTGTTATATTTATATTGGTAGAATC
Source organism: Cabera pusaria (assembly GCA_954871355.1). Lineage (NCBI taxonomy): Eukaryota > Metazoa > Arthropoda > Insecta > Lepidoptera > Geometridae > Cabera > Cabera pusaria. The sequence goes on from OX940899.1 coordinate 8,160,652, forward strand.
AACCTCGGAAGATGTAGCCCGTAAAGCCTACTTCGGATATGTCTATCCATTGTTAAATTATGGTGTGATATATTGGGGAAATTCGGTCAATATTCAGTCAACTTTTATTCTTCAAAAGAAGTGTTTGCGTATAATCTACAGAATGTACAACGATGATTCACTAATACATGTTTTTAAAGAGAAGGGTTTGTTGTCTCTGTCAGGAATATTCATTCTATAGCTTTGTTTGTTTGTCAAAAATAATATGTATTACTATGAACTAAAGGCCAACCTTGCGTAGTCAATACTCAAAAAATTTACGATTCCCAAAAGTAAATAATAATATGTATAAAAAAAGTTCTTACATAACAGGAATAATTGTGTATAACCTGCCTCTGTGTATCAAACAACTAAATGGAAATGTATTTAAAAAACGACTGAAGGCATGGCTGATCGAAAATGTGTTTTCAAATAAAATGATTTAATTATAAATTGTAATGCATGCAAATCATTTTATTTATAAATAATTTAATCAAATGTATTGTTCTCAATTTACGTTGTTATGTTTAAATAATTTGTACCTATTATTTTAAATTCTAATAATATTAAATTAATTATTATTCATCCAATGTTTTAATGTTGCACACCCGACACGGGTAAACTGTTATTAGTTCATAAGTTGTTATTATACTGTCACCCATAATCATGTACTAACAGTTATGCAATAAAAATTACGTTACATAACTATACTTCACTAGAAAAAACTATCTAATCTTATTTCTCCATACAAACTTTGAACCCCCTTTTCACCCCTTTGAGCGGTGAATTTTAGAAAATCATTTCTCAGAGGGAACTAACGTCGAAATAACTATCTGCATGCCAAATTTCAGCGCAATCCGAAACAATATTTATTTTCAGACTTTGGTACCCCATTTCACCCTCTTAGAGGTGGTTTCAAAAAAGCTTGAAACACGTGTTCACTTATTTTTTCATTGAAGCACTTTTGTGAAGTTTCGAATAGAAACTACTATCTAATCTTGTTTCTCCATACAAACTTTGAACCCCCATTTCATCCCCTAAAAGGGTGAATTTTGGAAAATCCTTTCTTAGTACACCTTTACGATGACAAATAGACCCTCCAAATTTCAAGCCTCTACGACCAGCGGTTTAGGCTGTGCGTCGTCTGTCAGTCAGTCAGTCAGTCAGTATGTCAGGACAAAGATTCTTATAGTATTAGATATCAATGCGGCTGCGTTAGATCTGTGTGTTCTTAACATATTACCATGAAAAATCGTGCACTTTTCCTGCTGCATATGTGCAATAACTTTATAATAAAAAAATGCTTTGTTATTCCAAACATTTACTATGCTTTAGTTCGTTATATAAAATACTAGCAGCCCGCCCCGGCTTCGCACGGGTAGAACATGCCTACAAAATTTGCTTCAGTTTGTTGCATCAAATATAAAATATTAACATATTTAACAATCATCGTCATATTTCAACCAATTTACACAAAACCTTAACGATTATGCACCTAAACCTACCTCATAAACACTCTGGCTATTGGTGAAAACCGCATGATAATCCGTTCAGTAGCTATTGAGATTATTGCGAACAGACAGACGAAGTGATGGACTTTGTTTTATAATACTTACGTAGTGATATTGGACGGCCCTTTGGCGTAAAGGATAGTTACCCTGATTCTAACCCGACGGTCGTTGGTTCTAATCCTAGCTATATACCTACCAATGAAAGTTTTATGTGCATTCATGAATCATGGGTTTTCGTACAGAGGTAGTAGGATCATTGAATCGAAATCAATCAAATCATGGGATCAAAGAAGGGGTATTATACGTTTAACGTGTGTCTGTCTGTACCATCTTAGCACCCAACCGGATGAACCGATTTTGATTTTATTATTGATATTTTTTTTTGTTTGATAGATGTCTTCATCGAGAGTGTTCTTAGCTTTGATTCATGAAAATTCGTTCAATATAATAAATATAATAAATTCAATATAATAAAACTATGAGCTTTTTTCTAGTTGATTGCGCTATGAAATCAACTTTCATAGGTCTGATCAATTCGAAAATCTTTTTCTTTAACGATATTGTAAGAACATGGAAGCATTGACCTGATGCTGGAACATCTCCTGTACTCTACAGAATACTCAAATCCACACCAACTTACAGCTCAGATTTTAAATGTCGTGTAAAAGCATTCCAATGACTTGTCATTGGAATGCTTTTATTGAAAAGATTATACATAGATCAGTCGGGGTGGTTTATATATAGATCATAACTATATTATACAATAGAATTTTATACAGTAAAAATATATTCGCTAGCATCGCTAAGCTTATAATAATATTTTCGTAGTAACTATGACCTAATCTGTGGTTTCACTGCAGATATTTTATTAATTTTGCGATGCGTGTATGTGAAATCCGTGATATCTTCTAGAGTTTTCATTTGAATTATATAATGTAAAGCACAATTTTAATCTATAATATGTGGCCAAGCTAATTAACGTAATTATTTGGATAAGGATTAATACTTGAAAATAACCTTGGAAGTTATGTTATATTTTTTGACAACAAATTAAAAATTAAAATGGTTACTGTGAGTCAACCTTAAGAGATAGACATATGCTGTCGCGGACTTTTTTGTAGGTCTTATTAATTTGTACAACTCTTCCATAGAAAATATTCTTCTATCTATTATCAATTGAGCAGCGTTCGTAAGAAACGTGTTTTTTTCGACCGTTTTTTAGTCGACTTAGGTTGCAAATTAGGTCTCCACGAATGTACCTTTGATTTAAACGGGATAATATATAGCCTATTTTCATTCCGAAAGTCCATTCTATATATTAGTGAAAGAATTCTTTAAATCGGTCCAGTAGTTTTTGAGCCAAACCATTACAAACATACAAAAATACAAATGTTCTCTCTTTATAATATTAGTATAGATATAGATATGATGTACAATCTTCGCATTTTAGAAAATTTTGCAGTAGAAATAAGTTACTGTAAATCTTAATAATAATAATAATATTTAAGTATTACTACGTAACGTACTATGTATAAAAAGATACTACGAGATAAAAAAGTTTTCATTATTCAGGTACTTGGTTAACTACAATCACTATTATCATTATCACTGATTTCCTTACAAAATAACTAATTAGGTATTCCTCAAGTTGACACATAATTACTAATAATTAATTAATAACTTTTATCCATAAATATAATAAGATGATAAATAATAACAAATATGAAACGTACATAATATAATTTGAAAACTGTCTGCAGATGGTAGAATTATTGTAGACTTGACAATTATAATTTTACTTATAAGTTAAGCTGTACCATTATAAAGTTGGCATATATATAAATATGCTATTCTGATGTATAAGTTAAGCTGTAACATTATAAAGTTGCATCAAAATCCGTCCAGTAGTTTTTGCGTGAAGGAGTAACAAACATCCATCTTCACATGCATCCTGAGAAACTTAAGCAGTCTGACCTTTCGCGTTTATAATAATTTATCCATTATACCATTTATTATCTACCTAATATTTTATTTTGTACATAACTATTAAAGTATTATTACGTACGTTTACGTGTCTATTTATATACATTTTTAATTTAATATTTGGATTAAGTAATGAGCTTTTCGTGTTATTGATTTTGTGCAACAGCATGACATGTAAAAGGTCTAAAAGGAACAGACGAAGCTTAATTTTATTTAATAAATTACTGTAGCCGGTTTTTCATTTGAATTCCCTAGAAAGAACGTAATTATTTTATTTGTTCGTGAATTACGCATCCACGTTGTGATGTGATCGCCTCGTACCATCGACGCTAGGACGTCGATGCCTCGCAGTGTTGTGTGAAGCGACGGTGAATGCTTCACACTGTGCGAGGCCATTCAAGACGAAAGCTCTTAGATGGAGCTGAAACAGTTGTCGAATTAGTAATCAGCAAGACAGCTTAAGCACGCTATGTCTGTAGCAACATCATCATTAACAGCCAATATTCGTCCACTGTTGGACATGGACTTCTCCTATAGCATGCCAGAAATAAATGTGTCAACTGCAATTAACGTGTGAGTAATTTTTACTAGCTTTTATACCATTCTAGGCTTGGCGTGTCCATCATCATTTCACGTACGTATGCGTCTCGATTCTAGAATCTAAAACTTAGAACAGTTGTTGCTCTTAAAATAATTCAGATTAATTTAAGATCAGCCGTTCAAGTATAAGAATTTAAAATATAATTATATGGGACAATCCTGTTTAGAAACCTTGGAAGGTTATGGTGTTCCATAACTTTTTCTAAATGTATTCCGTAAGAAGTACCTATATTTCATCACGATTTTCAACTGTACCTACCTAGTTATCTATCTAACCTGTGATCTGATGCTCTTAACTTAAACAAAAGACAAATAGAAAGAACATTTAAAGCTCGAACTTACTGTTCATGTTTAATTAAATAAAGACAAGAGACATTATTGCAATACATTTCAATTTCAGCTAATCAAGCGTGCAACAGTTATTAGTAATAAGGACCGACCCACCGGCGCCACCGAGGCGGGCGCCCGTGCAGTCTGTTTGCGAGCCGCCCAACACTGGTTACTTCCGAACCAACTAACGACCCACCAGCTTACTTAGACCCCTCCCTTTCGTCCCTCGCTTTTTCACTGGAAACAAAAGTGGAAACAAACTATCCTTAGATTTTTTATCTTACTACTATCCTAACTTCACGTCGTGCAATAGTAGACTACTAATACGAGTATATGCCAATGTCTAAGTGTATAGTCTATGTTTGGACACAGAATACTCAATAGTACTACGATTTGGATCTTTGTTATTGTTCCTCAATCGCGCTAAAACGGTCGAATATGGAAAGACCGTTCTTTCACTCAATAGGCGGCACCACTGAGTAAAATAGTTCTGACGGCAGCAGTCAGCTGCAAATTTGTATATAAATCCTTAACTAAATAAAATCGACTAAAGGTGCGTGAATTACAGCCGGTATATAACAATAATAATATTACAAATTCACGATAATTTTAAAATCAAAATAAATAAAAGTGAGTTTGGGATAAATCCTTTAGTAACTAGACATTTTTCTGAGTTATATCCTCAACTAAAAATGACTGACATTTGACGTGGGCCTTGTAGCACACACCAGCGGAAATTCGGTAATACCTATTTACATATAATAGTACTTTAATAAACTGTTGCATAATGAGGAGTATTATAACACGAATGTGTGTTATATATATGTATAGTATCATACTGTTGTGTTGTGTGGGTTTTAATACCTAGTTATGTGCAGTTTCATACACTACTATACTTTATTTTTTCCACGCTGCCTGTCATCGTCTACCATCCAGACACTCAGCGAACCGATTGGCAAATGATTTTTGTTCGGTGGATGGTTCAAGCCACGGCCGAAGCCTAGCTGAAATCATAGCTATCATAAAAAATAATATCAATACCTATTCGATAAGCGTTGCGATCTCACCAGCACATTCTTCATCGACACACTTCCATCAGGAGCGAGTGTGACCTTCCGGCTTGCAAGAGTGACAGATCACTCGAAACCTAGCTCATGAAAAATTCGACTAAAGAAACGTGACAGTACAGCCGGTATAGAAGTTAAAACTCGGACCCTTTTTCTGTTGAGAATACCGTAGCCTTTGATTATAAACTCTCATATGATCAAAGACCGTAGCGTAGAAATAGGTCTGCTGTGTGCTGTTTGATGTGCATGCTGTGATGTATACCATCCCTTTATATGTTGTAGTCTCATTGGACATGGTATGAGAAAGGCACACCAAATTGTAGTTTCGATCTCGAAGATAGTGCTGCCAATGTTTATGCTATACGGTGGTACGGCCCTTACCATCGTATAGGACTCGAAGTCCTCCAAAAAGTAATGCTCACAGTTCCAATAATAAAATTAAACACTTTAGTAGTAATAAAACCAAAATAAACCTTTATTCCGAAGAAGAAATTGAAGCATGTTGTCACATGAGTAAAGAAGGTACAGAGACAAAGCTTCATACAACTGCGCTGTGATGATGACGTAGACGCGCGTGTGTGCCTGAGCACTAGCGGCCTGTGTGCCGCCTGTCACGTACGGAGTGAAACCGGTTTATAGTGGCTCGGCTGGTGCTTTAATTATATCATGACATTTTGTCACATTTCATGACATTTATGACATTTCATGACATATGACATATCATGACATTAAATGACATTTCGTGATATCTCATACATCGTTGTCGACAATGATGAAGCTTGAAAAATAAAAAAGCAGGTCATGTTTACTTGAAGGAGGATTTTATTACGATGAAGATTTTACTTTTTTTTTTTTGTACCAACCCTACAAGAATAGGTAAACATTTTGTCCGCTCCTTAGAAGGTTTGTCTCTGTTCCTTCTTTACTCATGTGATGTTGTGAAGACATAATGTTAAATGACTGTTACTTACCTAATTAGTTATAATTTTATAGTTTGATATAACAATACAACTGGACGTTCGTCCGAGGGGATGTAAGGGAGCACAAATATGACCTCGGTGCTCCCAGCCAACCTCACCTGCCCGTGGTGCATCCTGCTGACCAACAGACGGGGCTCTGGCGACCGGCAAATGGCGGTATAACCATTCATATCTATGGCGTAGCTAAATTCTACAGGCCGGTGACGGGCAGCAGCGTCACCGGTGCGAGAAGCTACGTCCTGCGATCGCCAACACGCCTGCCCAGCGTGGCGATTAGGGCATATCCCTCCCAAGGGATGCAAAAAAGTATGGAAAAATTATGGAAGGACAACTAAAGCCAAGGCCCCCAGTTCCCGGCCGCCCTGCTATTCCTGACCACGGCGGCGGTCACGGTAACGGCAGGGCAGGGGGTGCTAAGAATCCCCGGGCTACGGTAGGCCGCCAGAAAAAACTGACCCTCGCAACCTATAATGGACGCACGATTCGGCTGGACGATCATCTGGCGCAGCTGGAGGAGGAGCTGAAACACATAAGATGGCACATACTGGGGCTATGTGAAGTCCGAAGACAGGGAGAGGACACCATAACCTTAGAATCGGGCCATCTTATGTACTACAGAGAAGGAGATCAGCCATCCCAAGGCGGCGTCGGGTTTCTGGTCAACAAGGTTCTCAGTGACAACGTTGTAGAAATCTCCAGTGTGTCGACCAGGGTAGCGTACCTCATAATTAAGTTAACCAAGAGGTACAGCCTCAAGGTTATCCAGGTCTACGCACCGACCTCGACACACTTGGATGATGAGGTGGAGAGCATGTATGAAGATATCGTTACGTTATCGATACGTTGTCATGGGAGACTTTAACGCCAAAGTGGGAGTACAAACTTGCGGCGAATCGTCTATAGGACCACACGGATTTGGGAGTAGGAATCACAGGGGACAAATGCTCGTCAATTTCCTCGAGAGGGAGGGGCTTTTCTCGATGAACTCGTTCTTCAAGAAACAGCCCCAAAGGAAATGGACGTGGCAAAGCCCCGACTTTGTGACTAAAAACGAGATTGACTTCATCATTACGGACAAACGGCGCATATTCAGAGACGTCTCAGTGATCACTAGGTTTAATACTGGAAGTGATCACCGACTGGTACGAGGCACTCTGGATATCGACTTTAAAGCCGAGAGATTCCGATTGATGAAGTTTACGCTCCGTCCGAACCTACTCCAAACCGTTGTTGGGTCCGAAACATTCCAATTAAAATTGGAAAATCGATTCGCTGCCTTGGAAACCACAGATGACGTAGACCAGAAACTCGAAGAAGTGGTGGAAATCCTCAGGGATGAAGGGACGAAGTTTTGCGAGAGCAAGCGTACGGGCAAAAAGTCCAAACTCTCGGCAGAAACACTTCGGCTAATGGAAGAGAGACGAACAGACCCTTTGTCAGCTTTGTCAACTAACCTGGTGCGCAACAAATCCATAAAGAAGCTGGTACGACGCGACCTCCGATCCTCTAACACGCTCTTGATTAAAGAATCAATTGAGCAGAATCGGGGGTCGAAAGTGTTCGTCCAGCCTCTGGGTAGAAGCCACCTCACAAAGCTGACAACGTCAACGGGGAACGTCGTCGCATCCAAGCCGGAGATTCTGTCGGAAGTCGAAGACTTCTACGGCAAGCTCTACGCATCGCATGCTTCAAGGCCCGAACCCGATACTGAGGATTCTAGAGCCACCTTAACCCGCCACTTCACAGAAGATCTGCCCGAAATTAGCCGAGACGAAATCGTGATGGCCCTTAAACAACTCAAAAATGGAAAAGCCCCAGGAGAAGACGGAATCACAACGGAGCTTTTAAAAGCCGGAGAAGCTCCAGCAGTTCAACATCTTCAGCAGCTATTTAATTCCGTTCTTTTTACTGGGAGAACTCCACAGGCATGGAACAGAAGCATTGTGGTTTTGTTTTTCAAAAAAGGAGACAAAACCCTATTGAAAAACTATCGCCCAATTTCGCTTCTGAGCCATGTCTACAAGCTGTTTTCAAGGGTCATCACGAACCGTCTTGCGCGAAGACTCGACGAGTTTCAACCTCCGGAACAAGCCGGGTTTCGAAGCGGTTACGGCACCATAGACCACATCCACACGGTGCGGCAGATTGTACAGAAGACCGAAGAGTACAATCGGCCCCTGTGCTTAGCATTTGTGGACTATGAGAAGGCCTTTGACTCAATCGAAACCTGGTCTGTTCTCGAGTCCTTGCAGCGTTGCCAAGTCGACTGGCGATATATCGAAGTGATGAGATGTCTATATAATGCCGCAACGATGACTGTACAAGTACAGAACCAGCGAACTAAACATGTCCACCTGCGTCGAGGAGTGAGACAGGGGGACGTCATATCCCCGAAACTGTTCACTAACGCCTTGGAGGATATGTTTAAGACGCTGGACTGGAAAGATCGTGGCATTAACATCAACGGCAGGTACATCTCTCACTTACGATTTGCAGATGACATCGTCATTATGGCAGAGACGCTGCAGGACCTACAAAGGATGTTGAATGGCCTAGCTGATTCTTCTCGTAGCATCGGTCTCCGGATGAATTTGGACAAAACCAAAGTCATGTACAACGAGCACGTTGTTCCGGAACCGATTGCCGTAGATGGAATCCCACTCGAAGTTGTCACTAAGTATGTTTACCTAGGGCAAACGCTCCAACTAGGCAAACATAACTTCGAGAAGGAAATCCAGAGAAGAATTCAGCTGGGCTGGGCAGCATTCGGAAAACTCCGTCGAGTCTTCTCGTCACCGATACCACAGTGTCTAAAGACAAAAGTCTTTAACCAGTGCGTCCTACCTGTGATGACATACGGAGCCGAGACGTGGACACTCACAGTCCGACTGGTCCACCAGTTTAAAGTCGCTCAGCGAGCTATGGAGAGAGCTATGCTCGGTATTTCTCTGCGGGATCGAATCCGGAACGAAGTAATTCGCCAGAGAACTAAAGTTATCGACATAGCTCAACGGATTAGCAAGCTGAAGTGGCAGTGGGCTGGTCATATCTGCCGCAGGACTGATAACCGTTGGGGCAGACATGTCCTAGAGTGGAGACCGCGAATCGGCAAACGTAGCGTAGGACGTCCTGTGACCAGGTGGAGCGACGACATACGCAAAGCGGTGGGCAGTGACTGGAAGAGAAGAGCCGAAGATCGGGCTCAGTGGCGCATCTTGGGAGAGGCCTATGTCCAGCAGTGGACTGATACAGGCTGATGATGATGATGATGATGTTCGTCCGATGGCAATCAGTGAAGTTATCCTATACCATACGGACTGACAAGTCCTTTCAGTAAATTCTGCTGTAGATGAATTTTAACAATGTTATATCTTAAAGGCTAGCGCTGATGTGGTGTAAAGCATTGTGGTGTGGTGGTAAGCGATGATGTGGTCGAAGATGGCGAACACGCTAGGCCTAGAATACTTACATAATTTATTTATATATATTCACCATATACTTACATTGGCATCGTGTCTTATCTCCGGTAAACCTAATGACCTCACCGAGGAAAAAGAGAGAGCTAATGGCGGTGTCACAAGTCTCAGGCTAGTAAATAAAATCATTTAAGTATAAACTTAAAATGTACTTCAAATGCCGCGCAGTCATTTTTCCTAAAAGGAATAAACAAATAAATGAAATAAACACCTAAGACTTGCAGGAGCAAGTCTTGCTTGTTTATTAATTTTAGGAAAAAATACTATTAGGAGAACTTTTAGTAGAACTTAGTTCAATAAAACTCGATTAGTAGCATAAATGGTAAAATAAACCTCGTCAGATCTTAATAAAATTGACTAAATAACCACTCCTACTACTCAAGAATAATTTAAATCGGTTAACTTTCAGTGACGAGTTTATCTCTATAAATCTGGAGATCCTCTAATCTCGATGAATAGTATTTAATGGAAACACTACGAAGATATGTATTTAAATAAGATCATTTAAAAAACTAAAAATAACCGACTTCAATTCCACGCTATTAATTTTCAGTACCAATTTAGAGGTTTTTTCAATTTACCCCTATATCTCTGAAGATACTTATCAGAAATCGATAAAATTACCATGGTACCACACTTGGGATATCTCCTTTCCAACAAAAAAGTAATAATCAAAATCGGTTCATAAACGACGAAGTTATCCGCGGTATATATATATACGGTCGAATTGAGAATTGAGAAACCTCCTCCTTTTTTGAAGTCGGTTAAAAATACATCTTTTGAATTGGTTAAAAAAATTACAGGAAAATCGAGGTCAATCTTCGTACACACAAAATAAAAAAATATATACGCGTCGACTTGATAACCTCCTCCGTTTTTTCGTCGGTTAAAAACATATCTACAAAGTAATTGATGACGTCCTCCTTTTTAACCGACTTTCAAAAAGGAGGAGGTTCTATGTTCGTTAGGTAGGTATTATTATTATTATTTTTTTTTTTTAATGTATGACACATTTGACATGACATATATGCATGCACTTGTACAGTGCCACAAGTATAACTTGGCGGTGGTGGTTTTTGGAACTAATTCTTTTAATTGAAACTGTGAGTTTGACGTTTGAGAGATTACCGAGACATTATTGTTGATAAATCTGCTACATTAAAATAGTTCAATAATGCCAAAAGTAATTAAAAGTGTTTTAAGAGAAACTGTTATCAATGTACAAAGTAAAAGCACAGTGGCGCACAGGCACGCCAAGTTATACTTGCCGGACTGTATAGAAAGCCTTTTTTGTCCTTCAAACCGCTCGCTCGCGTGTCCTAAGCCTATACTTGCCAATCGACTTCTGTTTCAGCTTGAACCAGCAGCACAGAATAATGAATAGTACAAGCCAACAGCCTACATCATGAATCATCATCATCATGTTCTTAAGTTGGGGCTTTCACCGTCGTTTCACACTGTGTGAGGCGATCACATCACAACATCAATATCGCGTAAGTCACGTTTAGCATAGAGATCAATATGATGAGATAATACGAAAGAAGAAGTTCTTTCGTGTGGATCTCTAGGTTCTTATTAGGGTATTGAAATCTTATTAGGGTATTGGGAAAGTCTACTGAAGACGCTTTAAGATTATTAGCACAAACAATTGTTTCTGGATTAGACACCAATAAAAAATGTGTAGGAGTATTTCTGGACCTCGCTAAAGCCTTTGACACTGTCTCTATACCGAAACTTTTGGAGAAATTGGAACAAATAGGTATTAGATAAAATGCACTCAATCTCTTTAAAAGCTATCTAACAAACAGAACACAACGTGTCAAGATCGGTGTGCATGTGAGTGTAGATGCTTTAATAACATATGGGGTGCCACAAGGTAGCATAGTTGGCCCTACCTTGTTCCTAATTTACATTAACGAACTATGCAACCTTAGCCTAAAAAATGCTCAAATTGTAACTTTTGCAGACGATACTGCGATTATCTTTAATGGAAACATGCATTGGAAGTGGCTGAGACTGGTACATACGAAGTCATAAAATGGTTAAACTACAATAAACTAACAATAAACATTACTAAATCAAATTACATCACATTTTCAATAAATAAAATAGGACAACCTAAGGAACTTCAATCATTACTGATTGCACATACATGCAACGACTATAACACTAATACCTGCCAGTGCCTAGCATTACAAAAAGTATCTCATGTCAAATACTTGGGGGTATGGGTTGACCAAAATCTAAACTGGCACAAGCAAATAGAATTACTAACAAACAGAACAAGAAAGCTTATGCCAGTTTTCAAAAAGATTCGACATATTGGGGACCTTCAGATACTGAAAACGGTATACTACTCACTTTGTGAATCCATAATAAGCTATTGCATACCGGTGTGGGGTGGAACGGACAAAACTGCTCTTATAAAGCTGGAACGCGCCCAACGAGGAGTGCTCAAGGTGATGACCAAAAAACCAAGGCTACACCCCACAACCCTGTTGTACAAAAATTGCAATGTATTAACGGTACGGCAGCTCTTCATACTTAAAACGATCATTCACGCGCATCTAACAGGTACTCGACAACCATCTCTAGAGAATAAAAGAAGGCAAGATCGTGTTCTAGTAACAAAACCCCATAAAACATCTTTTGCGCGTAAACACACACAATACGCCGAACCATATTTATACAATAAAATTTGTTAAACAGTTTCTCTCAACCACTTAAACTTATTTAAATGCAAGAATACTGTTAATTTTTTTTTACAAACACTAAACTATGACGAAACCGAAGCTCTGTTATACCAACTAGAATAAAAAGTAAATCCAAGACTACAAATAATATATATTATAAATATAATTATAATACGACATTCATGCTCCAACATCAATACTCAAACACCAATCAACACCAACATCACATACGTACGTACACACACACACGCACGCACGCGCACACGCGCACACACACACACACACACACACACACACACACACACACGCATACATACGCACTCACACACACATGCACACACACACACACCCGCATACATACGCACTCACACACACATGCACTCCGATGGTTACACCTAGCACCACGCGGAACATATATCTACCATTTATGTATCTTAGCTGTTATTATACAGTGATCGGTAAAATGTAAACTGTATCACAGACCAACTGCGAATTGTTACTTGCGCTTATCGCACAGCTACGGCTAGTTTAAGCGCCAGTGCATTCCTTGTTATTAATACCTAGTTACAACGCATTTAATAAACAAAAAAATTGTACTATAATTTGTGTAAGAATAGGTGTCTTTTGGTTCAAATAAACTATTACTATTACTATTACTATTGAAATAAAATACCAACTACAGTAACAACATTTATTGAATAAAAATTAATCTTTGTCTTTGTTCTTTTTACATGTCATGCTGTTGCACAAAAACGACAACACGAAGGCTTTTTGCACATTATAATATATATTCTTGTGTCTTGTGTCTTATGAGACATGAGAAATTTAGTCGCTTTGATTGTTATATGAGACCATACATATTACAAAATATTTTTCTTGTCTGATAAGACACTTTAATTTGTTGGCTGCATGTTCGATGTCGTGCCTACACAAGACGTCTTGTTTAGACACGACATCTACTCAACTATGTAAACAAGTTTGCGCGTGCACATTCGGCCTTTTGCACATCATAAGATATTTTCTAGAGTCTTGTGTCTTATGAAAAATGAGAAATTTAGTCGCATTGATTGTTATATGATACCATACATATTACAATATATTTTTTCTTGTGTCTGATAAGATGTCTCGAGCACATTATAAGACATTTCTTGTCTGACATAGACAAGGACATATCTTATAATGTGCAAAAGGCCAAAAAGTGAATTACCTACTTAATCTAATATTACATTAAAATGTATTTATGTAGTATACACGTTAACGTATGTTAATAATTATATATGACAATATGATATAAAAAATTGAAATAAAAATAGGTGTCCAAAATTATTCTAAATTTATTTTTCTAAAATATGATATAAACAAAGATTTTAAATTAATTGTGTGGTAAAGTATTATTTATACACTACGTTTGCATAAACCTACTTTTTCAGTTTAAGCTGACATTGTTTTATTTTAGCCATTAATTACTAGTAAAATTAAAAAGTACAGCTTATAAATATTTTTTTTATTAATTTTGTATTTGATAATAAGTCACTTTTCTAATTAAGTTGAATGAAAAAAAAAAATTTTACCTGATTAGTAAATTCATTAAAGTAATTGTAAGAAATTCAGTTATTAAGTTATAAAGTGATTAATGATTCCAATAATGTAAATAAACTAAGTAAATGACAATTTTCCATACAAACGTATTCCCCCGTTTTAACTCTGGAAAATGCTTCTAGAACAAAATTTGTTTTTACAAACAATCAAGGTCTGCTGTAGCGACGCCCCTATCATTTTCTTTTTTTGGCCGACCAATTGTAAATAGAAATATGACCCTTCAAAAAGCAAATAATAGGAGGGCATAGCTACAGCAGACCTTGATTTTTTGTGAAAACAAATTTTGCTCTAGAAGCATTTTCCAGGGAGGAAACGGGGGAATACATTTGTATGGAAAAGTGCACCCCACGTTCGCTCTTAATAAAATGAAAGCGAATTAATGTACAATTATCCATAACATGTAACTTATGTTACCTACGCGTATGTTATTTGTATAATTAAGTAATACTTAAATAATATTAACTTTAGTAATAACTTATAAAATACTGCAACATTTCCAGAAATGCGTAAAATTGAACTAAAACTGTATAATCACATACCTGTACCTACCCTAACATACTCTTTGGTTTAACAGCATTTTTATGAATTGTAAAGTATTGCATATGTAAGCACGATTTGTTTTTTTATATTTATATTTAGTTAGATAAAGAGCTGGTCATTGGCTAGATGAGCAGTGGAGCCTCATCGCTTTTAATAATAACAACATGAATAATAAGTTATTAAAGTTATCTTTGGCCATAGTCGGACCAATTTCCTTGCATACAAAGTAAGATCCGTTATAATTTTGTATTCAAATTTTAAGACCAATCCGACCCGAGGTTTACTTAACTTAAACCTTCGAGGTTAACTTTAACCTTCAGACTTCCGAAGATCGTGTCGCTACGCTTAAACAATTTTTGAAGCGTAATAAAAAAAAATAAGGGTATCATAATCGATTTATAAAAATGTACTACGTACTAGTTTTCGCGATCTGAACATTCACTATGTTCGAATGAACTGAACTGTCGAATGTAAATCTTTCTTTAGTTACTTGTACTATTCATTATTCTGTGGTTATGCAGAGTGGCGTCAGGCGCATACAGTGCAGCGCTAATAATATGAGTACTTATTGGAGTTTTTGTGAAACAGGACGAACAATAATAATAATCCTATGCACAATTATTTAATTAAAAAAATTATATCTACGAGGTTGACATGTAATCACACTAAGTTTAACAAATCGCGTAAGCGTCGTAAAATTACTTGATTTCTAGCTCTACAGTTTTTGAACTAATGTTTCGTATGAAAGTACTTGTCTCATTGATAAAATTTAAATCAATGGGTATATTACTTTACACAGACCTTTAACAATTTTCAAATGCGATTATGAAGCAAACTTTCAAAGGCTAAAAACCGTAGGTATATCCCACTGAACAAATTACTACTTATCCTGTTCTGTGGTAACTGGTATATCTGTAACAACAATCAGACGTTTTTCTTAAAAAAAACTTATTAGTTTTTCTTAACAAATGGCTTTCCTCATGTTTTATTGAATAAGCGTGACGAAAGATTTTGAAATCTCCTCCTTTTTTTGAAGTCGGTTAAAAATGAAAGCGAATTATTGTACAATTTTTGTTTCTTAATGTGGAACACGTTTACTATTCACGAAAAAAACCTTTATGTCGGTAATAAACTTAAGTTTAACGTAGTTTAAAGCATTTTTTCTAATATTTTGTCAATAGTGCGCGAAAACAGCTCACATGTCTCGTCGGCTGTGACGTCACGCTTAGGTTAATGACATACTTGACGTAGTAACTATTTCATAATCTATGACAATTAATACACATGGGTTTTCCAAAATTGAATAACATTTTCAAGAAAACCTCATAAAAGAGGACCTAAGCGTGACGTCATGCGCTGTGATTGGTGTTTCAATCAAAATGGCCGATTGCGTTTAATGTTTTATTTTATTGAAAATCTTAATAATCTCAATTTTTTTATAAAACTAAACTAGTTTTTTAAATTGTTTTAATGTGTATTTTGCCCTAAAATCATTAAATCTTCGATTTTTTGATACTGTCGTCATGCCTATTCTTTTTCGATTGATATAAGATAATGATGGATACATATGTCAATTTTCAACTACTTTTTTTCGCTAATATATAACCAATTGATAATCAAAGTATGTTTTGCACCTGAAGAAACCTCGCGAATGTAGTGGTTTTTTTTAGGAAAACGTCACATTCACAGCAGAATATGAGCAAGCTATAAAATATAAAGGTACCTGTCTTACATCTGGAGTAAAAGAGAGACAAAAAGAGTTTTAGCTGCCATATTTAGTTAAGTAATTGAGTTATTGCTACATCAGCATCAGCTCCATTGTCATAGTCATATAGTAAGGTAATATATACGGGGAGTCAAGTGCAAGTGAGGACGTCTCATGTCCTGGATCTAGGAACATTTATGAGTAGAATGTGAGGACGGAGGTGTGGTTCCCGCGCACGAAGAGCATCGGCGGCAGGTCACGACTCATCATCTCTAGCCAGGACATGTACAGCGGCGCAGATACCGAGCCCTGAGAAAAACAAACGTCACGACTCCTATCATTATGAAGCATAACGAGCAAACGACACAATAGGTAGAGCTGTGCAATGAATTCACACATATGCTGTCGGAATTCACACAGTGCAATCTACGGGGCAAATACTTATGTTTTTTTTTAAATATCATATAAGCTAGGGTTTGATTTGACCACTATCTCACCTGTTGGTAAGTGATGATGCGGTCGAGGATAGCAGCCTAGAATGGGAACTGGCTCTCGAGTTCATCGTCATCATCATCATCATCAGCCAGTGTCAGTCCACTGCTGGAAATAACCCTTGCTCAAGACACTACTGAGCACGATCTCCGGTTTTCCCGTCATTGCTGACCGCTTTGCGTATGTCGTCGCTCCAGCTGGTCACGACCGGGGCATCCTACGCTACGCTTGACGATTATCGCGGAAAACCGCGAAACGTTGGGACTACGAATCAACAGTTGGGGTAGACTGGATTTAGAACCAGTCCAACGGTGATCGGTGCTAAGGCAGATGATATGACCAGCCCACCGCCACTTCAGTTTACTCTTTCGTAGTGTTTTGGGGCATGTGAATTGACTAGAACTCAGCAGCCTAGCACCACGTCTCCGTAGCAAAACGAGTTACAATACCATACAAACATTCCATGTTTTTATACCTTCCACATCGTAACTTTCTGTGAGGTATTCAAGTAAAGTACCTAAATACTCTATAAGTAACTTTACTTGAATTCGCAATAAAACTTCTACTTACCTTGATGAAATGCTTGTTTTACTTAGGGCCAGTTTCACCAGTCTCTAATAATGTTTCAGTTAACTATCTGACACATGACGCCATATAAAAGCTGTCACATTTCTTTTTTTATTTCTTATAGGCTAGCGTTTGACCACTATCTCACCTGTTGGTAAGTGATGATGCGTTCGAAGATGGTAAGCACGCTAGGCCTAGAATGAGAACTGGCTCTCAAGGATAGCTGCCAGAACACATTAGATGTTTGGCGACAGATTTTTTATCTTGAGGGTGATAGCTGGCCAGTCGGACACTACATAGTGTTCTACCACCATGCGGGGGTTGTTGGTTTCTTAACGATGTTTTTCCTTCACCGGAGGGCCACTGTGAAAAGCGCACATAAATGTTTCAATAGAAAAATCCATTGGTGCACGGAGGGGATTGAACTCGGTACCTCTGGCATCAATGCCGACCATGCTCTCACTTACAAAACTGCGCCCTTTTCATATTAGCGCTATCAGTAACCGGTGAGACTGGCCCTTATAGTTTTCAAATATCTACCTGCTTGTAAAAACAATGATGCGTGAGGCGACGGGCATTTTCGTTTTATTTTTTCAGATTTCTTGGCGCAACGTTATTTTACTCATAGACGATGTACCTGCCTTTTTTTATCAACTTTTATTTAGGGGCTTTTGGCTAAATATAGCTATGACAGCCCCGTATTAGCTTACAAAGTAAATAATTATAACCCAGGTATGTAGTATCAGTATGGTATCAGTATAGTGGTAGTAATAACAAAGGCTGACCTTCCTAGGCATGGGTAGAGACATGACGACGAGCCGCGCGTCCTTAGAGTTGGCGAGCAGCAGCTCTCGCAGCCTCAGCTGACGGTTGGTCTTCTCTGCCAGGGTCAGCAGCTCCGTTTCACTGATGCGACATTCTAACGTAAAACAATGTTGGTTAGGAAGGTACTTTCATCAGCATTTTAGGTAGGCACCAATAATTTAGGGTTAGTTTGAAATATTTGGCATCGTCTTAACAAACACAACTCAAGGAAAGGCCAAGCAACATGCTCGCCTTACGGTAAACTATTACGTCTGCTGCAGACATTGTGGTGCACAATATTAATATAGGTATATACGAAAGGAATGAAACAACTTCAAGTCCAGAGTGAGTCATTTTAAGTAGCAATTTTTATACCTCTGAAGATATTCATCAGATCTCGAACCACCACTGAGATATATACCGTACCCATGAAAAAGAATTGGCGGAGTAATCGAGTAACTACGAGTACATGCTCAAAATATATAGACTATTTGAAAAATTTATACTTTTAACAGATATCTAAAGAATTAATGATGTCACAATGTTGCACGTCGCTAAACTGCGACTTTTATTATTAATTCCATAATTATGAATGAAATGTATATAATTGACGCACGCTCGTTAAACCCAAATCCTGAGACATCAAGCTGTCTCCCACCACAAAATTGTGAGCCAACAGTCTCTGTAATTTCACTGATGACTGAATATTACCTGGGTCAGCAGCCGCGTCAGTGAACTTTTTGATGAGCTCGTCGAACATCAGTTTTGTTACCGACTGCGGCGCCTCCGTGATGTCCTGCACCATTGTCAGCGAGGAGTAGTCGATGCGGAACTTTGCCAGTAAGTTCGCCATGCTTAAAACAACCATTTTTAGGAAATTAGACTATAACAAGCTACGAAAAATCTAAAGATTGCATCTTACTTAACAAAGGTAAACCTAGATGTAATATTAGAAATGGTAAAAGCTCAGGGTAAAAGGTACTGTCTAGTGTCCGCCGGGCTAGCTACCACTACCCTCAAGTTGAAAAATCTATCACCAAACATCTTGGGTTTGAGTTCAAACAGCTGTCCTTCAAAGTTTCTATTAGAATAGAGTGCTATGACTATATCGTCACTAACAGCATGTGAGATCATTCGATTAAAAATAGAAAGAAAAAAATAGACAAAATTATACAGAGTTGGTATTTCTTACTTCCTTTCCTCAAGTTCCATCTCATGATGTCTGTTGGCCAGCGCGAAGATCCGCAGCTTACAGTTGCTCCAGGTGGAGCGCTGTGACAAGATGTACGGCAGCAGGATGGTCAGACCGCCGTCGTCATACAGCCACCACACGTCCACTGTGCCAGAACCCTGGACAGGGAATGGGACATCGTGAGGGAACGGATTTTTATTGAAGATATCGCGGCTTCAAATGTACAGTCATTATTGAAATTTGAAGCAATCGCGGCTGAAGACATCAAGTTTTGTATTTGTAAAGGTGGCTTGTTTTTTGTTTGACCCACGTTTATTTAGCCAATATCAGGTATACATTTTCACGATTTTCAAGATTTTTATACGGATATAGAAAAAGATTTTTGGAGTAACGTCAAACTATTATATAATCTGTGGTAACGAGTAGTAAAGTCAAGTAAAAAAAAAGATTAACTTGATTGATCAAGGAAACTATTTCGTCAAGTAGGTAGGTAGGTAGGTAGGTAGGTTTAGAAAAAGTTCATTCTTCACACTAGCAAATACTGATGGAACTAGCTGGAATATGCAACTGAGGTTAAAATTGATGCTTAGTTTAAGTTTATTTAAGACAATATTATTACAGAAATGCATCCATTATTTACAATCATCCATTATTACAATTTACATCCAAAACAACAAGTATTTACGACACAAAAGGAAAACGCAAAGCAAAACATGTAAACAATCTTATAACCTTTAAATAGCGGTCAAGGTATATTTACCTGTTTCCTCTGAATGTGGTCATCTGTGCAGCAGAATTTTAGATCACAAGTCCGTTGTACAAAGTATATGTTAGAGGAATTCTTCCAAATATAAGGAAATAAGGTTTTTCTCGACAAAAGTGAATTAAAACATCAATAACTTTTATAAAATCGATTGAAATAGTTGCACTATGTAGATTGAATATAATATCGTTTAAAAACTAAAAAAGAACCGACTTCAATGCCGCGCTATTCATTTTCAGTACCAATTTTGAGATGTTTATCTCCATATCTCTGGAGATACTTATCAGACCTCAATAAAATTACCATGGTACCACACTTGGGATATCTCCTTTCGAACAAAAAAAGAATAATCAAAATCGGTTCATAAACGACGAAGTTATCCGCGAACAAACATTAAAAAAAAATATATATACGGTCGAATTGAGAAACCTCCTCCTTTTTTTGAAGTCGGGTAAAAAGTAAGTCAGTTGTTATGCGCCTCGTCTCAGTACCATCTTCCAGACATGAGACATGTACAATTTCATCTAGACCGTATCTTCATCATCAACGGCCTATCATAGACAATGACAGTGATTTAAATGAACGAAATTACAGATATAGAGCTTTTTTTATTTTTTTTTATAGCTTACTAGCAATGTGGGTTGCACATTACTAATATTCTTGTTAAACCCTCCAACTAAGCTGAATATGCTTGTGTCTAGAGTGGGTTCACGTCAATAGTGCAATGGGTGGGGATCGAACTCACGACCTCTCGATCGCCAGTCCGACACCTTATCCATTGGGCTATTACCGCTTACATCCTGAATAGCTGCATCCCTGTGATTTCGTGAATTATGCTAATTCAATTATTATGTTTATTAACTACCATTCCGTGATACGCAAGCTATTAAGATCAGAAATTTGAAAACACAAACACAGAAAAATATAATGCCTCTTCATATATGAAGAGATAAATAAATCGTGACAACTATAGTTGTCACGATTTATTTACCTGTTTCCTTTGGAATATGGTCATCTGTGTGAGCTGATCTTTGGATATCTCGAGTCCGTTGGAAGTGTTGTAGATGACTTGTCGATGCATGTCGTTGCCCTTACGGTTCTTTTTCTTGTCTTTGACTTCCTTCTCCTTGCACTCGGATATCGTGAAAGAACGAGATGCAGTCAGGGTTAGTATGTCTGTGGAGAAATAAGGAATTTCAAATAGAGGAGGAAAATTTAGGTATCTAGATTGTTTCAATCTATTTCTGACAATAAATTTGTGGTAATATGATTTGTTTTATAATTTACTAAAGAAGATCGTGGTTTCAGATCCTACATCGAGATCAGTGAGATCAATATTTATCAAGCACCGATACACAATTATTTTTTCTTTGGTGAATCTAGTAAAGTTACCAAGATTGAGCAAGATTGAGAAGATTATTAAATATTAATATAATAATTATATTAATAATAATTAAGAACCTAAGAGTTAGGATTAGTCCTAACTCTTAGGCTTAAATTACTACTACTCAAAAAAATGTGGTATATCTACTTATAGGTATCACCGGTCCTACCAATGAAAATATTAAAAGTATAGTAGTGACCCAAAAATCTGGGACAAATTGTTACTTACTGGACAAGTTATGCCTGCTAGAAGGCTGAGATTCTGGCGTCCGTATATCCAGATCAGAGTCCGCATGCATGATGAGCCCACCACCACGGACACGTAGGTCACCACTACCACTGGACGTAGCGGTCAATGAACCCGCGCCGGTGTTACTGTCTCCCTCACTCATCATTCCGTAGTCCAGCCCACCAGCTACGCGGACTATAGCCACGGCTAGACGGCTTTCGAATGCAGCGCTGGAAATTAAGTTACTGTAAACTTCTGTTGTAATGTACAATATCATACATTATTATACTACGTACAATATTATAATCATTATTATACAATATCATACACCATACATTATTATACTACGATTTTTTTTAATGTAGAATAGACTAGCGATAAACAATTAACTCGCCTGATGTTAAGTGACGATGTGTTCCAATGTATAAATAGCCCCACGTTGGGCGCCAATTACAATATATTTCATTCCTGGGCCGGTAGTCTCTACATGCATAGCGATGAATTTCGACCGATAATCGTTGATACGAAAAGAGATGCAGATAAAAACTGTCTAGTTGCATCTCATTCTAGCAGACGTTTGCGATGACAAGAAGCATCGCTATCAATGTAAAGACTTCCACCCCAGGTTTGGTTTAGTTCGTTGAAAATGGAATATTTTAGCATTAATTTAATGAAGTAAAAATAAAAGGCAACAAATTAAAAATATATATCTTTTTCTTAAAATTAATTATTTGTCTCCCGCCACTTTGGGTGCCAAAATATTTAAATAGGCGGATTCGAATAAGCCTGACCAATCGTTAACTGTAAGAATACAAGTCACCTCAATTAGCTATTTATTTTATTAATCAAATAGATAGTCGTAGTGAGTATACGTCTATATACTCACTGTAAAACGTTAAAGTACGCCGTAAGGTCAGCCGCAGGTGCCGAGGTCCAATCCGCCTTGTATCCCATCAGTAGTACATTCGGCGCCAATCTGCCAACTCCCGAAGACTGCATCAATGCTCGCGCTCCTTGCTCGAAATTGAAACCATGAACGCGCGAGCAGAATGCTCTCACTTTTCTTCCTCTCAGCCATTCGTCGTCTCCTCGAGCGCGTGTGAGACGCTCTCTGAATGAAATCTTTTCCTGCGAAGATCATTTCAGAGATAGGTGGTACATATATGCATAAGTATATGGTTTTTAAATTAACAAATTATATTAACAAATAATTTTGGTAAATTGGATGTTTTTTTATCCAATTGTTCCCAAACAGCTAAACAGAATTTAATAAATCTAGCAAAGAAATATCTTCAATGCGGAAAAGGATATTATATATAAATGCCTATCATTTACATGCGGGTAATCATACTGATATTATACATGCAAAAGTGTCTATCTGACTCTCTTAACTTTTTCATGGTCAAACGATTTTACTGAAACGGACCGATTTTACTGAAATTTTGCACAGGAAAACTTTTACTTATGGTGGAAAAGGACAGGATAATTTCATAATGCAGGTGATAGGACGGCACACTACTTATATAGTATAATAAACTAGCACCAAAACCCAACCTGCAATATATCCCCAACGATCATCAAGGAGCCAGCCTTGGTGATGAGGTTCCCAAGATCTACCAGCGCAGGTCGGGACTGTGGTCGGCCGGACAACACCAGCAGCTGTGGCCAGTAGTTCTTCACATGTTCGCCGGTGCGGGCCAGGTTGTGAGCGCTCGATAGGGCCGTCTTGTAGATCTGGGCTTGGGTACTGCTGCCCCAATTTACGTCTAAAACACAAGGATTGTGAAGCTTGTAGATTTACTTCTCTATCAATAACGTTTCAAGCCATCTGAGGTCGGGTCAATGTTATGTTCAAGAATGAGTGAATGCGTAGCTTAAATTTAATGTCAGTAACATGTACACGTACGCATGAAGGTAGGTAAGTGTGGAATCCCCTTGATATGGATTTATAGGTCGAGTAGGTTGAGTTGATATTTTTTAGTTCCCAGGCATGCAGTCGATAGGGAACGCACTTGTTAGTAACAAAGTTGAAAAAATGAATAGCTTCAGACCATTGCGGCAAGGAAATGTGCCACTGCATCCTAGATAGTTACTTTTTGATGAGCAATGTACCTATTACACTCTTAAAAGTTGCGATAGCGCCAACAATATTCCAGTAATAAAATCACTAGCAATTCATCATTTCCGGTTTCACATTTCAGTATGATCTACAAAGCATACTTCCAAAGCCACGGGCGCTCCGCCAAAGAATTTGACGAAACGGACTATTCAGTTTCCATCAGAAACTTCAATGAATTAGTTTCCCAGAACACTAGTAAATATTTGTAGAGCACCATTAGGGTTGTAAGTTGTTATAACTTTCGGAAGGTGGATTATACACAACTCGAAAACGTTACAGCGCAGCGGCATGAATCAAATGTTGAAGAATTACGCAATAGCTCGTGGAGTTCAAATTGCAGACCGATTTAGCATCAACTCAACACTATTTACGGATAAACGTGCTTTACTCATGCTTGTTGACATACATATAGGGTTGGGTGTGGTAGCCATTTAGAAATAGTTTGTTTTAGAATCAACTGTTATGTATTGTCAGAGCTAACAGCGCTTCATCGCTTTATGACTGTCCTAAATATTAAAAGTACCTACCTAAACAGCTATCTGAAATGTCAATAATTTAATTCGGCACATGATCACTCACTGAAAACTATAGAATTCCCTGCCTGAGTCTGTGTTTCCGATTAGATACTTCCTAGGGGTCTTCAAGTCGCGAGTGAATATGTATCTTATGGGTAAGCGCTACATCATCGACCGCATCTTCACTTAACATCAGGTGAGATAGTCGTCAAGTGCTACCCTATTTCGTATAATAAAAGAAAGATAAGATAATAGTGATCAAACGCTTGCTTATTAAACTTGATGAAGATATTTCTTATATAAATAGGTACTCGGCAGAAGTAAAAAAACTTACCGGGATTCCTGTAGTGCACAATGAGGTAGAGTGTGAAGAACACAGCGAAGGTGATCAAGGACATGATCCAACTGATGAGCAGCATGATGGCCACGCACATCAGAAACCCGACGAGAGATACCCAAACATTGTAATACTGTACAAAAGACACAACTTAGAAGTGGATGCAATTTTAAAATCTACCAACGTTTGAAAGAGAATTTTGAGTTCAAGACTAGTCTTTTCAATTGACTATGCAATGTTTTTGAAAATTAAAACTTTATCTTAAACCTTCAAGATCATTACTTGAGGCGCATTAATTAATGCTCCCACGAAAGCATACAGTTATTCCTACAAATAATTTCTGTTATACTTCTTTGTTTCTTATCATCAAACACACCGCAGGAAAATAAATAGTTTCTAGTTTACATGACTAGAGTGTGAAATAGCGAGTTAACCCTCACACACGTACATTTACTTATACCTACCTACCTACATAACGCACAGCAATTATTTAGCTTAAATGCTTTAGATTAATGGGCGTTTAATGTGTTAATTAATCTACGAGTTTAGCTTAAATACCAACTCATAGATTAATTAATAAAGTCTTTGTACTTATATGCTTTCACCATTTTGTGTATGGACTCTTACAAATCTAGACGTCGATTACAGTATTCATACCGCAGGAGTGCACATGCACCAGTATCTGACAATGTATACTTTATTTTACTTTCTAAGTTCTATACCTATTGTACAAATATACCTTCGTTTTACCTAATTTAGATAGTAAATAAATGGATATATTATATTATAACTTACTCTGAAGGTAGGTCTCCAACCCAGGGGTCTGACGAGCGCAGCGTGGAATGTACAGAAGTTGATCAGGGCGTACGAAGCTAGGTAGAAGTTGGAGATCAGCGGAGCGATGGTGTTCAAGTCGGCTGTAATCATAATCAACTTTTAAATAAGTGCCCTTTATTTAAATAAACAAACTATCCGAACATCGTAAATGTTCATTACTATTATAGAGTTTCAATAACAGAATATCTGAGTGAAGGAAGAGTCCTGGTACCTATGTCACGGGTTTAGAGCCTAGTGTAGGAACCAGGTTTTCATTAAACAAACTTTGTAATATTTTTGCCTTTTCTAAATAAAGATTTTATGATTTATGATTTTATGATTATGATCTCTATATAACTAAAACTCAGCATAGTAATTGCTTTGTAAAGAATGCCGAGATCCTTATAGACCAGGGAACAAAAAGACAATATCAAGTTAATCTAACTGGCTTCTTTATTCAATTAAACTTTAACTATCAAACTACTTACCAATAAGCAGGAAAATAAGTGATACGAAGAAGGTCAGAACATATCCTCTGTACGGCTCGCCGTGTCTACCGTACGGCTTGGAGAAGAAGATGAGTCCAGGGTAGATGCGGTCGGTTCCCAAAGCCTGGATGAGTCTTGGGACGGAAAGCAGGTTAGTCAGAGCTGTGGACAGTGTGGCGGCCCAGCATCCGCCGTAAATAAATGGACCCCACGCTGACATTAGCTGCATCACCTGTTAACGAATGAGATAAAGCTATAAATCTATTTTTATCTATAGTTTAAACTTGATGGATGACGATGATTAAAACTAAACTTTCACGTAGTAGTTATAGTGTTAACTTTACAACTTTTATTGGATTAAGAATCCATCCTACTAATATTATAAAAGCGAAAGTGTGTGGGTGTATATTTGTTGCCTCTTCACGCTAAAACTACTCAATCGATAGAGCTGAAATTTGGTATTTAAATAGAAAATAACACATACGGTACTATTCATTCCGATATACACACGGAAACGATAACTACGCGGGTAAAACCGCGGGGCACAGCTAGTGAGATCTTAAAGGCGTAACAGTGAATACTGAGACATGAAAATAGAAGTCCAAAGAAATTTACTAATGATACTTTGTCAGTCTTTCCGTGAAGACTACTACCATACCACGAAAATCAACAGCCCTTTACAGGTGTGAGAGTATCCGTACCACCACTAGGGAGTAAAAATTAAATCTTACCGAATAGCTGTTATGCAGTCCATATTTACAGTCCGGCACGCAGTCGAGGACATCACTGTAGTTAGTGACTGTTCCATTGACAATGATCAGGTCGGTGATGTTCCCGCTGGCGTCCCGAAGGGCTCCGGCCCCAGCGAATAGCACCATCAGAGCATAGCTCACCATAGAGATGAGGAGAGCCAGCAGTGTACCCTTGGGAATCGCTGATGCAGGATCCTGAAGTTATAAATATTGTTGTATATTTCAGAGCAACCTAAATAAGTATCGGTCGAGAAATTGCAACAGAGCGTCTTGTCACTAAACGAGTTTCAGAGCAAATGCATTTCATAGCGTTATGTTTTTTAGGGTTCCGTAGTCCTGACAAGGAACCCTTATAGTTTCGTCATGTCCGTCTGTCTGTCTGTCTGTCCGAGGTTTTGCTAAGAGACCGTTACATTAGATGTTTTGGCGACAGATTTTGGGGAGGGTTGAGGGTAGCTGGCTAGGCGGATACTAGATAGTGTGTACCACCATGCGGGGGTTGTTGGTTTCGTAACGATGTTTTTCCCTCCCTGGAGGGCCACTGTGAAAAGCGCATAAACATTTTTCGATAGAAAAATCTATTGGTGCACGGCGGGGTTTGAACTTGCTACCTCTGGCATCAAAGCTATCCGTTCTACCACTTCACCACCGGGCCTTCAAATAAAATAGAAATAGGCCCTAAAACCTATCACCTTTTTTCAATATGTAAGGCTAAAAGCTAGACTACAATAACGATTCCATACACATCATTTAGCGACCTTTGAGTCTCAAATATCGAACATTGTTTCCGATCCATTGTTGGACTTGAAACCAATAACCAATTCTGTGTACATAACCTTAAACTAATTTTATTGCATCTCTTGTTTCAACTCCGTGAACTGTGTATGAGTCATCAACACGCTCACTCAATTGGTCTAATCGATGAGTGTCCGCTATTCTGAATAATGATGGCCACCAAATTCCCTGGGTCAAATAAATTGATCTATATATTGGCCGGAGCGGTCATTCGATTTGTTTTGTGCAAATTCACGTAATAAGATTGTTATTTTTGTCGACATATTTGGACACATGATTTCATTATTTCAATCTATTCTTCTTCTTCCTTCTGGCTTCGCGTGTCCAATGTACGTACTTACATTTTCTACTTTTCCGTAAGATCCCGGACCCTAGACAAAATACGGTTTTCGCTAGCCTTCGCGCCAAATGCAACTTCAAAATGAATGAGAATTATTTATTTCTACAACAAATGTCATAGTCAATGTCATTCCCATACGCTTGGCGTGAACGCTAACAGAAATAGTTTTTTGTCTAGTGGGTTGCTGAGGTGCATTGGACATGCAGACTCTCAACAAAAATAGTGTGTAAAAGTATAATTAATCGGTAATTTATAATTACATATTTTCTATCATAATAATATGTAGACCTACAGCCACAGTTTTACAATCACTACAGCGTTCAAGGCGTTTGTTATAATTAAAAATGTTTATTTAGTAACGATAAAAATAACATTTTTTATGATAAGCCCTGTGATCTTTCAGAGTACCTACATTTCGTATATTTTGTTTATAATAAATCTTTGTTTGTGTGTGTATGTATCCCTTCAATGTAAACCTTTAATTTTCCTCGGACGAAAATATTACCGACAAACAAACTCATTGCCACTGGATTTGTTTTAGTAGGTAGGTACCACAAAACTATAAGGTTATATCTAACCGTAGATTGCTGTTCAATAATCCATTACTTCTAGTCTTACTTATAAGACACAGATGCCAAACTACAATTTACTATTACTACAATTTTCATATAAAAGTCTCTACTATCTTTAACTTTCGGACCCTCTATTATCTTTAACTTTATTCTGGTTTTAGTATTTTTTGTTATAGCGGCAACAGAAATACATCATCTGTGAAAATTTCAACTGTCTAACTATCACGGTTCATGAGATACAGCCTGGTGACAGACGCACAGACAGACAGACAGACGGACAGCGGAGTCTTAGTAATAGTGTCCCGTTTTACCCTTTGGGTACGGAACCCTAAAAAAGAACCGCTATTATTTTTCAGTACCTAGTTTGAGGTGTTTATCTCCATATATCTGGAGATACCAATCAAACCTCAATGATATTACCATGGTATCACACTTGTGATATCTCCTTTCCAACAAAAAAAGAATATTCAAAATTGGTTTGTAAACGACGAAGTTATTCGCGAACAAACATTAAAAAAAAATATATATATACAGTCAGTACGTAGTATTATTATCTTTTCTATGATACAGTCGAATTGAGAAACGTCCTCGGTTAGAAATTATCACAATACATGTAAATATTGCTCAGATAAAGCATCTATAGAAATTACCACAGAACTATGGCATCCGTGGACCAAATTTCTATAATGTACATATTATTTATTAGTTGCACGTTTGATTTCATATGCGCAGATATCCGAGGTCAAACATGCAATTGATAGATTGCGCGATATTCGACTTCGGTGTCTTTTAAAGTCTTCAAAGACTTTAAAAATACTTGAAATACAACTATTTTGTCACAATTAAATCGAATAGATAAGACGAAGTGCACGTGTAAGTAATTGAAAATAGAATTAGCGCAGTGTTCATTACACGTGCCCTGTAATCGATACCCAGTGTAACGGCTACACCTTTGCGTTCTACACGAGCGAGAGGATCGCGGCGATTAGGTTCGATTCCATCAACAAAGTGATTGTACTGAACGAAATGTCAGAGATGAAGCTTTACAGCCTGTATAGCTGCATTTTCGTCATTTCGTTCATTTGGGAGAACTCTAAAACAACTGACTCCTGAAACACACCATGACTGGTTCTGGAGGTTTATATGGATTTAATGAAAAATACTATGTCAACAAAATAAAAGAGTTTGTTTGTTCAATTATATTCATTACGACTTCGGCAATAAGGCAACATATCGCCGTGTGGAAGTATAGAGATAGGATAAAGGAGATAGATTCAAAAATATGATATTTGTGGCATGGCGTGAATGTCATAAAGCGCTCATGTGCCTAATACTAAGTAGTTTCTTTAGATTGATTTAATTACTTAAAACGTGATCACGTTAAACTAAACGCAAAAGTATATGTTTCGTTAAGTAATACAAAAATGTGTATTGGAGTAAACGCCCATCTTCATCTTTCAGGGCATGCACAGTCACCGTTGTCTTTGCACCTATAGGATGACTTACTCCTTGCACGAGTTTTGTGCCAATAAATAATAATCACGACACAAAAAGTACCTACCAAGTAACTTGACAATTGTTGGTGTTTATAAAGCTGTAGAAAGTGGGATTGATTGAAGTGTTGGGTTCACGTGACATTCACTGCGGCATCAATGACGTCATGTTCCCTTTGATTGAATGTGTTTAGGCAGCTTTTATAGCTATTCTAGGATTTCACTCGCGTTTTAATGTAGCTATTTGACTTAGCGTAGTGTGATCTGAAGTTTGTGTTTTTACTAGAAAAATATACGAGTAACTTTTGAAAACTTACTACTGCAAAACTATCCAAAGAACTTGAAATTATCTAACGTACCAACCAAAGTCGATAGCACGGATCAACCGAAAGGAACTATCATCCTCTATTTTGGGTAGTATGATGAAACAATCCTTGGAAACCTGTGATATCAAGAATTCTTAAAGACTACCTACCACAACCCTACCAAAAACATTGTTATTATATTTTTTTTTTTATATCTGATAGGCTAGCATTTGACCACTATCTCCCCTCGTGGTAACCGACGTTATGGTCGAGGATGGTGAACATGCTAAACCAAAATGGTCACACTCTCAAGGGCTATGCTACCGGAACATAGCAGGGTTTTGGCGGCAGATTTTCTCTTTGATGGTGGTAACCTACATTTTAGTGGCAAGTCAGACGGTAAATTGATATAATGCTCTCGCCAACATTCTTATTTCAAGCTTCTTAGGCCGCGCTGTGGATAGAACAAAATTCTAAAATTCGGCCGTATCGACATCTACCTCGCTTACTAAGACTGAAACAAGAATATTAAAGACCTTTCGATATCCGGTACAAAATGTCACCTGATGTTAAGGGAAGATGCGGTCTAATATGGAATCGTGCTTGTCTGGGATTGGACGACGGCAGTATGACAAGGTACTGGACAACTGACTTTAGTCCAATCCACAAAGCTATCTGTCTTACTATCCCAATCCGTCTTCCATGAAGTAATTATGAATAGTGTGAATGTTTTAAGAAGAAGTAAGTAAATTGATAACAAAGAAACAAAAAAAAACACATAATATACGAAGTAAGTACCTTCAGGTCTCCAGAGATGTTGGCTCCAGCCTGGATGCCGGTCACGGACGGGAAGAATATAGCGAATACACTGAAAAAGTCCTGATTCACTTTCTCGCTAAACCGGAAATCAGGCTTAAAATTAGCATGAAAAGTCACCGCTGAAAAAAAAAAACTATTAAGCTCTTTGTTTTCGATCACATGCTGCAGTAGTACGTAGTTTGCAGTAAGCATTTTACTCCGCGCCTTATAGATTTAACTGATGTGGTTGATATTTTAAACAGGGATATTTCATATGGTAGGAAATAGCATACTTTACAATGCGAGCGGCGCTACGCAAGTAGTATCTATCCTAAGTACTAAATATAACCTGTTATCTGTTTTGGCGTGATAATATTTTTCGTATTTATATTGGGGCTTCTGAACTCTCTATACTTTACATGAAGGATCTTTATACTTACAGCTGAGTCCAACGAATCCTTCCGCGATCCTTTCCGGGGTGTCTCCGGGCCCCATGAAGGTGCCCACCACGAAGTCTACCATGGCCCCCACGATGATGGCGATTAGGAAATTCTGATAACAACATCATCATAGATTTACTATAAGTTTGTTTAACATAAATCGCGGTCAGTAATCATAATCATTTTTTTTTCATAATCATTCTAAATGAATGATTGCAGAATGTAGGTTTACATTGTGTTAAAATTTAGTTAATTAATAATAAATAGTCGCCGATACATGTATCACGGTGTGCAAATTTGTTACATTTTATATATAATTTGAAATGTTAATATAAAGAATACGTAGTATATATAGTATTCTTAAAATATATTATTAACATTTCAATTTTTCTTATTATTTAGCACAAGTCTATAATGTACATGCAGGCCAATGGTAAAATGTTTAACTTTTTAAAAAGTGGTTTACAACTATCCATAAATCAGTACCGAATTTCCCCTTAGTATGAGACCATATGAGAGAACTGAGACATAACCATGGAATGCGTTCAGAGCTGCTTCCGCGGAAACAGTTGTTCTCAATATTTTCAGGGCGTATACAAATCTGTCGAGTTTGTTGCTAACATAATTTATGTGAGCTTTCCAATCATAGTGTTGGTCTAACATAAGGTGATGAAATATAGTCGTCGCTACTTCCTCGATTATACAGTTTTGGTATTTGACAGCTAAGTTTAGTTTTTCTTCCTATATGTTCTGAATTGGATCATCTTTGTTTTGTCCTCATTGATCTGACGTTTGTTATTATTTAACCATTTAATAATGTTGCTTATAGCGTCGTTAATGTCTGGTTCAAATGTCGTTTTGTTCACACATTTTACGATTAAAGTTGTGTTGTGTACAATTTTATTTGCTGACATAAAATTGTATCATGCAATTCGGTAAGTCATTTATATAAATCAGAAATAGAAATAGCCTTAGGACACTGCCTTGCGGAACTCCATAGTTATTATATTTGAACATACTTCTGTGTATTGTTTTCTTGTTATTTATTATATTTGTTATCTTTACGCATTGTGATAATTTTTTAGCCAATCATTTGCTTTGCTCCTCATACAATACATTTCTAGTTTATATAATAGTAGATTATGGTCAACAAAATCAAAAGCTTTGCTCATGTCGAGAAAGATAGCCGCAACAGGTACCTACTTTGTCATTAATAGAAGCAGTGACAATCTTTTTCAGATTACAACATGCTAGAGAAGTCGTGCTGTTTTTTCTGAACCCAAAATGTTCATCTCTAAGCAATATGATTTCGTGAATTCTTGAAATCTCTTTAACATCACCTTTTCAAAAAAAATTATATTATTGGTATAAGTTTTACACGCCTATAGTTATTAGTATTAGATTTATGTCCTTTTTTAAACAAAGGTTTAACTATAGATTTTTTTAATATGTCGGGAAAGGATCCTTCTTTAAATGAAATATTCACAAGATAGACTTAATGGGTCACTAATATCTTTCGCGCATGATTTCATTAAATTTGTGGTTATGTTATGTTGTCAATACCTGCTGACTTTGTATTATTTAAATTCTTAATTATATGAAAAATGTCTATGTTGTTTGTCGGTCAAAGAAATATGGTTGGTATATTCTTATAGATCATGGTGTTGTTTATTTCGTTTTAATGTGAACGTAACGTTGTTTATTTCGGCAATATTATATCTAAAATCGTTTTTGTTTGTCAGTTGTACATAAAAATCGTTAAAAATTTCACTTATTTTATTAGGGTTAGTAAATGTTCTGGATCAGCTATATTTTCATTAATCTCGGTCCATGTTGCTTTTCATTTGTTTTTATTTTTGTCAATATATTTCTTATTCTGTAGTTGTCTTGACCTGTACATACACCTTTTGAGCATAGTACTCTAGCCTCTATAATGTTTAATACATCTCGGCTTGTTAGATTTTTGATATTGTAGATTAAGATATAGGTATCTCTTTCGCACACGAGTTTTTAATACCTTTTGTTAACCATTTCGTACTACTGTTCCCTGACGATGCTTTAATGGAATATATAGGAAAGCACAAATCAAAGAAAAGGCTGAACAGACCATGAAATTCATCAAACGCTTTCTGTAGATTTTCCATCTACATACATATAATTGCGATTTTTGCCATTTCAATACCGCAGAATTCAAAGTGGAATTTACATACGAAATCATTTATGTTTTATAATATTTATACTCTAAGTTATAGTTTTTTTATAGTTAAAAAAAAAGATTACTCGCAATGTGGGTTGCACATTACTAGTATTCTTATTAACCCCTCCAACTAAGCTAAATATGCTTGTGTCTGGAGTGGGTTCACGTCAATAGTGCAATGGGTGGGGTGGGGGGTCGAACACACGACCTCTCGATCGCCAGTCCGACACCCTATCCATTGGGCTATTGCCGCCTTAAATTATTATTATTAGTTATTTTTTATTAAAATACATGAGCCTTCCCTTTTAGAGTCCTGAAAATATGATGCGACTAGCTTATAGCCTGGCACATTTAGAAGCAATTCAGAATTTTTTTGATGAAAGTCTCAGTTAAACACAAAACATCTACCTTAAGACCTTTATTAAACAAGTCAGTTATAGCAATCAACATTTCTTCACTTTTATTTATAGCGCCTGCTATATTTTGGTGTAGCAATGTTAAATGTGGTACAAAATTAGGGACGAAAAAACGTATTTTGTTTTGATGGGTCGGTCTTTGACGTTTGCTTTTTTGTATTTTCTGAGATCGGTACTGTTTTTTTTAAAATTAATATGGTATGGTTCCCTTGCTTGTCCACATTTAATTCATGCTGTTTGCTGACCCTCTAGTTAAGGAGTTGTTACTCAAAAATGTTGGCTCGTTGTTCGCCTGTCTATGAAGAGACATTGACTTCAAGTTTTCTTGAGCTAAGAAACAAATCTTAATAATAATAATATTGCAATTTAAAACTCATGCTTTTAAGATATGTTCGTGATTATTATACGTACATTTGAGGTCAATAAATCTACAATTATTATAATTATTTACAGTTAGTTTGATTTTTTCATTCAATATGTTCTCATTCAAGTATGGATTATATTGAACTCTTACTAATAAAAACACTTTTTGTTCTCGTAATTGGTATAAAATATTATTTAAATTTGATAAGTATTGCAATGGATTCTTTTCATTTCGTCCTATCATTAGAATAACAATATCATCTGAATTTAATGAACTCGAAAATCCTTCACAAACGTTTATAATAATGTTCGTAGTTGCCGATGAATGAACGATGCCGTGCACGTCGTACAGTTTTTAGGGTTCCGTACCTCAAAAGGTAAAAAAAGGAACCCTTATAAGATCACTTTCTTGTCCGTCTGTCTGTCTGTCCGTCTGATCGTGTGTCACCACTGATTTTCTCAGGAACGGGTGGACCTAGGAAGTTGAAATTTATACCAGATACAAGGTCTATACTCTATAGTCCCTATTAGGTGTATAAAAATCAAGGTCCTGAATCAACACAATAAAAAGATATGGGCAAATTTATATTTTCGCGAAAACTTTTAAGTATCAAAATTTTTTATTTTTCGGAATTTTTCCTTTACTTGTGCTTAAAGACCTTACTTTTAACAAACATTGGCAGTTCTAGGTCAACCGGAAGTGCCCTATAGGTTTTGGGTCGAAAACCTATAGGGTACTTCCCATTGACCTAGAATCATGAAATTTGGCAAGAAGCAAGGTCTTACAGCACAAGGAAAAGGAAAAATTCAAAAATTTAAAATAGTTTAAAAATTTAAGGGTGTATACATAGTTGAGCCAATTAAGATTGGCCTCTGAGTTATATGAGCGCTCATACAATTTAGAGGTCTAGCTTAATTGGTACTAACCAACGTTGGTACACCCAAGTGTATCCGCACCAATACGGAACGGAAGCCTCGGTGGGCGAGTCCGACTCGATTTGGCCGGTTTTTGTTCATGGTGTCTCTCGAAGTAAATAGTAAGATAACGTTGATGCCAAATTTCGGACTTGCTAGTCTCCTAATATAAATATTCTACTGTTTACAGAGCAGGTGGCGCCGTCTATAACCTGAGCGTGAACTAAATATGGTGACTTTGTATCTTTTATTTTTGAGGATTTTAACTCGTCGTTTTCATGTAGAATCACAGTGGCCAACTAACTCATTTTCCGCAAAAAATAATCTTTTTTTGTAGGTAATTAGTATCGGCCATGTATCCTGTGAGTGGCTTTCTGTATAATATGGTAATAGGCAGTACCGGCTCAATGTTCCAAATCCAAAAATGTGTGTGTGTGTGTGTGTGTGATTGAAACAGTCTATATGTTGATTTGGTAGTACTAACGCTTATTACAAAATATTAACTGTAGTTGACATTAGATAACTGTGCCCTTAGTTAGATACGTATCCAATAGACACCTATCACCAAATAAAATAAATTAGTAGGTACCGTACTTCCTAGAAATAAGTGCCTATTTATTGAGTGTGAGGCAAATTGCGATGTCGTCGAGCGTTTTCGAATTGATCATGAAGATAAAACTCGCGGAAGTTTCTTCACATATGTGTTTAGCTAATATTTTTTTAATGTTGGCAGACAGCCTGCCTCGTGATAAGCGGCTACCATCGCCTATGTTCAACTGCAACACCATAAGTGCTGATGATGCGTTGCCGAGCTTTGAGGGATTTGTGGAAATTGTGGATATTCTTTTTAAAATATCCAATTCTGTAGCTAAATGGAAAGAATCGCGGCGAGCAGGTCATTCTTTTTTTTTTAAATATACTTCATCTGTATTTGTACAAAGCATTATGAGTTCTCACAGTGGTCAGGCATGCATGCATGCATAGACTCATTCAAGCAAGTCAATACCTACCAACATTATTGACTACACTTGAATGAAATCCACAAATATCATGCATTTTTCAAAATCTTCTGAACAAGGTTGTTGGATACAGAGTTAATAACTACTAGAGATAATAGGATTATCTTAAAACATTTAATAAAACAAGATTCACGTAAAGCCATAATGTGTGATGGAGAGTATTCAAGATTACAAAACATTCCCATTCTAGGCCTCTAGCATCCTACCATCCTCGACCACATCATCACTTACCAACAAGTGAGATAGTGGCCGAATAGTGATCAAACGCTAGACTATATGATATTAAAAAAACATACTAGCAAATTCGACTGTCCCTCGGCTCCATAATGGTACCATAATTATAGCACTGTCACCGAACTTACATGGACAATTTTAATCCAATCGGATATTAATTAGGAAGAGGTTGAACAACGCTTTGCAATATACACATGAACGTTGCAAGTTAAAGAAAATTAAGAAAAAATTGCTGGCTAAACCTCTAAACAATAAATTTCAATGCTGTGTGACCTACAAATATATAGATAATTTATTCGTGGTGTGTGTGACATATCTATTTGAAAATATAATAAATATGAGTTACGTTAAAATTAAAATAATAATGAAACCTAGTCTTATGCATCCTAGATAAACAACAATGAATGAATAATTAATAGTAAATATCTATAGGAGTGTTGGAAGTTTGATCAAAGAAGTGTGTGTAACCTACATGTAATGGAACTCTCTAATAAGGCCGGTATTTTAGATCTATACTCGAGCACCGATAAGCTTTCACTGCGGAGTAGTCATTTGATTTGTTCACTAAGCGCGATTTAACTAATCAAATTACCTCATTCTGTGTTAAGAGCATATATATATCTACGGTTGAGCATTGTTCATACGTACATTCTTACGTTGACGTAACCTATAACGCACGAGTAAGCTAAGCTTTCCCATCAGCTCATCTCTGCGATGACGTAGCTCATATGGGACTTCATCAAACTGCAATTATACGAATAGCGGTCGCGTTGGATGATATACGTACGACCTTCCCTATAATTTGCGAGCTTGCGAGCTTCCCACAACAAGTTATCGCAATTAAGTTAATCCAAATAAATGGCTTCGCGTGTCCACATCAATCTCATCGATGTCAAGTAGCCACCTACTAACTAATAGCTCTGAGGGTACCTCAGAAATATTAATAATGGAGGGTACACATGGGCAGACTTTCTGGTGTTAGTCACTTTCTATTCTGAATAGTTGGTACCACATTAGTATCATGCCAAGTTGTCATGCTGCTTGTGAATGCATTTATGTATGTAGGCGTATGATGCTTACGAGTCTAAAAGAGATATGCATGACAATAAAGGTTCGTAACATGAAAAAGAAGTATGAAGCGCTTCGACTATCAGATTGAGGTTACTAATAATATTTTTAACTGATTTCCAAAATAAGAAGATTCTCAATGCATCTATATGTTTTTTTATATTTTGTATGTTTGTTACGCTTTTACTCCGACAATTGTGAACCGATTAGAAAGATTATTTTTTCATGGTTAGGTTACATCTCTACGGTGGTCCCATTATACGATTCAGTATCTTCAGAGAATAAGTGAAAAATGGGATGATCCGCCTGACTTGCCACCAAAAAGAATCTTACCATACCACCATCAAGGAGAAAATTTGCCGCCATAACCTTACATTATTTCGACTGCACACATCCCTTGAGAGTCAGAGTATTCTAGGCCGTACTTATCATCTTCAACCACATAATCGCTAACTACCAGGCGAGATAGTGATCAAATGCTAGTGTAAAAAACAAATAAAAATAAACTGGCCAAGTGCAAGTCGGACTCGCACTCGTAGGGTTCCGTACCACACTACAGTATTTTATAAGATCGAGCAAAAAATACCACTATCATTTTTCGCCAGCAACATATAATAATTAATAAACATTTCGTTTCTTATAACGCCATCTAACGTCTAACAAAGGTGTAAGGGATCGACATTTAAATTATATAAAGCCATCAATGGGACGTTTCCTAACTAAGCGTTCATAGATGGCGTAAAATGCCGAAAAAAACACGTTTATTGTATGGGGGGTTGTCTGTTTTTAGTATTTGTTGTTATAGCGGCAACAGAAATACATCATCTGTGAAAAATTCAACTGTCTAACTATCACGGTTCATGAGATACAGCTTGGTGACAGACGGACAGACAGACAGACAGACAGACAGAGGGACAGCGGAGTCTCACGGTTCCGTTGGTACCCTTTGAGTACGGAACCCTAAAAAACAATAACTTCATACAGAATCATAGATGGAAATCTCTCTCTCTAAAAATGTCTATTGATCCTTGGGTGTCGTGTTGCTGACGTTTAACAAGTAGATATATGTACCTATTAGCTGTCGTCGAATCGTAAATAATAATAACGGCAAATTGACTAACACACAAGTTATGTCCGAGGGCTGAAGGACAGTTTGTTCAGTACGTATTATAAATACCCCGCAACAAGTAAGGGGTCAATTGGGGAGCGCGCCCTCTCGAACAGTTCAATTTACGTCGTTAGGGCCGGACTACGCTATTCAATTTGTCGGGAATTTCATGATTAACTCACCAAACAGAGTGATGTAACCAAAAAGATTATACTCAATAACATTAGATCTAAAACACTTAAATCTATAACATATTCTTGAATGGCTTCAACCATGTTTATGCTTCACATTGATTTAGTGTTTAGACAGAAAATTACAGTTATATTTACTATTCCAATCTAGTTATTTATCACCTATTAAGTGGAATAGAAGCACCTATGTTCTGAGCAGTATTCTACGTCGAAAACTTCATTTATAAAAGGGGTTTAACCTTCTTGGATGTAAGTTGCATAGTCGCATTTCCCCTCATTTCCCTCTACTCGGATTTCGTTCTTTCATCATATTGGGCGATCGAATTGAATAGTGTAACAAGGTTTTCCTACGTGAAAAATATTAAATTGCATATTTGCGATTACGGTTGAATCGAAAGTTGAGAGAAGTAGGGAAACTATCCTACAAGTCAACTGAAGGCCACAGGTATGTAATGTTGGTCCAAAATAGAAGTGACCGCGGAAAGTGTACGAATACTTCCGTTGTAACTCTATAAATCATTTCTAGTAATCTGGGTTTCTATTATAGGCCACATACAGATTTGATTCGACGTTGATTTTGGGAAATGCATGATAGGAATAATTAGGAGTTTATAATTTAACTAAAGGAAAACTGTATCTTGATTCCAATAAAGTTAAGCTTTGATGAGTAAAAAGTGTAAGATAGACTAATAATAGAAGCGAAATGTAGAACAATTCGAGGGTCTTCTAATCGCGACTGAATAGGTATCATATTACCAAACTCTAATATCATCATCACGTCATGGAACCCATAGATATGGTAGAATAAGCCGTACAGAATTATACAGAATGAAAGAAGGCATCAACTAACCTCAAAGTAAAGCTACTAAAACCACTCTTAAATAATGTGGTTTCACGTGCCAGTGATTCGATAAGTCACTCAACGTCGTTGCGTAAATAACGTCTTATATATATCTAATTTCATTTTATTAGGCCATCGTGTACCGTTCCTACTTGTAAAAATGCTAGCTAGTAACTTTACACAGGTTAGATCAGAAAGGTGCGCGCGGATTTTCGGATCGGTTTTTGGACACAGAGCGTCGCTTGTTATTACAGCTGGATCCGGTTTCTTTTCTTATTTTTATTCTGAGGT
Organism: Cabera pusaria; assembly: GCA_954871355.1. Taxonomy (NCBI): domain Eukaryota; kingdom Metazoa; phylum Arthropoda; class Insecta; order Lepidoptera; family Geometridae; genus Cabera; species Cabera pusaria. The sequence continues at coordinate 8,200,997 of OX940899.1, forward strand.
TGTACACGACACATAATTACCACAAACAACATGAAACTAGATAATCTTACGATTCATATCAAGTAATTATTCATGATAAACTAACCTGTGCCTTGCTCTCCCAGTCCATACCGACGGCACAAATAACGCACATTACAAGAAGCGCCACAGTTCCGACAATTCTCACGTCATTCAGATTATTGTCTATGATCTTCACTCCATGGTTCTTGAGCAGGTCATTTAATGAATCACAGAATCCTATTGTGTTCATACTTGCAGCTACGGCATTCGCAAACGCGAATATTATACCAACTGATGCCCCGAACTCTGGTCCCAGTGATCGTGATATTATGTAGTATATTCCACCTGCAAATAATTATTAAGTTTAGAAGTCTATTAAAAAGGAACATCAGAGCGTCCTACCCCTTATGACATAGGGTGCCGAGACACGAAATGTTGGGCTCATCATCATCATCATTATCATTATCAGCCCGTATCATCATTATTAGTCCACTGCTGGACATAGCCCTCTTCTATGGCACGCCACTGAGCTCGATCTTCAGCTGTCCTTTTCCAACCGCTACCAGCTACCCTGCGAATATCGTCACTCCACCTAGCTGGAGGGCGTCCTACACTGCGTTTGCCGAGTCGTGGTCTCCACTCTAGAACACGCTTACTCCAACGGTTATCGTTTCTGCGGCATATGTGTCCCACCCGCTGCCACTTAAGCTTGCTAATCCTCTGAGCTATGTCGGTTACCCTAGTTCTCTGTCGGATGACTTCATTTCGAATTCTATCCTTTAGAGAAACTCCGAGCATAGCTCTCTCCATAGCTCGCTGCGCCACTTTCAATTGGTGGGCCAGTCTAACCGTGAGCGTCCACGTCTCGGCTTCGTATGTCATAACAGAGAGAAAGCACTCATTGAAGACCTTCGTCTTCAAGCTTTGCGGTATAGTTGACGAAAAGACCCGACGTAGTTTCCCAAATGCTGCCCAGCCCAGCTGTATTCTCCGCCGAGCTTCTTTCTTGAAGTTATTTCTGCCTTATTGGATAGTTTTCCCAAGGTAGACATACTCGCGAACAGCTTCGAGAAGGTCTCCATTTAAAGAAATTGACTCCGGTTTAGTATGTTCATTGAACATGACCTTCGTTTTGCTCATGTTCATTCGGAGTCCAATTCGTTCGGAGGAATCAGCTAGGCTTTGCACCATCTGTTGTAAGTCTTGAGTGGTTTCAGCCGACGATATCGTCCGCAAATCTCAGGTGTGAGATGTACCCGCCATTTATGTTTATGCCTCGTCCTTTCCAGTACAGAGTCTTGAACACATCTTTTAATGCATTCGTGAACAGCTTCGGGGATATGACGTCCCCTTGTCTCACTCCTCGATGCAGTGGGATGGGTTCAGTCTTCCGGTTCTGTACATGGATGGTCATAGTCGCGGCCTCATAAAGAGTTCTCAATACCTGGATATATCGCCAATCAACCTGGCACCGCTGTAAAGACTCCAGAACAGACCAAATTTCGATAGAGTCAAAAGCTTTTTCATAGTCCACGAATGCTAGACACAGGGGCTGATTATACTCTTCAGTTTTCTGTATAATCTGCCGCACTGCGTGGATGTGGTCTATGGTTCCATATCCTCCACGATATCGACACGGTTGGAATTCGTCAAGTCTGCGCGCGAGACGATTTGTAATGAACCTTGAGAACAGCTTATAGACGTGGCTCAAGAGTGAGATTGGTCGGTAGTTCTTCAAAAGGGTTTTATCTCCTTTTTTGAAGAACATTACCACCACACTCTTGGTCCACGCCTTTGGAGTTCTCCCAGAGAAAAGGACGGAATTAAAGATGCGCTGAAGTTGTGTAAGCGCTGGCGTTGGGCTGCTGGTCCATAAATTCAAAGTCGCTCAGTGAGCTTTAGAAAGGACTATACTCGGAGTTTCTTTAATGGATCGAATCTGAAATGAGGTGATCCGACAGAGAACCAAAGTCATTGACATTGCTCACCGGATAAGTAAACTGAAGTGGCAGTGGGCCGGACATATCAGTCGAAGAACTGATAATCGTTGGGGTAAACGTGTTCTTGAGTGGAGACCGCGTATCGGCAAGCGTAGCGTAGGGCGCCCTCAGACTAGGTGCAGCGATTATCTTCACAAGGTAGTTGGCAGGAGCTGTATGAGACTTGCCGAGGATCGTGCTCATTGACGTGTAGTGGGCTAGCATAGGCTGATGATGATGATGACGACGATGATGATGAAAAGAAACAATGTATTTTTATTTTTATATCATATAGGCTAGCGTTTGAGCACTATCTCACCTGTTTGTAAGTAATGATGCGGTCGAGGATGGTAGCATGCTAGGCCTTGAATGGAAACTGGCCCTCTAGGATAGCTGCCGGAACACATTAGATGTTTTGCGACAGATTTTCTAACATGACGGTGGTAGCTGGCCAGGCGGACCCTAGATAGTGTCCTACCACCGTGCGGGGGTTGGGGGTTACTTAACGATGCTTTCCTTCGTCGTAGGACCACTGTAAAAAGTTTTTTCACATAATTTTTTCTATGGAAAAAAATTAATGGTGCACGGCGGGGATTGAGTTCGGTACCTCTGGCGTCAAAGCCAATCATTCTCTCACTACACCTCTGGGCCCTCTTATTTTAAAGTTTCGTTTTACGTGCTTCCTTATACCTTTGTTGTGATGATAGAATGTCGGTAATAATTCATGTATATAACACACAAAGTTTATGTGTGTAAATTGTTACTAGCTGTACAATAGGTACAATAAAACACTAGATCGTATCTGCCATGGTAATTAGGTACCTACATTCATCATAGCAGCGTTTATCATCGAACTACATGTGCCACTCGTCATATCACTCGACTACACGAGTTTAATTACAAAGGCTATATATAAGTAAAAGTATGTTCAATTGATTTAACCAAATCAATTTTAGAATAACGTAATAAAAGAAAATTGTAGGTATTGTAAAATGGACTAACATCAACTTCATTATAAATTATATTTATGGCGTTTACTAGTATTAGTTTGAACATTTTATAATGGCAAAATAAAATAAACACTATCTCAAGAGTACCGGTTTATATATTGATGGATTTCATGTTCACGTTCAGAAATAGCTTCTGGTTTTATGGAGGATCTTTCATTGCAAATGTTCGAGATACTTTTTATAATGCTCCGAGATATTTCGCAACTAATCTATATCTAGTTATACTAATATTATAAAGAGAGAAAATTTGTACTTTTATATGTTGTATTAATTTGGCTCAAAAACTAATGGACCCATTTTAAAAATTTTGAATTTCCATTTAGAATGGACTTTTGGAATGAAAGTAGATTATATTTATCCCGTTTCAATTATAGATATATTTGCGGAGACCTATTTTGCAACTAAGTTTACAAAAATACGGTGGATATAACACGTTTTTTACGAACGCTGCAAGAAAAATATCTATGGAAAAGTTGTATCTACTAAAAAGTCTCTTGAAGTGGACTCGCAGTAGGTAACCATGTTAATCTTTAATTTTTTTATAAAAAAATATGACACAATATTCAAGGCTATTTTCTACTATGCAGTATTAACCCTAACCCAAATAAGTCTTGTAGTAAACTATTACAGGCTGTTTATAACAATGAAAAAAAAACCTAAATGTGAACATACCTCCTTTAACCTCCCCATTGGTACATATAGCGCTCATGGAGAGTGTTGTGATGACGCAGACCACTGCGGAGATGAGGATGATGATCAGCGAAAGGCCGATGCCAGCCTGAGCGACCACCCAAGATATCCGGAGGAAGAGCATCACTCCCCAGATGTTGAGCAGACACGGTATCAGGACACCCTGGGATTAGGGGATTAGACATCCTTTAATTTCAGCACGATCGGTAAATTATCATAATAATTGAAGCATTATTATAGCTCTCGTAAAAATGTTAAAGTCGTGGTCATCAGAAATTACTGATGAATGAATTGATCGAAAACCAAGATACCAGACACAATAAAAAGTGAAAAGTGTTTCACTTGAATAGTTGTTTCAGCAAACGGTAGGTATTTATGTTTTTCTGTTTAGCTGTGAAAATAGTATACCTGAATCCATCCTAACTTTATTCCGTGTGCAGGTGTCGGTGACTTCGTATCTCTCTGTCTTTGTTCCTTCTCGTCCTAAAACAAAAAAATAACGTTAAATATATTTTTGTAAGGAGGTCGACTAACTTGTGCCCGCTAGACAAATTCCCTCAGATAAATAAGCCAACAAATTCTGGGATGGAACCTAATAGCCACAATTTTGTACCGATAAAAAAATCACATTCAAATATTTTGCACAAATAATTAAATTGCTTAGCTTAGACTTTACATTAATTTAAAAAAAGTCTAAAAAGCGTCTTTAGATTACGCAATTCGTATGTTTCATGAAATTATATAAAACAATAACTCCAGATTTTTAGATAGATTTTATAGACGATTTCTCAAATTGGTTCAGTTGTGAAAATTTATCGTAGACGTATTTTCGCCTTCGAATCTACCGGAAACATTATCAAGATTAACATTTCATTTCATTTCATTACCATAAACCCAGAAGTGAGGTCCAAAAATTTTGTTAGACCTATGTAACAGACCTTTTTTACGAGCTTCGAATTAGAAGCGACTTGCAGGGATTACTTTTGTTTTACAAAGAAAAATACTTTTCGCTGTGAGATTGTATATCACGGTCTGCCGACTATGAATCTCAAGACTACGGTACAAATAAAGATAATGTCCTCATAAAGATAACACATGCTTCGATATTATACCTACAAATATGATCTGCTGTTTATCTGCAGTCGGTAGTTTAACGCGGTACAAATGGATTTAATCAACAATGCGATTATATGTATGAGTAATATGACATGAGACGTTGATGGACAACAAATGTAGCTCGTGCAGTTAAATTCCACCAATCACAATTATCTCAATAAAGAACGGCCTTATGCATGCGATAGCAATGCGATACAATAGCTAAGTATATACGATAAAATATATAAGTCTATATATAAGTGGCCCTCCGGTGAAGGTAAAACATTGTTAAGAATCCCCGGCATGGTGGTAGAATACCGTCTAGTGTCCGTCTGGCCAGCTACCATCCTCAAGTTGAAAATTTGTCACACCAAACTTCTTTAAAAAATAAATTTAAATTAAAAATGTGTTCCGGCAGCTGTCCTTGGAGCCAGTTCCCATTCTAGGCCTAGCGTGCTGCCATCGTCGACCAAATCATCACTTACCAACAGGTGACAGGTTTACCTGTATTATAAAGCCTATCCTATACGATAAAACACACACAAAATGGTATTTTATCACCGTAAGAACTTGTACTATTATTTATTCTGTGCCGTAAGATTGATTTCATGTGAGCCTTGACATAATTTATTTGAGTGTAACTTGGGTTTTTTTAACCGACTTCACAATAAAGGAGGAGGTTCTATATTCGTCTGTATGTTTACTTTTTTTTTTTTTTGCGAAATTTTTCGAACATCTTTTAATTTGGTCAATATCTTATACCAACACTAGCTGTTACCCGCGGCTTCGCCGGCGTTATTTGTGTCTATGACCATTGAGGTCTAGATCGATGATCTCTTAGGCCAAGTCACCATAGATGACCCTCAAAGTCGAACTCAATATCCTCTATTGTTAAAGTCATTAATCATTTTGGTTAGGTATACGAAGTTGTGTTGTTTAAATTTTTGACTCAACACAACAGTTCCTGAAACATTTCTTACAAAGAAAATAAGGTGAATAGCTGCGCGAGCGTAGCGAGCGCTATTATTGGGCGAGTGAACATTTTTTATGGCTTTTTATAACCCTGACAGTTTAATGACCTAATCATCAAGTCAATATAAATGACTCTTAGGTCGAACTCGATATCGTCTATTGTTAAAGTTATTAATCATTACTTGGTACTTGGTAAACCTAACCAAGGTTTACCAAGTTTTTCTGTTTAAGTATTTGAGTCAGTGTAATGTATGAGGCTGTTAAAACACGCTATTATACGCTACGTAGCGTTATTACTGTGCAAGCGAAGTGAGAAACTTTTTTATGACTTTTTATGACCCTGAAAGTTTTTAAGACCTACTAAGTCAACACCGATAACCCTAAGGTTAAACTTGATATCCACTTATACGTAAAAAATCATTATGAATATTGAAGATTGTACTGTTTCAATTTATGACTCGTTTTGATGCATGTGGCTATTAAAATACAAAATTTGCTGAAAAATTACCTTCGAAGTAGATAAAATAAATAATTGTGCGAGCGAAGCGAGCGCGAAAAATTTTTACGACTTTTTATGACCCTGACAGTTTTTAAAACCTACTAAGTCAACACTGATGACACTCAAGTGAAACGTGATATCCACTTATTTTAAGGTTAATAATCATTATGAATATTGAAGGTTGTACTGTTTCAATTTATGACTCGTTTTGATGCATGTGGCTATCAAAATACAAAAGTTGCTGAAATGTTTCCTACAAAGTAGATATAACAAATGCTTGCGTGACCGGAGCGAGCGCTATTACTGCGCGAGCGTAGCAAGCCCTATCACAGCGCGAGCGTAGCGAGCGCGAACAATTTTTACGACTTTTTATGACCCTGACAGCTTAAACTTGATATCCACTTATATTAAGGTTAATAATTATTATGATTATTGAAGGTTGTACCGTTTCAATTTATGGCCTCGTTTTGATGCATGTGGCTATTAAAATACAAAAATTGCAAAAATATTACCTACAAAGTAGATAAAACAAAGGTTTGCGCGAACGCAGGAAGCGCTATTAATGCACGAGCTAAGCGAGCGCGAAATTTTTTACGTCTTTTTATGACCCTGACAGTTTTTATGACCTACTAAGTCAAGACCGATGACCCTAAGGTTAAACTAGATATTTACTTATTTTAAGGTAAAAAATCATTATGATTATTGAAGGTTGTACTGTTTTAATTTATAAACTCGTTTTGATGCATGTGGCTATGAAAATACAAAAAATGATGAAATATAACCTACAAAATAGATAAAACAAAGGTTTGCGCGAGCGCAGCGAGCGCTATCGCTGCGCGAGCGAAGAGAGTGCGAAAAATGTTTACGACCTTTTATGACCCTGACAGTTTTTATGACCTACTAAATTAACACTGATGACACAAAGGTTAAACTTGATATCCACTTATTTTAGGGTTAAAAATCATTATAATTATTGAACGTTGTACTGTTCCAATTTATGAAATGTTTTGATGAATGTGGCTATTAAAATACAATAGTTGCTGAAATGTTTCCTACAAAGTAGATATTACAAAAGCTTGCGCGACCGGAGCAAGCGCTATTACTGCGCGAGCGTAGTAAGCGTTATCACTGCGCGAGCGTAGCGAGCGGGAAAAATTTTTTACGACCTTTTATGACCCTGACAGTTTTAATGACCTACTCAATTAACACTGATGACACAAAGGTTAAACTTGATATCCACTTATTTTAAGGTTAAAAATCATTATGATTATTGCACGTTGTACTGTTCCAATTTATGACATGTTTTGATGAATGTGGCTATTAAAATATAATAGTTGCTGAAATGTTTCCTACAAAGTAGATATTACAAATGCTTGCACGAACGGAGCGAGCGCTATTACTGCGCGAGCGTAGTAAGCGCTATCATTGCGCGAGCGAAGTGAGCGCGAAAATTTTTTACGACCTTTTATGACCCTGACAGTTTTTATGACCTACTAAGTTAATACTGATGACAGAAAGGGTAAACTTGGTATCCACTTATTTTAAGGTTAATAATCATTATGATTATTGAAGGTTGTACTGTTTCAATTTATGGCCTCGTTTTGATGCATGTGGCTATTAAAATACAAAAAATGTTGAAATATTACCTGCAAAGTCGATAAAACAAATGTTTACGCGAGAGCAGCGAGCGCAAAAAATTTTTACGTCTTTTTATGACCCTGACAGTTTTTATGACCTACTAAGTTAACACTGATGACACAAAGGTTAAACTTGATATCCACTTATTTTAAGGTTAAAAATCATTATGATTATTGAAGGTTGTACGGTTTCAATTTATGACATGTTTTGATGAATATGGCTATTAAAATACAATAGTTGCTAAAATGTTTCCTACAAAGTAGATATAACAAAAGCTTGCAGGACCGGAGCAAGCGCTATTACTGCGCGAGCGTAGTAAGCGCTATCGCTACGCGAGCGAAGCGAGCGCGAAAATTTTTTACGACCTTTTATGACCCTGACAGTTTTTATGACCTACTAAGTTAACTGATGACACAAAGGTTAAACTTGATATCCACTTATTTTAAGGTTAAAAATCATTATGATTATTGAAGGTTGTCCTGTTTCAATTTATGGACTCGTTTTGATGAATGTGGCTATTAAAATACAAAAGTTGCTGATATATTACCTACAAAGTAGATAAAACAAAGATTTGCCCGAGCGCAGGGAGCGCTATCAATGCGCGAGCGAAGTGAGCGCGAAATTTTTTACGTTTTATGACCCTGACATAACCTACTTAGTCAACACCGATGACCCTAAGGTTAAATGTGGCTGTTAAGACACGAATGCTTTTGAAATACTTCCCACAAAGCAAATAAAACACGTTGGGCAAGCAAAGCCATCGCGTAAATTTTGATGACTTTTAATGACCCTGACAGTTTTATGGCCTAATTAAGGTACTTATTAAGTTTAGTCATTATCTATGAACCTAAGCTCAAACTTTTATGATTATGCAAACTCTATGTAAAGTTAAAAAAATATATAGGCACCCACACATAACTGCCGAAAAAAAGTATTCTTTGCCCTTTTATGCCCTATTAAATGTCTGTACAAAATTTCATCTGAATTGGTCAAGCCGTTTGGCCGAAAAGAGGCCACACATTTACAAAATTCCATAATAAAAACATAGAAAACCAAAATTTCCACCCAAAAAAAAAGTATTCGTTGCCCTTCAATGTCTTTTTGACTGTCCGTGTACAACATTTTAGCTTAAATGGTTAACCAGTTTGACCAAGAGTAGGCCACAACATTTACAAAGATCAATTTAAAAATTCTGGACAACTGGACTCGACTGCCAAAAAAACAGTATCTTATGTGATTCTATGCAATATGAACTGTAATATGTATAAAATTTCAGTCCAATCGGTCTAGCTGTTTATTTGATAAGAGGCCACACATTCACAAAATTAAATAAAAAATATCTGGACCCCCTAACTGGAATAGAAGAAAAGAAACTGAATATCTGGAGCCAGAAAAAAAGTATCCTTTATCCTATTCTGCCCTATGACATGTATTCATACAAAATTTCAGGCAAATCGGTCAAGCCGTTTATTCGAGAGGAAGTCTTATATTTACAAAATTCAATTAAAAATATCTGAACCCCCTGACTCGATAGCCAAAAAAAATTATCCCATATCCTATTCTACCCTATGAACTGTCTTTGTACAACATTTCAGGCAAATCGGTCAAGCCGCTTATTCCAGAAGAGGTCTTATATTTACAAAATTTAATTAAAAATATCTGGACCTCCTGACTCGATAGCCAAATAAAAAGTATTCTATATCCTTTTCTGCCCTATGTACTGTCTTTATACAACATGTCAGGCAAATCGGTCAAGCCGTTTATTTGAGAAGAGATCTAATATTTACAAAATTCAATTCAACATATTTGGACCCCCTGACTCGATAGCCAGAAAAAAAGTATTCTATATTATTTTCTGCCTTATGAACTGTCTTTATACAACATTTCAGGCAAATCGGTCAAGCCGTTTATTCGAAAAGAGGTCCTTTAGTTACAAAATTCAATTAAAAATTACTGGACCCCCTGACTCGACAGCCAGAAAAAAAGTATCCTGTATCCTATTCTGCCCTATGACATGTATTCATACAAAATTTCCGAGAAATCGGTCAAGCCGTTCATTCAAGAAGAAGTCTTATATTTACAAAATTCAATTAATAATATCTGGACCCCCTGACCCCATGGCCATAAAAAATATATCCTATATCCTAATCTGCCTTATGTTCTATCTTTATACAAAATTTCAGCCAAATCGGTCAAGCCGTTTGACCGTGAAGAAGTCCCAAACAAACAAACAAACAAATAAACAAACTGACTTTCGCATTTATAATATTGGTGTTGATTTACTTAGAAGTACTTGTGTGAAATTTGCGAATAAAATGACTATCCAAACTTTGAACCCCCGCTTCATCCCCTTGAAGAGTGAATTTTGAAAAATTTTCTTAGCGGATACCTAAGTCAAAATAACTATCTGCATGCCAAATTTCAGCGCAATCCGAAACATTATTGATTTCAGACTTTGTTACCCCACTTCACCCTTTTAGAGGTGGAATTTTGAAAGAGCCTGAAACACGTATTTACTTACTTAAGTACTTGTGTTAAGTTTCAAATATAAAATACTATCTGATCTTGTCTCTTCATACAAACTTTGAACCCCCGTTTCATCCCCTTCAGGGGTGAATTTTGGAAAATACTTTCTCAGAGGGAACTTACTTTGTAATAACTATCTGCATGCCAAATTTCAGCACAATCCGAAACAATATTGATTTTCACACTTTGTAACCCCATTTCACCCTCTTAGGGGTGTAATTTAAAAAAAAACCTAAAACACGTATTTACTTATTTTTTTACTGGAGCATTTGTATGAAGTTTCAAATAGAAAATACTATCTGATCTTGTTTCTCCATAACAACTTTGAACCCCCATTTCATCCTCTTCAGGGGTGAATTTTGAAAAATCCTTTTTCAGAGGTAACTAACGTTGTAATAACTATTTGCATGCCAAATTACAGCGCAATCCAAAACAATATTGATTTTCAGATTTTTTTACCCCATTTCACCCTCTTAGGGGTGGAATTTCGAAAAAACTTAAAACACGTGTTTACTTATTTATGTTCTGAAGCACTTGTGTGAAGTTTCGGATAGAAAAGACTATCTAATCTTGTTTCTCCATACAAACTTTGAACCCCCATTTCATCCCCTTCAGGGGTGAATTTTGAAAAATCCTTTTTCAGAGGTAACTAACGTTGTAATAACTATCTGCATGCCAAATTTCAGCGCGATCCGAAAAAATATTGATTTTCACACTTTGTTACCCCATTTCACCCTCTTAGGGGTGGAATTTAAAAAAACCTGAAACACGTATTTACTTATTTTTGTACTGAAGCACTTGTGTGATGTTTCGGATAGAAAAGTCTATCTAATCTTGTTTCTCCATACAAACTTTGAACCCCCATTTCATCCCTTTATGGGGTGAATTTTGAAAAATCCTTTACAAATATACCCTCCAAATTTCAAGTCTCTACGACCAGCTGTTTAGGCTGTGCGTTGTCTGTCAGTGAGTCAGTATGTCAGGATAAAGATTCTTATAGTATTAGATAATAAAATAATTAAGATCGTTTAAAAACTAAAACAACCGACTACCATGCCCCGCGAGTCAAATTCAGTAGCAATTTCGAAACGTTTATCGTCATATCTCTAGAGATACTAATCAGATCTCGATGAAATTACAATGGGATCACCTCTGAAACGTACTCTACCAATTAAAAAAAGAAACATTCAAATCGCTTCCCAATTGACGAAGTAATCACGTAACATACATACAAAATCAAAACTTACAGAATAATTGAGAAACTATTTCTTTTTGGAAGTCGGTTGATAATAATCATTACAATAAACCAAACACTTACCTTTAGGTACCTAACATGACAAACTAAGAAGACCGACTTACTTGGCCTATTTTAGGTAAGTAGATATTACATATTCTGCCAACATGCAAATAAAAGCTTTCATATGTTGATGACACTCCAAGATGACGTACATCCGCGGCTGCACATGCGCCGGTCATAACCAGTTACCACCGGTATCATCCACCGCAGCTGAATGGCCATTTTACTTAATCACTTGCTAATTTATTATGAGTTTTTGAATGGTTAACCAAGAACAATTTACTTGGTAGCTCGTGTTTTGTTCGCAGTTTTAAGCGCATAAATTATGTATTACCTACATGCGTAATTATTTTGTTTTAATGTTCTTTGACGATTCAGTAAGGCGCAAACCAAAAAGAAATGACAAACTACGCGGGCGTCTTGTCTTTTAAATTTACTTACTTACACAAAGTGAGGAAGTCTCACGATGTAAAACTTAGGTAGGTATAGAAAGGACGGCACAGGCGCGTCTTTGTCCTATAAGTCTTCATTAAGTCTTACATCTCGTCAGTCTGGCTTTCGCCTAACTTATGAAACTCACACGTATCATTTCATCATATGGAGTATGGTATATACATTTTTATTTATATACCATAAAGCACCTCCCTAAAAGCTCTATCTCGCTAGTTTTATCAAGGTGACTAACACCAAACAATACTGCGAGGTAAGTATAACGCAATGCTCACGAAAACGCGCGGGGTTATTCATGTGGTAATTCGAACAAATAGTTTTTTTTTTACAAGCTTTTATTTAACTTGCAATGTATGTATGTATGTAACTATGTATGTTCGGGTGGAATCTTGGAAGCTAAATTAGACCCACTTCCCGATGTCCGATTGGACTCAAATTTGGTGTACTTATGTATCTTCAATGACAATACAATGATATGGTACCATGGAGCTGGTCTGATGATGGAGACGGAAGGTGGCCACGGCATCTCTGTGATAAAACAACATAACCCCACCGAGTTTGGGCTCGATTGATTTGTCTTGAAGAGAAATTTACGCCTAGATGATATCCAGGGTCTGATGATGAAGCTGGAAGGTGGCCACGGCATCTCTGTGATAAATCAACATAACCCTACCGAGTTTGGGCTCGATTGATTCGTGTTGAAGAGAACTTTTCACCGAGATGATATCCAGGGTCTGATGATGAAGCTGGAGGGTGACCACGGCATCTCTGTGATAAATCAACATAACCCTACCGAGTTTGGGTTCGATTGATTCGTCTTGAAGAGAACTTTTCACCTAGATGATATCTAGGGTCTGATAATGAAGCTGGGAGGTGGCCACGGCATCTCTGTGATAAATCAACGTAACTCTACCGAGTTTGGGCTCAATTAATTCGTCTTGAAGAGAACTTTACACCTAGATAATATCCAGGGTCTGATGATGAAGCTGGAAGGTGGCCACGGCATCTCTGTGATAAATCAACGTAACTCTACCGAGTTTGGTCTTGATTGATTGGTCTTGAAGATAACTTTACACCTAAATATTATGTTTCTTTGAAGTGTTTCACACTTTATATTTTACACCTAGATGATTAACTTTACACCTAGATGATATTTAGCGACTGGTGATGAAGCTGGAAGGTGGCCACGGCATCTCTGTGATAAAATAACGTAACCACAGTGAATTTGGGCTCAAATGATTCGTCTTGAGGAACACTTTACACTTAAATGATAGCCAGGATCTGATGATGAAGCTGTAAGGGAGCCATGGCATTTCTGTTATAAAGCAACATAGCCCCACCGAGTCGATTGATTTTCCGCGAAGAGCAGTTTACCCATAATCACATCAAATATCCGTGGAATATTTTAAAACATCATGCCTTCTCTTAAATACTTAGGTAGTAGGTAGGTAAGTAGTCGGTATAGTATACCTACCTACTAAAAAGTTAAAAATAAAATATAAATAAAAAATATTTTTAAAAACAAGCTTTTATCTGGGACAATGAACTAAAATGTTAAAAATAAATTCTAGTAAGTATTTGGCGTGTAGGTACTTACCTATATTTTTAAAAGCTTGAGGCACTGAAGTATGGTTATTACCTACCCTGAAAAACGGGTAGTACTTCAAGCTTTTAAGAATATAGATAAGTACCTACACGCCAAATACTTACTAGAATTTATTTTTAACATTTCAGTTCATTGTCCCAGATAAAAGCTTGTTTTTAAAAATATTTTTTATTTATAATTTATTTTTTTATTCTTTATAGTCAAGCGTTGGACCACTATCTCACCTGATGTTAAGTGACGATGTGGTCGACGATGTAGCACGCTTGGCTAGAAGATACCTATTCACTCGCGACTTAAAGACCCCTAGATGGTACCTTTCCGGAAACACAGACTCAGGCAAGGAGTTCCAATCCCTGGCGGTACGTATGATGAATGTGGAAGCAAATCGTTTCGTTCGGATTGATGGAATATCCACCATGTAGCGGTACTGCTACTAGTACGTCATGTAGGTATAATTTGCTCATTTTTTAGGGTTCCGTAGCCAAATGGCAAAAAACGGAACCCTTATAAATTCGTTATGTCTGTCTGTCTGTCTGTCCGTCCGTATGTCACAGCCATTTTATTCCGAAACTATTAGGACTACAGAATTGAAACTTGGTAGGTAGATGTATTCTGTGAACCGCTTTTCGATTTTAATAAAAATATAAAAGTCTAAGGGGGGCATCCCATACATGAAACTAAAACAAAAAAAAATCTTCAAACCTGTACGTGTGGGGTGTTTATGGATAGGTCTTTATAAATGACACAGATTCCAAAAACCATATTTTCTCAAAGTCTATCATTTGAATGCTAAGCGCGTCTAAAGTGGTAAAATGTGTGTGTAAACTTTTAAAATAAGGGAGTGAAAAATCTAGAAAATATATATTCTGTAGATCTCAATAAAAACTTTCAACGAAAATTGGATTGAACGAAATACAGTCAGCAGTTTTTGAGATATAGCGACCGGAAATATAACTTTGTTTTTCATACAAAAACTATGAAAAAAAAGTTAATTTTTTGGAGGCGTAAAATCATAGTTATAAATAGCTTGGTAAGCGATGGGTTTTACCTATTACAGAAACAGCGGCAAGCAAAGTTTGGAACAGCCTTCCATTATTCCATATAACTGCACTGTCTGTTACCTCAAAACATAAAGAAGTTAACTCTCATTTCACATGCCCTGTAATTTCACTGGACACATTGCCATTCTAACCGAAAAACAATTCCTTTTTCACGGCTGAATTAATTGGCAAAGTGTTGGTACAACCCCTGGCGGACTAGTAGAAGTCCTTCCACTACAAACTTGTTACAATCGCGATCTATAATATTTTTGAATGCTAGGTTAGAGATAAATGTTAGATATATTAAATATAGGTGCTAATTTATCTGGCTTCTTTTAAGTTATAGCATTTTTTCCTTTAAAAATCTGCATTGCCTTCTAAATTACTAAGTCAGCCTAAATAACACTATTTAAGCCTCTAGTTATCTTTATGTGAGCCACTGTAAATATAACTCAGCATCGTGGTCATTTTTTAGCATCTACATTTAATTTTTAACCGACTTCAAAAAAAGGAGGAGGTTTCTCAATTCGACCGTATATATTTTTTTTTTTTTTTTTTTTATGTTTGTTCGCGGATAACTTCGTCGTTTATGAACCGATTTCGATTATTCTTTTTTTGTTCGAAAGGAGATATCCCAAGTGTGGTACCATGGTAATTTTATCGAGGTATGATAAGTATCTCCAGAGATATTGAGATAAACATCTCAAAATTGGTACTGAAAATGAATAGCGCGGCATTGAAGTCGGTTGTTTTTTAGTTTTTAAACGATATTATGTAACATGCAATGTTGCATTTAAACAGTAAACTTTTAAAATAATTATTATATAACAATAAAAAAATATTTAATTAGCTTTTAATTTTTTAACTCAGCAACTTTAAAATGTAACTCATCCACATTAATTGATCACCAAAATTTGGCTAAAATTGTCATCAAATAGTATAACTAGGCCACTAATATTACCTAAGAAGTTGGTTAAAGAGTGTTTCTTTTGACCGCTACCGCGGCACGTTCGCTTCGCTCGCTCGGCTCGCGCGTAGTGTTGTCGCAGTTCAAGCCTAAACCTAACCTACTGATTTGCGTTACTTACTATATAGCTACGTAGTATTATTATGTTCTGTGATTTAGCGCGTATAGGATAAAGGAAAACGCTCTCAACTGTAACTTGTAAGGCACGTGAACGTTTTGACTTTTACCTATTAATTAGATAGACATTTTATAGATGAGATCTTCTGTACCTTCATTTTAACGCCATAGCGTCGGTTCTGGTGACGCGCGGGCGCTGCCGCGGCTCCCCTCCTCGCTACGCTCGGCGGCGCACGTCACGCGGTGGTCACTGTTCTCTAGTGTGTTGCCTTAGTGTTTGACTTTGAAATTATCATATCTTCTAATACTATAAGAATCTTTGTCCTGACATACTGACTCACTGACAGACAACGCACAGCCTAAACCGCTGGTCGTAGAGACTTAAAATTTGGAGGGTATATTTGTCTTAGTACGCAGAGGTGTACTAAGAAAGGATTTTCCAAAATTCACCCCTTAAGGGGATGAAATTGGGGTTCAAAGTTTGTATGGAGAAACAAGATTAGATAGTCTTTTCTATCCGAAACATCACACAAGGGCTTCAATAAAAAAATAAGTAAATACGTGTTTCGGGTTATTTTGAAAATCCACCCCTAAGAGGGTGAAATGGGATAACAAAGTGTGAAAATCAATATTGTTTCGGATTGCGCTGAAATTTGGTATGCAGATAGTTATTACGACGCAAGTGCCCTCTGAGTAGGATTTTTCAAAATTCACCCCTGAAGGGAATGAAATAGGGGTTCAAAGTTTGTATGAAGAGACAAGATAAGATAGTATTTTCTATTCGAAACTTCATACAAGTGCTCGAGTAAGAAAATAAGTAAATATGTGTTTTAGGTTTTTTTTAATTACATCTGAGGTGAAATGGGGTAACAAAGTGTGAAAATCAATATTGTTTCGGATTGCTCTGAAATTTGGCATGCAGATAGTTATTACGACGTAAGTGCCCTCTGAGAAAAGATTTTCCAAAATTCACCCCTGAAGGGGATGAAACGGGGGTTCAAAGTTTGTATGGAGAAACAAGATTAGATAGTGTTTTCTATTCAAAATTTCATACAAGTACTCCAGTAAAAAAATAAGTAAATACGTGTTTCAGTTTTTTTTTTAATTACACCCCTAAGAGGGTGAAATGGGGTAACAAAGTGTGAAAATCAATATTGTTTCGGATTGCGCTGAAATTTGGCATGCAGATAGTTATTACGACGCAAGTGCCCTCTGAGTAGGATTTTTCAAAATTCACCCCTGAAGGGGATGAAACGGGGGTTCATAGTTTGTATAGAGAAACAAGATTAGATAGTATTTTCTATTCGAAACTTCATACAAGTGCTCCAGTAAAAAATAAGTAAATATGTGTTTAAGGTTTTTTTTAATTACACCCCTAAGAGGGTTAAATGGGGTAACAAAGTGTGAAAATCAATATTGTTTCGGATTGCGCTGAAATTTGGCATGCAGATAGTTATTATGACGCAGTTATCCGCTCAGAAAGGATTTTCAAAAAAATCCTCCCGGGTACGGAACGGGGATTCAATGTTTGTATGGCGAATTAAGATGAGATAAAGTACGTGTTGTAGGATTTTTTGAAATGGGGTATGTAACGAAGTCTGAGAATTTGGGTTTTTCGGTTTTTATAAATATGAATCCCGAATTGCCTTAGTTACGCGATGATACATGGAAACGGGTGAACCGATTTGGCTACATCTTATTTGATGAATGATAGATTCGTTTTTACAAAAGAAAAGTTTTAAGTAAATAAAAGAAGTTTTTAACGCGGGCGAAGCCGCGGGGCACTTCTAGTATATAAATATATAAAAAAATCTAAATCTAAATATTAGATTTTATATTGGATACTTATTAGATATAGGATATCTATTGTCCGCCTGGCCAGTTACCACACACAAGTTAGTCGTCTCACGTACTCGCGCCAAATGGTTGGTTATTTTCACGATAAAAGGATATGATGGATTATTAACCGACTTCACAAAAAAGGAGGAGGTTCTCAATTCGTCTGTATGTTTTTTTTTGTGTGTATGTTACGCGATTTTTCCGTCAATTGTGAACGGATTCAAATGATTCTTTTTTTAATAGGTAGGGTACGTTTCCAAGGTGGTCCCATTTTATCGAGATCTGATTAGTATCTTCAGAGATATGAAGATAAATATCTCAAACATAGGACAATGTACTGGTTTTAGAAGAAGAGTCCCAAGAAGATTATACACAATGGAGGTTGCTATTGCATATATTTTTGAAGACTAAAAATATGACCTTGAATAATGTTTTTACATCTTTCTTCACGTTGATTTTGGTTTTTAACCCTTGACGCAAAACGAAGGAGTGTTATAAGTTTGACGTGTGTATCTGTGTGTCTGTCATCGTGGCATCGTAGTGCCCAAACGGATGAACCGATTTTGATTTAGTTTGTTTTGTTTGATAGATGTCTTCGTTAGAGAGTGTTCTTAGCTTTATTTCCTGAAAATCTGTTCAGCCGTTTAAATATTATCAGCTCTTTTTTGGTTAAAAAAACTACGGTAGCAACTTTCGTAAGCTCGTAGTCCTTTGACCGTGGACGTCAAAAAATTAAAATGGCGCTGTCGCAGTATCTTGTTACTTCAATGATATTGCAAAAATATGGTAAGCTTGATCTTATTCTGAGACATCTCCTTGGAATGGTCTCAAGGTATAAAGTTATACATATGCTACGTGTCGATTTGGCTCTGCAAAGTTTACTTATGTACACCGTACACCGACGAGGATTTCAGGATTGGACGCTTACATTAGCTCTTACATTAGCTAAGCTATTATTATTATTGTTGCCTTTTTCTATCCAAACAAGTAGCCGTAGTTGATGGTCACATAATTCTCTCCACACAAACCTTGAATCAGTGTAGCGAAAGCATTAGCTTTGCTAGTGTAGCGTAGGTATCTTTTATTATAATATTTTAACTTGTGATACACACTATTAAATATGCAGCATTCAAATGATTTATTTTCGCATTTTGCACTTTATACCATCATCAAGGATGCGTACAGCGAAGAGGGCTATGCTTAGGGTTACCATATCTTAGGATTTGTCATAAGATTTCAGGCTTTTGTCAGGATTGTGGCCGGATTTTGCAAATCTCGTGAAATCTCAGGATATTCAATAAAACGCAGGTTACATTTTAAAAATCTATTTAATTAAAAGTTACACAAACTAAAAATAATCTTCTTTTGGTAACAATTGAACAGTTAAAATCAATACTTATTTATCCAAGTAAAACAAACTAAAAACCACCCCCCGCCCGCCGCTTTGAGTGCGATGTGCAAGTTGCAACGCGTGAGTTAGATCCGCAGTGTATAAAACGATAATAATACGTTTTTAGAGAAAATTCTCAAACTGTATAAAATTTCAGGACATTTCCATGGAAATCGGACCTTTTCTCCAGTCTTTTGTCTTTTTCATCTGGTAACCCTAGCTATCTATCTATCTATCTATCTAGGAAAACAAAACTATACTAGGACATGCTACAATATACTGTTGCCACAGAATAATGAATAGTTCAAGTACTGTTGCCTAGCTTGTTCTCGTATTTGTTAATGTACTGTTGACTAAATGGGACAGAGAGTCGTAAGTAACTCTTTCTAAATATCCTTCAGAATAGATCGCAACTAATTCCCTCCCCTTGTCTCCCTCCAGTCACTTTCACAATGAACTCGAATGGTCACTATGGTGAAAACGAGCGAAATTTAACAGAGCGTTGTTCGTCTGGTCGCTATCACATGCATACCTCGTATTACCAGGACTATAATCTTTTCTGTAGTATTACGCTGCCACAAAAACAATCTACTTACAGAAAAAAAGTGAAAATAAACATTACCTCTTCAGTGATAAGATGATCGCCGTGCAATTCTCCAAGACTAGGTCGTTTCAAGGCGCGCTTAGAGTTCCTATAGTTCTCCATCCTCGGCAAGGCTTCCCTGGTGAGCTGTGCGAGGGAGCGCTTCCTGCGCCAGCCAGCGTCGTGCAGCCAGGTGTCTGGCTGCCCGCTGGCAGCTCGCTCGGCGGTCTCGGCAGACGAGCGCAGCGGCCGCGATATGATGCTAGCTCCCATGTGGATGCCATTCTTCTTCTCACCCTCCACGGTCGATACGGTGAATCTGAGTGGGAGTATTATTTTATCTGTGCATGAGCTCATAATCATTTTATACATATAATAAAAATTAAGAAGTTACTCGTACAAAAAAAATGGAAATGGTTCTGAATAGCCATGTATGTTTCGAGACTTCTGAGCTCTGTCTGATAACAGATTTTTTTTTTATGAGCAGAAAACTACGGTTAGCCTATTCTTCTAGCTTGGGCTAGTAGTACGTCGCTCAGTAGGGTACTTCACAAAGACTAAGTGTTTTTGAACTGATAAATTATCAACTTCTTTAACACAACCTTATTGGTTATCAACCTTATAATGTTAATGTTAACACAGCCAAAACTGTGTTAACGTATTATGACGAGTCCATAGCTAATGAAAATAAGCACATAAAATACCTATCGGACATTTATATATAACTATTTATTTATTTGCTGTTTTTTATATTATTTTATTTTGTTAAAGTTTTGATGTTATTATATATTATATTATTGTAAGATAGTTCATATATTCAGCAATGTCTGCAAGATATCGTTATTTAGCGATAAGACCGCCGTTTGTACTTTAAGTTCTGCATTCTTTTTTGTATTGTTTTATTTTTATGTGCAACAATGTGTTTTCATTCATTCATTCAGTCAGGTTCAGTCACAGGTTCAGAATGCTACTCACCTGTTGTCTTCCATGTCGTCCCAGGTCGGTGGACTACCGGAAGCTCGTCTTGTAGGATAATTCTCGCAGCTTGACGGTAATGTTGCAGGAAGGTATGCTCACTGCCGTTGTCCTTAACCACATAATTTTCTTTACACTTTGCCTGAAACAAGAAATACATTCATCGTTACAAGTTTTTTACTTTCGTTGAATAAATAATGGCAACAAGGATAGATAGCTTAACTACTAAACGAGATGTCACCGGTTCTATCTTAGCACAGGTGTTCGTCCACAGGTTGTAATAAATATTGTATCGATATCCCGCTTGCTAGTTTTTAATGAGATCTACACCATATATATATATATATTTATTTTTCTCTCCCATACTTTAAAAGTTAGAGGGGGGGGACACACACTTTACCACTTTAGACGTGCCTATCTTTCAAATGATTGACTTTGAAAAAAAAAATGGTTTAAAGAACCGCAATGTAATTTTAAAGACCTATCTATAGACATCCCGAAGGTATAGGTTTGATGAAAAAATGTTTAGTTTCAGTTTCATGTATGCTATTTTTTTTATTTTTGTATAAAAATCGTAAAGCGGTTCACAGAATACACCTACGTACGAAGTTTCAACTGTGTAGTCCTAATAGTTTCGGAATAAAGTGGCTGTGACATACGGAAGGACAGACAGAGAGACATGACGAAACTATAAGGTTTCCGTTTTTTGCCATTCGGCTACGGAACCCTAAATAGTAGCTTACCACCACCAAGGAGAAAATCTGCCGCCTTAACCATACGGTGTTCCTGAAGCATACAGCTCTTAAGAGTCTGAGGATTCTAGGCCTAGCATGTTCATCATCTTCGACCACATCATAGCTTACTACCAGTTGAGATAGTGGTTAAACGCTAGCCTATAAGATATTAAAAAAATAGCTGTGCAGTTTCGCACATTTAAGTGCCTTCATTATGTAATTATCATATTAATAAGTACATAATTAAATATAGATAAAAATACAATTACTACCTTCGATTCCCTAATTAAGGAGCCTTACTCGAGTGCTAGTTTCATTGTCTAGAATGCAATTTTATAATATTTATGGTATTATCTGTGGTATGATGCTCCTCTTCACGTGAAGCTACTTCCTATAGATACGATCGTTTGCTAAGTATGCTTGAAATACGTACCTAGTATCTTTTCTATGCTTGAAACATTCATAACTATTTTATAGTCGTTATAAATATGTAGTTCTAGATAGATAGAAGAACTTTATTGAACACCTTAAACGTTATAATTTAAAGTGAGAGAGCATCAATATGCGGTCTTATCGCTTGAAGCAATCTCTTCCAGACAACCTTTTGTATGGAGATAAATGTAACATAATATTGGGGTTAATAGAGTATAAGCAAAGAATCCAGATTATTATATTCTAGTTATAATACATTTTGTAAACAGTAAAATAATTTAAATAATGTTTTTAACCGACTTCACGATAAGGAGGAGTTTTTGTTACCTCTGGAGGCCAACTCCGAAATGACACATCCAAAAGATTGGGCCCGACCGAAACACGACCGAATTTGCCAATGACCTACTACGAAAAAGTTCGGCTATTTTTGACAAAATTAATGACGATAAAACTTATGTCATATTATATCGGTCGGGATTTTTTCATTTAGTAGGGTTTAAGATACAACAAAGTTTTAAATGAATTTTGGGCGGACTAAATGATAAGCGGAAACGACCGACCGAACCGAATGTGATTCGTAGTAGGAAACGTCCGATAATTTCGGCCGATACTTCGGATTACAACTTCGGAGTAGGCCTCCGGTATGTCATTTATTAACCGATTTGGAAAATTATTTTTTGTTTTCGAGAGTATGCTTCCCGCTCAGTCCCATTGTATGTAATTTTATCGACATCTGAAAAATATCTCCAGAGATATGTAGATAAACACCTCAAACTTAGTACCTACCTACCTACTGAAAATGACTAGAGCGGCATTTGTAGTAAATTATTGTAAATCTGATAGTTAGGGCAAGCGTTTGACCACTATCTTAGTGACGAAGTGATCGAAGGCGCAGCAAGCATGCGCATTTGACAGCCAGCCCTCTGTTCAATGATTAAAAAAAATCTAGTCATGTCAAAATCAACTAAATATTGATAAAAAGAAACCTACAATAGTTTTACGTTTTGACATGTCAAAAGCTTTTGACTTTGTTTCTCATAAACAACTCCTAGACAAATTGGATAATTATGGGATTCGTGGACCAGCATTGGATTGGATAAATACCTATTTCTGTAATCGCGAACAATGTGTTAAGTATGTGGACTAGATAATACCGCCTATATGTGTCAAAATCAATCAACATTCATGGTCAATAGGTTTGGTGTCCCACAAGGGAGTGTATTAGGACCACTACTATTTTAAATGTATATCAACGACATACCTGACGTAACTAATTATAAATGCACATTGTTTGTCGATGACATGTCCATAATTCTGACATGTAATATTAATATGATATAATATGAATTTTTTTGAAAATTTCATTAATAATAGGTAGTATTAAAAATATAACAGTGGCTGAACCACAATAATTTGAAACCAAATGTGTCATAAACAAGTTATATACTATTTCAAACAAAGAGCGAAAAATTGTCACGACTAGAAGTCCTACACAACGATACCAAACTTAATGAAGTCGACAATTTCACCTTTTTCGGAATCGATAAACATTGTGATTGCAATGTACAATCAAATAAAATATACACTAAATTAAATAGATTTGTGTACATTTTAAAATGACTTAGGATAACCTCCAGTCGGCAGACAGCATTATTAGCCTATCACGGTTATGTGGGGTCAGTTCTGCCCTATGGGCTGCTGCTTTTGGGAAATTCTACGGATATAAACAGAGCTTTCTTGTCACAAAAGAGATGCATCCCTGGGTGTCATGCAAGCCGCATTTCAAATCTCTGGGAATTTTGAGTTTGGTTAGCATGTACATTTTGGCAAATGGCAAAAAACGGAACCCTTATAGATTCGTCATGTCTGTCTGTCTGTCTGTCCGTCCGTATGTCACAGCCATTTTATTCTGAAACTAACTATTAGGACTACAGAATTGAAACTAGGTAGGTAGATGTGTTCTGTTAACCGCTTTCCGATTTTTATACAAAGTCTTATACAAAGTTTTTCTCAAAGTCAATCATTTGAAAGAGAGGTGCGTCTAAAGTGGTAAAATGTGTCTGCCCCCCCCCCCCCCCCCCCCCTCCTCTAACTTTTAAAGTAAGGGAGTGAAAAATCTAGAAAAAATATATTCTGTAGATCTCAATAAAAACTTTCAACGAAAATTGGTTCGAACGAGATTCAGTCAGCAGTTTTTGAGATATAGCAACCGCAAATATAACTTTGATTTTCATACAAACTAGTTAAATTTGTAGTTGCGAAAAATCATAGTTATAGAATACTTTATTATGTTACGGAACCCTACGAGTGCGAGTCCGACTTGCACTTGGCCAGTTTATTGAAATAGGTATATTTGTAAGACATCATTCCGAATTGTTCACTAAAGCCAAAGATATTTATCCGCGCAACACAAGACAAGGCGATAGACTTGTTCTTGATCTTGGAGCGAGAACTACTTTATTAATGAAAAATGAGGATAGATAGCTAATGACATTAACAAAATATGATGAATACGCGTAGATGGGAGTATACTCTCTACGTGAATACGTAACACTTCAAAATTTCTGACATTTTATAACTTTTAGAAGTTGACATGTTTAATTTTTAATGTTTTAATTAAACGTAGAGTCGAACGCCCTGCGACTAGGTGGAGCAACGACATTCGCAAAGCGGTGGGCAGTGACTGGAAACAAAGAGCCGAAGATCGGGCTCAGTGGCGTGTCTTGATGGAGGCCTACGTCCAGCAGTGGACTGATACCGGCTGATAATGATGATGATGATGATGTTTAGTTTTTACTTTGACATTTTAATTGTAATTTCAGCCAGTTCCCACTCTAGTCCTAGCGTGTTATTGAATGAACTCACTACTTTGACTACTTGATAATAAATTTTTATCTGGGTATCACAAAAACTCACAACGCACAAAACACACGCAAGAATAGCTAATATAAATAAGTAAAGAAAAATAAAAACACAGCTTAAAATAAATACAGACTTGGACTAAAAAATTGTACTATTATTTATTGTGTGCTAAAAGTAAATGTGCTATTATACCGAGGTTTGCACGTGCATTCTTTATCTGCAATCCACTTGACTTCAAAGAGTCGATAAGAAGTGAGAAGTACCAATTAAATCGTTTTAAAATCAATATCATAGATCAGAAGATACTCTCTGCAACGCTTTTGCTGCTGCATATTAATGACCTGCATAAACCTGGTAAGTATATTTGGGTAGGCACATGAACAAGAAATAAGATGATAAGGAAAAGTATAAATATATTTACAACTTCAACTTCGTTTACTAATTTAAGAACCAGTTCGACAGTACGTACTTTTAGTAAATAATCATTACAAATCTCGTCTGGGGAATTCTAGCGATTTTACGCGCCTTCAAGTTATAAATGTATAACATACCTAACCTAAACAAAGTACTCAATAAAGATACATAATTAAGAATTCACATGGCACAACTTTTTTTGGCAACAATTATTTACATCATAGGCTAGCGTTTTTATAACAGCTATCTCACTTGTTAGTAAGTGACGATACGGTAAATTATTCTAACAAAAACTTTATAAGAAAGCTCTTTTGTTGCTATGATTAATAGGTACAGCACTCTAAGGATCTACTTACTCGTATATTTGCGCCAGAAAAGGCAAAAAGCTAATTACTACAAGCGCTAATCAGTATCAACCACAAGTCTTAATTATTATAAGACTTCTGTGGAAGCTAAACTAAGTATACAACCTATAAAGTAAGGAAGAAATAAAGTATTGAGTATAGTTAGTAAGTAATATGTCAATATTACTTGAATGTGTAATGAGTGTGAGGCAACGCTGGTTACTTTGTCTCTCGTTCAGAAAGCTCGTCACGCGTAAAAGCATTCACTCGGATTCGGTTAAATCCGGTTTCATTCGGTTTGAGGAAAACCTGGCACAGATGCGCGGGCGTAACTTCACGTGACTTGAACTTAGATAACCTGCTTGAACTATCCTTGACAGCCAGTTCCTATTCCAGGTCTAGCGTGCTTACCATCTTCGACCGTATCATCACTTACCAACAAATGACATAGTGGTCAAACGCTAGCCTAAATGATATTTAAAAATCGGTAAAATCTTTATTAGCGGATATCCTTCGTCATAATAATTATCTGCACCAAATTTCAGCGCAAGCCGAAACAATATTGATTTTCAGACTTTGTTACCCCATTTCCGACATGACATGTCGGAAATGGAAATGGAAATTCACAGAAAAATATATATGGTCAGCAAGAAAATCGCCTATTTAAACAAAATAATGTTACCTTGTAATCCCATCTCAAAATCCACCCTGTATACTAAGCATCAATATAAGAAAAATATATACAAATATAACAATATAAATTTAATATGTACATTATATGTATTATATGTTTATTATACCTACTTATACAATTTAAACAAATTGGTGCAGGGGTTGTTCGAATTTTACCGGATCATCAAAGCAACTTTTACGGTAATGACACTGTCGACCTTATGCTGATACTAAGGCTGAGTTACACCATCTTACTTTAACCGTAACTATAACTATAACCCGTGGAGGGAAAATATAAATGGAGAAGAATTTGGTGTATACGATGAAATAGCTATAGAGATATAACCCGTCTAAAATGATGAACACGTGATACATATGTCAGCTATAAGATATAATTAACAACGTAATTTGGTCGGGTAATATATGACACCGGGTGAAAGCCAATAGGCGCTGCTAGAGCTGGGGGCAGAGCTCGGAACAATGATTGTTCCGAGGGGCAGAGCTGGTGGCAAACAATAAAATAGGATACGCGAGAAGGATAAAAAACATTTTTGTCCGTCTCGCTCACTCATACTAGTTTTACATATGATTGTAAAACTGTGCTGCACTGCACTGTTACCTTGAGAGTTGAGACATAAAGATGATAAGTCCTGTAATTTCAATATAATAAAACTAAAAAAACCCACAACTATATCCATTATCTTGGTTAAAGTTACCTTGGTTAAGGTTAAGATCGTGGTTAAGATCAAAGATATCATAGCATAGATGACATTATTTTATTTGATCTGCTTCCGTAAAAGGGTTATTTTAGGCGTGTTTCACACCTAACACAAATAGTGCCTTGTAGCATAGACCAGTAAAGTCATTTAACTCCGTATTCATAAACAAGACTGTGTCGTACAAACCAATACAGACAATACTAATGTCAAATTCACTGATATGCATTCGTTAAAACCTATATGAATACGGCGCGGCCGTTAGTTACTTACATGACATTGTACTACACAATAGAAGATAGTTTACTTTATTAGATCAGAGGATCATTTACTTTAATTGTTGTTGAAGCTGGTTACTGCGACGATGTTTATTTACCAAACCGTATATAATTTACCAAACCGTACAACTCGTGGATTTCCAAGAATTTGGCCGCTAGTTTTTGATGGAAGGCAGGCCACGGGTAGTCATTGTCGTTGGTAATGTTATTTGGTCTTTGATCCTTACCTTATTAGGTACCTATATCGATATTGGTTCGACGATTTTTCCAGTGTAAATGAGTGGGTTTCCGTAGGAACTGCTACAAAAAATAGTATATTACGATACGTGTGACTTAAGTAGTCTATTATTGCACGACGTGCAATAATAGACATCTTAACTTCAGTCACGAGTATGGTATATTATTTTGTAGCTGTCAGTGTGACATAAACCCGCACTTTACGCTTGCTGCGCTTTTCCGTCAAATAGAAGATTATTTTACGGCGTCAAACGTGAAACGTCGTGCAATAATCGACTATTTAAGTCGCGGAAAAGCGTGCGCAAAGTGCGGGTTTATGTCACAGTGTGCTATAAAAACAATTATACCTACTGGTCAGTAGTAGACAAAACCACTGACAAGTATACTTCGTAGCTGGATTTATCTAAATTTAAAATTGTTCTATTGAGAAAAGTATGATAAAACATCAAATTTTATTTGACAACATGAAAACATTCTTTGGACATGAAGTTTAACATTAAGATAAAGAAATATTTTTAATATCCTAAAGGCTAGCGTTTGACCACTATCTCGCCTGGTGGTAGTAAGCGACGATGTGGTCAAAGATGTTAAGCCTAGAGCTAGCTCTAGGCTCTAGCCTAGCTCTGACTCTCAAGGGCTGTGCACTGCTGGAACACCGTAAGGTTATGGCGGCAGGCTTTTCTCTTGATGGTGGTAAGCTACTTTTTGGTACCAAGTCAGGCGGAAAATCGATATAATATGCTCCTACCGGCTCCCATCTGTAGATCAGAAATCAATCCTTTCCGTCAACGGGGCTCTGTAATAAAATATTTATTTTTTTATTCTTTTGTCGTAGTTAAAAAAATATACATTTAGTTTGAATTGAATTTAGTAATTTTATTATATTTGTAATAAGCGTTGCTTAGAATCTATTAAATAGGTGCATAATATTTTAAAACATTGAAACTGGGCAAGCTAATTTCTGACTATTTAATATGACAAAAAAAATAAACTTCATTTAAATCTTACAATAAATAAATGTTCTGGCATAAACTACTCAGGCTTGTAGACCATACACTAAGCTAAATTTATGCAACATACATTATCACAAACTGTGTACAATAAAAACACAATGCTATTAACATTATTATGTGCCTTCTTACAACTTCCACAGAGCTGTTAATTTTTAATAATTGTACACTTCATTGTGTTATTATAATGGTAATTAGATTTAGGGCCATAATCACCGGTTCAAGACCAATTGACAGATAGTTATCTCATATCTGACAAATGCATCATTAATAGCCAGTATTCGTCCACTGTTGGTCATATGCCTCTTTTTTAACATACCATTGAACCCAATTTGTAGCTCTGTGTTATAGTACTAACAAATAGAACATCATCATCATCAGCCGGTGTCAGTCCACTGCTGGACGTAGGCCTATAGCAAGATGTGCCACTGAGCCCCATCTTCGGCTCTTCTTGTGACTTTTCATCATTGGGAGGGATATGCCCTAATTGCCACGCTGCACAGGCGAATTGCGATAGAATATAGAACATAATCTATTTAAAATTGACTTCGTGGTAAATCCGCAATAGATATAGGTACAGTAGGGCTATTCTGTAAGCTCGTTTATACATCTCGAAAGCGGAATCCGCGGTGAGATTTGAATTTCGTAATACAAAATTCAAATCTCACTGCGGATTCCGCTTCTGAGATGTATAAACGAGCTTACAGAATAGCCCTACTATACAAGTAAAGCCCCTGCGTCTTCAGTTTATCAACTAACTACGTTTGTTTTCAATTTTACATTTCAGCTTAAACTGTTTGTGGTTTGACCAAATTTTCCAAAGACAAAATAACTTGAAAACATTACTAATCGACATTTTTTATTTGTCAACAATTCCTAATAGCCGTTATTTGCGTTTTAGCAATTTTCTATGTATAAATGATACCCTCGACTGCACTGTAAAAATCTCCGAGCGGAAACGATTACAAATCTACGTACATTACGTATGTATAGTCGAGGACATGAGATATTTAAAACCACATCGCTAGTTGACGTTGGTTTATGAGCAAAGAAGCAATTATTATTATTATAAGCACATTATAGATTTAAAAACGGGAATTTAACGTGACTTACGCGATTTTATACAGCTCATTAGGTGAAGACGAACTGATGGTGAGCTTCGACGTCACGTCATTGTTCACGAACGTACCGATAGAGGACACACTCAAAATTATAACGGATTTATTCCAGAGAGCTCTTATACCTATCGAGTACATGAACATAATAAAGTACATACTGACAAGTGGGTATTTTAAGTGGCGCGGTGAATTTTATATTCAGACGGAAGGTGTGGCCATGGGTTCTCCTATAGCTCCAGTAGTTGCGAATATTTTTATGGAGTGGTTCGAGACATCGGCACTACACGACATATCCTTTAGACCGAGATACTGGTGGCGATATGTGGATGACGTGTTTGCTATTTTACATAAGGACCATGTAACACCCTTATTAGAACATCTAAATAGCAAACATCCGACGATCACTTTCACTGTCGAACGAGAAATAGAGGGCGCGTTGCCGTTTCTTGACGTGTTACTCAAGCGACAACAGAATGGACATCTCTCACACACAGTGTACCGCAAGAGTACGCACACAGACCGGTACTTGAGAGCTGACTCCCATCACCATCCCGCCCATCTAGCGTCGTTGCCTCGGACACTTATCAACAGAGCGCTGAGATTATGTGACCCACAACATGTAGACACGGAACTCGCGCATGTGAAGGCGGTGTTAGAGGCAAACGGATACAGCTGGAAGCAGAGTAATCGGATTGCGAACAACTCCACAAAGTGCCGAATAACATCGGTTGAGAGAGCAGCAACGTACCTACCATACGTCAAGGGGGTCACGGACAAAATTGGACACTTGTTACGCCGAAGATATAGCATCAAGACGATATTCCGCCCCCCCTCACGTGTCAGGCAATTGTTGCGCTCTCCAAAGGATAAGGATCCCCTAGGAGCTCCTGGGGTCTACGTCGTTCCTTGCGACTGTGGTGCAAGCTACGTAGGCGAGACCAGAAGAAACGTGTCCACAAGACTCAAAGAACACATTGCTTCCATGAAGAACGTGGACAGCGGTAGCTCGGCGGTTACAGAGCACGCTCTCACATCTGGGACGACGCACTACATCAGATTTGACAAGGCACGGATTTTGGCGCGTGAAAAGTACTTTGTACCCCGCAAAATCCGAGAAGCCATTGAGATCAGTCGTCGTCGTAACTTCAACAGAGACAGAGGGTGGTACCTGTCAAATACGTGGAAAACCGTTCTTCATGGAAAGCACGTCACCAGTGGCAACAGTGAGGAGGACACCGTGAGTTCCGTCTGCCGGTTGGATGAGGTCTCGTCTGAAGTAAACAGCAGTGATGAAGACGAAGCCCTCCAACCTAATCCCGCGCCTCCACTATGTACACCGCATCATTACCCCCCACCAACACCACCACCGCCGCCGCCGCCGCCCGCTCCGTCCGCCCGCGCTGCACGAGCAGCGGCCCGCAGTGCGAGGTGCGACGCGTTGACGAGCGCCCCGCACTCAAGATCCTGAAGAAGGCCTCCGGATGAGGCCGAAACATATGTCGATCGCTATATCGACATCGCGTAAGTCACGTTAAATTCCCGTTTTTAAATCTATAAGTTTAAAATGAACGTGAGTTTTTATAATAAAATAAGCACATTAGTTTTAAATAAACTGTCTAGAGATTTTTGTGTCTATATAGACAAAGATATAAATATAAATCATCATCGTTCTACCCTTATCCCACTTAAGTGGGGTCGGTGCAACATGTCATTCTCGTCCATTGGCTTTCATCCGCAGTCATTTCCGCATCCTTTTACATCTATATCTCCCATCACACAGTCCATCCACACTTTTTTCGGTCTTCCTCTTCTTCAATAACCGTCGAGTTTCATATACATTACCTCTCTAGTCTTTTGGACTTCACTTCTTCTCATAATACGTCTATACCAGGCTAGCCTATTGTTTTTTAACTTTTCTGTCACTGGTTCCACTTTTAGACTTTCCTTTACATACTAATTCCAAATTTTATCCATTCCTGTGACTCCACACATCCATCTCAACATTCGCATCTCCACCACATGCAATCTCTTTTCATCCCGCTTCTTCGTGGCCCAACACTCAAGGTACGACCACACCGCGGCGTCCTGCGTGTGCGATCTAGGCGGCGATCAGATAGCGCAGTAGTATTTGTACCGACTGGTTCACATTAAACGCGATCTACGGCGATCAGACAACAATAGAAATTCAGACCGCGAACGCGCACGCGGACGCAGGACGCCGCGGTGTGGTCGTACGTTCTGATCCATACATAAAGACAGGTCTAATGAGCGTTTTGTATAAATACGAGTAATTTAAAAAATATTTCTTTTCTCTATAATAAATAACATAATTTCAGTTCGCACATCACTGTTGTGCTAGAATGTATGAGTCACTAATTTGCTGTAAACTAGTACTCTAGCAATAAGGATATATTTTATATTTCATTTCATTCAGATTGTTTCTCTTATTAGCGTGCATTCCCGCTTTTATTTTTGAAGTGATTCATTTACCGGTGGTAATAGGCATGACGACAATATCAAAAATTCAAAGATTTGATGATTTTAGGGGAAAATACATATTAAAACAATTTAAAATACTAGTTTCGTTTTATTTAAAAAATTGAGATTATTAAGATTTTCAGTAAAATAAAACATTAAAATACTGCTATCGGCCATTTTGATTGAAACACCAATCACAGCGCATGACGTCACGACTATATCCTCTTATGAGGTTTTCTTGAAAATGTTATTACATTTTGGAAAACCCATGTATTAATTGTCACAGATTATTATATAATAGTTACTACGTTAATTATGTCATTTAGGTATGCGTGACGTCACAGCCGACGCCATGACATATGTGAGCTGTTTGAGCGCACTACTGAAAATTATTAGAAAAATTTAAACTTTAAACTTCATTAAACTTAAGTTCATTACCGAAATATAGGTTTTTTCGTGAATAGTAAATGTGTTCCCACTTTACGGAAGAGGATTTCAAAATCTTTCGTCACGCCTATTCAAACCACTTGTTGCTTACCACCTGTGGAGTTTAGTTTCAGATTGGATCATGCTATAATACCACGATATCTAAAGCATTCTTACTTCGGGCTTAATTTGTCAATACGTTGGTTATTTAACTAATATTCAAGCTGAGGCGGGGCTCGTTTGGTGACACTTTGCATAATACTTCTCTTTTCTCTTCTGTACATAAATCATTAGCTTTTTGTTTTTTTGTAGTGAAAACTTCTTTAGCGGCGTTGTGCACTTTTATTAGGATGGGTTAAAATGTTAAACTCGCGTCAGGTCACCTGTCCTGATCGAAAATTCTTAAAACGAAGCGCAGAGCGCTTGCGCGAGGTGTCATTCCAAAATATTCAATAAACTGGCCGAGTGCGAGTCAGACTCGCACTCGTAGGGTTCCGTAACACAGTAAAGTATTCTATAACTATGATTTTTCGCTACTAAAAAATAGCTTTGTTTTTCATAGTGTTTGTATTAAAAACAAAGTTATCTTTGCGGTCGCCATATCTCAAAAACTGCTAACTGTATCTCGTTCAAACCAATTTTCGTTGTTAGTTTTTATTGAGATCTAAAGCATATATTTATTATAGATTTTTCACTCCCATACTTTAAAAGTTAGAGGGGGGGGGGTGGACACACATTTTACCACTTTAGACGCGCCTATCTTTCAAATGATTGACTTTGAGAAAAAATGATTTTAGGAACCTGTGTCATTTTTAAAGACCTATCCATAGACGTATAGGTTTGAAGTAAACATTTTTTTTTGTTTCAGTTCCATGTATGGGATGCCCCCCCTTAGACTGTTATATTTTTTATTTTTGTATAAAATTCGGAAAGCGGTTTACAGAATACATCTACCTACCAAATTTCAATTCTGTAGTCTTAACAGTTTCGGAATAAAATGGCTGTGACATACGGACGGACAGACAGACAGACAGACAGACATGACGAAACTATAAGGGTTCCGTTTTTTGCAATTCGGCTACGGAACCCTAAAAATGACGTGTTCAAGTTTTACACCTGCCGGCACTCTTGGAGTGCAACCTGTTGTTTTTAACCGACTTCCCAAAAAGGGAGAATTCTCAATTCGTCTGTATGTTTTTTAAAATTTTTTTTTCGTGTGTATGTTACGCGATTACTCCGTCAATTGTGAACGGATTCGAATGATTATTTTTTTTAATGGGTAGGGTACGTTTCCGAGGTGGTCCCATTGTCATTTAAACGAAATCAAGTTTTTATTACATCAACATTTGTATTACGATGCATTTTCTTATCTCGACGATTTAGTACTTACGAGTACTACTGGCACAGATTATATAATAGTTACTACGTCTACTGACTACTTTGACTAGCGCGACGTTTGAAGTCTATTGAAGTCGCGCTATTGTAATTTTATCGAGATGTGATGAGTATACCAGATATATGGAGATAAACACCTCAAACTTGGTACCGATAATGACGCGCGGCATTTAAAGTATTTTTATTCGTTTTGGAAACGATCTTAAATTATTTAATATCAAGAGCTTTTCAGATTGTAGTGGTAGGACTTCTGCTAAACCCCCTAGGGCGGTACCACAACTTTGCCTGTAGTGGTAGGACTTCTGCTAGTCCGCCTTGGGCGGTACCACCACTTTGCTAAATAATTTTCAGCCGTGAAATAGGAATGTTTTTCGGTTGAAATGGCAAGCTGTCCAGTGAAATTACAGGGCATGTGAGACTCAACATCTTTATGTCTCAAGGTAACAGGCGCAGTGCAGCGACATGCAAAATTCTGGCAGCCCAGAATGTTGCATGCCGCTGTATCTGTTATAAATAGACGTCATCGTTTATCATCAGGCGAGCTTCGTGCTTGTCCTGTTACCTTTTACCATAAAAAAAAAGATTTATTTGTTTATTTATTTTTTTAAGTAAGCGATGTCGTCTATTACAGATAAAGTGGCATGTAAAATTCTATATAGCCAAAATTTTGCATGTCACTGCACTGCGCCTGTTACCTCGAGACATAAAGATGTTAAGTCTCGCATTTCCTGTAATTTCACAGGACACTACCATTACAAAGGAAAAACATTCCCATTTCATGACTGAAAAAGTTTCATTTGATAACAATGGTGGCGGATTATGAAGATTATGTAAGGAATTGCTTTGAATCTCTATTTTAAACAGACATCCAAAAAGAAGGAGGTTTCAATTCGTCTGTATGTTTTTTTTTCTTATTTTTGTGTGTATGTTACGCGATCACTCCGTCAATTGTGAACCGAATCTAATGATTCTTTTTGTAATCGGAAACGTACCCTACGTTTCCGAGGCGGTCCCACTGTAATTTCATCGAGATCTGATAAGTATCTTCAGAGATATGAAGATAAACGTCTTAAACTTGCTAAAAATGCTAAATTGACTCGCGGGGCATTGAAGTCGGTTGTTTTAGTTTTAAAACTATTTCAATTATTAAGGCTTACTTATAATGTGGGTTGCACATTACTACTTAGTAGTCTTATGATAACCCCTTTAACTAGGCTAAATTTGCTTGTGTCTCAAGTGGGTTCACGTCAATAGTACAATGGTTGGGGATCGAACTCACGACCTCTCGATCGCCAGGCCGACGCTCTAGCTATGGGTTATTGCCGTTTACAACTATTATCCTTGGCAGGAAAAAAAATGACAGGATAAATAAAGAGTTTCAAGACTATTCCTGACATACCATTACATACGGTGCTAAACGTAAATCCTTATAAACAACATCAGTTCGATCGCAATCAGTGACGTCACTTGGGGTGTGCCACCCCGGTAGTTCATTCCAGTAATGATACCGTACAGTATCTATCTACATGTATCTATGTATATAATGTTCTGATGAGCTCGTCGGTATAAGGGAGGCGGCAAAACATTGTTGACTGTGGAAAATTTAACACCACCCTATATGTATAACTATGTATTATACAGTACATGTGTTGGCTGTAAAACATGTTTGGGCACATTAGAAGTAGGTAATTGGAGTGGCCTTGCCTTTGAAAGATAACTTGGCTGGCTGATTATTTTTTGGGACACCGTCCATTGAAATTATAAGGCTTAATATGTAGATTATGGGTGCGATATGATATACGAGTAGTTTTGCATTGCAAGCCTCAGATTCTGTCGCAGAATAGTTAAAGTAATAGGTTTCTGCAATATTGATGACATTGCCTAGTGTATGGCCCACCGTGTTACCATATTCGACTAGATAGTCACCTACCAACAAGTTAGAACGAAACACCCACAGAAATATTAATTATAAGTATTTATGTGGGAACACCGTAAGGTTATGGCGACAGATTTCCTTCTTGATTTGTAAGCTAAGCTTAAGTCCTTCTTGATAAGTAAGTAAGGTGGTAAGCTAATTTTAGGTAGCAAGTCAGGCGGAACATCAATATAATATGCTCTCCTACCACATTTGAACGGTTCGACCTCTCGCTTAGAAGTTAAGCCATCTTAGCCCTTTACGCCAACGGGGCTCATAGTTTACTCAAAGTCAGTGATACTCCTTGTAATATTATTTATTCTGTGGTGTGCCTAGTGTTCCTTATAAAATAAAATAAATTTTGACATCATCATCATCATTATCAGCACGGAAAATAGACTCTACTCTGTGATTATCAGCCAGTATTCGTCCACTGTTGGAAATAGGCCTCTCCTATGGCACTTTTAGACATACACTAGTAATAATTGTGGACTATGAATATGCACAATACAAATCTTTTTTTAAATTTTTTTTATTCATTATTGGTCGATGATGTAGCAGGCTTGGCTAGAAGATACCTATTCACTCGCGACTTGAAGACCCCCAGATGGTACCTTTCCGGAAACACATACTTAAAAAAAGGAGTTCCAATCCCTGGCGGTACGTATGACGAATGTGGAAGCAGATCACTTCGTTCGGATTGATGGAATATCCACCATGTAACGGTGGCGTGTATCAGTACGATTGGTTGTCCGATTGAAAAAATGTGATGGGGGAATAAGTTCGTGCAGTTAGGAGGCACACTCTCCCTAATGTATCCGATAAAAAACCGATAAAAAAGTAACTCTGCGACGATGGTCTAAGCTTTGGAGTCTTCTGCTAATAAGCTCGTCATTGTTGATTAGCTTCTTAGCTCTTCGCTTAATTGCCTCCAACGCCTCCAGTTGGTATTTAGCCGAACCGTCCCAGAGGTGAGGACAGTTCTCCATACATGATGGGACTTGTGCTTGATACAGATTGAGCATCTGTCCAGGTGTGAAGTACTGTCTCACTGTCGCTAGAACATCAAGCGTTTTGGAGGCAACTTGTGCTTTTAATTCGATATACGAGCCAAAATTCAACGTTGGAGAAATGCCAAGGAGCTCAACGTAGTTAGTTAACGGCCCAGATACATTTCGGAAAGTAGGAGTCAGATGGAACTGACTCCGTTTTGCGGAGAAAAGACCCGCCTTGAAACTGACCAGGTTAGCCTCGCCCCATTCGGAGACTGCTTTCAGACATATTCAAGCGCTCGACCATCGACTTTACGAAGACACTGGATTTCTGCACCACTGGTGAGTGCACCGGATATGTAGCTCTCTACAACAGTGCTATCGTCTGCGCACCCAAATATACCGGGTTTCAGGAGATTGATTGTTAATATGTAGCAGAAAAAGTGTTGCAGAGGGTACAGATCTTTGAGGTACCCCGGCATTGATTGCCAAAAGGTCGGACGAGCAGCCTTCTACGACTACTCGAATTGACCGGTTCCTCAAAAATTCGATATCCATGTACAGAGTCCAGTGGGTAGAATACGATGGAAGCTTGCTAAGCTGTCGTGCCAAAGCCTATCAAAGGCCATTGAGATATCGAGAGAGACAGCAATGGCTTCTCCGTGCTTCTCGATGGCCTCACTCCAGATGTGCGTGGTATACGCTAGAAGATGCCCAGTGGATTGATTTCGGCGAAATCCATATTGTCAGTCGCTGAGGAGGTCGTTCGCCTGTTGTTCAGTACACGTTCCATAGTCTTGTAGAGTATGGACGTAACAGTGATCTACCGTTTGGAACTCATCATGACGTCAATATAGAAATGACACGGCCAAATGACAATAACTAGGGAAAAATCCTGTGACTATTTGATCAACTCAGAGCTACCGCAGACCATAAAAAGCAGAGATGATGACGTGACGATGAGATCATTACATATATATATGGTAAACAAAAAATCCCTACCTATGAAAATACATTTAATATCTAAGCCTAGTAACTAAGCCATACAAGTTATACTACGTTACGCTTTATTCCATAGCTTCACTTGCATATTCTCCTCCGATCAACTCTTAGAAGATTTTATGAATAATAAAAGTTAACCTTCTTTCTTAAGTCGGTAAAGATAGGTACTATAAAGACGGGTTAGTATAGTTGCCACATGTTGATTGGACTAAAGTTATTTGTGCTGCGCCACTTCTCATTGCCGTCTGCCATATCTGGATATGGCAGACGGCAATGAGAAGTGGCGAACAAGCACGAATTAATCCTGTATTACAGAATAAATAATAGACCAAGCTGAAGAGGGAACGCGGTATGAGGAATTTGAAAAATAAGTATTTTAAAGAAACGATTGCCGTCGCGCAGTGCTCGAGCAACCAACAACAGTGCGACAAAGACAACATCAACTATGACAACAACACCCACAAAATGTTGACAAAAATAAGGTTTCGTAGTCCCCTGTTTTCTCCCCGAAAACTGATTCGATCAAATTATTTTCTACACAACAATTTTGCAGATGTAATCCGTGTGCATCCGTGCTCCTATCATTTTTTTTTCTAACACCCTCGGTACCCTCTGGTAGCCGTTAAGGTCAGGGCAGTAAAATAGGTAATTTTTCTGGTTTTTGAAGGGTCATATTTCTTTTTCCAATTGGTTGGTCAAAAAAAGCAAACAGGGGCATAGCTAAAGCAGACCTTAACTTTTTGTAGAAAATATTTTGCTCTTGAAGTATTTTCCA
The DNA here is from genome assembly GCA_954871355.1 of Cabera pusaria. NCBI lineage: Eukaryota > Metazoa > Arthropoda > Insecta > Lepidoptera > Geometridae > Cabera > Cabera pusaria. The sequence continues at coordinate 8,239,470 of OX940899.1, forward strand.
GGGAGGAAACAAGGGTATACATTCGTATGGAAAAATGCACCCCAAGTTCCCTCTTGGGAACTCGGGATGCATTTATTTAAGATAAAATTTATTTAAGAAAACCGCATCGTCACTTAACCGGAAAAATAGTGATCTGAATGCTTGTGAGCAAGAATAAAACATAATTAAGATCGTTTAAAACACTAATAAACCGGGTTCATCACTTCGTTAGTAAACGACAGAGTAGACACAATCAGATTTTGATTGCTAGGTAGATTCATTTATACATATCAGTCTAAAATTAAAAACAGAAAATGTACAAACATAATTGCACTATAGTGTCGCAAGACTTGACTGTCTCAAGTTGTGAGATACTGGAGTGCAATTAAGTTTGTCTGTATTCAGTTTTTATGTTGAGATTCTCAACTATTACCACCTCATCAAACGCCCACACAACAAAGTATTACAGTCTAAAATTGAGTTCAAATGTATTGGGTTTCAAACAAGACCATTTATGTGAATTTTACGACAAGCGCGTGGGAGACTTCTGTAAGTCTAGCACTAAACCTACCCGCGTCATTAGAACAAATCTGCTATATATTTAGTTTAAAGGTACGGCCACACCGTGGCGTCCTGCGATCGGCGGGCGCGACCTCAGTACTTTTCAATTGTTTTCTGATCGCGTTTGGTGTGAACCAGTCGGTACTCAGTACAAATACTGCTGCGCTATCTGATCGCCGCCTCGTCCGTACCTTTAAGGTACGTTAATTAGAATAAATGAGCTGTTTAGTTTAAAGGTACGGACACCCCGCAGTAGTATTTGTGACCCCCTTTAATTTTTAAGTTAGTTTTGAATGTGTTATCAAATGTTATTCTACTAAATTTCGTTTTTAGTGCCTATAATATGTATCATAAAGAATCATAAAGCTCGATTTTTTTATAAAAACCATTATATATTTATATTTGGAAAGACTAATGAATTTTAGGCAAGCCTTTGGTTCACTTTTTATTACCGACTTTAAAAAACAGATCACATGACCCGATTTTTAAAAGCTTGCCAAATGGGTAATTCCATGTAACGGGTGTTACAGTTCGTACGCCTTTATTTGACAATAATATCGTTTAAAAACTAAAAAACAACCGACTTCAATGCCGCGCTATTCATTTTCAGTACCAATTTTGAGATGTTTATCTCAATATCTCTGGAGATACTTATCATACCTCGATAAAATTACCATGGTACCACACTTGGGATATCACCTTTCGAACAAAAAAAGAATAATCGAAATCGGTTCATAAACGACGAAGTTATCCGCGAACAAACATTAAAAAAAAAAAAAAAAAAAAAAAAAAATATACGATCGAATTGAGAAACCTCCTCCTTTTTTTGAAGTCGGTTAAAAAAAACATTAAAGTATAAAGAAAACATGGTAATGTTATTATTTCAATAGACTCCACCTATCCTCAATTTTCGTAAGATGTATTGAAATTAATATATTTATTAACGGTAAAACAAATAGAGAGCCATTTATGTGCGTAACGGGCGTTACACGATTTGGCCTCGTAATAAATACGAAACTCTGCGAATTTTGGTAGTTTACATTTAAAAAACATATTATGTTAACTAAAAATTAAATAACCACTTAATACTATAGACTAATTGTAGTGCTAAATTACTTAAAGATTTTTTTTTAATAGATATTCGTAATTTTAACGGGTGTTACAGTAGGGTGTAACGGGTGTTACGTGTACGAATCCTGAACACAGTTTGCAGTGATAAGCCTATATTAAATCATATATGTGGTCGTTATTTATGGTGGGAACACTTAATATATAATATTTCACATATTTCATGAATTTATTGCTCTAAATTATCAATTTTTGGCAAAAAAAAACTGTAGTAAGTACCGTCCCTGTCTTAATTTTAGTTCGGAACTAGGCAATGTGCAGATAATGTTAGTAAAGAAGACATAATCACAACGGTGACTCTCTTAACCGACTTCACAAAAAGGAAGTTTCTTAATTCAACCATATATATTTATTTTTTGTTTGTTCGCAGATAACTTCGTCGTTTATGAACCGATTTTGATGATTCTTTTTTGTTGGAAAGGAGATATCCCAAGGGTAGTACCATAATAATTTCATTGAGATCAGATAAGTATCTCCGGAGATATGGAGATAAACACCTCCAACTTGGTACTAAAAATTAATAGCGTGGCATTTGAAGTCGGTTCTTTTAGTTTTTTTAACGATCTTATTTAAATGCATGCCCTGGACATTTCCGATCTATACTGAACTTTGGCATACCTCAACATATTAGATTTTCTCTTCTTTTTTGCTTTTTATTTTATTTCTGGGCGAAAATAGGTTTCAAAGATGTTTAAAAAGAGGCCCATAATTTATTTATGGCTCCTCTGTGTTAAAAATAAGCTTTAAACTATACAACTGTACCCATTATTAATATATTATTGGTCCAAACTTACTAAATTTTAGGACAAAATTAAGTTTGGGACAACATTTAGATACTTGTGTTAAAAGTAGGTAAAAGTATATTTTTTTAATCCCATAATTTGTGAATGACCCTTCTATGTTAAAACGTTTTGAACAAACAACCGAACCTATTATAATTATTTTACTGGCTCTAATTATATCATATCTAAAAAAGGTAACACCCGCTACGTAACGGGTGTTACATAATAATTCCCCTCAATATTTTATAAATAAAAAAGCCAAACAAAAAATTACGTAAATATAGGTTGCTTGCGATTAAAATCTTACTCTCACAAATTTTGCAATGCATGCAACAGGTTAGGAGTTAAATAAACTTTTTCACTATTTTTGTAACGGGCGTTACCAGGCAAGGGGACTGCAGTAAAATCGAGAGAAAGTAATGAAAATATTAAGATAAACAAATACTTATTTGCACACCAGCAGAATAAAACATTTGTTTTTGAATGGCGAATCTTGAGTTTGCAATGAATAGTTCCTATTTATTTTTTTGTCATGCCTTTATTGTAAAATAATAGACCACATTGACCATGAGTTTAGCTGAAGAAAATTTGAAAAATACGAAACCTAGGCAAAAGTTTTAAAGTTTTTAATAAAATATAGGATTATTAGATTATCTTAAGCTACATTTTAACTAAAATAACTTAATTTAAAATTAAAACCCGAAGTAGCATTTTCCATGGAATGACCCAAATGCAAGTAATCTCACCATAAGACCAGCTCGATGGTAATTATGTTGTAGTATCTACTTTATTCTATAATAGGGGGAAAACAGAACGCTGTAGTGACTTCCTATAGTCATAGTTTGAACTCTTTTATTTTTATTCTAAAATAATTTTCTACTTATTTTCCTTATAATGCGGGCAAGGTGATTTATTTACATTGTTCTTTAGATAATTTATTCGTAGTTAAAATAACATCACGTTTTGACAAGTACTCGAATCCCTATCTATCTACACACTAGTGGATCCAGGGGGTGGCCAGGTGCTCAAGTCAAGCCCCCTCAAAGATGGTCCAAGTTCATCCATGTCTTCTAGGTAGTACAATGAAACCAACGAGTCTCCAGGGCCAAGGTCCTGGATCCGCTACTGAATCTATTCGTTTATATATTATGATATTTTTTTATTTTATATTTTTTACTTTGTTCCGCACTTTATATTCCTCGGACATGGGCCGGAGACATTTTTTGAGTGCGTTTTATTCTAATAACAAATGCATTCAGCTTGAGTGTATTATGATATTCCATTCGAATATAGTGGTTGTAGTTTGGTAATAACTAAATATAGCGGCTAATCGTAAAAACTCAAAAAGATTATCACTAGTATAGTTTTTATTCCACCTTGAAACGTAGATAAACTTCTGTTTAAGCGGTAATTCATTCGTGAACACAGTCAGATTCCACGGCAAATACACTGTCACTGATAAAAAAAAACAATGTTTACTTACCTCTACTACCGGCAGCACAAAATTTGTCCACAAGATAAAAAATAATAATATCACTTTTTCACCAAACAATATGAAAGTGACTTAACTTTTACATAGGTAAAAGTTAAAAAACCGGTATTTGTTCGAGGATCGATATCTTATATCTTGCGGAATTAATTATGATTATTTGCGATCGCGATCGCGCGAAACTCGTTTGACGGACGTGTGCGACCGTCCGCTCGGCCGTACGACCAGAACCTGCGAAGCCTCCTACCCGACTCTTTATACACATCGCTATACACAATACAAACGCCGGTTTTAATTATAACAATTAAATATTCATTCTAGTTATGACGAGATTTCTGCCAGTTTCAGTCGATGGTTCGACAGTCTATACCAACGAGCTCGCCCTTCTTTGTTTATGAATGATGTTTATTTTTAGTCAATCCGCATTATTATTTACATTGGAAGAAAACCGAGTCGACTATAAATTACGTTTCTATATCGATATGTGTAATCTGCGCTGGAGTATATTGGTGTTTGGGTAAATGTGGCGCGCCTATTATTTTTAGTGATGGTAAGTAGGGCTTGTTCCGTTCGCCATCACCGCTTATTAGGCGTCTGAGACCTGATGCCACGGAGAATCTGTCTTTATCTGTGCCTGATTTGCCTGATGTTTAAGATCTTATTATCTTGTTTTGTCATTATCAGTCCTCACTCTTCAGCTATCGTAATATTTCATAAAGGTTGATATTCAAAGACATTACAGCGAAAATGACTTGACATGACATTGCATCACTAAGAAGAATAAGAATAATAAGAAGAATATGAATAATAAGAAGAATAAAAATGATTTAATGTCACTTGAAAATTATTGCATTAACATATTAAAAAAATTACATAATATTTGTATTTTATAACTATAATTTTTCGCCACCAAAAAAATAACTTTTTTTCGTAGTATTTGTGAAACACCAAAATTATATTTGCGGTTTTGAAAATATGCTATACCTTAATAACTGCTGACTATATCTCGTTCAAACCATTTTTTGTTGAAGGGATTTATTGAGATCTACATCATATATTCTTTTTAACCGACTTCAAAAAAAGGAGGAGGTTTCTCAATTCGACCGTATATATATACAGTGTGGAAATTAAACTCAGGCCCTGGAGGGAAACTACTTTAAATCCTTAAGCTAGCTCATTTTACTTAAAGGAGACATTCCTTTATATTTGAAAAGAAACAAATCTGCATTAAAATATTTTTTTAAACTCGCTTGCTTCGCCCGGGACTCGAACCAACTAAAATTAAAAAAAATAAACACTCTTTATTTTATTATACTAATCGGTAGTATTAATATTCAGGATAAAGTTTCTCTAAAAAATGTTTGGTTACTGTTCACTTTTAACAAGTAAAAGACACGTAACAGTTCTGTTATCTCTCCAACACTCAAAAACTTCGTATGAAGTACACGCTTGCTAATTTATCGTTAAGTACCTTGTTGAAAAAAACTTGCTATGAAACCGTTCAAGAGCTAAGGATTGCGATAGAAAATGTTATTAGGGGCATACACCACAACACTTTACTGAAGGCTACAAGAAATGAATTTCAACGGCGACTAATGTTGTGTAGCCGGAACGACGGGGCTCATTTCGAACAATTTATCAGTTAAATAATTTAAGTGTTACAAAATTGATAGTAAAATAAAGTTGATGTTAGATTTAACGATTATTTTTATTTTTAAGACCTAATGTTTGTTAGAGAAACTTTATCCTGAATATTAATACTACCGATTAGTATATTAAAATAAAGAGTGTTTATTTTTTTAATTTTAGTTGGTTCGAGTCCCGGGCGAAGCAAGCGAGTTTTAAAAAATCTTTTAATGCAGATTTGTTTCTTTTCAAAAATAAAGGAATGTCTCCATTAAGTAAAATGAGCTAGCTTAAGGATTTAAAGTAGTTTCCCTGCAGGGCCTGAGTTTAATTTCCACACTGTATATATATATTTTATGTTTGTTCGCGGATAACTTCGTCGTTTATGAACCGATTTTGATTATTCTTTTTTTGTTGGAAAGGAGATATCCCCAAGTGTAATTTTATCGAAGTCTGATAAGTATCTCCGGAGATATTTAGATAAACACCTCAAAATTGGTACTGAAAATGAATAGCGCGGCATCAAAGTCGGTTCATTTTTAGTTTTTAAACGATATGATTAGATTTTTCACTCATTTATTTTAAAAGTTAGAGGGGGGAGGACACACATTTTACCACTTTAGAAGTAAATTGTTTCAAACAACTGACTTTGAGAAAAAATTGTTTTAGGAACCTCAATGTGATTTTTAGAGGGGTGTCTATAGAAAAAAAATATAATAGTGGCCCGTAATGGTTGGCATCGCATCATTTGAGAGAGAGTGGTGTAGTGAAATGATTGGCTTGCCTTTGACGTATAGGTTTGATGAAAAAATGTTTTTATCATAATCATAATCATTTATTCATTCATATAAAATAGAGTACAATTCAGGTTGAATATTTTATGGAATACTAGGTGACCCGGCGAACTTCGTACGGCGAATATAAATAAACTGTCAGAGTGCTAGTCGGACCCACGCAGGGTTCCGATTGAACAATATTTGCTGGGAAAATACGTTGCTCGTATGCCTTTAATTTTTAATTTAATTTAGTATTTATTATTTGACCTTATAGCAGTCATTGCAATACACACCATGAGTAAATTTCAAGTCTTTATTTATTAAGGTTTGTAAAATCAAGCATAAAAAGCCTCAAAAACTCGTTTCTTGTATGAGGACCCTCTTTATTATTATACATTTTTTGTTTTTATCGGTTTTTATATACAAATAGCGAATACCCATGTATGGAAACGCCATAATGACAACCATCAAAATATGTCAATAGAATGACAAAAATGTCTGAACTGAACGGGACCATCAAAATTCAAAATATTAAAATTTCAATACCTACGCGATAATTCGAGTAATGTGGATATATTATGTTGTAGATTCAAAACCCTTACTTTAAAACGTGCTTCAAATTTCAATTCGTGAGTGGAATACAGTTTACCCTACCGTACCGCAGGGACGAACGTCAAATGTTTTACAGTAGGTAGAAAGTAGGTAGAACAGTTTATATGGGAAAAAGAAATTATTGTTTTTACTATTTTCTTCGCATATTTTCCAAATTTTCTCACAGTTTAAACCTTCCCTGGACTACGACAATAATTTCAAAACCAAAATCAGCTAAATCGGCCCAGCCATTCTCGAGTTTTAGCGAGACTAACGAACAGCAATTGATTTTTATATATAAGAAAGAGAGAAGATGGAGTCCGTCTATCTTGTCACAATATTATGACGTATGTATGTGGAGCCCCCCCCCCCCCCCCCCCCCTTATCTTTATTTTTTTAATATTAGCATAAAAATCGTAATGCAGTTTACAGAATATATCTACCTACCTACCAAGTGTCAACTGTGTAGTCTTTATAATTTCGGAATAAAGTTGCTGTGACATACGGTCGGACAGACAGACAGACATGACGAATCTATAAAGGTTCCGTTTTTTGCCATTCGGCTACGGAACTCTAAAAAGTAGCTTACCACCATCAAGGAAAAAATCTGCCGCCATAACCTTACAATGTTCCGTCAGCACACAGCCCTTAAGAATCAGAGTATTCTAGACCTAGCGTGCTCACCATCTTCGACCACATCATCGCTTACCACCAGGCGAGATAGTGGTCAAACGCTAGCCTATAAGATATTTTAAAAAATTTGTAACTCTAGGACCGGACAACACCTAACTCTTAGGTAAGTACTCGAGTAAACAACTGATGTGTTCCGGCTTGTGAGATGTCCTTGAGAGACAGTTCCCATTCTAGGCCTAGCATACTGCCATTCTCGCCCGCATCTTCATTTTTCAACAGGTGAGATAGTGGTCAAAAGCTAGTTTATGTGACAAATAAAAAATATATATTATTTAGGCTATGGGTGTCCAAAAGTGGCCCAAAATGGTTCGCATCCCCATCATTTGAGGGCCCGGTGGTGTAGTGGGAGAATGGTCGGCTTTCAGTGCAGTGCGCGACGCGATTGGAAACAGTCGTGTCACATTGCACAGTTGAGATTTTTTTATTCGCGAGTGGCACGGCGACAGCCGCTGCATGCATTACGCTATGGGCTCTCAGCAACTCATAGCTAATGAACTTTTGGCGTTTATCCAATACGCCATCGATTCATTTGATGAACCTACCATCATACATATCTGCAAGTCGAGCTTCAAGGAGGAGGAAATCTGCAAGAGCAAGACCCTGCTATTCCAGAATGTTGGCAAGCTAGACGCGATGCCATCTCGCCGTAGAGACGGAGGCGAGAAAAGCGTGCAGGATATCATCAACCTGCTGAAGGAGACTGACCCTGATGACATTCCGACATGCGTGGCGAAGCAGCTGGACCGCATCCCTCCTGTTTCATACGAGCACATCGACTGCACCAGGCTCCTGAAGGATATCACATTCCTGAAGACAAGTCTGGCTGAAGTGGTAAACAAGTTATCAACGTCGGAAACCACCATCAGTGAACTACGTGCTGAAGTAGTGTTGTTACGCAACGCTATATCAGTATGTAGGTCATCGCCAATTGATACTGTAAACACACGTCGCGGTGCTCAAAATGCATCTGTCAGCAGCTTTGAGTCAGCAACGTTGAATGTGTCACCGCCTGCTGCCGTGACGCCCGATGCCCTGCGGCCTGCCGCCCGCACCTCCGCTCCAGCGCGGGGACCGTCTGACATAGTAGGTACGTCTACACCTCAACGGACCTACGCCTTCGCTGCGGCCAATGAAGGTAAACAAAATGCTGCCTCTTCCGTCCCTTCTACAAAAGAGGTGGCAAATCGGGACGATGGCGTCTTCAAGAAGGTGGAGAAGAAAAAGAAGGCGCCCATCCGAAACAAGTGCGGTACAGCACCGACAGGCCCGGCCCATCTTCTACGACCGGAGATACCCACGACGCCGTTGTACATATCCCGCGTCCATTATACCATCACGGAGAAGGAGGTGGCGGAATATGTGAAACTGAATACAAAGTTATCTCTGAGGGTGATAAAGCTGGAGTCGCGTCACAACGTCAACTTCGGTTCCTTCGTGGTGCGGGTTCCAGCTAAGTCCCTCGGAACGTATATGGCGGAGGAATTCTGGCCGAGGGGTGTCAAGTTTCGACGCTTTCGAGGTCGGATACCGGACACCAAGACCTAACGTCACACGTCGTCGTGAATTTAACGTGTCTTATTTACTTGTATTTGTTTATTGTATATATGTTAGTCTCTAAGGTATGTATTAATATGGGCTAATTTTAAGATGCCTGAAATAAACACATTATTATTATTATTTAACAGCAACGGTACCGAGTTCTATCCCCGCCGTGCACCAATGGATTTTAGTATCGAAAAATGTATGTGCGCTTTTCACAGTGGCCCTGCGGTAAAGGAAAAACATTGTTAAGAACCCCCCAACCCCGCATGGTGATAGGACACTATCTAGTGTCCACCTGGCCAACTACCACCCTCAAGTTAGAAAATCTGTCGCCAAACATCTAATGTATTCTGACAGCTATCCTTGAGAGCCAGTTCCCAGTCTAGGGCTAACGTGCTAACATCCTCGAACGCATCACCACTTACCAACATATAAGATAGTGGTCAAACGGTAGCCTATATGATATAAAATAGCGCCCTGGGCCAGTGTGTAGCATTTATAACCCCCGACGCAAAAAGAAGGGGTGTTATAAGTTTGACGTGTGCATCTGTGTATCTGTGTGTCTGTGTATCTGTGTATCTGTATGTCTGTGTGTCTGTATATCTGTGTGTCTGTGTGTCTGTGTGTCTGTGTGTGTAACCTAACCTAACCTAACCTAAACCGATAAACCGAATTTGATTTAGTTTTTTTTGATAGTTGTATTAATTGAGTGTTCTTAAAAGCAAACGAAGCACCTTAAAGAACATACACATATTTAAGGAAACGAAATTTCAACGAGAAAGCTGCTCTAGTAATATACATAAAGCCTGAAGCTATATATGTGTGTCATTTACGCACACATGCAGACAATGGGGGCTACCGTTTTTCGCTCACCAGGTGGCACCACTGAGTAAAATGGTTCTGATGTCAGCTGTAAAGGTAAACAATTTTCAACAGACTTCCCAAAAGGAGGAGGTTCTCTTCACCTGTATTTTTTTTGTATATTACGCGATTATTGTGAACCGATTCGAATGATTCTTTTCTTTAATTGGTAGGGTACATTTCCAAGCTGGTCCCATTATAATTGCATCGAAATCTGGTCAGTTATGTAAGATATGAGAATAAACACCTCAAACTTAGTACTGACAATGACAAGCGCGGCATTTGAAGTCAGTTTTTTTTTTGTTAACGACCTTAAATTATATAATGCAAAGTGTATGCGTAAAACTGACAGTTTAGGTCTTAGAATAAACCCACAAACCTGCTACATATTAAACTTGATCGCGTACACCGGCCCCCATGCGACCGACCTTGAACGGAGTTTGTCCCTTTCTTTTGTATGGACAACTTATATATATACCATACATATAGTATAGAACATATATAGGACTAGCAGGTTGTTAGACAAGGACACACTCCCACCCGGGTGTCTCTCAATTGGGCCGTTTTGTTCTACAAAACAATTACAACCTTATGGTTAAAGCATACGGATTAAATTGAATTCCTCAAAGCATCTGCAGTGCATCATCCTTTTATATTACGTCTATGAGTGAACCCTTAACTAATAATGACATTAACATTTCGCAGAGCTTGTAGCACACTAGCGCCTCCAGCGGAAAATTTACATGCATAATAGCCCCCATTATGATTGCATAGTCCGCATTCACATTAAGTTAAGTACATGAGGACCAGGGGCCAGAATTCTAACGGGATTCGCGATTAAGTGAGTTTATCGTTTGACACTATCTCACGTGTTGATAAGTGATGATGCGGTCGAGGATGGTAGCACGCTCGGCCTAAAATGGAAACTGGCAAGGACAGCTCCCGGAACACATGATGTTTAGCGACAGATTTTCCAACTTGAGGGTGGGAAAGGACACTGACAGTGTCTACCCCCACCACCTGCCTGACTACCACCTGACACCACCATGCCGGGGTTTTTTTTCCTTTACCGGAGGAGGGCCAGTATAAAATGCACACATTCGATAGAAATATATAAAACATTTAAGAAATCTTTGACTGATTGGTTTCTCGATAAATGTTTTTATAGTATAAGGATTTTAATGAATATTGTTTAAAACTATATTTTTAGAGGTAATTTTGTATTTTTAACAAAACATTTGCACGTCTGCTTGCAGATGGAATACTGTCTCAGCAAATATAATATAAGATCTTGTTTATACATATCCTTGCAAATAAATGATTGATTGATTGATTGAAAAATGTATGTGTGCATTTGACATTGTACATATTTGAAAGTTTACTGAGTAGGTATAAAAAAACGGGCCAATAGTGAGTTGGACTCGTCTACCGAGACTTCCCTACCTGTACCGTTCCGTACCAACTTCTCAAACTAGGTTAAAAGTATAACTTAACTTTCGCAGCATTAGCAGTTCGATCTACTAGACACTTAATAAGTTTGTAATAGTCAATTCGCTTTTTTTTGTTATTAAACAACATATTTAAGGTATTCAGACATTTTTATATATAGGTGCTTCAAGACCTTGCCTTTTGCATTTGTTAACCCAATTATGCATTGGTGGCGCCATCTATGAGCTTAATTGGCAAAGCACCGGAACATGTTATTCCGGAGGTTGCGGGTTCAAGTCCCGTCGGTACGATGAAATTTTGGATTGTGTTTAACAATTAACAAAAATATAAACTGTGAAACACTTCAAAGAAACACCTTGCTTTTTGCAAAATTTCATGATTCTAGGTTAACGGGAAGTACCCTATATTTTGATTTCCATTATCTATTATTATTATATATTTTTTATATGCAAAAATGCTACTTAAACGGTCATTCTTTTAATCGCGATGACTTTAATTTTGTTACAGCTGAAGGGATGAAAGAATAAAGGGTCTTGAGTGACAGACGGACAGACAGGCGTACAGACGGACAACAAAGTGATCCATTTTACTTTTTGAGGTACGGAACCCTAAAAATAAAGCGTTGGTCTAATTGAGCGTAGTCAGGTATAATAGTAACTTTATTAAACGTATCGTGAGTATAATCCATTATTACTATTTAACCGGTAAACTACTCACGTGACAAGGTCGAAGTTGATAAAAACGCGACCGGTTTCAGAGAGATCCACACTCCTTCATCAACGGCGAGTACGTGTGGATTCGGCTCATTCGGCTGACACCACACTCGTACTGTATCATCCTGTATTATAGTCATAGATATTGTACCGTTGGCAGAGAAGCATTCGCGTAGGCTGTGAAGCGTAAACGTAGTCAGCGTAGCGTAAGCGCAGGTTGCGTAGCGTGAGCGAAGGTAGTCTAGCATAAGCGTAGGCAGCATAGCGTACGCGTAAGCATCGTAGCGTGAGAGATTTTGCACACGGCGTCGTAACGTACGCGTATGGTAATACGCGCGTAGTACGATACGCGTACGTTACGGGTACGTGTGTGAAATGTCTAAGTGTAGGCAGCCTAGCGTAAGCGTAGGCGGCGTAAGCGTAAGCGTAGGCAGCGTAACTTAGGTGTAGCAACGGTCAATGGTAGCAGCTATGATTGTATTTAGCTTTGCTGAAATCAACAATTTCGTATTTATTTATAATCTATACTTCTATACTAATATTATAATCTATACTAATATTATAAAGAGACAACATTTGTATTTTTGTATATTTGGATTTTTGTATTTTTATATGGATGCTTGTATAAATTTTGCTCAAAAACTACTGAACCGATTTAAAAGATTCTTTCACTATAATATAGAATGGACTTTCAGAATGAAAATAAGCTATATATTATACGGATTAAATCATAGGTGCATTCGTGGAGACCTATTTTGCAACCTAAGTCGACAATAAAACGGTCGAGCAAACACGTTTTTACACGACGCTGCTTAAACGGAAATAGATATAAGAAATGTATCTATGGAATATTTATAGAACTTAATAAGACCTACAAAAAAGTCCGAAATAGCATATGTCTATCTCTTAAGGTTGACTCACTGTAACCTTTTTAATATTTACATTTTAAATAAAAAACATTACATGACTCCGAAAGCAATTTTCTACAATACTACATTAATACTTATAAAAATAATTACGTTAATTACCTTGGCCACATATTATAGATTAAAATTGTCTTTTGCAGTATATAATTTAAATGAAAACTTTAGAAGATATCACAGATTAAAAATTATCCGTCTCGAAAAATAATAAAATATTTCCAGTGATACCACAGATTAGACAATATGTTAATATGTAAACATAATTAGCTTAACTATTTCTATAGATCCCAACCTATATAAATCAATTTGATATCAATATAGTTTGATCTATCGTATAAAACTAGCTGAGTCCCGCGGCTTCGCCCGCGTTAAAAAGTATCCTGTGGTCTTATTCATTAATAAATACTGCCTATCCCTGTGCAAAATTTCTGCTAAATCCAGCCTCTGTCCAGACGTTTGACCGTGAAGAAGTCCCAAATAACAAATATACAAATTGACTTTCGCATTTATATGGTTTGGTATTGATAATGATGGTCAAGGATGGCGAACACGCTAGGCCTAGAATCTACGAATAAATCATAAGTCTTTATTCGTAGCCTAGAATGGAATGACTCCCGACTCCCGAGAGCTGTGCTGCCGGATCAACGTAAGGTTATGGCGGCAGATTTTTTCCTTGATAGTGGTAAGCTACTTTTGGGTATCAAGTGAGGCAGAACATCGATTTATCGATGCCACTACCTGTGTTCGAACACCCATGATTCATGAATGCACATAGAAACTTGAGAAAATCAATTGGTATATAGCTAGGATAATAACCAGCGACCGTCGGGTTAGAAGTAAACGCCAACGGGCCGTCCAATATTATGCATCAAATTCACCCGTGCGAAGCCGGGGCGGGCTGCTATGTACTATTAATATAATAGCAACGTAGAAGTGCGTCGGCATATCAGTCCTAAGATCAAAGACCGTTGGGGTAAGTAAATTATTCAGTAAAGAACGCAGAATGGCAAGCATTTCGTAAAAGCGATGATCTTCACGAAGTGCTTCGCAAAAGCTGGATCAAAGCGGCCTAGAATCATTCTCAGTGGCTTGACATTGAGGAAGGCAGGCATCTTTCCAAATAAGGACTTGTATGGGCTGATGCTTTTTAAAGAGAAAGCGCGGCACGCAATTAATTCTATTGGCGAGAGATATTTTTAATTCGTCACTGTATAATTTTTCGCTTCTCACTTTCATTGAAACGTCAAGATACAGTGGATAAAATGAGTCATGAGTCGTTTTAATTAGTTGCAAGATCATTTCGCAGCGTGCCTCCACGATGATGTCAGCCTTCCAGAGGAACTGCCACTAACCGGAATATTATCAACTTGAATGCGATTGATATATCCTGTCCTTTACTTCTTCTGTTTACTTTTAACCGACTTTCAAAAGGGAGGAAGTCATCCATTTGTCTGTATGTTTTATTTTTATGTGTGTGTGCGTGTGTGATTTCCGCACTAAAAATGTTGAACCAATTGGAATGATTATTTTTGTGATGACTAGGGAATTTTTCTGGAAATGAAATATTTTTTTTTATACAATTCATTTTTTTTTAAATCTTATAGCGTAGCGTTTGACCACTATCTCACCTGTTGGTAAGTGATGATGCGGTCGAAGATGGTAAGCACGCTAGGCCTAGAATGGAAACTGGCTCTCAAGGATAGCTACCGGAACACATTAGATGTTTTGGCGACAGATTTTCTAACTTGAGGGTGGTAGCTGGCCAGGTGGACACTAGATAGTCCTACCACCGTGCGGGGGGGTCATTGGTTTCTTAACGATGTTTTCCTTCATCGGAGGGCCACTGTGAAAAGCGCACATACATTTTTCGATCGAAAAATCCATTGGTGCACGGCGGGGTTTGAACTCGGTGCCACGGCATCAAAGCCGACCGTTCTCCCAATTACGCCACCGGGCCCTCATCCAATGAGTATCTCCCTGTGGTATCTCCAGAGATACCAACTTCAAACTCTTCATTGTCATTTACAACCGACTTCCAAAAAGAAGGAGCTTCTCAATCACTGTTTTTTTTTTGTATGTATGTCTTGTGATAACTCCATCAATTGTGAACCGATTCGAATGATTCTTTTTTTAATCGGAAGGGTACGTTTTCGAGGTTGTCTCATTGTAATTTCATCGATATCTGAGAGTATCTTCAGAGATATAATGAAATACGTCTCAAAGTTGCTACTGAAATTGACTATAGCGGGACATGGAAGTCGGTTGTTTTAGTCTCTAAACTATGTAACTTAATAATTATTTTTAGTATAATAAGTTATCTACTAGACGCAGATATATCACTACCATTACAATCTAGCCTCATAACAACTAGGCTAATGAGTGATTTGATTTTAACTTAATTTACTATTAGAATATAGTTCACTGTAAATAAAACGATTTTATTAACCGACTTCACAAAAAGGTTCTCAATTCGTCGGAACCTTATTTCGAAACGATTAATTAAATATAAATATATTTAAACGATCTTAAATTATATACTAATCTATTCCTTGATAACATTATAATGAGCCCATACCTGAAATCTCTGCTGTGAATTGATGAGGAGTTGAGTATTCTGCAAATTCCAGGAGGTGTTGGGACACCTCCTGGAATGATGCTGGGGCATGCTGGGGCATGCTGGATGCTGGGGCATCAGGTTAATCATGTTCTTACAATATCGTCGAAGTAAAAGGATACCGAATTTTGAATTGTTCAGACCTATGAAAGTTAATTTTATAGCGTCATCAACTACAAATAAAACTGGCCAAGTGCGAGTCAGACTTTGTCCCGCACACGGAGGGTTCCGATGGCCATCTATCGAATTTCTAACGAACTTCTATCACCAACTAAGTAAACGTTAACACAAAGGTAGAATAGTATTATATAGTAGTAATAGTAGTAATAGTAATAGAAAGAAAGAAAGAAGTAATAGTAGTAATAGTAATTGTAGTAATTAATATTATTAAATATCTGGTTGACCGAGCTTTGCTCGGTATTTTTTGCCACTTAAACAGACAAATATGACTCTTCCCGACATCTATTGACGAATAATAATACTACTGCAATTTTTTAATTGAGAGCATCTAACTGCTTTACTGATACAGTACTTCTACTCGCCAATAGATGTCGGGAAGAGTCATATTTTAAGTTGATTATCCATAAAGTTGATTATTGAAAACACGAATAAAACAACATTTTCTGAAAATGACTCCTAGCTAGATCGATTTATCGCCCCCGAAATCCCCTGTAGGTATACTAAATTTTATTTAATCGTTGGAGCCGCTTCCGAGATTCAGATTAAGGTAAAGACGATAGCGCCATCTTAGCAACTAGATAGGTGGCGCTGCGCTATCGTAAAAAACTTTTTTTTAACTTTTCTTTAATTTTTAACTTTGTTCTGTTCTTAGTATTTGTTGTTATAGCGACAACCGAAATACATCATCTGTGAAAATTTCAACCGTCTAACTATCACGGTTCATGAGATACAGCCTGGTGACAGACGGACAGACAGACAGACAGACAGATAGACAGACGGACAGCGGAGTCTCAGTAATAGGGTTCCGTTGGTACCCTTTGGGTTCGGAACCCTAAAAACCGGCCAAATTCGTCGTTCAGGATTCCGTACAAATTAGTTAAACTAGGTTAAAGCTTTGAAATTCGGTCCCTAGACCGATCGATGCCTTATCATTTATAAAATATATTATTATATATTTGGTGCATGAAGACACTATTCATGCACCAACCGCGATACCACCAAATAATATGTTTGTATTGAACATATTATTTGGTGGATCTTTACAGCAAACTAAAGTAATCGCAAAATATGCAAAAATATAATATGCGACAGAAACGGTCATATCTTTAAATCACGTTGACTTATATTACAAGTTTGATTTTATTCACAGCTGATAGATACCGCAGATCCGAGTATTTCATATACACAGACAGACAGACAGATGGACAGACGGACAAGAGAGTGATCTTATAAGGGTTCCTTTTTTTGCCTTATGAGGTACGGAACCCTAAAAAGGAACCCTTATAAGATCACTCTCATGTCTGTCTGTCCATGTGTCACCACCAATTTTCTCAGGAATGGATGGACCTAGCAAGTTGCAAAACTAAATCAAAATATTTTTTCAAAGTTTATCCGTTTGGGCGCTACGATGCCACAGACAAACAGACACAGATACACTGATACACAGGTCAAACTTATTACACCTTACTTTTTGCGTCGGGGGTAAAAAACAATGTCGCTTCCCGCCTTCTGTCCTTCTATCTCTACGCTGAGATCTTTCAAACTACGTAACGGATTATAATGCGGTTTTCATCAATAGATAGATAGATAGAGTGATTCAACGGGAAGGAATATAGTCGGGATATAGTAACAGAAGGAATATAGTAACGCGGGGCAAAGTCATGGGGCGCATCTAGTACCTACATATAATATACAAATTATCTAAGCGGCAACAGCCCAATGGCTAAGGCGTCGGCCTGACTGATCGAGAGGTCGTGAGTTCGATCCCCACCCATTGCACTATTGACGTAAACCTACTCCAGACACTAGCATATTTAGCTTAGCAGGAGTGGTTAACAATAATAGGTACTAGTAATGTGCAACCTAAAATGCCAGTAAGTATTTTTGTTAATGTAGTGATTAACTTATAAATACTACTTAATGCTTCAAGGAAGAAGATGAACTTAGATTGTCATCGGGATTTTCCGAATACGTATTAGGTACTCACATATCTCAACAATGTTTGTTCATTTAAAAACGACTTCGACGCTATTAAATCAATTGAAAATCAGTATATTCTCTGAGTCAGTGCTTGATTCATTTCTGCAGAATCAATAGAATGTATATTGTATGTGCTCGTATTTTTAGAAATAATTCCATATCCAAGAAGTATGTAATTTTAAATGGGCAGCGATTGCTGAGACAGACTGAAATAAATGAAACAGAATACACTCAATTAATATTGATTTGTTCCTGAAAACCCTGAATGAATCATGTCTTACGTGTAAATATGATTATTTTATGTACCTACCAAAGTCGATTCTGTCATATAGAAAATACCAACTGCGCCCGCGGATTTACCCGCGTAGACATCGTTCCCGTGAGAATATCGGGATAAAAGTTCCCGGTCAGCCCGCGAGCATTCTCGGATCTGACGGCAGATCTCTGGAAACTCTGGACGTCAACCTGGACCGCTCCACACACTTTACAGCCAAGGCTTTCAGCAGAGGCATACAATGCTCCCATGCCTACAGCGTGCCACTGCTGAGGCGTTACAGTTACTTAACAGTAACTACAGAGGACTTCTGTCTCTGGCGCCCCTATATGTTATTCCAGGGTCTAGGCTATCTACATACTAAATTTCAGCTCAATCGGTTTAGAAGTTTTAGCGTGAAGAAGTTACAAACATGCATACACTCTCAAACTCTCGCCTTTATAATATTAGTAGGAAGTAGGATTCACTGAAGATGTAGTCTTCAGTGATGTTTGTCTTCGGGTATGTTTGTAGTGAACATGAACAAGTCAAATCTAAGTAACTAGCTAATTAACTACATTCCTAAGCCCTGTTGGTGTAAAAGTACTGACACACCGCAGCGTCCTGTGTGCGCGATCTAGACGGCGATCAGATAGCGCAGTATTATTTGTACCGACTGGTTCACACCAAACGCAATCAGAAAACAATTGAAAAGTACTGAGATCGCGCCTGAAGATCGCTGGGCGCCGCGGTGTGGCCGTACCGTAAAGGATGGATGGCTTGACTTCTAAGCGAGAGGTCACCGGTTCAAACCCTAGCATGTGTGTTCGTCCACAGTTAGTAGGGGCATGTTATATAGATGTTCCGCCTGAATTTCTACCAAATAGTAGCTTATCACCATCAAGGAGAAAATCTGCCGCCATAATCTTACGGTGTTCCGGCAACACGCAGCCCTTGACAGTCAGATTATTCTAGGTCTAACATGTTCGCCACCTTCGACCACATCATCGCTTAGCACCACACGAGATGGTGGTCAAACGCTAGCCTATCTATACTTACTAATAATATAATAATCTATACTAATATTATAAAGAGAGAGAATTTGTATTTTTGTATTTTTGTATTTTTGTATGTTTGTAATGAGTAAGCTCAAAAACTACTGAACCGATTTAAAAAATTCTTTCACTAATACATAGAATGGACTTTCGGAATGAAAATAGGCTATATATTATCCCGTTTAAATCGAAGTTACATTCGTGGAGACCTAATTTGCAACCTAAGTCGGCAAATAAACGGTCGAAAAAACACAATCTTACGAACGCTGCTTAATTGAAAATAGATAGAAGAATATTTTCTATGCAAGAGTTTTACAACTTAATAAGACCTACAAAAAAGTCCGCGACAGCATATGTCTATCTCTTAAGGTTGACTCACAGTAACCATTTTAATCTTAAAATTTTTGTTTAAAAATATTACATAAATTCCAAGGCTATTTTCAAGTATATAGTATTAATCCTTATCCAAATAATTACGTTAATTAGCTTGGCCACATATTATAGATTAAAATTGTCCTTTACAGTATATAATTCAAATGAAAACTCTAGAAGATATCATGAATTTCACAAACACGCATTGCAAAATTAATAAAATATTTGCAGTGAAACCACAGATTAGGTCATAGTTACTAAGAAAATATTATTATAGGCTTAGCTATGCTGTAGATCCCCACCGATCACAATCAATTTGAAGTCAATATAGTATAATAATATGATCTATTGTATAAAATAATATTCATCTATATATATATAATCATATAATATAATATTTTAAACCAACCCGACTGATCTATGTATAATAGCTTTTTCCAATGACTCTAAACACGACATTTAAAATCTGAGCTGATGCTACAGACAGACACACAGATACACACGTTAAACGTATATTACCCCTACATTTTGCGTCGGGGAACGCCGTAAGGTTACGGCGGCAGATGTACTCCTTGGTGGTAAGCTACTTTTTGGTAGATTTAATGATTCCACTACCATTGTACGAAAACTCATGATTCATGAATGCACATAAAACTTTCATTGGTAGGTATATAGCTAGGATTAGAACCAACGACTGTCGGGTCAGAATCAGGGTAACTATCCTTTACGCCAAAGGGCCGTCCAATATCAATACGTAAGTATTATAAAACAAAGTTCATCACTGCGTCTGTCTGTCTGTTCGCAATAATCTCAATAGCTACTGATCGGATTATCATGCGGTTTTTACCAATAGCCAGAGTGTTTATGAGGAAGGTTTAGGTGCATAATTCGTTAAGGTTTTGTGTAAATTGGATGAAATATGACGATGGTTGTTAAATATGTTCATATTTTATATTCGATGCAACAAACTGATGCAAATTTTGTAGGCGTATATGTTCTACCCGTGCGAAGCCGGGGCGGGCTGCTAGTCAGATATAAAAAGGTAAATAAGTAAACATTTAAGATAAGTATGTAGGTACCTAGTTAGTCTAATACTATAAGAATCTTTGTCCTGACATACTGACTGACTGACAGACTAGAGACAACGCACAACCTAAACCGCTGGTCGTAGAGACATGAAATTTGAAAGGTATACTTAACTTAATACGTAAGAGTGTACTAAGAAAGGATTTACCAAAATTCAACCCTAAAGGGGATGAACGGGGGTTCAAAGTTAGAATAGAGAAACTACTTCTGTAAATAAATAAGTAAATATACGTGTTTTAGGCTTTTTCAACATTTCTCCTCTAGGACACGAAGTGGGATAACAATATAACATTCAGAAAAAAAACCTAATAAAAAACCTGGCTTCTACTGTATTGATACCCAACTAACGTCACCATACCTAACCTTTCCCATATGGATATATGCTATATTCATTACAGACATTCTTACATCAAAACTTTATTAAATACGAATTATTATTAATATAGTATCTCCTGTTTGATCTAACAAAATTTCCAGTAGGTACAAATCCACTTAACATTGCGTCAATAATTCGTATGACCATGTAAGGGTTAGTGTCAAAAGACAAAAAAGGGTCGTTTTGCAAACAGCAGCCGATGACGGCACGAGGTCGGCCGAGGCGGCCTGAGTCGGCTCGCACTGGTTCTCTCCGCTTCCACTGAGATGGTAGCCAGTTATGACATGCCTGCTGATGGCTAATGCACTCCTATTAACCCCAAACGATACGGTTACATCGAGACGTCGCTACTTGTTAATTGCTGCGGAAAAACATTCTTTAATTTTTGGCGACCAATTATAACCACTTTTTGTCGGTTTGTACCTACTTGTAAGTACAAACTTAC
Source organism: Cabera pusaria (assembly GCA_954871355.1). Lineage (NCBI taxonomy): Eukaryota > Metazoa > Arthropoda > Insecta > Lepidoptera > Geometridae > Cabera > Cabera pusaria. The sequence goes on from OX940899.1 coordinate 8,260,944, forward strand.
CAAGTTTATTCTAAGGTACCTACCAATCTAGGTTCCAATATACTTCGAGGTAACTACCAATGTTTATAGGATAAAATAATAATAATCATCAGTATATCTCTGTCTACTGCTGGACATAGGCCTGTTTATATGAGAAATAATATAAAATAAATAGGATCGTTTAAAAAACTAAAGAACGTACTTCAAATGCCGCACTATTAATTTTTAGTACCAAGTTTGAGGTGTTTATCTCCATATCTCTGGAGATACTTATCAGATCTCGATGAATTTACAATGGTATCCCCTCCAAAAAAAAAATCATTAAAATCAGTTGATACACGACGAAGTTATCCGCGAACACACATAAACATGTATATATTTACTTAAACTTATATACCTACTGAATTGAGAATCCTCCTCCTTTTATTTGAAGTCTGTTAAAAATAAATTAATACAAAATACTAGTTAACTGTAGATAAGTAAGTGTCTGTAGATATGACAGAGGAATAAGGGCTCAAACACTACCTAATCGCCGAGACGTGAAAGATTACTTGATTACCTATAGACCGTAGTTTTACGTTGTAACTGTTATCTGTGCTGGCTATGCGAGTTAATATGACTAACTACCTAGTTATGATATAGAATGTAGCACTAGAAGATTGTACAAACAGCAATTATTGACAAAACTATGGTACCTAGGCGTCCTAGGCAAACTAGCAGAAGTATTATCACATAAGTAAAGGTATTTAGGTACCTACTACGTAAGTACATAAATGATTTGCGTACCCTTAATCTTTTTCAGTTTTACGCACAACATATTTTTATAAATTTTAATATACGATAGACACGCACTAGACCGGTAGGTATAACCAAAAGCGCGGTATAAGATGGAGTCGTGCTTGTCTGGAATTGAAAGACGGACGGCACTGAGACGAGGAGGAGTTTAGTCTAGGGTACCTAATCCACGCAGCGCAACTGTCCAAACTCGTCTTCCAAACTCCACAGTAGTACTTATAGTACTATTTAGTATGTGACAGTAGGTACATTAACGATATTACCTTCATTAACATTTAGCATTTTAATTTTAAATTTAGATTGTCATAGTAGATTAGTAGCCAAGGGCTGTAAGGCATCAATTGCAGCCCGAGATATTTAGGCGCACGAGCGCAGCGAGGGCGCCTATAGTTCGAGGGTGCAATTGATGCTTACACCCGAGCTAATTACTCTGCTTTACATCTCGATTGTGAGGTTAGTAGAAAAAAACCGGCATTACAAGAATAAAACATTTTATTAGTTAAAATTTATAGTGAAATAAGAACAATTTTCAAATTTTAGAGACAGGTGGTTTTTGGGTATGTTAATAGTTTGAGATTGTGATATTTGTTGGGCATGGACAAAATCTGACGGGATGAAGCTTTCTTCAGCAGAAGTTGATGGTCGCGCATCATCTCTTGAGAAAGATGTTTCATTTTTTGAAAGCTGAATAGTTTCCGTTATTTGGTTGATAATTTTACTTTTATTTTGTATGGAATCTTCAATGTAACCTTCAGCCACCTTCAGGACCTACTTACCGAATATGAGAGATGTAAAATTATTTTAAGTATCTATGTTAATCATGCCTCGGAGACTTAAATTATTTTGACAGTATAAGTGCTTATATTTAATAGTGCCTATGCACAGAATAAATGCTTTGAATTTGTCTAGGTCCACGCTTTCTAGATAGGTACTTCCAAATAAGCACATTTTAGACTACTTAAATCGTCACTTTCAAGACGTAGATAATAAATTTAATAAACAGTGCCCTCTGGCGAGCTCACGTCATAACACCTACATCTTTGAATCATCACCGAACAGAACGAACCGTTTAAAACCACATCTAAATCGCTTAACTAAGCCGTTTCGGAAATAATTGAAAACATTCGTTTTCTACACAAAACTCTGCCTCAAACCTTAAACTGCACTCTCCATTCCGTCGTGGGAAAAAATCTAAGTCAAGCGCATGTTTGTCTCTTTCTGTCTATTTAAAAGGCAAACGTTACTGACTGACTGACTGACAACGCACAGCTCAAACCACTTAACGGATTGCACTGAAATTTGGCATACAGATAGTTTTTATGACGTACTAGAAGTGTCCCGCGGCTTCGCCCGCGTTAAAACCTTCTTTTATTTACTTAAAACTTTTCTTTTGTAAAAAGGATTCTGTCATTAAACGCGTCAAATAAGAATTAGCCAAATCGGTTCACCCGTTTTCATGTTATCGCGTGACTAAGGCAATTCGGGATTCATATTTATAAAACCCTAAAAACCTAAATTTACAGACTTTGTTACCTACCCTATTTCGAAATATCCTACAACACGTACTTTATCCCATCTTGTTTCGCCATACAAACTTTGAATCCCCGTTCCGTTTCCGGGAGGAATTTTCAGAAAATCATTTCTGAGCGGACACCTACGTCATAATAACTATCTGCATTCTGAATTTCAGCGCAATCCGAAACAATATTGATTTCATACTTTGTTACCCCACTTCACCCTTTTAGGGGTGGAATTTCGAAAAAGCCTGAAACATGTATTTACTAACTTAAGTGCTTGTGTTAAATTTAGAATATAAAAGACTATCTAATATTGTTTTTCCATACAAACTTTGAACCCCCGTTTCATCCCCTTCAATTTTGGAAAATCCTTTCTCAGAAGAAAGTAAAGTCGTAATATCTATCTGCATGCCAAATTTCAGCGCAATTTGAAACACGTATTTACTTATTTATGTACTCAAGCACTTGTGTGAAATTTTGAATAGAAAAGACTATCTAATGTTGTTTCTCCATAGAAACTTTGAACCCCCATTTCATCCCTTTAAGAGTGAATTTTAGAAAATCCTTTCTTAGCTTATACTAACGTCATAATAACCAGTTGTATGCCAAATTTCAGCGCAATCCAAAACAATATTGCTTTTCAGACTTTGTTACCCCATTTCACCCTCTTAGGGGTGGAATTTCGAAAAAACCTAAAACACGTGTTTACTTATTTATGTCCTGAAGCACTTGTGTGAAGTTTCGAATAGAAAAGACTATCTAATAATGTTTCTCCATAGAAACTTTGAACCCCCGTTTCATCCCCTTAAGGGGTGAATTTTGAAAAATCCTTTCTTAGTACACCCTTACGTACTAAGACAAATATACCCTCCAAATTTCAAGTCTGTACGACTAGCGGTTTAGGCTGTGCGTTGTCTGTCAGTGAGTCAGTCAGTATGTCAGGACAAAGATTCTTATAGTATTAGATGTAGGTATCCGCTAAGAAAGGATTTTCCTATATTCAGCCCTGGGGATGAAACGGAGGTTCTAAGTTTGTATCGAGAAACAAGATTAGATACTTTTTTATTCGAAACTTAACACAAGTTCTTAATAATGAATAAAATCCTGTTAATAAATAAAAAAACACGTGTTTCAGGCTTTTTCGAAATTCCACCCATAAGAGGGTGAAGTGGGGTAACAAAGTCTGAAAATCAATATGATTTATTAGGTTCCATAAACATTTATCCCTTTAACGCGGGCGAAGCCGCAGGGCACTTCTAGTTTTACATAAAATTTAACAGACAGCTTGAAGGAGAGTGAAATAGTAGATAAAGATAAATACCAGGGCGCAACATTTTATTTTTACTAAGATTGAGGTGTCTCTCTCCATATCTCTGGAGATACTTATCAGATCTCGATCAAATTCCAATTTGATGAAATTCCAAATTCCAAATTCAAATTCCAAATTACTTTGGAAATGTACTTATCCTACCAATTAAAAAAAATCATTCGAATCGGTTTACAATTGACGGAGTAATCGCGTAACATACATACAAATAATTTATAATAATTATTAATTTCAGGCAATTCTTTATTTCAGACAATAAACCCATAAAATAATATAGTATACACAAAAACGCAATTAAATAATATCGTTTAAAACACTAAAAAAGAACCGACTTCAATGCCGCGTTATTAGTTTTCAGTACCAATTTTGAGATGTTTATCTCCATATCTCTGGAGATACTAATCAGACCTCGATAAAATTAACATGGTACTACACTTGGGACATTTTCTTTCCAACAAAAAAATAATAATCAAAATCGGTTCATAAACGACGAAGGTATCCGCGAACAAACATAAAAAAAGACATATACGGTCGAATTGAGAAACCTCCTCCTTTTTTTTAAAGTCGGTTAAAAAGAGAAGAATTTATGATCGTACATTATGATGTACGATCATAAATTCTTCTCTTTTCAATATCATGTCCTGAGATATGTCTCAGGACATGATTCGATAAACAGTCAGATCTCGATAAAATTTGAATGGGACCAAACGGGAGGCATAATCTCTCATACAAAATAGAATTTTTCAAATCGGTTAAGATTTGACGGAGTTCTGAGATATAAAATAACAAACAAAAGAATAGTCGAATTGAGTACCTCCTCCTTTTTTGTGAAGTCGGTTAAAAATAAATAACCATACAAACTATGTAACTTAGAGAACCTTCTAATTTTTAACAGACTTCAAAAAAAGGAGGAGATTTCTCAATTCGACCGTATATATATTTTTTTTTTATTTGTTCGCGGATAACTGGATAACTATCGGGATGTAAGGGAGCACAAATAACACCTCAGTGCTCCTAGCCAACCTCGCCTGCCCGTGGTGAATCCTGCTGACCAACCAACGAGGCTCTGGCGACAGACAACTGGCGGTATAACCATTTCTAAATAATGGCGTAGCTAAATACTACAGGCCGGTGACGGGCAGCAGCGTCACCGGTGCGAGAAGCTACGTCCTGCGATCGCCAACACGCCTGCCCAGCGTGGCGATTAGGGCATATCCCTCCCAAGGGATGCATGCATGAAATGGAAAGTCACAATAAGCCGCGGCACCCAGTTTCCGGCCGTCCTGCTATTCCTGACCACGGCGGCGGTCACGGTAACGGCAGGGCAGGGGTTGCTAAGAATCCCCGGGCTACGGTAGGCCGCCAAAACAAACTGACACTCGCAACGTACAATGGACGCACGATTCGGCTGGATGATCATCTGGCACAGCTAGAGGAGGAGCTGAAACACATAAGATGGCACATCCTGGGGTTATGTGAAGTCCGAAGACAGGGAGAGGACAACATAACCTTAGAATCGGGCCGTTGTTGGGTCCGAAACATTCCAATTAAAATTGGAAAATCGATTCGCTGCCTTGGAAACCATAGATGACGTAGACCAGAAACTCGAAGAAGTGGTGGAAATCCTCAGGGATGAATGGACGAAGTTTTGCGAGAGCAAGCGTACGAGCAAAAAGTCCAAACTTTCGGCAGAAACACTTCGGCTAGTGGAAGAGAGACGAACAGACCCTTTGTCAGCTTTGTCAACTAACTTGGTGCGCAACAAATCCATAAAGAAGTTGGTACGACGCGACTTCCGATCCTCTAACACACTCTTGATTAAAGAATCAATTGAGCAGAATCGGGGGTCGAAAGTTTTCGTCCAGCCTCTGGGTAGAAGCCACCTCACAAAGCTGACAACGTCAACGGGGAACGTCGTCGCTACCAAGTCGGAGATTCTGTCGGAAGTTGAAGACTTCTACGGCAAGCTCTACGCATCGCATGCTTCAAGGCCCGTACCCGATACTGAGGATTCAAGAGCCACCCTAACCCGCCACTTCATTGAAGATCTGCCCGAAATTAGCCGAGACGAGATCGTGATGGCCCTTAAACAGCTCAAAAATGGAAAAGCCCCAGGAGAACACGGAATCACAACAGAGCTTTTAAAAGCCGGAGGAGCTCCAGCAGTTCAACAGCTCATTAATTCCGTTCTTTTCACTGGGAGAACTCCACAGGCATGAAACAGAAGCATGGTGGTTTTGTTTTTCAAAAAAGGAGACAAACCCCTCTTGAAAAACTACCGCCCGATTTCGCTTCTGAGCCATGTCTACAAGCTGTTTTCAAGGGTCATCGTATCGTATATATATATATATATTCATATATACATACATACATACCTATATTTAAATATTAAATAATACATATCATACATCTATACAAATATTATAAAGAGAGAACATTTGTATTTTTGTATGTTTGTAATGATTTGGGCCCAGCCTCTGGGTAGAAGCCACCTCACAAAGCTGACAACGTTAACGGGGAACGTCGTCGCATCCAAGTCGGAGATTCTGTCAGAAGTTGAAGACTTCTACGGCAAGCACTACGCATCGCATGCTTCAAGGCCCGTACCCGATACTGAGGATTGTAGAGCCACCTTGACCCGCCACTTCACAGAAGACCTGCCCGAAGTCAGGCGAGATGAGATCGTGATGGCCCTTAAACAGCTCAAAAATGGAAAGGCCCCAGGTGAAGAAGGAATCACAACGGAGCTTCTAAAAACTGGAGGAGCCCCAGCTGTAAGCCAGCTGCAACAGCTCTTCAATTCTGTTCTCTTCACTGGGAGAACTCCACAGGCATGGAACAGGAGCATGGTGGTTTTGTTTTTCAAAAAAGGAGACAAAACCCTCTTGAAAAACTACCGCCCGATTTCGCTTCTGAGCCATGTCTACAAGCTGTTTTCAAGGGTCATCTCGAACCGTTTAGCGCGGAGACTCGATGAGTTCCAACCTCCGGAACAGGCTGGGTTTCGAAGCGATTACGGCACCATAGACCACATCCACACAGTGCGGCAGATTGTACAGAAGACCGAAGAGTACAATCGGCCCCTGTGCTAAACATTCGTGGACTATGAGAAGGTCTTCGACTCAATCGAAACCTGGTCCGTTCTGGAATCCTTGCAGCGATGCCAAGTCGACTGGCGATATATCGAAGTGATGAGATGTCTGTATAATGCCACGACGATGACTGTACAAGTACAGAACCAGCGAACTAAACGTGTCCACCTGCGTCGAGGAGTAAGACAGGGGGATGTCATATCCCCGAAACTGTTCACTAACGCCTTGGAGGATATGTTTAAGACGCTGGACTGGAAAGATTCTGGCATTAACATCAACGGCAAGTACATCTCTCACTTACGATTCGCAGATGACATCGTCATTATGGCAGAGACGCTGCAGGACCTACAAAGGATGTTGAATGGCCTAGCTGATTCTTCTCGTTGCATTGGTCTCCGGATGAATTTGGATAAAACCAAAGTCATGTACAACGAGCACGTTGTTCCGGAACCGATTGCCGTAGATGGAATCCCACTCGAAGTTGTAACGCAGTATGTTTACCTAGGGCAAACGCTCCAACTAGACAAACACAACTTCGAGAAGGAAATCCAGAGGAGAATTCAGCTGGGCTGGGCAGCATTCGGAAAACTCCGTCGAGTCTTCTCGTCGCCTATACCGCAGTGTCTAAAGACAAAAGTCTTTAACCAGTGCGTCCTACCTGTGATGACATACGGAGCCGAGACGTGGACACTCACAGTTCGACTGGTCCACCAATTTAAAGTGGCTCAGCGAGCTATGGAGAGAGCTATGCTCGGTATTTCACTGCGGGATCGAATCCGGAACGAAGTTATTTGCCAGAGAACTAAACTTATCGACATAGCTCAACGGATTAGTAAGCTGAAGTGGCAGTGGGCTGGTCATATCTGCCGCAGGACTGATAACCGTTGGGGTAGACTTGTCCTAGAGTGGAGACCGCGAATAGGCAAACATAGCGTAGGACGTCCTGTGACCAGGTGGAGCGACGACATACGCAAAGCGGTGGGCAGTGACTGGAAGAGAAGAGCCGAAGATCGGGCTCAGTGGCGCATCTTGGGAGAGGCCTACGTCCAGCAGTGGACTGATACAGGCTGATGATGACGATGATGATGATATTATATCTTGAGATATACCATTTTATCGCTCGTCATACATTTTGTATGAGACCGTTTACACTATGCTATAATATATATTACATCCCAAGCTATGAATATTTTTTTTGTCCTTGAGTGGAGACCGCGAATCGGCAAACGTAGCGTAGGACGTCCTGTGACCAGGTGGAACGACGACATACGCAAAGCGGTGGGCATTGACTGGAAAGGAAGAGCCGAAGATCGGGCTCAGTGGCGCACCTTGGGAGAGGCCTACGTCCAGCAGTGGACGGACACCGGCTGATAATGATGATGATGGATAACTTCGTCGTTTATGAACCGATTTTGATTATTCTTTTTTTGTTGGAAAGGAGATATCCCAAGTTGGTACCATGGTAATTTTATCGAAGTCTGATAAGTACCTCCAGAGATATGGAGATAAACACCTCAAAATTGGTACTGAAAATTAATAGCGCGGCATTGAAGTCGGTTTTTAGTTTTTTAAATGATATTAATGGAAGTCGGTTGAAAATAGCAATACAAGAGGATAGTAACAATACTAGAAGAGACTAAAAGAGACTGACTTACATAAATAAACCTAATACTACTCCTAAGGCGGTCCCATTGTACATTCATCGAGATCTGATGAGATCCCATATAATCAAATGATGTAGGAAATATAATATCCCATATGTGAGAACTTATATAAAACCAAAAGATGTGATTTCACTGCAAGTTTTTGCTCGATTTACTCGTTTTTTAACTGATTTCAGAAAAAAGGAGGAGGTGCTCAATTCGACTGTTTTTAGGGTTCGGAACCTCAAAAGGTAAAAACTGGCAAAGTGCAAGTCGGACTCGCACTCGTAGGGTTCCGTAACACAGTAAAGTATTCTATAACTATGATTTTTCGCAACTAAAAAATTAACTTTGTTTTTCGTAGTGTAAACAAAGTTATCTTTGCGGTCGCTATATCTCAAAAACTGCTGACTGTACCTCGTTCAAACCAATTTTCGTTGTTAGTTTTTATTTTGAGATCTACAGCATATATTTTTTTTAGATTTTTCACTCACATACTTTAAAAGTTAGAGGGGGGGACACACATTTTAGATAGATAAACTCTTTATTTGCACACCAAAAGAACAGAAACAATGTAAAACAAAATATACTCTAAACTAACAACTATAGCTATGCAAAGGGCGGTCTTATCGCTTAGAGCAATTTCTTCCAGACAACCCAATAGTAAAAAAGAAAACGAGACTGTGACGGACGGTGGTGTATCAACATTGAAATAAAATCAATAAATATGCTTACAAACATAAAAAAACAAATGTCATACTATACATTACACATAAATACACATACATACATAATATATATATATATATATATATATATACATATATATATATATTCATATATACATACATACATACCTATATTTAAATATTAAATAATACATATCATACATCTATACAAATATTATAAAGAGAGAACATTTGTATTTTTGTATGTTTGTAATGATTTGGGCCCAGCCTCTGGGTAGAAGCCACCTCACAAAGCTGACAACGTTAACGGGGAACGTCGTCGCATCCAAGTCGGAGATTCTGTCAGAAGTTGAAGACTTCTACGGCAAGCTCTACGCATCGCATGCTTCAAGGCCCGTACCCGATACTGATGATTGTAGAGCCACCTTGACCCGCCACTTCACAGAAGACCTGCCCGAAGTCAGGCGAGATGAGATCGTGATGGCCCTTAAACAGCTCAAAAATGGAAAGGCCCCAGGTGAAGAAGGAATCACAACGGAGCTTCTAAAAGCTGGAGGAGCCCCAGCTGTAAGCCAGCTGCAACAGCTCTTCAATTCTGTTCTCTTCACTGGGAGAACTCCACAGGCATGGAACAGGAGCATGGTGGTTTTGTTTTTCAAAAAAGGAGACAAAACCCTCTTGAAAAACTACCGCCCGATTTCGCTTCTGAGCCATGTCTACAAGCTGTTTTCAAGGGTCATCTCGAACCGTTTAGCGCGGAGACTCGATGAGTTCCAACCTCCGGAACAGGCTGGGTTTCGAAGCGATTACGGCACCATAGACCACATCCACACAGTGCGGCAGATTGTACAGAAGACCGAAGAGTACAATCGGCCCCTGTGCTAAACATTCGTGGACTATGAGAAGGTCTTCGACTCAATCGAAACCTGGTCCATTCTGGAATCCTTGCAGCGATGCCAAGTCGACTGGCGATATATCGAAGTGATGAGATGTCTGTATAATGCCACGACGATGACTGTACAAGTACAGAACCAGCGAACTAAACGTGTCCACCTGCGTCGAGGAGTAAGACAGGGGGATGTCATATCCCCGAAACTGTTCACTAACGCCTTGAAGGATATGTTTAAGACGCTGGACTGGAAAGATTCTGGCATTAACATCAACGGCAAGTACATCTCTCACTTACGATTCGCAGATGACATCGTCATTATGGCAGAGACGCTGCAGGACCTACAAAGGATGTTGAATGGCCTAGCTGATTCTTCTCGTTGCATTGGTCTCCGGATGAATTTGGATAAAACCAAAGTCATGTACAACGAGCACGTTGTTCCGGAACCGATTGCCGTAGATGGAATCCCACTCGAAGTTGTAACGCAGTATGTTTACCTAGGGCAAACGCTCCAACTAGACAAACACAACTTCGAGAAGGAAATCCAGAGGAGAATTCAGCTGGGCTGGGCAGCATTCGGAAAACTCCGTCGAGTCTTCTCGTCGCCTATACCGCAGTGTCTAAAGACAAAAGTCTTTAACCAGTGCGTCCTACCTGTGATGACATACGGAGCCGAGACGTGGACACTCACAGTTCGACTGGTCCACCAATTTAAAGTGGCTCAGCGAGCTATGGAGAGAGCTATGCTCGGTATTTCACTGCGGGATCGAATCCGGAACGAAGTTATTTGCCAGAGAACTAAACTTATCGACATAGCTCAACGGATTAGTAAGCTGAAGTGGCAGTGGGCTGGTCATATCTGCCGCAGGACTGGTAACCGTTGGGGTAGACTTGTCCTAGAGTGGAGACCGCGAATAGGCAAACATAGCGTAGGACGTCCTGTGACCAGGTGGAGCGACGACATACGCAAAGCGGTGGGCAGTGACTGGAAGAGAAGAGCCGAAGATCGGGCTCAGTGGCGCATCTTGGGAGAGGCCTACGTCCAGCAGTGGACTGATACAGGCTGATGATGACGATGATGATGATATTATATCTTGAGATATACCATTTTATCGCTCGTCATACATTTTGTATGAGACCGTTTACACTATGCTATAATATATATTACATCCCAAGCTATGAATATTTTTTTTGTCCTTGAGTGGAGACCGCGAATCGGCAAACGTAGCGTAGGACGTCCTGTGACCAGGTGGAACGACGACATACGCAAAGCGGTGGGCATTGACTGGAAAGGAAGAGCCGAAGATCGGGCTCAGTGGCGCACCTTGGGAGAGGCCTACGTCCAGCAGTGGACGGACACCGGCTGATAATGATGATGATGGATAACTTCGTCGTTTATGAACCGATTTTGATTATTCTTTTTTTGTTGGAAAGGAGATATCCCAAGTTGGTACCATGGTAATTTTATCGAAGTCTGATAAGTACCTCCAGAGATATGGAGATAAACACCTCAAAATGGGGGGGGTTAGGTCGCTTATTTTAGTCTGGAGCTAACCCTAACCTGGCCACCTGTCCGGTGAGCAGGTTCGGTGGATGGTTATGGAAAGGAGCGCAGGTCGTGTAGACATCCATAGCAAGCCTAAGTAGTTATCCTTCACGTGGTACCGCCCCGTTCTTGGTCTGGTCCCCTATGGAACAGATATAACTAAAACTACTAGACGCAATTCTGAGAGTTCCTTCACCTTTCCCCAAAATCCCTCCAAATATCCTTTTCCATCCACATATCCTACTTGTCCGCTACGGGAACATGTGGTCAGTTCCTGTGGGCTTGTCATCCCCAATTGAGTGATGACAGGCGGGGGGTGATCACCCACGTATTTTGTGCTGTGCGTGGTGCCTCGTATGGAAGGATGAAGCAAACCTGGTGGCTGAGCGGGGTGTGGTCATGGTTGGTACCTATCCCTTAGCAACACTCCTCTTTGGTGCGGATTTCTTCTAAAACGAGAGGGCAAAGTCTAGCCAACTTTGTTCATTCAGCACTGGTGACAGCCTTCTGCTTCACCTGGCGAGAGAACGGGGCTGATGGGGCCTGCAGCCGGCGATGCTCGCTGGACTCCGGTGGGTTTGGCACTGGGATGGTTAGTGTCGTTAGGCTCGTAGGCAACGCAGTCAGGTTCTCTATATTGTCTCGGTAGCCCTGGTGTTGCAACAACATCCCCAAAGGTGCGGGCTCCGTGGTGGCTGGGGAGCCGAGATGATGAATTTTAATTAAACTACCATGGATATTACGGACCGAAATAACCAAACAAGCGCAGCCGCGAATAATGTTAAACCCCCCATTGGGGAGGCGGTGGAGAACCTCGCTGCAGCTTTTGCTGCGGAGGAGGATAACACTGCTGCCTGGAGAGTCGTTAGACCGAAAGGTAAAAAGAACAAGGGACCAAAAACGGAGCGGATACAGCCCACGGCTGGAACCTCTACCGCTGGAAACCCTTCCGCCCAGGCCTCACAAGCCTCGTGTGGTAAACTAACTAAGAGCCAAAAGTACAGGCTCAAACAAAAACAGAAACGTGAGGAAGCCCGGGGATCGAAACCTAAGGAACCTACGCCAGTGGCGGAAGGACCCAAAGGTAACGCACCTGGACCTAGCTTCTTCTTCAAAAATAGAAAGAAGGGTAAGGAACCTGCTTCTAAGCCAGTTGCCCCGCCGGCGAACTCTGTGGATCCGTCCGCAGTAGTAGCCGGAGCCGTGGGTCGGTGCGAAGAGCGTGGATCCAAGCCCGAAAACCTACCCCCGAAAACTCATGCCCCTTCGTCGAGCTCTGCGGATCCATCCGCAGTTGCAGCCGAAGGAGGCCCAGCGAATAAGGGGTTTAAATACCGTCGCAAACACGACAACCGCTTCAACCGCAAGAAGCGAGCGGCCATCGCGATCTCAAAGTCAGCGCAGGCCCCAGCTCACACTGAGCCAAGTAAGCGTACGCGGTTGGATGACACGGCGTCACCCAGAGACAGGAAGAAAGCTAAACTTGACAGCTCCCGTCGCACGACCACCAGCTATGCCGATATCGTCCAGAACGATCTCTGCGTGGCGGTAGTCCGCGAAGATGGCAAGCAGTTGAGCGAAGAGCAGGCCACGAGAGTGAAGGGGTACCTAACCAGTAAGATCCTGGAAGATGTCATGGACCCCAACAACGATTTCGCGCCAAATTTCAGGGGCAAACCCATTATAGGGGATGGCGCTCTGAAGCTGTGGTGCGAAAACGCTGAATCACTCGCGTGGCTCAAACAAGCGCTGGGTAAAATCCCGGAAACAGCAGGACCTAAGCTGGTCGTTAAGAAACAGGCTGAACTGACCAGGAGAGTACGAGCTGCTCTGTTCTTACCTGACTGCGAGACAACGGTGGTGCAAACCAGCCTTGTACTTGCCAGTCAGAATAGATGGGCAATGGTACCATCCTGGACCGTCTACAGCCACACAGCACAGGAGGGGAGCCTATTTCTTACCCTGGGAATCCCGGAAAATGTGGTCCCCATCCTGCTGAAGAACGAACGGAGACTAGGACACAACCTCGGCAACGTGTACGTCAGGTTCTATGCGGCGGATGGAACGTTGCAAGACGAACCGACGACGAACACAGACGAGGACAGCGTGGAAAACCCTGAACAACCGCAACCGGGACCAAGCCACGGGACCACCCCCACAATGCCGTCTCAGTCCTCCCCTAAGCCGTCGGGACCCAGGGAATCGGATGATGACATGAAGGTGGACGCCGAACCCAGGACCGACGAATGGCGAAAGGTCGAGGAGATGCTGGACATATCGGAGGACGAGGACGAGGGAAAACCAGATGATGGGGACCCAGACATCCTTAACCTCCTATAAGGTCCTACAATGCAACCTCCAGCACAGCCTCACTGCTACGGCTAACCTGCGCAGAGTGCTGGAGGCAAACAACAAGGAGACCATCGCCCTAATCCAGGAGCCGTGGATAAGGGCAGGGCGCGTGTGTGGTCTCAACAGATTAGGGGGTAAGTTACTTACACATTCTAACAGCAATAACCCCCGAGCTTGCATTTATATTCCTAAAAACTTGACAGCATTGCCCCTCACTGAGTTCCTTTCTAGGGATCTGGTCACCGCCAGACTCCAGGGGCTTAATGGTGAGGACAGGGAGGTGATTGTCGCGTCAGCCTACATGCCCGCTGACGAGGACATCCCGCCAAAAGACGTCACCGATCTGGTAAGGTACTGTGAACTCAATAACTTTACACTTATAATAGCAACCGACTCCAATGCCCATCACCCTCTATGGGGTATGCCGTCGGCAAACAGCAGAGGTGAAGATCTGGTAAATTTTCTCTTTACTACTAACCTCACTCTAGCAAACATCGGTGCAGAACCTACTTTTGTAACAAAAAGATGCCGCACCATCATCGATCTGACATTGGTAACCAGCAACTCTCTAGACATCATCAGTAACTGGAGAGTATCTGAGGAGTCCTCATGCTCGGACCATAGATGGATCAGGTACGAACTTAAAATCAACAGCACACCACCAACACCAAGACGTAACCCCCGCAAAACAGATAAGGTAACCTTCAAATCCTCTTTGGAAAACAACCTAACTGGGCACACGTGGGATACTGACACAATAAACACGAAATACATAGAACAAACAGTAACACAACTCACTGACAGCCTTACCAAGAGCTTTGAAGTCGCTTGCCCCCTAACCACGCCTAAACCCGACACGGGAAATCGAGGCTGGGCAGGGGACCTCGAAAGACTAAGAGCCAAGGTACGAAAACTTTTCAACAGAGCCATGAACACCTACACGGAGGAGGACTGGGATGAATATAAAAAAGCCCAGTCGGCATATAAGAAACGTATCCGCCGCAAAAGTCGTAGGTCATTCAGAAACTACTGTTCGAACATAGAAACAAATACCCAGGCGAATAGAGTCAGGAAAATCCTATCCGCAGACACTAATCGCACCATAGGTACCCTTAAACGCAAAGACAACACCTACACAAAAACTGAACTCGAAACCAACAACCTACTGCTGGAAACTCATTTTCCAGGTTGTCTAATCACTGACACCGCTATCTGGGAGCCCAGTGACGCAACAACTCCGAACGACAATGACTGGATAGTAGCTGGACGTGTCGTTACGGAAGACAGATTAAAGTGGGCGATTAATACATTCCAGCCGTATAAATCAGCTGGCCTGGACGGTATCTTCCCAGGTCTCCTTCAATGGGGAGCTGGACTAATTATAGGCACACTGACTAACGTCTACAGGGCGTGTATCGCCCATAGATACATACCCATTGGATGGCGTGAAGTCAGAGTCCTATTTATACCGAAACCAGGTAAAAGCGACTATACGGACCCCAAAGCGTACAGACCCATAAGCCTTACGTCATTCCTACTGAAAACATTAGAAAGGCTATGTGACAGATACATCAGAGACAACTACCTAACAACTATACCACTTCACTCGCAACAGCACGCCTACAGCTCAGGTAAATCTACCGAGTCCGCGTTGCATCAAGTGGTAAAAACCATAGAAAGCAATATTAAAAACAAAACCATGTGCCTAGGCGCTTTCATTGATATAGAAGGAGCTTTTGATAAGACGAACTTCATCAACATCAAAGCAGCCCTCAGCAAGCACAGAGTCGAAAATACTTTGGTAGAATGGATTATCAACATGCTTCAGCAAAGAGCGGTACGAGTTGAGGTAACAGGCATCACAAGAGGATTGGTCTCCAAAGGCTGCCCCCAAGGAGGTGTCCTCTCGCCGCTCTTATGGAACATTGTTGCAAATGATCTAATCACCAAACTTTACAAGCAACGATTCCTTACTATCGGATATGCCGATGACTTGGCCATTCTGATACCAGGACACTTTGCAAACGTAACATGTAACCTTATGAACAATGCACTAAAAATAATAGAAAAATGGTGCATAGATTACGGACTAAACGTGAACCCAGCTAAAACAGAACTGGTCATGTTTACCAATAAAAGAAATCTTGGGAACTACGAACTACCTTGCCTGTTTGATACTCAATTAAGGCTGTCTGACGAGGTAAGATATTTGGGCGTCACCCTAGACAGCAAACTAAACTGGGCAAAACATATAGACAACAAAATAAAAAAGGCCACCATATCATTTTGGCAATGCAAAAGAATGTTGGGCAAAACATGGGGACTCAGCCCAAAGATAACCCTATGGCTATACAACACTGTCATAAGACCGTCCGTTACTTACGGCGCCCTAGTTTGGTGGCCTAGAACAAAATTAAACACATGCAATAACAAACTACAAAAGTTCCAAAGATTGGCATGCGTAGCGGTTACGGGCTGCATGAGAACCACTCCAACTTCAGCTCTTGAGGCCCTATTGGACCTAACCCCGTTACACCTACACATCCAACAGGAGGCAGCAGCCTCCGCCTATAGGTTAAAAGCACTAAACCTTCTGGAACAAGATAACCTAGCAGCCCACACACAGATTATTGATGAAATTGCAAACACAAATGTGATGTTAAAGTCGATATATGATAGGGTACCTAAACAGTTCAACTTTACTAAACACTACACTATACAACTACACGAAGAACCTAGTGACAATTCTAACATACACGAAGTGAGGATATACACTGATGGCTCTAAAATGAATACAGGATCAGGTGCGGGGGCGTTCTCGGACGACCTCAACATCCACATAGCAACACCCCTGGGTACACACAACTCCATCTTCCAGGCGGAATGTGTAGGTATAATCCAGGCGGCCTCAGCGGTACTACAACGGCAGGTATATGACCAAACCATCAGAATACTCTCCGATAGTGCAGCTGTGCTACGAGCCTTGCAAAGGTACGATTACTCATCAGGGCTAACTATGCAGTGCCACCAACTACTAGAAGAGGTATGTAAACACAACCGCATTATTCTTCAGTGGATCAAAGGTCACAGCGGATCCAGAGGTAATGATGCGGCTGATGAACTGGCAAGGAGAGGATCTAACCTGCACCCCGCAGGAGTAGAACCAATGATACCTATACCATTCAGCCAAATCAGAGCTTGGATCCGTGTATACATCAGGAAACAACATCAGGACTACTGGGCAGGCCTAAAGGAATGTAGGCAGTCGAAGGATGCTTTTCCGGAATTAAATTCCAGATACTCCCGAAAACTGCTTAACCTTAAACGTGACAAACTCCGACAAATAGTCGGAGTAATCACGGGTCACTGCTCACTAAACAAACACCTATTTACTATAGGTGTCACCGACAGCCCTCTGTGCAGAGGATGCATGGAGGCTGAGGAGACGGCCGCGCACGTGCTCCTGGAGTGCAATAGCGTGGATGCACAACGTCGGACGCTCCTCGGGTCCCCGACGACAATGCGAGAGGCCTGCGCCGGCATCAGCGAGCTGCTGGCCTTCCTCGCAGACATCGGATGGCTGGACTGATGCGCCACCAACCACACGCAAAAAGGGCCGACATACGGCCTAGTTGCGGAGAAGAGCCCGCGCACCAAGTACCAAGTACCAAGTAACACCTCAAAATTGGTACTGAAAATTAATAGCGCGGCATTGAAGTCGGTTTTTAGTTTTTTAAATGATATTAATGGAAGTCGGTTGAAAATAGCAATACAAGAGGATAGTAACAATACTAGAAGAGACTAAAAGAGACTGACTTACATAAATAAACCTAATACTACTCCTAAGGCGGTCCCATTGTACATTCATCGAGATCTGATGAGATCCCATATAATCAAATGATGTAGGAAATATAATATCCCATATGTGAGAACTTATATAAAACCAAAAGATGTGATTTCAATGCAAGTTTTTGCTCGATTTACTCGTTTTTTAACTGATTTCAGAAAAAAGGAGGAGGTGCTCAATTCGACTGTTTTTAGGGTTCGGAACCTCAAAAGGTAAAAACTGGCAAAGTGCAAGTCGGACTCGCACTCGTAGGGTTCCGTAACACAGTAAAGTATTCTATAACTATGATTTTTCGCAACTAAAAAATTAACTTTGTTTTTCATAGTGTAAACAAAGTTATCTTTGCGGTCGCTATATCTCAAAAACTGCTGACTGTACCTCGTTCAAACCAATTTTCGTTGTTAGTTTTTATTTTGAGATCTACAGCATATATTTTTTTTAGATTTTTCACTCACATACTTTAAAAGTTAGAGGGGGGGACACACATTTTAGATAGATAAACTCTTTATTTCCACACCAAAAGAACAGAAACAATGTAAAACAAAATATACTCTAAACTAACAACTATAGCTATGCAAAGGGCGGTCTTATCGCTTAGAGCAATTTCTTCCAGACAACCCAATAGTAAAAAAGAAAACGAGACTGTGACGGACGGTAGTGTATCAACATTGAAATAAAATCAATAAATATGCTTACAAACATAAAAAAACAAATGTCATACTATACATTACACATAAATACACATACATACATTATATATATATATATATATATATATATATACATATATATATATATTCATATATACATACATACATACCTATATTTAAATATTAAATAATACATATCATACATCTATACAAATATTATAAAGAGAGAACATTTGTATCTTTGTATGTTTGTAATGATTTGGGCCCAGCCTCTGGGTAGAAGCCACCTCACAAAGCTGACAACGTTAACGGGGAACGTCGTCGCATCCAAGTCGGAGATTCTGTCAGAAGTTGAAGAATTCTACGGCAAGCTTTACGCATCGCATGCTTCAAGGCCCGTACCCGATACTGATGATTGTAGAGCCACCTTGACCCGCCACTTGACACAGAAGACCTGCCCGAAGTCAGGCGAGATGAGATCGTGATGGCCCTTAAACAGCTCAAAAATGGAAAGGCCCCAGGTGAAGAAGGAATCACAACGGAGCTTCTAAAAGCTGGAGGAGCCCCAGCTGTAAGCCAGCTGCAACAGCTCTTCAATTCTGTTCTCTTCACTGGGAGAACTCCACAGGCATGGAACAGGAGCATGGTGGTTTTGTTTTTCAAAAAAGGAGACAAAACCCTCTTGAAAAACTACCGCCCGATTTCGCTTCTGAGCCATGTCTACAAACTGTTTTCAAGGGTCATCACGAACCGTCTTGCGCGAAGACTTGACGAGTTCCAACCTCCGGAACAGGCCGGATTTCGAAGCGCTTACAGCACCATGGACCACATCCACACAGTGCGGCAGATTGTACAGAAGACCGAAGAGTACAATCGGCCCCTGTGCTTAGCGTTTGTGGACTATGAGAAGGCCTTCGACTCAATCGAAACCTGGTCTGTTCTGGAGTCCTTGCAGCGTTGCCAAGTCGACTGGCGATATATCGAAGTGATGAGATGTCTGTATAATGCCGCAACAATGAGTGTACAAGTACAGAACCAGCGTACTAATCATATCCACCTGCGTCGAGGAGTGAGACAGGGGGACGTCATATCCCCGAAACTGTTCACTAACGCCTTGGAGGATATGTTTAAGACGCTGGACTGGAAAGATTGTGGCATCAACATCAACGGCAGGTACATCTCTCACTTACGATTCGCAGATGACATCGTCATTATGGCAGAGACGCTGCAGGACTTACAGAGGATGTTGAATGGCCTAGCTGATTCTTCTCGTCGCATGTCTCCGGATGAATTTGGATAAAACCAAAGTCATGTACAACGAGCACGTTGTTTCGGAACCGATTGCCGTAGATGGAATCCCATTTGAAGTTGTTACTAAGTATGTTTACCTAGGGCAGACGCTCCAACTAGGCAAACATAACTTCGAAAACGAAATCCAGAGAAGAATTCAGCTGGGCTGGGCAGCATTTGGAAAACTCCGTCGAGTCTTCTCGTCGCATATACCACAGTGCCTAAAGACAAAAGTCTTTAATCAGTGCGTCCTACCCGTCTTGACATACGGAGCCGAGACGTGGACACTCACGGTTCGACTGGTCCACCAATTTAAAGTCGCTCAGCGAGCTATGGAAAGAGCTATGCTCGGTGTTTCTCTGCGGGATCGAATCCGGAACGAAGTAATTCGCCAGAGAACTAAAGTGATCGACACACGAGTAGCTCATCGGATTAGCAAGCTGAAGTGGCAGTGGGCTGGTCATATCTGCCGTAGGACCGATAACCGTTGGGGTAGACTGGTTCTAGAGTGGAGACCGCGAATCGGTAAACGTAGCGTAGGACGCCCTGTTACCAGGTGGAGCGACGACATTCGTAAAGCGGTGGGCAGTGACTGGAAACAAAGAGCCGAAGATCGGGCTCAGTGGCATGACTTGGGAGAGGCCTATGTCCAGCAGTGGACTGATACCGGCTGATTATGATGATGATGAATGATTTGGCTCAAAAACTACTGAACCGATTTAAACAATTCTTTAACTAATACATATAATGGACTTTCGGAATGAAAATAGGCTATATATTATCCCGTTTAAATCAAAGATACATTCGTGGAGACCTAATTTGCAACCTAAGTCGGCAAAAAAACGGTCGAAAAACACGTTTCTTACAAACGCTGCTTAATTGAAAATAGATAGAAGAATATTTTCTATGCAAGAGTTGTACAACTTAATAAGACTTACAAAAAAGTCCGCGACAGCATATGTCTATCTCTTAAGGTTGACTCACAGTAACCATTTTAATCTTAAAATTTTTGTTAAAAAATATTACATAACTTCCAAGGCTTTTTTCAAGTATATTGTATTAATCCTTATCCAAATAATTACGTTAATTAGCTTGGCCACATATTATAGATTAAAATTGTCCTTTACAGTATATAATTCAAATGAAAACTCTAGAAGATATCACGAGTTTCACATACACGCATCGCAAAATTAATGAAATATTTGCAGTGAAATCACAGATTAGGTCATAGTTACTACGAAAATCAACACCAATATTATAAATGCGAAAGTCAGTTTGTTTATTTGTTTGTTTGTTTGTTTGTTTGTTTGTTTGTTTGTTTGTTTGGGACTTCTTCACGGTCGGCTTGACAGATTTAGCTAAAATTTTGTACAAAGATAGTACATAGGGCAGAATAGGATATAGGATACATTTTTTTGGCTATCGAGTCAGGGGTCCAGATATTTTTAATTGAATTTTGTAAATATAAGACATCTTCTCGAATAAACGGCTTGACCAATTTGTCTGAAATTTTGTTTGAATACATGTCATAGGGCAGAATAGAATATAGGATACTTTCTTTCTGGCTGTCAAGTCAAGGGGTCCAGATATTTTTAATTGAATTTTGTAAATATAAGACATCTTATCGAATAAACCGCTTGACCGATTTGTCTGACATGTTGTATAAAGACAGTTCATAGGGCAGAATAGGATACAGAAAACTTATTTTCTGGCTATCAAGTCAGGGGGTCTAAATATTTTAAATTGAATTTTGTTAATATAAGACATCTTCTCGAATAAACGGCTTGACCGATTTGCCTGAAATTTTGTGTGAATACATGTCATAGGTCAGAATAGGATATAGGATACTTTTTTTCTGGCTGTCGAGTCTGGAGGTCCAGATATTTTTAATTGAATTTTGTAAACATAAGACCTCTTCGCGAATAAACGGCTTGACTGATTTGCCTGTCATGTTGTATAAAGATAGTTCATAGGGCAGAATAGTATACAGAAAACATTTTTTCCGGCTATCAAGTCAGGGGGTCTAAATATTTTAAATTGAATTTTGTTAATATAAGACATCTTCTCGAATAAACGGCTTGACCAAATAGCCTGACATGTAGTATAAAGACAGTTCATAGGGCAGAATAGGATACAGAAAACTTTTTTTCTGGCTATCAAGTCAGGGGGTCCAAATATTTTCAACGGAATTTCGTAAATAAAAGGTATCTTCTCGAATAAACGGCTTGACCAATTTGCCTATCATGTTGTATAAAGACAGTTCATAGGGCAGAATAGAAAATAGAATACTTTTTTTCTGGCTATCGAGTCAGGGAGTTCAAATATTTTTAATTAAACTTTGTAAATATAAGACCACTTCTCGAATAAAAGGCTTGACCAAATAGCCTGACATGTAGTATAAAGACAGTTCATAGGGCAGAATAGGATATAGGATACTTTTTTTCTGGCTGTCGAGTCTGGGGGTCCACCTATTTTTAATTGAATTTTGTAAATATAAGACCTCTTCTCGAATAAACGGCTTGACCGATTTGCCTGTCATGTTGTATAAAGACAGTTCATAGGGCAGAGTCAGGGGGTCCAAATATTTTTAATTGAATTTTGTAAATATAAGACCTTTTCTCGAATAAACGTCTTGACCAATTTGCCTGGCATGTTGTATAAAGACAGTTCATAGGGCAGAGTAGGATAAAGGATACTTTTTTTTGGCTATCGAGTCTGGGTGTCCAGATTTTTTTTTATTGAATTTTGGGTATGTGTGGCCACTTATCAGCTAAACGGCTTGACCGATACGGCTGAAATTTTCTACATATACAGCTCATATGGCATAGAAGCACATAAAATACTTTTTTTCTGGCAGTCGAGTCCAGGTGTCCAGATTTTTTTTATTGAACTTTGTAAATGTGTGGCCTCCTCTCCGTCAAACAGGTAAACCATTTCAGCTGAAATTTTGTGCACAGACGGTCAATAAGACATAGGATACTTTTTTTGGCTGGCAATTTCGAGTGTCCATAATTTTATTATTGAATAATGTGTTGCCTCTTAGCGGCAATCGTTTTCACCGATTCAGTAAAGTAAATTAGTATTTTGAATTTTTTAAACGTGTGAACTCTTCTCGGTTAAACGAGTTGACCGATTGAGCTAAAATTGTACAGAGACAGTCAATAAGACATAGACCAAGAGTAGAGTCTATTATCCGAGCACATTGGTTACTTTTTTTACAATCGAGTCCGGTTGTCAGTTTTTTATTGTTGAATTTTGTATATGTTTGGCCTCTTTTCGGCCAAAAGGCTTGACCGATTCACATGACATTTTGTACAAAGACATTTAATAGGGCATAAAAGGGCAAAGAATACTTTTTTTTCGGCAGTTAAGTGAGGGTGCATATATTTTTGTTAACTTTACATAGAGTTAACATAATCATAAAAGTTTGACCTTAGGTTCGTCTATAATGACTTAATTAGTGTCTTGATTAGGCCATAAAACTGTCAGGATCATTAGAAGTCATCAAAATTTACGCGCTGGCTTTACTTGCCCAACGTGTTTATCTGCTTTGTGGGAAGTATTTCAAAAACTTTCGTGTTTTAGTTACAGTTACAGCCTTAGGGTAATTGGTGTTGACTTCATCATCATCATCATCATCAGCCTGTATCAGTCCACTGCTGGACATAGGCCTCTCCCAAGATGCGCCACTGAGCCCGATCTTCGGCTCTTCTCTTCCAGTCACTGCCCACCGCTTTGCGTATGTCGTCGCTCCACCTGGTCACAGGACGTCCTACGCTACGTTTGCCGATTCGCGGTCTCCACTCTAGGACAAGTCTGCCCCAACGGTTATCAGTCCTGCGGCAGATATGACCAGCCCACTGCCACTTCAGCTTGCTAATCCGTTGAGCTATGTCGATAACTTTAGTTCTCTGGCGAATTACTTCGTTACGGATTCGATCCCGCAGAGAAATACCGAGCATAGCTCTCTCCATAGCTCGCTGAGCGACTTTAAACTGGTGGACCAGTCGGACTGTGAGTGTCCACGTCTCGGCTCCGTATGTCATCACAGGTAGGACGCACTGGTTAAAGACTTTTGTCTTTAGACACTGTGGTATAGGCGACGAGAAGACTCGACGGAGTTTTCCGAATGCTGCCCAGCCCAGCTGAATTCTTCTCTGGATTTCCTTCTCGAAGTTATGTTTGCCTAGTTGGAGCGTTTGCCCTAGGTAAACATACTTAGTGACAACTTCGAGTGGGATTCCATCTACGGCAATCGGTTCCGGAACAACGTGCTCGTTGTACATGACTTTGGTTTTGTCCAAATTCATCCGGAGACCGATGCTACGAGAAGAATCAGCTAGGCCATTCAACATCCTTTGTAGGTCCTGCAGCGTCTCTGCCATAATGACGATGTCATCTGCGAATCGTAAGTGAGAGATGTACCTGCCGTTGATGTTAATGCCACGATCTTTCCAGTCCAGCGTCTTAAACATATCCTCCAAGGCGTTAGTGAACAGTTTCGGGGATATGACGTCCCCCTGTCTCACTCCTCGACGCAGGTGGACATGTTTAGTTCGCTGGTTCTGTACTTGTACAGTCATCGTTGCGGCATTATATAGACATCTCATCACTTCGATATATCGCCAGTCGACTTGGCAACGCTGCAAGGACTCGAGAACAGATCAGGTTTCGATTGAGTCAAAGGCCTTCTCATAGTCCACAAATGCTAAGCACAGGGGCCGATTATACTCTTCGGTCTTCTGTACAATCTGCCGCACCGTGTGGATGTGGTCTATGGTGCCGTAACTGCTTCGAAACCCGGCCTGTTCCGGAGGTTGAAACTCGTCGAGTCTTCGCGCAAGACGGTTCGTGATGACCCTTGAAAACAGCTTGTAGACATGGCTCAGAAGCGAAATCGGGCGATAGTTTTTCAATAGGGTTTTGTCTCCTTTTTTGAAAAACAAAACCACCATGCTTCTGTTCCATGCCTGTGGAGTTCTCCCAGTAAAAAGAACGGAATTAAATAGCTGCTGAAGCTGTTGAACTGCTGGAGCTCCTCCGGCTTTTAAAAGCTCCGTTGTGATTCCGTCTTCTCCTGGGGCTTTTCCATTTTTGAGTTGTTTAAGGGCCATCACGATTTCGTCTCGGCTAATTTCGGGCAGATCTTCTGTGAAGTGGCGGGTTAAGGTGGCTCTAGAATCCTCAGTATCGGGTTCGGGCCTTGAAGCATGCGATGCGTAGAGCTTGCCGTAGAAGTCTTCAACTTCCGACAGAATCTCCGGCTTGGATGCGACGACGTTCCCGGTTGACGTTGTCAGCTTTGTGAGGGCTTCTACCCAGAGGCTGGACGAACACTTTCGACCCCCGATTTTGCTCAATTGATTCTTTAATCAAGAGCGTGTTAGAGGATCGGAGGTCGCGTCGTACCAGCTTCTTTATGGATTTGTTGCGCGCCAGGTTAGTTGACAAAGCTGACAAAGGGTCTGTGTTTCTGCCGAGAGTTTGGACTTTTTGCCCGTACGCTTGCTCTCGCAAAACTTCGTCCCTTCATCCCTGAGGATTTCCACCACTTCTTCGAGTTTCTGGTCTACGTCATCTGTGGTTTCCAAGGTAGCGAATCGATTTTCCAATTTTAATTGGAATGTTTCGGACCCAACAACGGTTTGGAGTAGGTTCGGACGGAGCGTAGACTTCATCAATCGGAATCTCTCGGCTTTAAAGTCGATATCCAGAGTGCCTCGTACCAGTCGGTGATCACTTCCAGTATTAAACCTAGTGATCACTGAGACGTCTCTGAATATGCGCCGTTTGTCCGTAATGATGAAGTCAATCTCGTTTTTAGTCACAAAGTCGGGGCTTTGCCACGTCCATTTCCTTTGGGGCTGTTTCTTGAAGAACGAGTTCATCAAGAAAAGCCCCTCTCTCTCGAGGAAATTGACGAGCATTTGTCCCCTGTGATTCCTACTCCCAAATCTGTGGGGTCCTATAGACGATTCGCCGCAAGTTTGTACTCCCACTTTGGCGTTAAAGTCTCCCATGACAACGTTGTAGTGAGCCTTGGAGGTGGTGTGTAAAGCTCTGGAGATATCTTCATACATGCTCTCCACCTCGTCATCCAAGTGTGTCGAGGTCGGTGCGTAGACCTGGATAACCTTGAGGCTGTACCTCTTGGTTAACTTAATTATGAGGTACGCTACCCTGGTCGACACACTGGAGATTTCTACAACGTTGTCACTGAGAACCTTGTTGACCAGAAACCCGACGCCGCCTTGGGATGGCTGATCTCCTTCTCTGTAGTACATAAGATGGCCCGATTCTAAGGTTATGGTGTCCTCTCCCTGTCTTCGGACTTCACATAACCCCAGAATGTGCCATCTTATGTGTTTCAGCTCCTCCTCTAGCTGCGCCAGATGATCGTCCAGCCGAATCGTGCGTCCATTGTACGTTGCGAGGGTCAGTTTGTTCTGGCGGCCTACCGTAACCCGGGGATTCTTAGCACCCCCTGCCCTGCCGTTACCGTGACCGCCGCCGTGGTCAGGAATAGCAGGGCGGCCGGGAACTGGGGGCCGCGGCTTATTATGACTTTCCATATCATGCATGCATCCCTTGGGAGGGATATGCCCTAATCGCCATGCTGGGCAGGCGTGTTGGCGATCGCAGGACGTAGCTTCTCGCACCGGTGACGCTGCTGCCCGTCACCGGCCTGTAGAATTTGGCTACGCCGGTGTTGACTTAGTAGGTCATAAAACCTGTCAGGGTCATTAAAATACGTGAAATTTTTTCGCGCTCGATTCGCTCGCGTAGTTATAGCACTCTCTGCGCTCGCGCAAGCATTTATATTATCTACTTTGAATGTAATATTTCAGAAACTTTTGTATTTTAATAGCCACGCCACATACATCAAAACGAGTCATTAATTAAAACAGTACAACCTTCAATAATCATAATGATTATTAACTTTAAAATAAGTGGATATCAAGTTTAACCCTAATGTCATCAGTGTTTACTTAGTAGGTCATAAAAACTGTCAGGGTCATAAAAAGTCGTAAAAAATTTCCGCGCTCGCTACGCTCGCGCAACCATTTATTTTATCAACTTTGTAGGAAATATTTCGTCAACTTTTGAATTTTAATAGCCACATGCATCAAAACGAATCATACATTGAAACAGAACAACCTTCAATAATCATAATGATTATTTACCTTAAATTAAGTGGATATAAAATTTAACCCTAATGCCATCGGTGTTGACTTAGTAGATCATAAAAACTGTCAGGGTCATAAAAAGTCGTAAAAAATTTCCGCGCTCGTTTCGCTCGGGCAGTGATAGCGCTCGCTACGCTCGCGCAAGCATTTATTTTATCAACTTTAAAGGTAATATTTCAGCAACTTCTGTATATTAATAACCACATGGATCAAAACGAGTCATAAATTAAAACTGTACAATCTTCAATAATCATAATGATTATTACCTTAAAATAAGTGGTCATAAAATGTCAGGGTCATAAAAAGGCGTAAAAATTTTCGCTCTCGCTACGCTCGCGCAAGCGTTTATTTTATCAACTTTGAAGGAAATATTTTAGCAACTTTCGCATATTAATAACCATATGCATCAAAACGAGTCATAAATTAAAACAGAACAACCTTCAATAATCATAATGATTATTTACCTTAAAATAAGTGATTATCGACTTTAACCTGAGCGTCATCAGTGTTGACTTAGTAGGTCATTAAAACTGTCAGGGTCATAAAAAGTCGTAAACATTTTTCGCAGTAATAACGCTATATAGCGTATAATAGCGTGTTTCAACAGCCTCATACATTAGACTCACTCAAATACTTAAACATCAAAACTTGGTAAACCTTGGTTAGGTTTACCAAGTAATTATTAATGACTTTAACAATAGACGATATCGAGTTCGACCTAAGAGTCATCTATAGTGAGTTTATTATTAGGTCGTAATTTGTCAGGGTCATAAAAAGTCATAAAAAATGTTCGCTCGCGCAATGACAGCTCTCGCTGCGCTCGCGCAGCTATTCTCCTTATTTTCTTTGTAAGAAATGTTTTAGGAACTTTTGTGTTGAGTCAAACATTTAAGCAGCACAACTTCGTATACCTAACCAAAATGATTAATGACTTTAACAAAAGAGGATATTGAGTTCGACTTTTGGGTCACCTATGGTGACTTGGCCTAAGAGATCATCGACCTTGACCTCAAAGATCATAAAGACTCAAATAACGCGGGCGAAGCCGCGGGTAACAGCTAGTATTATTATAAGCTTAGCGATGCTGTAGATCCCCACCGATCACAATCAATTTGAAGTCAATATAGTATAATAATATGATCTATTGTGTAAAATAATATTCATCTATATATATATAATAATAAAATATTTTAAACCACCCCGACTGATCTATGTATACCTAATCTTTTCATTAAAAGCATTCCAATGACTCTAAACACGACATTTAAAATCTGAGCTCTAAGTTGGTGAGGATTTGAGTATTCTATAGAGTCCAGGAGATTTCTCAGCATCAGGTCAATGCTCCATGTTCCTTCAATATCGTTGAAGAAGAAGATTTTCGAATTGATCAGACCTATGAAAGTTGATTTCATAGCGCAATTAACTAGAAAAATGCTAATAGTTTTATAACGATTGAACGAATTTTCATGAATCATGAGCTTTCGTACAGTGGTAGTGGGCTACCACTGTACGAAAACTCATGATTCATGAATGCACATAAAACTTTCATTGGTAGGTATATAGCTAGGATTAGAACCAACGACCGTCGGGTCAGAATCAGGGTAACTATCCATTACGCCAAAGGGCCGTCCAATATCACTACGTTAGTATTATAAAACAAAGTCCATCACTGCGTCTGTCTGTCTGTTCGCAATAATCTCAATAGCTACTGAACGGATTATCATGCGGTTTTTACCAATAGCCAGATTGGTTATGAGGAAGGTTTAGGTGCATAATTCGTTAAGGTTTTGTGTAAATTGGATGAAATTTGACGATGATTGTTAAATATGTTCATATTTTATATTCGATGCAACAAACTGATGCAAATTTTGTAGGCATATACTTATGTTCTACCCGTGCGAAGCCGGGGCGGGCTGCTAGTATAATAATAAAATACTCTGTAGCATAGCAATACAATGATTGAGACTACCAATTATTAACATAGAACACAATATACCTAGCAATTTAGTGGAGACTGGCAAGATAGTGTTTATATAGTCGTTCCTTAAAGGTCTGAGGAGATGGAGATGTTCTGTTTTCGACGGGTAAATCATTCCAAAGGCGTGCAGCCTGTACTGAAAACAATTTATCGAGAAAAGATATTGAATGAGTAGGTATTTGTAACGTTAGATTTTCTAATTACCTCAACGTTAATGAGTGCTGTGAATGTAAATATTCAAAGTGATCTTTAACGTAGTGCGGGGAAGCGGGATTGAAAAGTATACTGAATAAGAGAGAGAGAATGTGAGTATTCCGGCGAAGTCGAGTAGGAAGCCACTTGAGCTTATGTCGAAAATACGAGACGTGGTCATATTTGCGTAAGCCAAATATGAACCTTATGCAATAATTCTGAAGCCGCTCAAGTTTGTTTTGCTGGTCCTCCGTTAAATCTAGATAGCTGACATCGGCGTAATCAAGAATAGGAAGCAGAAGAGATTGTGCTAACGCAACTTTGTTAGCAGTCGGGAGAAAATTCTGGAGGCGTTTCAAGGCAGAAGCGAACATTTTGCGCCTAACGGCTTCTAATTGTGGACCCCATGACAATGTCTGATCAATTATAAGACCAAGGTTTTTCACTTGCGTACTGTAAGGAATTATGACACCATCAAAAATAACTGTAGGAAGGTTATTAAGATCTAGTTTGGATAACATGCGAGAGCTACCTACAATCATTATTTGGGTCTTGGTAGGATTAACTGTTAGACCGAAATCCTTACTCCACGCAGCAATACGGCTCAAATTGTCGTTAACTATTTGAATACAGTCAACCAAGTGATCAGGGGATGCCTGTGATATATATGTAGGTCGTCAGCGTAAAGGTGGTAGGGAGAAGAGAGATCAGATGAGATAGAATTTATAAAGGTTGAAAAAAGTAAAGGAGATAGAACGCCGCCCCGTGGGACGCCAGCTGTAATGTTACTCCATGAAGAGAAAGAATCTTCAATGCGAACTCTCTGCCGACGCCCAAACAGGTAAGTACGAAAAAATTCAATTACGGAAGAAGATAGGTTAATAGAGCGTAGCAGCTCTAATAAAATGTCGAAATATACGGCATTAAACGCATTGCTAAAATCAAGGAGAGCAAGCACAGTCAGCTTACCATGTTCCATACCAGCACGAATGTCATCTGTGATTTTGATCAAGGCAGTAACTGTGCTATGCCCAGGACGGAATCCAGAGTGGAACGGGTTAAAGAGACAATTTCTATCAAGAAATACGCTTAGTTGGTGATGCACAAGTCGTTCCAGTACTTTGGAGAGGAAGGGGAGGATGGATATGGGACGGTAATCAGAGTGAGATTTAGGATTAGGTTTTTAGAAAGTGGAATAACTCGAGCGTTTTTCCATAAAGTTGGAAATGCGCCACTCGAGGTTGAATAATTAAGGATATGGGTAAGGACAGGAATAATAAGATCAAGGATAGGGAGCAGCATTTTGCGACTAATACCATCAATACCCGCAGCATGAGATGTAATGGACAGTACGCCCTTCTTAACATCTCCCTCCGTAAAATGAGTGAATAAGAATGAAGAGTAGGTTGGAGATGGTATGCTAGAAAGAAGATAAATAGTTTTAGATTTGACAGTGGAGTCGATACCAGTAGTGGAAGAAAAGTAACTATTAATAGAATCAAGATCAAGATTTGGAGTAACAGGATTTTCTTTGGGTCTACCTATACCCAGTGTTTTTAGAAATCTCCATACCTTAGATGAATCATCATCATTTACGGATTCATAAATATGTCGGCGTTGAGCATCCCTACACACACTGTTGCAATAATTACGAGACTTAATATATTTGCTTTTATTACCCTCGCTAGGAACACATTTATATTTAGTTTTGGCGGCAGCTTTTTTATCCATCAATATTTTAATGTCAGGAGCCAACCATGGAGCAGGCAAGTGTTTTACCTTGATCTTTCTCATCGGTGCATGAGTATCAAAGAGTCGTAGTATGGTCGTATTAAAGATACTAATTTTGTCATCAATAGAGTCAGCATTCTTTATTGATGACCAATCAATGTTCTGTGCATCTTCACGAAGATTATCTAGATTCATGTTACCAAAGTTGCGTTGAAGAAGAATTTTAGGTTTAAGTTTTGGAGGACGGACCTTGTAAGAGAGAAAAATTAAATCGTGATAAGAAAAAGCATCTGCAGAACGTTGACCATGTTTAGCAACATGGTCGCAAGAGGAAATAATAGCTAAGTCCAGAAGTGAAGGGGTAGTATTAGGAAAATGGTGGGTTGCGTTAAGGGGAAGTATGTTAAGATTGCTTGATCTTATCACAGATTTCAGGGAAGAAGAACGAGAGTCCTTTTTAAGGAGGCAAGTGTTAAAGTCACCCATAATAATAGTGTGACTATAACATGGGATGATATCTTCTAGAAGGTTTTCAAAGGAAGGAAAAAAGTTAATACGAGAAGAAGGGCTATAATAGACTCCGAGGAGGATTTTCGTATGCGAAAGAAGAATTTCGATAAAAAGGTGCTCGCCCGCATTAGTAGGGGGTGGTTGTGCAGACATATTAACTACAGTGAAAGGAATTTGAGCTCGAAGGTATATGCAGTCGCGTAGCTATCGGCGGGCTAGACGGGGCAGTGCCCCGGGGCCCCTGAGCTCAGGGGGCCCCTCGGACTCTGACTTACAAACTATAAATTGATCTCGTGAAAATTTCTCCCACAATCGGAATATAAGTAAACCAGATTCTAGAAACGCGACTTTAATAATGGCAACTTATTTAAAAAAATAATAGGAGTAACTCTGTTTTTCTACGGAGGATGTTGATGTGTGTACTGACGCCGTCACTGACGTCGTGCTTGAGGGCATGGAATGTTACATTCCAAACTCGGTGGTTCGTGTCGGAGGTTGGCGTCTATGTGATCTAAACACCGATTTCTTAAAAAATAAATTAAACGCTGCCTCCAGGTCGAGCAAGAAGGTGGCTGCCAAACCCAGAGATCAGCATATAACGAGGACTGGAGACCGACTCGCCAGTTCTCCGTCAGGAAGCAGAGTTTTGGTCGCTTGCCAAAGCAGCCGAGGGTAACTTTTGCCAATCCTCCCTACCGGCCTACCGGCCTGCTAAAGTAAAAGCCGATCTTCTTGGTGGTCTTTTTGCATTTAACTCAACCCTCGACGTTGGGGATTTATCGCCGTCGGTTATCCTGAGGTGTAAGAGTTCCATACCAGAAGTACTCATCTCCCAGAAAGCTGTACGGAAGGAACTCTTTTTCCTTGATGTGCGAAAATCGAGTGGGCCAAACTGCATTCCAGCGATCGTCGTAAAGAGATGAGCTCCGGAGTTAACTCCAGTGTTAACGCGCTTGTTTCTAATCTACTCTCTTATACCTCAGGATACGTGCTCTGTTCTTGGAAAGTTTCCCTAGTCCACCCAATACCCAAAAAATGTGATCGCACTGATCCGTCCAATCCAACTATAGGCCTAAAGCAATTACTTACCTACTCTGCAAAGTTATGGAGCGTGCTGTCAACACGCAGCTCCTACGGTACCTCGAATAGCACCAGCTGATAACTGACCGTCAATACAGTTTTCGTCACGGTCGCTCAGCTGGTGATCTTCTAGTGTATCTCACACCAATGGTCTGAAGCTGTAGTGAGTATAGAGGGGAGGCACTTGCTGTAAGCTTAGACATTGCGAAAGCCTTTGATCGGGTCTGGTACAAGGCGCTTCTTTCCAAGCTTCCATTTTACGGCCTACCAGAGGAGCTTTGCACAAGGGTCGCCAGCTTCCTTGGTGAACGCAGTATATCAGTAGTTGTTAATGATTTCAAATCTAACCAAATTTCCTTCGACGCTGGTGTCCCACAAGGTTCTGTGCTGTTGCCTACTCAATTTATTTTGCATATCAATTATATGTTGCAAATTGCCGACATACATTGCTATGCAGACGAAAGCAGGGGTAACGCACACTATATCGTGTTCCTTTCCTTCCGAAGTGCAGGAATGCAGAGACAATCTTGTGTCTCCAATAGAAAGATCTCTTGAGAATGTCTCCAAATGGGGTGAATGTAATTTGGTCCGATTTAATCCCACGAAGACACAAGTTTGCGCTTTTACTGCAAAAAGCTCCGTAGAGCCGTAGCTCTCCGATTTCAGGGCGTACCCAATAATCTTGGGATCCTATATAGGCACCGTCATTCCTAGTTAAGTCCAATTAAAGAGTCAGTTGAAAGCCAAACTAAACTATGCAAAACTATGCATCCAGGAAGCTCTGTGTGCTTAACAGAGCAACAATACCACATCAACGGCTTGTGCTTTACAAAACTCAAATTCATCCCACATATGGAATATTGCTTGCAATAGGGTATTACACCCATTTTTAAAAAGTGTCTCAATTCGATTCTATAGTGCTAATGAACCACTAAAAAAAACAAAATGTTTATTCGATCGTTAAGTGCCATAAAAATGCATTTAAAATTATGCATTTCAAAATTTAATTTAATTTAATATCGCGCGTAATTTGATGACGCTGGACGCAGTGGACCATATTGCTCTGTGGTTATGAAGTCAGTTAACTGTGTAAACAAATGCAGTGATATGATAGTTAACAGTTGACACTTTTTAGTTTACATAGCCGTATGGCGTAATAGGTAACATGGCGACACATGGCATCTACTATTTAGTGGTTTTA
This sequence comes from Cabera pusaria, assembly GCA_954871355.1. NCBI lineage: Eukaryota > Metazoa > Arthropoda > Insecta > Lepidoptera > Geometridae > Cabera > Cabera pusaria. The sequence goes on from OX940899.1 coordinate 8,294,439, forward strand.
TGAAACTGACTAAAAAAGCAATTTAAAATGTAGTTTGCTATTTTATGAACTAAAACTTATGTTTTCCGAATGCTTTTTGCCTAAGCTATATCAATTTTTTTTTCTTATATAGAATAAAATACCCTATTCTGGAACGGCGCTCCGAGCTACCAGCTTCAGCCTCTTGACTCTTTACAGCGAAGAGCCACTAGAATTGTCGACGATCCCGAGCTCCCCGAATGGGGAATGCTCTGAAGAGCTTTTAGACCTGATTCCACCATCGCCAATCCTTTACCGTCAAAAAGCTCACCCTCACATCTTAAAGACCTGGACGTATCGCACTACCCGTTTTTACCGAAGATTTTTACCGCGTACCTGAAAGATGTGGAATGACCTGCCCGCCGTGATCTTATAGCAAGTGTGTAAGCTATAGCTTGGTGGGATGATCACGATCAAGATCAAGATCGAATCTTTAAAAAAGGGTATTCATAAACTCCTCAAAGGTCAGCAACGTATCAACAGCACTCATGGTGTTGCAGTTGTCCATAGGCGACGGTAACCGCTTTCCATCAGGCAGGCTGTCTGCTTGTTTGCCTACCGTAAAATAACATTGTCGATCACATCCTCACATAACATCAGGTGAAATATAACGCTTCATCATAATCAGCTAGTGTCAGTCCACTGCTGGACGTAGGCCTCTCCCAAGATACGCCACTGAGCCCGATCTTCGGCTCATTGAGAGGGATATGCTCTAATCGCCACGCTGGGCAGGCGGGTTGGCGATCGCAGGACGTAGCTCCTCGCATCGGTGACGCTGCTGCCCGTCACCGGTCTGTAGTATTTCGCTACGCCATCATTTGAAATGGTTATACTGGCATTTATCCGTCGCCATTGGTCATCACTCATAGCAATAATTACTAAAGTACAGAGCGCGGCTACTCGAGTTCGAACAGTAAGCACGGGTCAGAACGTCGTCGCTGTCCACCGGCAAGCGCGAACAGTCGACGTTCTGAGTTCGAGCGGAGTGCGTTTCGTTTAGTAACATCTTATTTCGTTTTTGCCGAGAATATGGTGAAATGTGCGGTGCCAACTTGTCAAAATGACACAAGGAAACACACAAAACTAAAATGCAACATAACATTTCACAGGTAATTCAGTTTTTCATACTTTTAAACGGATATTTATACGATAGAGGGGGTGAAGTACACGTGAGACGTGCGGTTGCGAGTCGCGTCCCACTACACCGCCCGCCGCTTCGCCGGTGATGCATTGAGTAGTGATGTGCGTGCTGTCAATATTATTTACGACATTTTTTACGTTCAAGCGAAGTCGAAGTAAGGAAATTCTCCGATGCTCTAAAGTGTTAATGTTGAGGTTTTTGTGTGGTTAGTTTTTTATTAGTTACTAGCTGTGCCCCGCGACTTAGCAACTTTGTCCGCAAGGAATAGTGTCTTTGGGTAGTATTTTTAATTATTTAGGCTAATTACATATATTACAAATAAGACACATACGTAGCCCACCTACACCGCGCCGTACCACGCTTCACTAAGCCCCCTCCCCTCCCTCTTCCCCTCTCCTACCCTCCCCCTCGTCTCCCTTTCCCCACCCCCTCATAAGCTAACTAAAACTTTTAAAAACTTTGAATGTCATATTTATTACTCGACTGCGAAAGAAGGAGGGTTATATTTTAGGTACTCTCTTAGATACTCTTAATTACCTACATTAATACTATTTCTTTCGTGCATTTAAGATACTTATATAATGACTGAGAAATCGTAGGAAAAAAACAGCGTATCTTGAGATTAATATATAACATTCGTCTCAATGCATCTATAAATATCCTATATTCATTTTTGTCGTCACGTCAGTCACGTGTCACCCGCTTCATCGATTAGCGCGCGGGCGTTTGCAGGCATCCCGACGCAAGACCTATATATCAATGTACGAAGCTATAGCACATCTGCTTACAACTCTCAGCATGGTGGCGGGCTCATAGCCGCGCTCTGTACTTTAGTAATTATTGCTCTTAGGGTCAGCAAGATGCACCATGGGCAGGTGAGGTTGGCTGGGAGCACTGAGGTGGTACTTGTGCTCCCCCCTTACACTCCTAAACTTCAAACGCTTGCTTTTCTATAATAAAAAAAAAATATTACAAGCGCACGCGTCTTGACGGTTAATAGTTATATGTAGGAAATTGTTTAGTTGGGGCCCTAGTTTATTTTTTGCCCCAGGGCCTTTGGTGACCTAGCTACGCCACTGTATATGGCTACACCTCCACCACCTAGTGGTGGTGGTGTAGCCATATACACGGTCGTTCCGTATAAGGTGGATTTACACAGGCACTACACACATGTCATTTTTCTACAGGCGCAGCCTAAGCATGTCACCGTAAGAACCTACTTCATATTGAAGTCGGTTTAGACTTGCTAGCCAGTACTTCACTGTTTTCAAAAGTATAATAGATAATAAAATTATTCTCATTTACTCAACGCGATACGCCATAACTAAGACACTTGTCTCGCTGCGAACGAAGACCGATACGCGTGCGAGTGAAACATTGCGAAAATTTTTGCAAACTAAAATCTTCTAAATATTTGAATAGTGTATAGGTTTACATTTCATATCCTTAAGTTGATTTGAATAAAACTGGCCAAATGCGAGTCAGCATCGCGTCTCTTATCGCCCACTTAGGGAGGGTTCCGTACAATACGAAACATAACAGAGTTTCAGCCTCATATATTTGATATTACCAAGAATATTTAGTTTGGTCGCGATCTAGAAAGACGGGGCTAGTTTACTAGCGCCATCTATGTCATTTTGCCGAAACTAATTAGATAGATGGCGTTTAAAAACACGTTTTTTGTATGGGGACCTCCTGTAATTTTTAACTTTATTTTGTTTTTAGTATTTGTTGTTCTAGCGGCAACAGAAATACACCATCTGTGAAAATTTCAACTGTATCACGGTTAATGAGCTATAGCCTGGTGACAGACGGACAGACAGACAGACGGACAGCGGAGTCTTATTAATAGGGTCCCGTTTTATCCTTTGGGTACAGAACCCTAAAAATTGACAAAGATAAATACACTATTAAGAAAGTTTTTATTCGATATTTAAAAAGTAAGGTTTTTTTACACACGAGTATATCGTTGTTTCATTTATGAAAATGAATTCTAAAATACGAATATATAGTTAGGTATACAAATATAAGTGTATTAGTATATATATTAAATAGACACTACGTAAATTTGAACCTCCTGTGTTTACCTAGTCACACATAAATATTCCATAATACTTACTATTAATATTTCTGTGTTTTACCTTCATACATGTATGAAGTTGATGTTCTTCTCCTTGTGATGTAGTGTTGTTCTGTAGTCGTGCACGTGTAGCGTCCTTGCTCACACTAGCTCCTCGACAGCTCCAGAATCGGTGGCGAGGTGAGGTAGCCCGGATTGGTGGGGGGAGCAGTGTCCGTTCTATACGTAGTATTATTATCTTTTCTATGGCATGATAATAATAAAGTTAATTGTAAATAACCTAACAAATAAAAGTCAGTAATTGCAACACAAGAATTTATTATCTCATGTTGATTTTTTGGTACACTTATCCTAGAGCCACTCTACTTGAGTGGGATGAAACGGGAGCTGTGAGTGGCACCAATACCGGGCCTACCGTGCTTGACTGGCTTGTACGTCACCGAGAATTCACCAAGGTAGTGGCCGATCATCTCAGGCTTAATTTCAACCTGTAACAAACATAACATTCTCAGTTTTCATGGTTACTGATACAAATGGTGGTAGTGGGGTCAATAAGACCTGACCTGACATCCCTAATCACAATGAAGTCTCACAGTGCTCTCCACATATGGTCATTCAAACTGATACATTATTGCCAATACTTGTGTAGTCCACCACTATGCATTTATGAAAATCTTCTTGTACAATTATTATTCTATTTAATAAATAATTCTTCTTGACGAACACCTGGTGGGGTTACACTATTCATAGAATTACCAACAAAGCAGTAGTAGAGGTGCAGTGTCGAAACAACAGAAAGAGGTTAGTCTGCCTTGTTATAGGTGCTGGACCATAGCCTACTACTAGCCTTAAGTGCTTTCACAAAGAACAAAAATCTTAAGAGTCCTGGTATTGTGAGGTAGAGATGTCATTATGGCTGAATGTCCGTCATAAAGCACATAAGATCGTTTAAAAAACTAAAAAGAACCGACTTTAATGCCGCACTATTAATTTTCAATACCAATTTTGAGGTGTTTATCTCTGGAGATACTTATCAGACCTCGATAAAATTACCATGGTACCACAGTTGAAATATCTCCTTTTCAACAAAAAAATAATAATCAAAGTCGGTTCATAAACGACAAAGATATCCGAAACAAACATTAAACAAAAAACATACAGTCGAATTGAGAAACCTCCTCCGTTTTTTAAGTCGGTTAAGAATATATGTGCTTTAGGAGGGACATTCAGCCATACTACACATAGAATGTTCAGTCATATTGACATCTCTTATTTTGAGATTGTTACCATATTGTTCTATAATCTGTATGTATCTGGTATAAATAACTTGCTAGGTCCTCCCGTTCCTGAGAAAATTGGTGGTGACAGACGGACAAGCAAGTGATCTTATAAGAGTTCTTTTTTATACCATTTGAGGTACGAAACACTAAAAACAAAAAAGTAGAGACTTCACATGTTGTGTGAGTTATCAGTAACAAGTTTGAGATGTTTATCCTCGTTATCTCTGGAGATACTCATCAGATCATGGTAAAATATAGAACCACACCTACTCAAGAGAGGCCGTTGGATCCGTAAAGGATTGATTGCTTGCCTTCTAAACGAGAGGTTGCCAGTTCATATCCTAGCATAGGTGTTATTTTTACATTATATTGATGTTGACGCCTGACTTGCTACCAAAATTTAGCTTACCACCATCAAAGCAAAAATATGCCACCATAACCTGACAAATTCCTGACAGCCCAACAAGCCTTTCGTAACTCTCCATAGATGCTGATGTTTGCCTCGAGTTTCTTTCTTAGATCAGTGACATCAGACCTCAACAAGAGTCACGAGTATTCTAGACCTAGTATGTTCACCATCTTCAACCACATCATCGCTTACCACCAGGCAAGATGGTGGTCAAACGCTAGTCTATAAGATATAAAAGGAACAAAGTTATACTAATTAATATACTTTCATTTTCAGACAAGCTTGAGGTCATTTTCAGACATAAGTTTGAGATTTCCATACCCCTGGAGATACTTATCAGATCTCAATAAATTGTATAATGAAACCACTGTGGATATGTACCCTACCCATGTAAATAAGAACCATTCAAATCAGTTCAAAACTGGTGAGAAATCATAATCATGTAACAAACATTAAAAAAAAACACACCAACTTGAAAACCAATCCAATCAAATCCACCTTTTTAACCAATTTAAAAAAAAAATATTTATAATGTTGTAAACTACTCTACTTCTTATTTAGTTGGACCCCATGGCTTTGCCCATGATACAATGTATCGAAATTTAATGGTCTATATCTTCCATAGGTAATAGACTCAAACTTTACAAATATTGCATCAATCCAGATTCGCACATGATTTTGTTAAAAATTAGTTTGGCAGATTGTTTAGAAATTACTTTTAATAAAACTGACATTAGCGTTTGTAAAATTGAAGGTGTCTAATTAACACAAACCTGATTGAAAGTTTTGCCATTGTAAATACCGACAATGGAACCGACCATCTCTGGGACAATGATCATGTTTCTGAGGTGGGTCTTGACAATCTCCGGCTTCTCATTAGGAGGAGCCTCCTTCTTGGCGCGGCGCAGTTTCTTCACCAGCGCCATCGGCTTGCGCTTCAGGCCACGGGCGAACCGCCGGCGGGCGCGGGCATGCATCAACTCCATGAGTTGCTCACTGGAAGATTATATTTTCGATTAAAGTTAATATTACTACAGATCTACATAAGTAGAGTGCCTAAATTATGGATAAGTTCTCATCCTTAGTTCAGACTAAATAATAGGTACTACGGTATTAATTATGGTTTATAAAATAAACGAAACAACACAAACGAGCAAATTTCTTTCGGCATTTGTAGGTTAGGACACAGCTCATTTATTTTAATTAGATGGATTTGGGTTTTAGTGGGGAATGACAAGTTATGGGTGTACTCACTTGGGCATGTCCAGAAGCTGATCCAAGTCAACCCCACGGAAGGTGAACTTCCTGAAGGTACGCTTCTTCTTGATTTCTTCGACCTGAAAAATGTAAACATTGTTTTCCACTGACGCAAAATATCACTTCAAGAAATACCGTCTATATCACTTTGACGTAACACTGTAGCACCATAACTATTTATCTGAGCGATTACTTCAATAAAAGTCGATGAAATATTTGATTTTATTTACAAACCTCAGCCATGTTTCCAAATAGTCTCACAGACAAACAGAAAAGAAGGGAAAACGCTTTTGACTGTGACAGTCAAGAGACATGAAATAATGACATGACAAAACATTGACAGGCTTATGACGGTGTACGGACTGACGGTACGAAGGAAACTTTGGTTTTGGCGGGAACTTAAAAAAGTGTGCTCCAACGAATATTAATAAGTCAGGAAATGTATCTGCGTTAAAAAAATGACCCAGTAAAAAACGTGTCCAAGCAGGCAGGGTTAAAAGTCGTGTCCAGTGCGTCATTAGTTGGACATTTGTCTTGGTTGACTCAACTGTCATAAGTCATAGTTCAACTGGTAACATGGATCACTACAAAATTTACTGCCATGACTTAGCTAACATGTGCCAATCAGAACTATACAAGAATTGGGATACCCTTTGGCAAAAATTTAGAATGATTAAGGGCAAACAATATGGATTCATACAAAATGATATACCTGACAAACCATGGTTTTTTAAGTTAAAAAAAACTTGACAAAAAAACAACATAGATAATTTGTCGATTGAGGTTGGGTCATGTCTGCTCACCTGTCTGCTTAGCCAAAATTCGTGTAAGAGACCACTTCATTTGTGAATGTGGGCTAGCTGAAGGGGATCTAGAGCACATTTTTTTCAATTGCTCGAAGCTGCGCTACTCTTTATATGATACTCTTCCACCTGAAATACCCCGTCCTACAAACTTTGTTTCCCTATTATCCTTGGTTTCCACTCCTTTTATCTACACTATATCTAACTTTATTAAATTAATAGAATAAAATTATAAATAATTCATAATCTAATTAAATTACAGTAATATTATCATATGTATTGTGTATATAGTAATATAACTGTGTTGTCTTGTGTTGTCCTTAAATGTTTGTGGCGTTTTGCACATCCGTTTTATTTCGACGCGACCTGAAGACCTCGTCCTAACAAAGGCGATAGGTAGCCCTACCTACCCGCGCCTTTATGTTTATTTCCAGATCTCAGCCAAATTCAACTGATCAAAACCAGCATAACGGGTATACTTATACGCTTGTTGTCTACTCTATCCACGCGACATTGGCAAAATTGCGGCAACGCTGCAAAAGCCAAATAAAAGTTGAAGTCATAGTCATTGCGGCACATGCACGAACCAATCCCTGTTTTCGTTCCGAATTTAAATCAATCACCAAGCCAATACTTTGTTACTTCGGAAGTGATTCATTCTTATTTTGAATTTACGTCGTTTTGGTTTGGAAGGCCACTTTTTGTGATTTTTTTTCTGAATTGGACTTTCTAACTTATTATTTATTCGTAGGTGTGCTCTCATTGTATTTTTTCTTAAAACTTGTGTTCTTCCGCGAGTTAATGTGTAATAAATGTGGAATATTAACCATTAAGTGCAGGTGAATGAGTGCGAGTGTAGTGAAACAGCATAATGTTGAAAAAAATGCTATTTGCGTTCTCACCAAGATTCCACTGGAAATCTTCAGTAAAGTTTTTTTTAATATCATAAAGGCTAGCGTTTGACTACTATCTCACATGTTGTAAAGTGATGATGCGATCGAAGATGGTAAGATCGCTAGGCCTAGAATGGGAACTGGCTCTTAAGTCTAGCTGCCGGAACACATAAGATGTTTGGCAACAGATTTTCTAACTTGAGGGTAGCAGCTGGCCAGGGGACACTAGATAGTGTCCTACCACCATGCGGGGGTTGTTGGTTTCTTAACGATGTTTTTCCTTCACCGGAGGGCCACTGTGAAAAGAGCACATACATTTTTCGACAGAAAAATCCATTGGTGCACGGCGGGGTTTGAACTGGGTACCTCTGGCATCAAAGCCGACAGTTCTGCTGATTACGCCACCTGGCCCTCAAAGTCCACATCTTTACTGAGGATTATGACTTGAACTAGACCATAAATGTAACTGAATCAACTTCATGACTTGGATTTACAAAAACTTGAATTATTTTAATACTTGACACTGGCTAAATAAGCTAATCGCGTAAAGCCATATATATTTTTTTTTAACTTTTTTTTTCGTTTATTATGGCCGATATACACGATTAGTTTATACAGCCAGTATATTAGTGAGTAACTACAAGTTTTCATCGATTCTTAAAGTTGAGTCAGTCACATTCAAGTTTAATTCATAGCCTAGTTTAAGTCATACCCTTAGTGAAAATGTGGACCTTAAGGCTTTCAGTGGAATTTTGGTGTGCTATGTCCATCCGGCAGTGCTGTCCTGGCACATCCCTATGGACGTAGGCAGCTTCTCTCAAGATACAAAACCTGATTTTCAACTATTCTCTTCTTTTCCAGAACCAAATTAATGGGTTGCTGTTGCACACATAGTATAATGCAGGTTCACAACTACATAGAACAATTAATAATAATTTTTCAGTTAGCAAGCCAACTGCTATTTGTATGACTTGTAGATGTTTTTTACCACTGAGGGTGTTGGTAGCTGTGATTTGGCTGTGGGGATTGGTACTAAGTATATTTTATAGAAGTAAACTAAATATATATTTAAACACTGGTTTATATGACAACAAATGGTTTACTTTTATCTGTTTAACTTAAAATTATATATCCTCATTATAAAGGATATTTTCATTAGTAGATCTTAGTAATCGAGATAATCTTTTACCTATTAATTTGGGATACATTTTACTTTTTAATAAAAATTCTTTGGACTGATGTGTTACAGCTCCATTATCTAATTGATATTTGCACAGAACATGTAAGGGTTCAACCAATTGTTCCCTGTATGTAGGGTCCTTTTCTAGCTGAGATATGGCTTCTGCTGCAGTTTCTAGAGTGCTCAGACATCCTTCAGTGGGTTGTGTTCGGATTATATAGCTACTGGTAGTGTTTGTTAATAATTTTACTTGTCTTATATTGTGTAGAATGGGACTTGATGCATAGATAGCTTTAGCTTGAGGCCATGTGCCATCAAGCAGAATGAGATTGAAGCACTCCGAGTCATTTTGCAGATTGTTAATGTCGATTGCAGATTTACTAGGATATAGAAGTATTGTGTTCGGTTGTGTCAATATAGATTCTAAGTTTTCATGTCTGGGTTGTGGAAATTTCTTTCCTTTGTAGATAAGGCACTTGTCTTCTTCAAGACCAAGTTGTAACATAGGTGCAGTGCGTAAACATCGCTTCTCTTCTGCCGGGTGCTGGAGTAGAATCACAGTGCTGCGAGGCCGTAGTCTTCTCGGGGGTAACGCTGAACACCAACAAACAACCGCTGGTCTTCTGAAAAAAATGTAATCTTCATCTTAACCCTTTATCGGGCATAGGGAATATTTTCACCACCAACTCTTTTGGTAGATTCTGACACAATTTATTTGTTAGGAGTATTTTTCTGTATAGCAACACCACCAACGAAATATGCCAAACATTTTAGAAAAAAAAAAGAGTTTGACGTTTGAGGTGTCAAGGCAGTACCAGCTGTTTGATCTTGCAAACTCGTGAACTCGTAAATAAAAATTTCATCAACGTGCATCTTTCATTCTTTGTATTGGATGTGATAAGTAATTAATTTATTTTGTTAAATTAGTCAATATTATTGATTTTAGAGATATAAGAAATACAAAAGAATTTTTCATATTTTGAACGGTTATTTTTAGTGGGAATATAGCCCCCGTTGCCCGGCTAGATCACTCTGGAGGTGTACATATTCAATTTAATATTTTTCTTGTATTTCACAGGCTTCTGGAGATAAAATCGAGAGTGCTTTAGAGGAAATTTTTGGAATTCCAGACAACTGTGACTCGGAAGATGGATTGGATGCTGATGAAGATGGGGCATATAATTCAGGATAATTCAGGTCTGATTGCTGGATACAGCAGCAGGAAACGGACATCTTTGGGAAATTATGTTTCCAAGAAAGTTCTTACTTTCTTGGAAACATAATATAAATAATAGTATTGGAATCAGAGAATTACAAAAACTATAAATACTGTCCCAACTGAATTGCGTTACCAAAATGTAGGCGCACATATGCCAGTGGCATTGGAGTCTTACAGGCGTTGTAAACTATGCAGCACCAAAACCAATGACAAAAGGAGCAAAATAAAATGTGAAAAATGCGATGTTCCCCTGTGCATCATACCATGTTTTCGACATTTTCACTGTCCCTAAAGGGCACCGTGAATATATTTCCCACCAAATTTTCCGGGGTTTCCCCAAACTTTTCCATATTTTCATTGAAGACGTATTTTTTAATAAAAATAAAAGTAAATAATTCAAAGCAAAAAGTTATTTTATTCTGTAGGATCCTTATGCCCGTTAAAGGGTTAAGGTTATTATGAACCACCAATGTTTTATTCTTATGAAGTCATCAACATTGTTCTACTTTAAACTAAGTTCTATTTAACTGAATTCTAAAAAGAAAGAGGTCAATTCAACTATGTTTTTTTTTCTTTTTTTTTTGTGTGTATGTTACGCGATTACTCCATCAATTCTGAACCAATTCGAATTAATCTTTTTGTAATCAGTAGGGTACGTTTTCGAGGTGGTCCCATTTTAATTTCATCGAGATCTGATAAGTATCTCCAGAGATATGACCTTAACCGTGTCAAACTTGCTACTGAAATTGACTCGCGGGGTATTGAAGTCAGTTTTTTTACTTTTTAAACTATCTTAATTATTTTAAATATCTAAACTTACTCGCATTTATTGCAAAGTTCTCTCATAACAGGCGGATCAGCCGGTATGTTAGATAAATCATCCCAAACCTCGACTTCATCCATGTTAAACTGCTGCAACATGAATTATTTGTAATTTTATTGTTTCCTGTTTCAACAGGATAGAACTGAAACATACAATATTCGTGGCAATTTAGGATCTATTAGAGAAAACATATGATAATTTATGAGTTAAGACAGAGTTTAAATATGGAAAGATAGATGAAATAGGAAAATCTCAGTAAGAACTAGGAGATCAACATAATAAAATACTCAACATACTGACAGACTGAGACGATACACTATTTATTTTCTTAGTTTTTTTTATTAGTTTTTGGCTATACACTATTTACAAAAAAGGGTATAAAAGTTCTTATCACACAGCTAACTCATCCATAACTTGTCTTTGAAATCTATATATGTTTGAGATTTTTATACGTGAGCAAACGTACATTTGCAAGTAGGAATATACTTTTTACAAACTGTAGATCACCTGTTCAGATTTTCGTCACAAATTCATTATCAATCGAAACCAAATGATCCTGATCCGTAAAAAAAAAGTTTCATATAAATAAATATTATCATTATCATAAAATCCGTCCGTCCACGATTACAGATTACATATTATCACACCACCTCACTGTGAGTAATAGTGTTCTGTGCCCACCACAGATTACTATATGTGTCAAATATCCACATATATTATCCACAGAACACTTATATCCTAGCGGAATATTATCATATCAGTTTCAGTATCAGCAGGCCTATCATGAAAAAAGGCTGAATGAACGAAATGAACTAAATGACGGGGACGCAAGCTATGTAGGCTGTGTAGCTCCATCTCTGCATGTTCGTTCATTTCAATCCCTATCAAACTTCGTGGTAGTGGGGCTGATCAGCAGGCCTATCACGAAGTTTGATTATATTATATTATATATATATATATATATATATATATATATATATATATATATATATATACATATACATACGAATAATATACAAATATAATTTAAAACATTATCCGTTTAATTTACTCTGCTCGCTTGATGCGCGCACGACAGTCAGTATGCTACATCCAGCGCCGCGGCCTTGAGCTGACGTACAGCCGGGATGGATCGTGAATAAGACCCTTTCATATACATTTATACAGGTTGGCAAAAACGTCTTGAAACAGAACTATTTTTTTTCTGGCCTGGCAATAATTTAATCTGTGATAAAATTTTCTATGTTAACTGTGGTCAGTGACTGAAAATTTATGATCAAAGTTTTTTTGTGCAACTTAATAGTATCTAGTATTTTAATATTTTCTGTAACCTACGCGACTTAAAGATGTTTTAACATGAATAAGACTAACCGTAGCTCCACTAAAGAAGTAGTTTTAAAGTTTACCGCCACTCTCTCTGCTATCGGGCTTACTAGTATATAGCAATAATGGTACCCCTATTTATTTCTACTCTATTTTGCCAACCTGTAATTTAAAATATTTTTCGTTCTATTTACTCTGCTCGCTTGATGCGCGCACGACAATCGGTATGCTACATCCAGCGCCGTGGCCTTGAGCTGACGTACAGCCGGATGGATCGTGAATAAAGGTTAAACCGCACTAAGCGACACTGCACAGCAGCGGCGCGACGCGACACGTAGCGACACTTTTAGGTATACCGCACTTGAACTGCAGTGCCGCGACAGTTTGCAGCACGGAGAATAGACTATCTGTCTTTATCCGTGGTTAAAGGGCCTTATTCACGATCCATCCCGGCTGTACGTCAGCTCAAGGCCGCGGCGCTGGATGTAGCATACTGACTGTCGTGCGCGCATCAAGCGAGCAGAGTAAATAGAACGGAAAATGTTTTAAAATACAAATGTATATTATGCGTATATGTTAAATCGGCTGTACAGCAAGTCTATACACCATCAAGCCGCACGATGCTGGACTGCTCTGACGTTCGTCCGCGTTATTCACTGTCCATCTGCACGACGCTCGCGGTTAGGGGGTGCTCGCTGGATGAAGGATGCCGATTGTACTCTTTGGTCTTCTGTACAATCTGCCGCACCGTGTGGATGTGGTCTAGGGTGCCGTAACCGCTTCGAAACCCGGCCTGTTCCGGAGGTTGAAAATTATTGAGTCTTCACGCAAGACGGTTCGTGATGGCCCTTGAAAACAGCTCGTAGTGGCTCAGAAGCGAAATCGGGCGGTAGTTTTTCAATAGGGTTTTGTCTTCTTTTTTAAAAAACAGACACCATGCTTCTGTTTCATACCTGTGGAGTTCTCCCAGTGAAAAGAAGGGAATTAAAGAGCTGCTGAAGCTGTTGAACTGCTGGAGCTTCTCCGGCTTTTAAAAGCTCCGTTGTGATTCCGTATTCTCCTGGGGCTTTCCCATTTTTGAGTTGTTTAAGGGCCATCACGATTTCGTCTCGGCTAATTTCGGGCAGATCTTCTGTGAAGTGGCGGGTTAAGGTGGCTCTAGAATATTCAGTATTGGGTTTGGGCCTTGAAGCATGCGATGCGTAGAGCTTGCCGTAGAAGTCTTCAACTTCCGACAGAATCTCCGTCTTGGATGCGACGACGTTCCCGTTGACGTTGTCAGCTGCATGAGGTGGCTTCTACCCAGAGGCTGGACGAACACTTTCGACCCCCGATTCTGCTCAATTGATTATTTAATCAAGAGCGTGTTAGAGGATCGTAGGTCGCGTCGTACCAGCTTCTTTATGGATTTGTTGTGCACCAGGTTAGTTGACAAAGCTGACAAAGGGTCTGTTTGTCTCTCTTCCATTAGCCGAAGTGTTTCTGCCGAAAGTTTGAACTTTTTGCCCGACTATTTGAGATATAATATCATCATCATCATCAGCCTGTATCAGTCCACTGCTGGACATAGGCCTCTCCCAAGATACGCCACTGAGCCCGATCTTCGGCTCTTCTCTTCCAGTCACTGCCCACCGCTTTGCGTATGTCGTCGCTCTACCTGGTCACAGGACGTCCTACGCTACGTTTGCCGATTCGCGGTCTCCATTCTAGGACAAGTCTGCCCCAACGGTTATCAGTCCTGCGGCAGATATGACCAGCTCACTGCCACTTCAGCTTGCTAATCCGTTGAGCTACGTCGATAACTTTAGTTCTCTGGCGAATTACTTCGTTCCGGATTCGATCCCGCAGAGAAATACCGAGCATAGCTCTCTCCATAGCTCGCTGAGCGACTTTAAACTGGTGGACCAGTCGGACTGTGAGTGTCCACTTCTCGGCTCCGTATGTCATCACAGGTAGGACGCACTGGTTAAAGACTTTTGTCTTTAGACACTGTGGTATAGGCGAGAGTAACGAGAAGACTCGACGGAGTTTTCCGAATGCTGCCCAGCCCAGCTGAATTCTTCTCTGGATTTCCTTCTCGATGTTATGCCTAGTTGGAGCGTTTGCCCTAGGTAAACATACTTAGTGACAACTTCGAGTGGGATTCCATCTACGGCAATCGGTTCCGGAACAACGTGCTAGTTGTACATGACTTTGGTTTTGTCCAAATTCATCCGGAGACCGATGCTACGAGAAGAATCAGCTAGGCTATTCAACATCCTTTGTAGGTCCTGCAGCGTCTCTGCCATAATGACGATGTCATCTGCGAATCGTAAGTGAGAGATGTACCTGCCGTTGATGTTAATGCCACGATCTTTCCAGTCCAGCGTCTTAAACATATCCTCCAAGGCGTTAGTGAACAGTTTCGGGGATATGACGTCCCCCTGTCTCACTCCTCGACGCAGGTGGACATGTTTAGTTCGCTGGTTCTGTACTTGTACAGTCATCGTTGCGGCATTATATAGACATCTCATCACTTCGATATATCGCCAGTCGACTTGGCAACGCTGCAAGGACTCGAGAACAGACCAGGTTTCGATTGAGTCAAAGGCCTTTTCATAGTCCACAAATGCTAAGCACAGGGGCCGATTGTACTCTTCGGTCTTCTGTACAATCTGCCGCACCGTGTGGATGTGGTCTATGGTCCCGTAACCGCTTCGAAACCCGGCCTGTTCCGGAGGTTGAAACTCGTCGAGTCTTCGCGCAAGACGGTTCGTAATGACCCTTGAAAACAGCTTGTAGACATGGCTCAGAAGCGAAATCGGGCGATAGTTTTTCAATAGGGTTTTGTCTCCTTTTTTGAAAAACAAAACCACCATGCTTCTGTTCCATGCCTGTGGAGTTCTCCCAGTAAAAAGAACGGAATTAAATAGCTGCTGAAGCTGTTGAACTGCTGGAGCTCCTCCGGCTTTTAAAAGCTCCGAGCTAAGAATCCCCGGGCTACGGTAGGCCGCCAGAAAAAACTGACTATAATGGACGCACGATTCGGCTGGACGATCATCTGGCGCAGCTGGAGGAGGAGCTGAAACACATTAGATGGCACATACTGGGGCTATGTGAAGTCCGAAGACAGGGAGAGGACACCATAACCTTAGAATCGGGCCATCTTATGTACTACAGAGAAGGAGATCAGCCATCCCAAGGCGGCGTCGGGTTTCTGGCCAACAAGGTTCTCAGTGACAACGTTGTAGAAATCTCCAGTGTGTCGACCAGGGTAGCGTACCTCATAATAAAGTTAACCAAGAGGTACAGCCTCAAGGTTATCCAGGTCTACGCACCGACCTCGACACACTTGGATGATGAGGTGGAGAGCATGTATGAAGATATCTCCAGTGCTCTACACACCACCTCCAAGGCTCACTACAACGTTGTCATGGGAGACTTTAACGCCAAAGTGGGAGTACAAACTTGCGGCGAATCGTCTATAGGACCACACGGATTTGGGAGTAGGAATCACAGGGGACAAATGCTCGTCAATTTCCTCGAGAGAGAGGGGCTTTTCTTGATGAACTCGTTCTTCAAGAAACAGCCCCAAAGGAAATGGACGTGGCAAAGCCCCGACTTTGTGACTAAAAACGAGATTGACTTCATCATTACGGACAAACGGCGCATATTCAGAGACGTCTCAGTGATCACTAGGTTTAATACTGGAAGTGATCACCGACTGGTACGAGGCACTCTGGATATCGACTTTAAAGCCGAGAGATTCCGATTGATGAAGTCTACGCTCCGTCCGAACCTATTCCAAACCGTTGTTGGGTCCGAAACATTCCAATTAAAATTGGAAAATCGATTCGCTGCCTTGGAAACCACAGATGACGTAGACCAGAAACTCGAAGAAGTGGTGGAAATCCTCAGGGATGAAGGGACGAAGTTTTGCGAGAGCAAGCGTACGGGCAAAAAGTCCAAACTCTCGGCAGAAACACTTCGGCTAATGGAAGAGAGACGAACAGACCCTTTTTCAGCTTTGTCAACTAACCTGGTGCGCAACAAATCCATAAAGAAGCTGGTACGACGCGACCTCCGATCCTCTAACACGCTCTTGATTAAAGAATCAATTGAGCAGAATCGGGGGTTGAAAGTGTTCGTCCAGCCTCTGGGTAGAAGCCACCTCACAAAGCTGACAACGTCAACAGGGAACGTCGTCGCATCCAAGCCGGAGATTCTGTCGGAAGTTGAAGACTTCTACGGCAAGCTCTACGCATCGCATGCTTCAAGGCCCGAACCCGATACTGAGGATTCTAGAGCCACCTTAACCCGCCACTTCACAGAAGATCTGCCCGAAATTAGCCGAGACGAAATCGTGATGGCCCTTAAACAACACAAAAATGGAAAAGCCCCAGGAGAAGACGGAATCACAATGGAGATATAATATACATTATATTATATTCCATAGTGAAAAGCCGGCTTAATATTATAAAGAGAATATGTTTTTAACGAGTTCAACTTTAGATAAATTTAATCACGAAGCAAGTGCATCAATTTCAATTTCGCGGAAAATATCGTTTGCGCGATGCATGTACGGGTCTCGGTCTCGTACAAATGAAAGATTGTTAATTTGCTTTACACTGTATTTTGCGTGTTGATTGCTACGAGTCCGCGACGGAACTGCCGTGCGAATGCATGCTAACTTAAAATGGTACAAAAATGCTTACATCTAAGTAATCTGAGCGGCGGCCGGCACATCTTCCCCAACAAGAGAGGAGATGCCGAAAGCCACCGCTGTTTTGCTAATTGCTATAATATGCTTATAAATGATACTTAATAATTTCAATATAAAATGCTTAATGTAAATTGATATATCAAACGTGCTTAAAAATCTCAATACAAAATATGAAAACTTAAAAATATAAATTGTCCTTAATGTATCAATGTATTTAATGGAATGGGGGAGGAAGATTTGTCTACTTTGCAACGCGTGTCAGACATACGGTTTAACGCACGAGCACTATCTTGCGGTGGGTGGGGGAACGCACGAATACGCGGTGTGGGGGGCAACGCACTAGCACTGACAGTGGTGACACACGTGTTGTCGGCGGGCGAGGGCTGGCGAGTCACCTCGGCTCCGCGGGGCACCCTCGCCACTCGGCGCCGCAAACGTCTCCGCAGTACCGCTGCTGCCACTAACACTGCTGCTGCCACTAACACTGCTGCTGCCACCAGTATGTATGATATGGTGTACTGGTGGATGTCGTGGTTCGACATAGAGGAGTCCTCCTCCTCGGAAATGTCATTTGCCTTCATGGCTTTGATACTGTTGGTGATGTCTGATAATGCTTTTATAATGTCTAATTCTGCTGTCAAATTGTGTTCATGGGCCAGGGGTATTCTGATAATGCTGTTGATTGGATGCTGCTGATTAATAGGAGCGGTGATATGAACCGTGTTCGATGATTCACCGCGGGAGTAGGTAATGAATCTGTTTCCCTTGACGACACAGTTTTGCTCCAAATAAAAGATACCTGCTGCTTTCAGTTGTTTGATGGTTATCTGTTCTCCACATATAACATGAAGGGTACACTCGTCGCAACAAATGTACATGTATGTATTTATTTGCGTTAACTGTATCCACTTGTCTTCGCAAGTAGTTGTGCTCACTTTACATTTCTGTGTAATTTGATCGTTAATGCATAAATTGTGGTTTGACTTCAAATGATAAATGGTGCTATGTGAGTTACATTGATAGGTAGATGTGCTGATCTCTACACATTGCTGAACTTCGGTATGTTGCAGGGGTAGATATATGTCTTTTTGTAAGTTGATCGCTACGTACTCTGATATAGGTGTTATACTAACTGTCTTGTTGTTAATATGTTGAGGAACAGCTAGGAGGCGATATAACTCGTAGACATCCCTGCTGATAAGTGGGATCTTGATTTCAAACATCAAATACTTTTTAGTCATTCGAGTTTTTATTTTCAAGACTTTGTATATTGAGGGCATGTTATGTTGTATATTCTGTACAGGTAATAGGAGATCTTTGGATAACAATCCAGATATCGTGTTTAGTTCATTTTGTAGTTGTTCAGGTGATAAAAGATGTACGTTGAAATTGCCGTGATGAATGTCTGTTATTAAATCGACTAATGTATCCTGTATGCTTCTTAGATTGGCCAATAAATTGTTGCTGATGATACTGGATAGTGTAAATTCATTCTCCATTCCTAATGTTTTTACTGTGCTCAAGGTTAGTTAAATGGTTTTTGATAGCTTCGTTTTGTTTCTGCATAACGATTTGCATTCTGGTAAGTAAATTATTTTGTGCTTCAATTATCGATGTTTGGTTTCTCCACAGTGCTGCTAAATGCTTTACATTTTTTCTAATACGAGATATGTCGTTTTGATATTGTTCTGCAAATCGCTCATCTAAGACGCCAAACAGGCTGTTAGCTATGTAACCGACACCGTTTATCAGGCCGCGCCTCCGTCTGGCACGAGCGTTGAAATGCTGACTGAGGAGAATGTTGTTGGAGTAATCAATTTCTGAGAACCCGTGACGTAGTTGAGTCATAATGATAGTGCAATGTGACGATATTTTTATTGTGTTGCTGTTACATATGTTATCTAGATATCGTATGTTGTTTATTAATGCTGTTATTCCATCCCAGTATGGTTTTAGGTCATAGTATGTTATCAATTTCCATTCATCTCTGACCAACTGCATGTTCCCAATCTTGTCGAAAAATAATCCATTGTTTTCATCGATTGGTGTGATGTTGTAAG
The DNA here is from genome assembly GCA_954871355.1 of Cabera pusaria. NCBI lineage: Eukaryota > Metazoa > Arthropoda > Insecta > Lepidoptera > Geometridae > Cabera > Cabera pusaria. The sequence continues at coordinate 8,313,627 of OX940899.1, forward strand.
AACCTTGAGCTCCGCAAATGAATGTCATAAATAACATAAAAGACAGACACAATGATAATAGCTTCGCGCTGGTTGTTTTGGTATTTGCTCTGGACGGGGGCGTGCTGTCTCTTGATTTTTGTTTGTCCTGCTTCTGTTCTGGTATGCTGTCTGCTGTTGATAATGGTAAGACTGATAACTTGACCACTGGCCTCTTCATGATCCCATTTTTTGTTTTCAGGGTAACCACTCTGACAAGTCCGTCTTTCGAAGACAAAAGTTCTAGAATCCTTCCCATCATCCACTTCCCAGGTGGTAGATTGTCATCTTGAATGGTGACGAGATCTCCCACCTTCACGTTCTCCTGTTGCTGACGCCATTTACTTCTGACTGATTGCTGTGCTAAATATTCTGTTTTCCATCTCTTCCAGATGTCCTGTGCTAATTTAGATGTCAACTGCCACCGAGTTCTTGCATCATGCTCTGTTTCGATGATTGTTTTTCCAGGTCTTCCACTAAGAAAGTGAACTGGTGTTAAAAAATCCAAGCTGTCGGGATCTTCGCAAGTCAAGGCGTCGGGCGTCATCTCGGGTCAAGGCGCATAATGGTCGGGAGTTCAGGCATGCTTCTACTTGTGCTAGTATTGTACTGAACTCTTCGAACGTTAGCTTCTGTTCTCCGATAACTCTTCGGATATGATGTTTTAAGCTCCTGACATTCCTCTCCCAAAGTCCACCTGCACTTGGCCATGAAGGGGCGTTAAAGTGCCATTCTATGTTCATGTCTGTTATTTCGGCCAAGGCGTTTTCATCTAAGATGTTTTGCAGGTCCAAATATTCTTGATTTAAGATCCTGCTTGCTCCAACAAAGTTTGTTCCGTTATCACTGTACATGTGAGCGGGTGCTGATTTTCTGGCCGCCATCCTGCGAAGTGCTGCCAGAAATGCTGAACTTGTCATGTCTGACACCAGTTCTAGGTGCACTGCTTTAGTGGCCATACAGACGAATATAGCCACGTAACCTTTCGTGGTTTTGATACCTCGACCTTTGTTTGCTTTTATTTCAACAAATCCGGTAAAATCCACCCCTGTTCGAAAAAATGGATGTGCTGGATTACATCTTGCTGCAGGTAAGTTTCCCATTAATTGATGTAGCTGCTTAGGATTATGCTTTTTGCATGTTACGCATTTGCGTAATTGTTTCTTAACTGCTCGCATGCCTGTTACTATCCAGTACTTCTGTCTCAAGCATGCTAATGATAAATTAGGTCCACCATGAAAAGTTAATTGATGCGCTTCATCAATTAACAATGTTGTCAACCTGTGCTCTTTCGGAATGATCATAGGGTGCTTCATGTCTTTGCTGATGTTTGCGTTTTTTAAACGTCCACCGACACGTAGTATTCCGTGTTCGTCTAAAAACGGATTTAATTTTAGTAAATCACTTTTATTGTTCGGCCTTTTAAACTTCTGTAGATATTCAATATCCTTACTGAATTCATTACGTTGCACATACTTGCTAATGAGTAGCTTAGCCACCTTTAATTCTTGTAACGTGATATACCCGTGCCATTGTTTACTATTAGCCGGGTTGTTATGAAACTTGATTGCTTTTATCGCTCGTAATATCCATGCTAAGATCTTAGCGACCTTTGTGAACGAGCCGTGTCTTTCTAATAGCTTTTTAATGATGCTATCCTCACAGCTGCTTGTCTGTGCGGTATTTACATGCTTTTTTCTGACTTCTTCTTCAGTGTTGTATGTATTTTGCTTGTCCAGTATAGGTAGTTGTTTTGCCTTCATCCACTCTGGACCTTTCCACCACATCTCGTTTGTCCTTAGTTGCGCTGCAGAAGTACCTCTGCTTGCTGAGTCTGCTGGATTTGATTCTGAGGGTACATAGTGCCAACGACGGGGCTCTATTACCTTTGTTATGCTCTGTACTCTGTTCGCAACAAAGGGTTTCCAACGACCTGGATCTCCTTGTAGCCAGCTCAAAACTACCTTTGAGTCTGTCCATCCAAGTACGCTGACGTTATGCTGTCCAAGGCTTTGCACTACTTTTTCCATCAGTTTTGAAAGTAATAATGCACCACACAACTCTAGCCTTGGCAATGACACTGTTTTGCTGACTGGTACAAGTCGCGTCTTGGCTGCGACTAATACCACTGATACTTGGTCCTCTTTGACAATCCTCGCGTGAACTACACCGGCGTAGGCCTTGCAAGAGGCATCACATGTTCCAATTAATTCGATCAGTACAGAACCCTGAAATCCGATCCATCGAGGTATTTTTATACTACTAATGTTTTCGAGGTCGTCTCGAATCTGTTCCCATTGAACGTTTATGTTGTCGGGTATAGTGTCGTCCCACTCTATGTTAGCGGTCCAAACTTGCTGAAATAGTAATTTTAGTTTTGTGCTAACTGGAGAGAGCCAACCGAGGGGGTCGTAAATTTTGGATATTTCAGATAATATTGAGCGTTTAGTTGGTTTGGTGTCTTGACTTGACATTTTGCATTGAAAGCTGAATTCGTCTTCCACTGGGTTCCATAGCAAACCTAATGTTTTTGATGTTGTTTCAGATTTGAAGTTGAATACAACGTGCTCTTTACTCTCGTTGTTTGTAATATTTTGTAATAGTTTTGGTTCGTTTGAAGTCCATTTCCTCAAATTGAAACCTCCTGCTTGTAATAAGTTGTTAATTTCTGATATTGATTGTATGCCTTCTTCTATGGTGTGACTTCCATGCAGGTGATCATCCATGTAGAAGGTTTCCTGAACGATTTTAGACGCTTCAGGAAAGCTGCTCTGCTCATCCACCGCAAGACGTCTAAGGGTCATCATCGCCAGGAAAGGCGCTGCCTTAGTACCGTACGTGACGGTGGCTAGTTGATATGATTGTAGTGGTTGCTCGGGTGAGTCTCGCCACACTATCTGCTGTAATTGCTGATCTGATTCATGTACTATAATCTGTCTGTACATCTTTTCGATGTCTGATGTGTAGGCGTATTGATAGAGACGCCATTTAATGATCAGTGCTTGTAAGTCTTGCTGAAGGTTAGGCCCTTTGAACATAAGGTCATTGAGGCTGTAGTCTGATGAGGTACGAGCAGAGGCGTTGAACACAACTCTCAACTTTGACGTCACAGAGTCGGCCCGCTGCACTGCATGATGAGGTAAGTGACACGATAGCTGCTCTTTACTGTTGCTAACTGCTGGTACCATATGACCCAAGGCCGTGTACTCTGACATGAATGCTCGGTATTTTTCTGCTAATTGATTTTGTCTTTCAAACTTTTTCTCTAAACTTTTGAACTGTCCTATTGCTTTCTCCTTTGATGATCCCAACTTCTCATTGATTTCTGGTTTTAATGGTAATCTCACTACGTATTTACCATCCTTTTGTCTGGTAGTGGTCGACTCGTAAAAATCGATGCATGCTTGCTCCTCTGATGATACTTCCGATTGCTCATTGATGTCTTCGATTTCCCAGTATTGCTGTATTTTATCAACATTACTTAATACAACATTGCAATGATAAGATTCCATTTTCCCAAATAGAATCCAGCCGAGCTGCGTCTGTTCGGCAATTGGCTGATATTGATCTTCTCCTCTACATATACCTGACATTTTGATAGACGCATAGATATCCGAGCCCAATAGCAAGTCAATGGGTCGGCTTTTGTTAAAGTCTGGATCTGCCAGTTGTATACTTTCTAAATGCTTCCACGATGGCTTCGTGAATGTATTGTTTGGTAAATTTTTGACTAACTGATTGATGACGTATGCGTCGATGTTAAAAGAAAAGTCATTGTGTAATGATGCGCATGCTATGCTGATGAGACCTTTACAGTTATTTTCCCGTTCACCTAGTCCAAAGACTACGCCTTTACATCTTTTACGTTTTATGTTTAACTGCTGTGCTGCATTTTCTGATATTAATGATATTTGGGACCCTTGATCGATAAGAGCCCTGAATGTAAGATAGGTACCATCTGCTGACTTGATGTTTACCAGCGCTGTTGCCAGTAGCACCTCTGATGAACCTTGAGATACATGCATGTTGCTGTTTTGGTTCCCACGGCCTTTTACAGGTAAATTGCTCTTCGTGCTAGAAATGCTAGCGTCGTGTAATAATGTGTTATGTTTATCACCACATACTCGACACCTCCGGGTTGAAATACACGGTTTCCCGTTATGATCGAATAAGCAGTTTATGCATAATTTATGTTGTGAAACTGTTTTCAACTTTATGTCATTAGACATATCAAGGAATTTCCTGCAACTGAATAATCCGTGTCCCTCGTTACACTGTGGACATCGGATACTTGCTGTTATGTGGAAAGATTTTGCCGTGGGAAAGTTGTTGTAATTATGGTTGCTATGTTGGTTTGCTGATTTTTTGTTGAAATTAGTTTGATTGAAGTTATGATTTTGAGACTTGATGATAGGCTTGGGTGATGAAAGTTCCGGCTTCCTTCTTGACGTTTCTAAACTTGTAAACTTGCTCTCTAAAAACTTGAGAAGGTCACTGAGAACTGGTATTTCACGTGGGTCCTTGAGCGACTCTATGTAGTCGCTGTAGGATTGCTGATCTAGTTTTTGAGATAAAATATGTACAAGGATAGGATCCCAGGTACTGATGTCTATTCCCAGGTTTTTGATTGCATGTAATGTTTCAACGGTGATGTCATGCACCTTTTTGAGTTGTCCTTGATTTTGCTGTTGAATATTTTGTAGCCCTAATAACATACTTATGTGCGATGTAAATATCAATTTTTTGTTGTCAAATCTATTGTTTAGTATCTGAATACATGTATGATAGTTTTCTGAGCTGATGGTTAGGTGCTGTATTAGTCTCTCCGCTTCTCCACGCACCTTCCCCTTTAGGAACTGCATTTTTTGAGAGTCGGAAAGAGATGGATTTCTATGAATTGTCTGATAGAAGAGATCTTTAAAGGAAGTCCACTGTTGGTAACTGCCAGAAAAGATAGGTATTTCCATACTGGGTACGGATCGCTCCCTGTTTGTGATAGACCACAAATGCTTGTTAATGGCCCTTTTTATGTTGTTGTATTTTTGTTCGTGTATGTTGTATATTGCTTCATAATCCTCGTCTTCACCGTTTAGCTCCAGTTGAATGTCCCAATGTAGCAAATCTATTGCTGTCCAACGAGCCTGAAGGGATTTGAGAATGTCCTCCAGCTCCCACTTCTCCTCAATCGCCTCCAAGCTGACGTTATTGATGGTTCTCATGAGTGCTTTATAGTTTATATATTGTTTACGTAGCATATCATCTACCCTGCTATGTGATCCGGTCGATACCATGCCTCTCGTGGCTGGCACCGGATCTGCTGGTGACCTCATCTTCTGAAGGTCCTGCTCTTGTTCTTGCTGTTCTACATCTGTTTGTTCGTGACTCGCAGATGTAAACTGCTTGCTGCTTGCTAAAGTCGGATCTTGCTCATTTATTTGAGTTTTAGCCGAATTGTATAAGCCACTGGTCGTTTTGAATAAAGCTTCCTCAAAGTACTGATGATGCGGGACCCCGAGTTGGCATATGCTGTCGTGATTACTCACGAATTCAGACCAGTAAGCTTCCAGTAATTCTAAACGACGTTTATAATAGTCGCCGGTTTTTCTATCTGCACTGTCCTTCTTTATGTTGATGATAAGTTTATTGATAGACTGATAAATTTCCTGCTGGCTGATGTAAAGATTCTCCATTTTAAATAACAAGTTATAAATGGAAAGATCTTACTTGATATCTGTTGACTCCCTGGCCCTTGCTATGCTGAATGCTCTGCTGCTGATGCTATGCTGAATGCTATGTCCCTGTCGGCCGAATCCGACAAAGACCGATGCTGATGCTGGTGTGTCCTGCCGACTCCAGCCGGCAGAATTGATATTTGCTATGCTATGATAATTCACTGTAATCCTTTTGTAGTACACTGCACTTTATGCACTGAATGTAAGAAATTACAGTTTGTAAAAAAAAATAGGTATTTGTACGGGTCTCGGTCTCGTACAAATGAAAGATTGTTAATTTGCTTTACACTGTATTTTGCGTGTTGATTGCTACGAGTCCGCGACGGAACTGCCGTGCGAATGCATGCTAACTTAAAATGGTACAAAAATGCTTACATCTAAGTAATCTGAGCGGCGGCCGGCACAATGCAGGATCTCATACATTTAGGCGATATTTAAAGGAGAGCTATTAAAATCTACGCTATCGCCATCTCTGTATCATCTTATAGAAACCTCTGTCTATTTGTTTTCTAATCACGCCTAAACGGACGATTCGGTAATACTGAAATTTAACATGGCGATACTTTATAGCATGAGGATGAACATAGGACATACTTGGTGCGCGGGCTGGTTTCCGCAACTAGGCCGTTTATCGGCCCTTTTTGCGTGAGGTTGGTCGCGCTTATTCAAGCCACCCGATGTCAGCGAGGAAGGCCAGCAGCTCGCTGATGCCGGCGCAGGCCCCTCGCATCGTCGTCGGTGACCCGAGGAGTGTCCTCCGCTGTGACGCCACGCTACTGCACTCCAGGAGCACATGCGCAGCCGTTTCCTCGGCCTCCATGCAGCCTCTGCATAGAGGACTGTCGGTGACACCTATAGTAAATAGGTGTTTATTAAATGAGCAGTGTCCGGTGACTACCCCGACAATATGTCGGAGTTTGTCACGTTTAAGGTTGAGCAATTTACGGGAGTATCTCGGGTTTAGTTCCGGGAATGCCTCCTTCGATTGCCTACATTCCTTTATACCTGCCCAGTAGTCTTGATGTTGTTTCCTGATGTTTTCTCGGATCCAGGCTTTGATTTGGCTGAACGGTATAGGTATCATTGGTTCTACTCCTGCAGGGTGCAGGTTAGAACCTCTCCTTGCCAGTTCGTCTGCCGCGTCATTACCTCTGGATCCACTGTGGCCTTTTATCCATTGAAGAATGATACGGTTGTGTTTACCAACCTCTTGCAGAAGATGATGGCACTGCACGATCAGCCCCGTCGAGAAGTCATACCTTTGCAGGGCTCGTAACACAGCTGCGCTATCGGAGAGTATTCTTATAGTTTGATCATATACCTTCCTTTGTAGCACTGCTGAGGCCGCCTGGATTATCCCTACACATTCCGCTTGGAATATGGAGTTGTGTGCGCCCAGGGGTGTTGATATGTGGATGTTGAGGTCGTCTGAAAACGCCCCCGCACCTGATCCTGTGTTCATTTTTGATCCGTCTGTGTATATCCTCACTTCATGTATGTTAGAGTTATCACTGGGATCTTCGTGTAGTTGTATGGTATAGTGTTTTGTGAAAAAGTATTGTTTAGGTACCCTATCATAAATAGACTTCATCATAGTATTAGATGTGGCAATGTCGTTTGTTATGTGTGTGTGGGTTGCTTGGTTGTTTAGTTCCCAGAAATTTAATGCTTTTAGCCTGTAGGCAGACGCGGCTGCCTCTTGTTGAATGTGTAGGTGCAACGGGGCTAGACCCATCAAAACCTCAAGAGCTACTGTCGGAGTGGTTCTCATACAACCTGTAACCGCTACACAAGCTAATCTCTGGAATTTTAATAGTTTGTTTATGCAGGTGTTTAACTTAGTTCTAGGCCACCATACCAGGGCTCCGTAGGAGACAGACGGTCTTATTACTGTATTGTATAGCCATAGGGTTATCTTTGGGCTTAGTCCCCATGTCTTGCCCATCATTCTTCTACATTGCCAGAATGATATGGTGGCCTTATTTATTTTGTTATCAATATGTTTCGCCCAATTTAGTTTGCTATCGAGGGTGACGCCCAGGTACCGCACCTCGTCTGACAGTTTTAGTTCGGTGTCGAAGAGGTGCGGCAACGCGTAGCCGCCCAGATTTCTTTTATTCGTGAACATAACCAGTTCAGTTTTTGCTGGATTCACGTTTAGCCCGTAGTCTATACACCATTTTTCTACGATCTTAAGTGCATTGTTCATTAGATTGCATGTAACGCTAGCAAAATGACCCGGTATTAGTATAGCTAGGTCATCTGCGTATCCTATTGTGAGAAAGCGTTGTTTGTTTAGTTTAGTGATGAGGTCATTTGCAACTATGTTCCATAAGAAAAAAATAAAATAAAAAATAAATAATAAGAGCGGTGAGAGGACGCCTCCTTGCGGGCAGCCCTTAGAGACTAACCCTCTGGTGGTGCCTGTTGTCTCTACTTGTACCACTCTCAGTTGAAGCATGTTGATGACCCATTCTACTAGTGTTTCCTCCACCCTGTGTTTGTTAGGGCTGCTTTGATACTACTGAAGTTAGTCTTGTCAAAAGCTCCTTCTATATCAATGAAAGCGCCTAGACAAAGGTTTTTGTTATTAATGTTGCTTTCTATAGTTTTTACCACTTGGTGCAAAGCAGACTCAGTTGATTTACCCGAACTGTAGGCGTGCTGGTTTGTATGAAGTGGAACTGTGTTTAAATAGTTGTCTCTGATGTACCGGTCACACAACCTTTCCAGCGTCTTGAGAAGGAAGGATGTGAGACTGATCGGCCTGTATGATTTTGGATTAGTGTAGTCGCTTTTGCCGGGTTTGGGTATGAATAAGACTCTGACTTCGCGCCATCCTTTGGGTATATATCTATGAGCAATACAAGCCCTGAAGATGCTTGCCAGTGTACTTATTATAAGTTCAGCTCCCCATTGGAGAAGTCCGGGGAAGATCCCATCTAGGCCAGCAGTTTTATAAGGTTGAAATGTGTTGATTGCCCACCCAATTCTGTCTTCCGTTACGACCCGCTTCGCTACGCTCCAATTGTCGTCGTAGGGGTCTGTCCGGTTTGTGGTTTCCCATGTAACGGTGTCTGTGATGAAACAGCCCGGAAAATGGGTTTCCAGCAGTAGGGTGTTAGTTTCAGTTTCTGTCATGGTATATGTGTTGTCATTGCGTTTGAGTGTCCCTATGCTGCGTTTTGCATCTAAGGATAGGATTTTCCTGACTCTATTTGCTTGTGTATCGTTTTCTATGTTTGTGCAGTAGTTTCTAAACGACCTTCGACTTTTACGCCGTATGCGTTTCTTATATTCAGACTGTGCTTTTTTGTAGTTGTCCCAGTCTTCATCGTCGTAGGTGTTCATTGCTCTGTTGAGGAGTTTTCTCACCGTAGCTCTTAGTCTGTCCAGGTCTCTTGTCCAGCCTTGATTCCCTGTGATGGGCTTAGGCGTGGTCAGCGGACATGCGTCTTCAAAGCTTTTGGTTAGACTGTTAGTTAAGTGTGTTACTGTTTGTTCTATCTCTTCCGTGTTTGTTGTGTGTGTACCTTGTGTGTGCCGAGTGAGGTTGTGTTCCAAGGAAGATTTGAATATTACCTTGTCGGTCTTACGGGGGTTACGTCTGGGTACTGTTGGCGTGTTGTTTATTTTTAGTTCGAATCTGATCCATCTATGGTCCGAGCACGATGATTCCTCCGACACCCTCCAATTGTTGATGATGTCGTGAGCATTGCTTGTTACCAGAGTTAGATCTATGATGGTACTGCACCTTTTTGTCACAAAAGTGGGTTCTGCACCGATGTTTGCTAGAGTGAGATTTGTAGTAAAAAGATAGTTTACCAGTTCTTCTCCTCTGTTGTTTGCTGCCGGCATTCCCCATAGGGGATGATGAGCGTTGGAGTCAGTTGCTAGGATGAGTTTAAATTTGTTTAGTTCGCAGTATCTTACCAGGTCGGTGACGTTTTTCGGTGGGATGTCCTCGTCAGCGGGCATGTAGGCTGACGCCACGATCACCTCCTTATCCTCCTCACCAGTGTTCCCCAGGAGTCTGACGGTGGCCAGATCCCTAGAAAGGTACTCAGTGAGGGGCAGTGCTGTTATATTCCTGGGAATGTAAATACAAGCTCTGGGGTTAGTGCAGTTTGAATCTAAAACCAACTTACCGCCTAAGCTATTGAGACCACACACACGCCCTGCCCTAATCCACGGCTCCTGAATTAGGGCGACGGTCTCGTTTTTGTTGGTTACGCCCAGTACTCTGCGCAGGTTAGCCGTAGCAGTGAGGCTGTGCTGGAGGTTGCTTTGGATGACGTTACAGTAAGTGGAGGGTGTCTGGGTCGCCATCATTTAGGTTCCCCTCATCCTCGTCCTCGTCAGTCTCTCCTAGCACATCCTCATCCTTCCTCCAAGTGTCCGTCCTGGGTACAGCGTCGACAGTCATGTCTTCGGCTGTTTCCCTAGAGCTGGAAGGTTTAGGAGAGGAGTGTGCCGGAGCGGCTGCTTTTGCTTTGCCTCCGTCATCTTGTTTTTGGTCCAAATCTGGTTTGGTGCTCGGTCCTGGCTGGTCTTCCCTTGCAATGTCGTTATTAGTCGACGGTGGCTCATCTTGCAGCGACCCATCTGCCGCATAGAACCGCACGTAGACATTCCCGATGTTATGTCCCAGTCGGTGCTCGTTGTCTAGAAGAATGGGAACAACAGTCTCCGGGATCCCCAGGGTCAAGAAGAGGCTCCCATCTTCTTGTGCAGTGTGGTTGTACACCGTCCAGGTAGGTATCATTGCCCACTTATTCTGCTTGTTGAGAACTAAGCTAGTGTGCCCAACAGTGGCTTTACAGTCTGGCAGGAATAAGGCTGCTCTGACCCTCCTGGTTAGTTCGCTCTGCTTTTTGACAACCAGCTTAGGGCCTGTCGTCTCCGGTATTCGGCTTAGGGCCGTTCGTAGCCACTCCAGTGAGGCAGCGTTCTCGCACCACAACTTCAGAGCCCCATCCCCTATGATGGGTTTACCTCTAAAGTTGGGGGCGAAATCGTTGTTGGGGTCCATGACGTCTTCCAGGATTTGACGGTTCAGGAACTCCTTCACTGTAGTCGCTTGTTCCACACTAAGTGGTCCGCTGTCCGCCCGCGCGACCGCCACACAGAGTTCGTTCAAGACGATCTCCGAGTAGCTGATTGCGGTCCGGCGGGAGCTGTCCAGCTTAGGTTTCTTACGTTCCCTCGGTGACACCGTGTCATCCAGTCGCGTCCGCTTGCTTGGCTCATTATGAGCCGGAGCCTCTGCTGAGCGTGCGGTCGCGATGGCTGCTCGCTTTTTGCGGTTGTAACGGTTGTCACGTTTGTGTCTGTACTTATACCCTTTGCCTGTATGTACTCCTTCAGCTGCTACGTCGGATACTTCCGACGAGCTCGCTTGGGGAGCGACAGGTTTAGGGGCTTTGTTCTGTTGCTGGGATCCACGCTCCTCGTATTGACCCACGGATCCGGCTACTGCCTCGGACTGGTCCGCGGAGTTTGCCAGCGGGGCAACCAACTATGGAGCAGTATCCCTGCTGTTTTGTCTGTTTTTATAGAAGAAGCTGGGTCCTGGCGTATTCCTCTTTGGTCCCTCTGCCACTGGCATCGGTTCCTTGAGTTTCGCCTCCCTTGCTGCCTCCCGTTTACGTTTCTGTTTAAGTCGTAGTTTCTGACTCTTTGTTAGTTTTCCTCCCGAGGCTTGAGCAGCCTGAGAAGCGGCAACTCCTGAGTTTGAGGCTTCAGCTGTAGGCTGTTTCCTCTCCTTCCGAGGTCCCTTATTTTTTTTACCCTTCGGCCTAACGACCCTCCAGGCAGCAGTGTTTTCCTCCTCTACGGCAAAAGCCGCAGCAAGGTTTTCCACCGCCTCCCCAATTGGGGGTAAACATAATGTCGCGGCTGCGCTTGTTTGGTTATTTTCTGACTCGACAAGATCCATGTTTAGTTTAGTACGATTCATCTTCTCGGCTCCCCACCCTCCACGGAGCCCGCACCTTTGGGGATGTTGTAGCAACACCAGGGCCACCGAGAAAGATATAGAAGTGGTGACCGCGTTACCTACGAGCCTAACGACACTAACCAATCCGACGCCAAACCCGCCAGAAACAGCGAGCATCGCCGGCTGCAGGCCCCATCGGTCCCCCCCTCTAGCCAGGCAAAGCTGAAGGCTGTCGCCCGTACTGAATAGGCAAAGTCGGCTATCCTTTGCCCTCCCGTTTTGGAAGAAATCCGCACCGAAGAGGAGTGTTGCTAAGGAAGCGGTACCAACCCTGACCAGTCCCCGCTCAGCCACCAGGTTAGCTTCATCCTTCCATACGGGGCACCACGTACAGTACAAAATACGTGGGTGATCACCCCCCGCTTGTTATCACTCAATTGGGGATAACAGGCCCACGGAAACAGACCACATTGTTCCCGTAGCGGACTTGTTGGGATGTTTGGTGGGAAGGTAGGATGGGAAGGATTATGGATGGGTGGGAGTTTCAAGAATTGCGCCTCGTAGTTTTTGTTACATCTGTTCCTTAGGGGACCAGATCAAGAAACAGGGCGGCACCACGTGATGGAAAAACTACTTAGACTTGCTATGGATGTCTACACGACCTGCGCTCCTTTCCATAACCATACACCGAACCTGCTCACCGGACAGGTGGCCAGGTTAGGGTTAGTTCTAAAGCAAATAATGACCTAACCCCCCCCGAACATAGGACATATAGGAAAACATAATTTTTGTAAAAATAAAATCATTTTTTTTAAATTTTTTATACTAGATAGGTAAGCGTTTGACCACTATCTCACCTGATGTTAAGTGACGATGATAATCGTTGAGTGCTATTAAAACCCACTCTACCGCCATCTAGATGCTTTATCTTATGATTAATTCTTAAACTAAGTTGCAAATTCCGCCTAGGCTAGCTGATAAGCTAATTTCTATTCTCCTAGCCTAGATGGCGTTAATCTATACCTGCAGGCCTATCACGAAGTTTGACAGTTGATCATTGAATGAACGAAATGACGGGGACGCAGCTATTTAGACTGTATAGTTCCATCTCTGTCGTGTTCGTTCATTTCAAACCCTATCAAACTTCGTGATAAGCCCCCTGTACTATAATAAAACTGTAACGAAGCCACAGAAAAAATAATAATACTACGTAATCAGGACGAGCGAAGCGAGCTCTAACACGATCCCACACCCTGGGCGCTGTTGTGGTACACTTTACTGAAAAACTATCATGCCTATTGATTTGTGCTTTAACATAGTAATTTAAATTCACATGTAGATGTGTTATCAGTAAAAAAAAACATTTTATTACAAAAAAATGAAGATTAACAAAAAATTTAAATATATTTACATATATATATATATATATATATATATATATATATATATATATACATATATAGTAGTGGTATATACATGTAGAGAGAACATTAGCGTATGTGAATGAAATAGCTATAGAGATATAACACGACTAAAATAATGAACACTCGATACATATGCCAGCTATAAGATATAATGAACAACGTAATTTGGTCCGGTCATACATGACAGCGGTTAAGAGCCAATGGGTGCACAAGAACTTGGTTCCAGTGCTGGAATCGGTTTGTAAAATCGCATACGCAGAGAAGGATAAAAAAAATGTTGTTCATCTCGCTCTCTCATACTAGTGATTGTATGGTTTTATCCTTCTCATATTATGAATGTTATTTAAATGCCATATCACCTTAATTAATACTCCATCCACGATTTGTAACATAACAATCTTTTCTTAGAATTATTTCTGCGTTATTTATTCTCTGACACATATAGTAATCTGTGTTATTTATGTTACGTATGCACCGTATTCGCATACAATATTACAGAGCAATTAAATCAATATATTATAACAATCAAATCTTTTTTTTGGCGATCACAGGAACTCTACTCTTATAAAAAAATAGTTGGCTTTACTCAAGGGACATTGGACAGGCAGGCAGGGACGCCATTTTGCACAGAAATTCGTATGTTTATATGAATTGTTATGTCTCACTCTATCAAGCGTATATTCCGCAAGAGAAAAAGAGTACCCAGTCAATCACCGACTTTCTCTTGTGTGTGTAGATCTATGATGTATGTAATTGTACATACAATACAATTTTTGTGGAAAATAATTTGTAAACATGGAGGCCAAGTGTTATGCTACGGTGTGAAGTAATTTTATAACTACACCTTTGTTTTAGCGGATATTATAAGTTTAAGGTGAGTTATTATAGATTAAATTAGACAGAAACACTACGCTAAATGTAATCTAATAGTTTTACATCTCGTATTCATAGAAGATTGTAAACGTATGCACTTATTTGGCGCCAATGTCGTAAAAGACCGTTATGACTCGCTTTTATCTAGCGAGTTGAGTTAATTATGCTAGTTTTTATGACAAATTGATGCAATTTTAGAAATAGACATCAAAACGTGTAAGCGGTACACGCCAGAGCAACCCGACGAAGTTCCATGTCGTGAATAACTGGTCCAGCGAGTGTCGTCAGAACTGTCATTTTAACAAATTATCTCGAATGTGAAGATATTTGTCCGAAAGTAACGCGTAAATGCGAAGAAGATCCAATTCGATAACTCTCTCTATTTCAGATAAAGTGATTGATTCCTCGAGATCGCCTGTATGTTTGAAATGAAGGAGATGATACTATTATATCTGGAAACATCTTGACCAACCTTGAAGTGAGTACTTTTCTGGAGCGCTTTGGTTATAAAAAACTTCAATAGAATCGTGTGATGATATCGTCTAACTCTCAGAGCTAAGTTTTATCATGTGGCTATGTTTATAAGTGGATTATGCTGTTGCATATCCATGTCACCTGTCTGTAATCTATGTTATTATAATTTGGGCACTTATACTTCCTGATACTCTCCATATTTTGGTAGGTATCTAGTGTTTTGGTCCAAGTTCAAGATCAGGTCAGGTCTTTGATTATTACATTGATATATTAAATATCTATAGTACAATGTTCTGTTTTATATGTTTTAATGAGAATGTTCTTCATTTCAGAAATGGGCACAGAGTTGCCAAAAACTCAAGAATCTAGTGGTGAAACGGACTCAAATAGTGATTCTGAGGTTTGTTTAATATTGCTAGTTAAAATGTCACTGCAGCTGTTAATATATTTTGGATCAAAATCAGTACACTGGGCAAACTCCTATGCTTGTTGTCTATTCACACAACATTGGCAATATTGTGGTTAGGCTGCAAAAGCTACCAAAGAAAAGTGGAAGTTGAAGTTATTTGCATCTCAAATGTCATGTTTTATAGTGCTTAACACTAAATCACAGTTTTTGCTAGGACATCAATTCAACTGAAGCAAACAGATCTTAACATACATTACTGTATGTAAAAGCAATTGAAAAGTTACTGTTATGAGTATTAAACAGATTTTAAGTATGGTAATCTAAATATACAATATGATTTTCCAGAACTCGAGCAGCAGTGATTCAACAGGGAGTGACTGGGAATGCTCCGATGCTAATCAAAGCACGGCTCGGAAGCCCCATTTCTCAGTCACTTCATGCGATACAGGCCTTAAACTGAAGATTGCGGCTATTCCGAGGAAGGTCACATCTCAGACGTCTCCTAAGCCAACAGTGAAAAAGAAAAGTGAATCTAAAACATTACAGGAATTGAAAGATCGAGCTGCATTGAAAAAGAAAAAGCAGCTTTCAAGTAGTTCAAGCTCGGAATCATGTAGCAAATGCTCCTCGGAATGTTCCAGCGATGATGATATACCATTGAAATCTGTTTCAAAACTGTTGCCTTCAAAAGGATCACAAAAGTTGACTACAACTAAGACAGAGGATACAAAGAGTGGCAGCGATGAGGACAGGCAGTCCAGTGATTACAAAGATACAAAGTCTAAAGAAAAACTGAGTGTTGCAACAACTAACAGTGGGAAAAAGACTAAAAGTGAGGAGCTGAGTGATGAAGCAGCCATGAAAAGAGGTCGCGGGCGACCCAGGACTAAGGTGAGTACATTTAGCAGTATGTGCAGTTTCAGTGCCCTTTCTTGGTACTTGATGTGCACCAGACCAGAAATTTAATTAATCACTGCATATAGAAGGTAAAATATCAGTTCAGTCTGTCAGCTGATAATTTTATCCATATAATTATTAATTGAGGTAGTACCTTTTGCTTATTCCACCTATACCCATCCATACGTAGACAGAGAACAACTGGTAAGTAGACAAATGGTTGCCGACCTGCCTGTCAGTTACGCCATACTAAGTTACCAGAACATTTTTTAATCATTGCTTCCTACCTATATGAAGTCTGAAACTGTAATGTCTCATGGCTCAAATGATCCACCAATTTCAAGCCTCTCAGTGAGCTATTCTTAATTCTCTAGTTTGTATGCAGCTGACAGATGGATAATAGTTTGATTTGGAATATTGTGTTGGAATATTTGGAATATAATGTACTGTGCTCAGTATGCATTTTATTTATTCTGTTATGCAGTATTATTTAACATTTTTTGGCCAAAATTGTCTGGAGTACCAACTGAAACATGGTAGTGTATGACAGAATAAATAATAGGTGTGTGTAATAGTACAGTTGGCAACCCTACATTCATTAGTGAAACACATATTTTTAGTAGTCTGATGTCAACATAATTATTATTATTTTTAACCTAGTTCACCAAAAAGGTGGAGGTTCTCAAGTCGACTGTTTTTATTTTGTTTGTTTGTTATCTCAGAACTCCATCATTTATTAACCAATTTGGATAATTTTTGTTTAAGAGAGTATGCTTTCCGTTTGGTGTCATTGTAATTTTATTGAAAATAAGTGCTGAAGGTCAAGCTCAGTGCTTAGTCTCGGTAGAGTTCTGTTGCCGATTAGCACTAAACATAAGAATCTTCTTAAATTGTCAAAATATGATATTAGATTAGCTAAATCAGTGAAGTGAACTGCTATGCGGATGATAGTACAGGAGATGCACAATATTCCAGTCTTACAAACATTCCCTGTTCCACGGTTGAAGAAAGCGAGAAATGACTTGTGTCTGAAGTTAAGACATCCCTGGACCTACCTAGTATCAAAGTAGGAAGGCTAGAATCTTGTCAAGTTCAAATCGATGAAAATGCAGATCTTCATGCGCTCACGACGCCGGGAGAAAAAATATTTCTTTTTATACAAAATTATAATTTACTGTATTTCCCTGACCATGTTGTGTCGAAGAGTAAACTTGTGTCTATAACTTTAAAGAACTAAATTGAGGGAGTCGATACTTCAAGTCTTCATATACTTCATTAGATGGCATTGTAGTTAATAAGCATGTTTGGTATTGACACGGTAATCTCTAATATATAAAATTCTCGTGTCACAGTTTTCGTTGCCATACTCCTCCGAAACGGCTTGACCGATTTTGATGAAATTTTTTGTGCTTATCCAGTATCTATGAGAATCGGCCAACATCTATTTTTCATCCCCCTAAATGTTAGGGGTAGTCCACCCCTAAATTTTTTATTTTATTTTTTAGACAAAATTTTTAATTTCTATTTTTTTATGATACAACATACAAAAATACATACAATCCTCAATTTTCACCCTTCTACGATCAACCCTTATTTTTTAATAGCCATTTATTTATATGGCAAAACAACGTTTGCCGGGTCAGCTAGTATAATATAATGTTATACTTATATATTATTATACTGCAGTTCGGAACCCTGCCTGTGCGAGACAAAAGTCTGACTCGCACTTGGCCAGTTTTATTTTGATGTGTTATTATAATAGAAAAGTTTTTACGAAAGTAAAGTTATAAGTAAATGAAAGAAGTTATTAATGCGGGCAAAGCCGCGGGGCACTAGTTGTTCATAAGAGGTTAGGTATATTAAGTAGTCATTTTAGTCATAATGGGTTATTGGTAATTCGACGTATTCCCGGCAGGAGCAGATAGGGGCTGAAAATCAACATTTTAGACCCCCCAATCTATGACTGAAAATAATAGTGTACGAGATATTTGGAAACTAGTATTTTTTTGAAAAAGTACCCAATTTTGGAGGTTTGGAACAACAAAAAATAAACTGGCCAAGTGCGAGTCGGACTCGCACACGTAGGGTTCCGATTGAACAAAATTTGCCGGAAGAATTAAGTACATAGTTTTAACATCGATATATATAAATACCGTGTCAATACTAAACATGCTTATTTACTACAACGCCATCTAACGAATATCTAACGAACTTCTAACACCAACTAAGTGAACGTTAACACAAAGGTGTTAGGGTGGGTAATATATGGTAAGTGTTTTTCAACATGTGGGTCTCTATGTCGCGGGGGCCGCGAAGCCAAAGAAAAAAACAAAGTTTAAAAATATACTAAAGAAAATATTAATTAAAGAGCATTTGTAGGTGTTGTGATTGATAGTGCTTATAATATTTGTTTCAAAATAAAAATATGTAATTTGTCCTGCAGGCCACACAATCGCAGCCGCAGAAGCTAGCAATATAACAAAATACAGATTATAAACAGTGCAAGTAGCGGGTCGTGAAATTTTTTTTCATACTAAGGGGGTCGCGTCATGAAAAAGGTTGAAAAACGCTGAAGTAAACAATCGTTCATAGATGGCGCTATAGTAAAAAACACGTTTTTGTATGGGGACCCCTTTTATTTTTTACTTTATTCTGTTTTTATTACTTGTTGTTATAGCGGCAACAGAAATACATTATCTGTGTGTGTTCTACCGTCTAACTATCACGGTTCATGAGATACAGCCTGGAGACAGACAGCCAGACGAGAGCGAGTCTCAGTAATAGGGTTCCGTTGTTACCCTTTGGGTTCGGAACCCTAAAAATGTAAATTTATTTCTTATTTTTTTATACATAGAGAACTTAGTGATAAAGCTAAAGAAGTAATGAAATATCCAAAAATACTTGAATGTAATAATAACAATAACTTAAAATGTTATTTAATTTTTGATAATTTTTACGATTAGTGCTAGACAATGTATTTTTTCTTAAAAAAAGACTATGACACTATGCATGTAAAAATACACAAAAAAAAAAAAACTATATATATATATATAGTATACAAATAAAACTTTCTTGTTTATTAGGCTATACAAAAAGGTATAACAGTTTTGTACAAAAACAATCATCAAAATCTACCATAGAAAGTAGTACTAAGACTCATATGTATTAACGTGACGCCCAGCAAATGTACTATTTGTAACTGGAGTTGAAAATTTGTTACGTCGGTTTTTGGTAATCTGGAGTTGGAGATCAGTTGAGGGACTACAAATCTACGATATCACGAGTACACGAGTACGAGTACACAAGCAGCTTTCTTACGTCGAATACACCAGCTTTGATGTATATCTATGTCTGTGGTTGAATGTGGGAAAGGAAGATACATCATCATCATATCAGCCGGTATCAGTCCACTGCTGGACATAGGCCTCTCCCAAGTCATGCCACTGAGCCCGATCTTCGGCTCTTTGTTTCCAGTCACTGCCCACCGCTTTGCGAATGTCGTCGCTCCACCTGGTCACAGGGCGTCCTACGCTACGTTTACCGATTCGCGGTCTCCACTCTAGAACTAGTCTCTGGCGAATTACTTCGTTCCGGATTCGATCCCACAGAGAAACACACATAGGCTCTTTCCATAGCTCGCTGAGCAACTTAAAATTGATGGACGAGTCGAACCGTGAGTGTCCACGTCTCGGCTCCGTATGTCATGACGGGTAGGACGCACTGATTAAAGACTTTTGTCTTTAGGCACTGTGGTATATGCGACGAGTTACTACTCGACGGAGTTTTCCAAATGCTGCCCAGCCCAGCTGAATTCTTTTCTGGATTTCCTTTTCGAAGTTATGTTTTCCTAGTTGGAGCGTCTGCCCTAGGTAAACATACTGCATAACAACTTCGAGAGGGATTCCATCTACAGCAATCGGTTTCGAAACAACGAGCTCGTTGTACATCTGTTGACTGGTTTTATCCAAATTCATCCGGAGACCGATGCGACGTGAAGAATCAGCTAGGCCGTTCAACATCCTTTGTAAGTCCTGTAGCGTTTCTGCAATAATGACGATGTCATCTGCGAATCGTAGTGAGAGATGTACTTGTCGTTGATGTTGATGCCACAATTTTTCCAGTCCAGCGTTTTAAACATATCCTCCAAAGCTTTAGTGAACAGTTTCGGGGATATGACGTCCCCCTGTCTCACTCCTCGTCGCAGGTGGATATGTTTAGTACGTTGGTTCTGTACTTGTACACTCATCGTTGCGGCATTATACGGACATCTCATCATTTCGATATATCGCCAGTCAACTTGGCAACGCTACAAAGACTCCAGAACAGACCAGGTTTCGATTGAGTCGAAGGCCTTCTCATAGTCCACTAATGACCTTACTTCAGTTTATGAAATGCGCGGCATTCGCAAGCCAAAGGATTCCCAGTCTTGACGAAATACCTACTCCTGTTGGTCACTGTGAAGAAACTGTGCTTCATACTAAGTATGCTGTATGCTAGGAGTCTGTTATTTTCTTACCGAGATCGTAAAATTAGTATACATTTTGTATATTATATTTTATAAACTTCAGATTATATTTTACAGCATCATGATTTAAGCTCTTAAGGCGTAAACTCATAAAACAGTTGCCCGCAAGCATAGGCGGAATTATTTTGTTATCCTTAGTGATATGATAAGTCGTAACAAAACAATAAATCAATATCTACCACGAACGAATCGACATCCTCAAAATAGCTATAATCTCGTATTGTAATAGTGTTTTATTTATTTAGGGAATACATAGCCATTAAATAATTCAATGAGCTATTAAATAATTCAATGTCATCGTGAAATATGTTTATCTAGTGTCTTACGGAAAATATGCATAGACACCTCACAAGGTCATTAGTCATTAAAATTTAAATAGAGCGTCGTAGAAATACAATAACAGCTTACTACGACGTCTACAGCTATGCTTTAAATTTTTAACATATTTTTGATCAATTTATTATCTTCCTACTCTTATCCCACTTACGTGGGGTCGGTGCGACATGTCATTCTGTCATTTCCGCATTCACTCCTTTTACATCCATATTTTCTATCACACAGTCCATCCACACTTGTTTTGGTCTTCGTCTTCCTCTGTAGCCGTCCACTTTTATGTCCATTTTAGTCACGTGGACTTCACTTCTTCTCATAATATGTCCATACCAGGCTAGCCTATTGCTTCTTAACTTTTCTGTTACTGGTGCCACTTTCAGGCTTCCCCTCACATACACATTCCGAATTTTATCCATTCTTGTGACTCCACACATCTATCTCAATATTCGCATCTCCGCTACATGCAATCTCTTTTCATCCCACTTCGTGGCCCAACACTCAGATCCATACATAACGACATGTCTAATAACCGTTATTTGTCCCTTAAGTTTAAGAAGCATTCTCTGATCGCTAGTTGTATATTTTTGATCAATTACTGGTTCAAAATATTCCTGTTCGTTTTATACCCGCCTCTGTTCTGTTCTGGACCAACTCACCGATGATATTGTAGCCATCGAACATCCTAAGGCATCCATCCAATGTTTCTGTGATTGCGACCGTATTTCATTATTATAGAGCATGCATCATGCGTAAGAAAACAATAAAGAAAACTTATCAAAGTAGCTATTGTCGGTACCAACAATTTTTGCTACTGTGAATACGTCGCTAATAGTACACAGTAGCAAAAATTATAAGTAAAAAATATTTTTAAACACAAACTTTTATCTTGGACAATGAACTAAAATGTAAAAATAAATTCTAGTAAGTATTTGCTTGTTTTTAAAAATATTTTTTACTTATAATTTATTTTTAACTTTTTAGTAGGTAGGTATAGATACTGACTACCTACCTACTACCTAAGTATTTAAGAGAAGGCATGATGTTTTGAAATATTCCACGGATATTTGATGTGATTATGGGTAAAGTGCTCTTCAAGGAAAATAAATCGATTCGGTGGGGCTTTGTTTCTTTATAACAGAAATGCCATGGCCACCTTACAGCTTCATCATCAGATCCTGACTTTCATTTAAGTGTCAAGACGAATCATTTGAGCCCAAATTCACTGGGGTTACATTATTTAATCACAGAGATGCCGTGGCCACCTTCCAGCTTCATCACCAGTTGCTAAATATCATCTAGGTGTAAAGTTCTCTTCAAGACGAATCAATCGAGCCCAAACTCGGTAGAGTTACAATACAATACAATACAAATACAAAAACTCTTTATTGATCACCAAAGAAATTACAAATACGTTGACGTTGTACGACGTGAGTTACGTTGATTTATCACAGAGATGCCGTGGCCACCTTCCAGCTTCATCATCAGACCCTGGATATAATCTAGGTGAAAAGTTCTCTTCAAGACGAATCAATCGAGCCCAAACTCGGTAGGGTTATATTGATTTATCATAGTGATGCCGTGGCCACTTTCCAGCTTCATCATCAGACCCTGGATATCATCTAGGCGTAAAGTTCTCTTCAAGACAAATCAATCGAGCCCAAACTCGGTGGGGTTATGTGGTTTTATCACAGAGACGCCGTGGCCACCTTCCGTCTCCATCATCAGACCAGCCCCATGGTACCATATCATTGTATTGTCACCGAAGAAACATAAGTACACCAAATTTGAGTCCAATCGGACATCGGGAAGTGGGTCTAATTTAGCTTCCAAGATTCCACCCGAACATACATAGTGATATACATACATACATTGCAAGTTAAATAAATGCTTGTAAAAATGGTGGAGCGTCGAGCCCTCTGTTTCGCTAACTCAGTCGTTGCAAAGTTTTTGTTGCTTTGACGAAACATTTTGTCAATCTGTTACTGTTTCATCAAAACTTGACGGCTACAAAATCCGTCTCTCGGTTTATGACTGTTTAACTTGTCTTTGTTGCCGACCCCATGAGTATATAACAACTTAAGTTGGGGGACTCGATAATAGAATCACTTTTAATGCTCAAGGATACCCTAAAGTTTGAGCTCGTCTTAATCTGATCCAGTTTTTACACAAAGACGTTCTTTATACGTGTTTACCACACACCCTTGATGTGTATGACGAGCTACCATTCTGCTGAGCAATAATTCCCCATAATTTATTAATTGTGTCAGTGACAACGCAGATGTATCGCCCGAGATTCGGCTTTGTACATTTTGTAATCGGCCCGGTCTTGAATTTAAGCATGGGAACTTTTATTGACTGGTTTGAATGTTCATATTTTTGATGGCGAAGTGATCTTATTGTAGTCTTATTACAAAAGTTCCTACGCATTCCCGTCGGTTGTCTTAATAACGTATTGATTTTCCACCCACTTCTGCGTCTGTGTATAGCGCTTTCTATGTTTAATTAATTAGTTTATGCTTGCGTATTACGGATTCTATTGCTATAATAATCTAATACACGTCTCACAATCTCACGCCACTCTTATCTTCAAGTAACATAGTAGTCAAACGCTTGTCTATCAAACTAATAAAAAGAGAGATAAGTTAAGATCGATAAGTGTAATGATAATGTACATTACTTTAATTAAGATTATCAATTTTATTCCTCATCATTTAATTCGATTACCGTTTGGTCCGGTACCGTATTGGAATGTTTTCTTAATTTCTGGTTTAGATTAATTACACTTTAGTAATTGCCGGATGTTAGTGTTCATATCGTTAAATTTGTTAGTCGGCTTCGATATCTGGTTACATACAGTCGGGGTGTTATTGGCATTGTTCCAAAGCATCTGCGCGTATGATTGGAGCTGCCGCGCTGCAAAGCCGGGATCGCCTGTTACTGTTTGAGGTCAAGGTTTGCATTCTACGATTTGTGCGATTAGAAACGCATATTTTAAACTGTTTATCTTCTTCGCAGAATCTGACATGACAAGCCATAAATATACATTGTTATAGAAAGCTTATTTATAAACATCAGCTCGACTAAGGTTAATTACATTATCAAACGGAAAGTTACTTTCTCGTCTATCAGAACCTTTTGTCATCGTAGAAATCGTGTTTGCTGTAGGCGTCATAACTGTAATCCATAATGTGAATGATTGATTTGTAATGTGTTCGCTTTGTGCGTTGTTTCACTGAGCATTTATTGTGTATGGAGTACGGAGAAAGTTGAGCTGGCAGGCGATTCCTATACCGATGAAACGAAATGGTGCATTATTAAGGATTCATTTACACGTTGTTGTTTTACGTTATCACCTGGTTGGAAAACGGGCAGGCCATTAGTTCTAGTGTAGCATTGTCGTCGTAATGAGAATGAAATACAAGGCACGGTCGGTAGGTCGCGTAGTGAGGCGTGCGGGTGGTAGTGTAGGGGTAGGTGTGCAAGCGTGCAGCATTTAATTAAGGCGGTGGGTGCGCTCGGCTCGCGTGTCGTCCGCGGTGCACTTCCGGTGTGCCCCCGGGGGTGCTGCGCTTTTTCCTCGCGCCCGGGGGAGGCGTGATGCGAGGAAAGCGCGACCGGTCGTCACCCGCGCCTTTGGAATTAAAATTTTTCACGTAAACTGGTTTGATAGCGCGTACATTCGTGGAGGGGATCGCGAATACGCGCTGCGGCGGTCATTAGCTAGCTCGCAGCGAAGCGCGCGCGCGTGTCCCGCTCTTGAGTTGCGCGTACGTTCTCGATCGCGCGCCGGCCCGCGTACAACGCGATCATGTGCGCACCTCTAACTGCTCGGCTAATTAATTGAACGCGAATGTGATGTGATATAGTGTGTGAAATCTACCCATCATAGTAATAATTTGTAGATGAAAAAAAAACCCAGACATTTTTGTTGAATGATAGTAAGTTTGCAATTGGAATTCAGATATAAATATTTTATCATTTAATTTGTTTACTTAATTGTTTCTTAGCTATTTAAAAAAATATCTTTCGAGCAAGCTGTCTAATAAATCCATCTCAATAATTATAAGAGCGTCATAGATAAAAAGAAGTTGGCAACAAAAAAACATCCACAATCATATCTTCTCAGTCTAAGAAAAGAAATCCATCTCGTTATCAAGTAGGAACAGTTCATTAATTCGTGATCATGTCACCGCATTATAATGTGGACCGCGGCACTAATTTCATGCAAAACAAACAGTCGTAGCGATAAGCGACGAGAGGCGAGAGGGGGTGGGAGGGGAGAGGGGGGCATTGTGGACATTCTGCCGAAATACCCTTATCAGACGCTTAGCTCAGCTCAAGGTCGCCCGTTATCATCGCGCTTCGACTATCAAGAATTTGTCCTGATTGAGCACATCGGTGCATTGTTTTACTTGTTGCATTCGAGTTATCTTAGATTAATAACCGTGTATAATAAATTCATTTCTATCTCAGCCAATATTACAATTTATTTTTATCTGTTGGTGTTAGAAGTGAAATTTAATGGTAAACATATAATATTTCATCTTGTTCACGAATGTTTTTTGCTGCTAAGTGCTAACATTGTGGTAAAAAAATAACCTTTTATGTATTTAGATTTCTTACGTGTAATAAATTACAATATCACGTTCACGTCGTTTAATACATGAACTTAAATTGGAGATAACGAAAAATTGATCTTCATTAAGTACTGTCTTAGCGTATATAGCTCATAGGATACTGGAAATAATTATGAGACGTCTTGCCTAATAAGCAAACAGATTAAAAAAAAAAGAAACAAAAAAAATCAATAACCTGGATTCCAATAACAAACGGAGGAACCTCCCAATGTTTACAAGGAGGTGTGCTATGCTAACATTCACGACGTAAATCTGTTTTAGCAGTGTGATGTGGATCGCGACCTAGTTGCTCGTGATTGAGGATAAAACAATATAAATAGCTCGTCAACGGTAGTGGACGTGCGAGCCGAGAGCTGGCCGCCCGCGTCACGTTAAATAGACCGAGTGAAGTGAGAACATACCTGCATACATACTACAAGTGTTTTGTAAAACCAGTGTGAGAAGTGAGAACCTTAGTAGCGAGTTAACTCTGGTTTCCCCTTAAGTGAAGGATGGCACGATGAGGCACGCAGCTAACGCAGCGGCCGCCTGGACGGCCCCCGGAGAGGTCTGGGAGTATGTCAGTCAACTGGTCAGCTCCTACCATGACCAGCACGATCGACAGGTGCTTATCTTGCTTGTATTCATGTTATTCTGTTATATTGTTTAGAATTATCTTAATGATAAATAACATAATTCCATCACATATCTATTGACATTGTTGAAATACTATTAAGAAGAAAATGTTCTTATGTTGCCCACTTTTTCTATAATTTACGAATATCCCATAGTAATGTTGGTAAGCATGCGCTCAATCTTAAAGAGAGCAATGAAATTAATGGAGCCAAATAGTCAATAATGAATCGTCCGCATAATGACGTCAATCAAATCGGCACACACTTGGGTGACGACCTGTCTGTGACTTTTAGTTGATATATTTGGTCCTATTAGACTTATCACAACTTTGAAACGAAGAAAGTACTGTTTTCGTGACTCTAAAGCAGGTTAATGTATTTTAGGAGTTATCCTTAAATTGCACTTACAGGAATGCCTTATTGACCAAGAGATTAACTGCAAGAAAATTATTTGACAACGAGTTCCATAATTTGTTTACATAGGTGTAACTACAAATGCTTTAAAAAATTGCCCTTATAGTTTTGGCAAATGTATTAAATACAGGAGGAAACCGAGTTTTACAGTTAGGCGTGCTGTACACATAGTAGGGCCAGCATTCATCGGCACAGCCGGACAATCTTCGGTTTGGCCTATTCATTATTCTGTGGTTTGGCTTAGCCGCACATGCTACAGTCGGGCAACAGCGCTGCGGCTTAGCGCCAATCGGCACAGTCGGGCGGTATCATCGAATGTTCGGGCTGTGGTTCGGGTCAACTGTGTCATTTAACAAATACATACTACCGAATCGAATGTGGCGACCCGATCAACACTAACCGAAAAAAGTCGAACATGTCTAGTAATATCTTCAGGTCGGCCTTTTCGTGCAACAAATACTACCGAGCCGAATTTGCCAAGCCGAATATATGTATGTGTAACGCGCCTAATATTTCGTTAGCAAATACTTGCTTATGACAAGGTTTGAAATTTAATGTTTTGATAAAAATTCACAGCCTCGCGTAGTTAGGTTTGACGTGACGGTACCGAACATCGGTACAATTGATACACGAGCACTCTGCCATCAATAGAACTGGTACCTCCTTTGTAAGTACTAGGATGAATGTGACCGCGTGAGTATTGTTCCTTCAGCTGCGTCTAGACATGATGGCACATTCTGAGTATCTCTGACACTATAGGTGGGCACCCAAGCGCGCCGATAATAATAACACAACACACGTGTGACTCACTTCGCCTATTAACGCCTCTTGTAATTCACATGTAGCATTATTCATGCTAGACCTAGTTAACGTCGTGAGTGATAGATTATTTGTTACATGCCTTTACCACTAAAGGGGACGCACTTGAATAAAATTATGGTAAATGCTCTATCTCTCACGAAGCGTTTTTGCACGTAGCGGACCAGCGGTGAGCATCGCAAGGAATGTGGGAGCGTAATTTAAGCATCCATTTACTCTTGTAATTAGGCAGATTGCTCTCGAAATGTTCTGAAAATATGAGTCATTCAAGCAGTTTCTGTTATATACAGGTGTTCTACGCAAACAATCATAATGAGGTCTCCTGTTTTATTAGACATGGACGCCGCCATCCGCAGACTCTCTTATATTTACGATTCGTTGACACTTGGCTTCTGTTTAACAATCTCATTTGTTCAAATAACAAGAAATAAGTGCCATGTAATAGACGGATCAAACTTGGTTTGTTTGACCGTGAAATTGTAATCGATCAAGCATGACCGCTTCGCGTGCCTGTCGAGGAATGCACACGCGTCGCTCTAAATGAAATGTTATCTTTACGCTCTAGCCATCATTAGCATTACCAAACATCTCGTTTCGATTTCGCAGCATCGAAAACTTACGAGTTATTTAGAGAAAATTAACATTCAATCAAACGGATGACACTAAAATAAAACGGTTTAGTTCACCGTTCAATCCATCATTATAAACGAGCGAAATAAAACTTCATCAATTATACGTAAGAACAGAACACCGGCCGTCGAAATCACCGATGATAAAAACCAATTATTTAAATGGATATATTCGCTTCAATATTAAAATCAGATTACATAATGAACAAGTGGCATGCTATAAAAACACAATCTGTGGTGTTTCTGTCAGATAAAATCGATAAACTTTTTTATAAATGTCATGAGAACGAATTTTTATTTGGTGATCGTTTATGATGATGTTTTTTTGTTGTAATAAAATAGATTTGATGTCGTTGCTCGTTTCAAGGACAGATAGACAATTAAAGTATATGACCAATATAGATATAAATGAATTAGTACCTAAATACCTTAAATGTAGGTAGGTTTTCTTCGAGGTTTCCATTTGCATTCTGTAGAACCTACCTCATTAAAACACAGGAAGCTTAATGTCCAATAATGCATTAGAGAAGAACTTGATTGATGCCTCTCGCCGTTAAAGCCTTCTCGATGCTATCTCACCTATCTAATAGGTATAACGAGATTACGGTACCTTCGAGGGATTTACATCT
This sequence comes from Cabera pusaria, assembly GCA_954871355.1. Classification (NCBI taxonomy): domain Eukaryota; kingdom Metazoa; phylum Arthropoda; class Insecta; order Lepidoptera; family Geometridae; genus Cabera; species Cabera pusaria. Next base: position 8,341,992 of record OX940899.1, read on the forward strand.
GGCTTGGCCATCTCTCGACATGACTAGAATCAGCAACATAACCTGATCATACTTCAGCTTGTATTACTCATATTTTATTTTATACTATTCCCGCCGGCCTCTTCTCGTACTCTTGGGTTATTTTATGTACATAAACGTCTTGATATTTTTATTGATTTAATTTAATTATGTCTATTATATCTTTAACGTTTTTTGTCAGTTTTATGATTATCATTCAGAACTCATGTTTTTCTTATTTCAAATGGCCTGCTTTTAAGATTGTTTTTTTTTTTCATTTGATAACTGATTTTTGATAGCAGTCTTGAATTTTTTTGTTGTTGATAACCTTCATTAGGGTGTAAAGCGTTTCGTTTTGGCTACGATTGTTTTAGGTGCCACAATACAAATGTTGGATTTATCTATAACTAGCTGGCCCGGCGAACTTCGTACCACCTAACAGACAACGAATGTGGTGTTACCTTTTAGATTAACTTAATTGAGGATTTTATGAACGTAATACAATGAATACAAAAGAGATATATAGTTCAGTAATGTATTATGGTACTTTGATTATCAAGTAAATAATAAAGTTGTGGCAATACAGAAATAGAATAAAAATTCAACAATCAAGTACTTCAACCGCGTGTCAGCAAGACATGATGCAATGAAACAATTTTATTATTGTTATAGATAAGTTATTCACTTGAAATTAGTTCGATTGAGTCTTGATCTTGTCTGTCTCGGAAATTTGCCGTGCGTCAAATATTTTTTGCATTGGTATCTCATACGTAATTTTCTTGTGTTAATTGAGCTGTTGTTTCAAATGCCATTGAGCGATCCAGTAATAGCAGTTATAACGATCTACTGTAATTTAATGACCGATTGCGCAACGAATACGGTTTCATCTAATGTCGGCGATGATTCAATGCAGTGCACTCAAGTGCACACACTCGTCAATGTAGCTCCTTAATAGATCTTATTGAGAGTCTGTTTGCTGGCATGTGTTATATTATAGCTACATATAGTAAAATTTAGTCGAACATCTGCCCCACTATTCAGCAAACGATTTGGTACGTTCAGTTTAATCTTATCGTCAACAGTCTTGTACCGTCGTACCGTACAATTACATTCATAAATAACAGTAATGCGGCTATGATTGAGAGAACAAGCAATACGCGAATCTCTGATGCGTATATTGCGATGGCGCAACTGCGGTGTAAAGTACTCGCGGTGCGTTCTGTGGTATTTGACGACTGTTGAATTTGCAGACGCTTATGACGACGAAGGCGGGAGGCGGTGTAACTAAAACCGGTTGAACACCTTTGTCGCCGCGCAACCGCCGGCTTTTGGTGATATCCGCAAAAAGTGCGCGATGGTATGCGATGGGAGTTTGGTCGTCTTAATCGATGTGCGGGCATCGCAGTAAACGGCCAACAGTCGTTTGCTAAACTCGATCTCATTATACGAGGCATTGATTTGCTGGAATTGCTATTTGAACCGGTTGGACCCCGTCTATGCCATGTATGTACTGGTGGTTCTCACTTTCCATCATTCTGACTGGGCTCGGTAACCATTTTATTGAATCGCAGCTTGGCAAAATATTTCACTGTAGTCCTATAATTCTTGGTTCAATTATTTAACTTTTCCAACTTTGAATGAAATTTGTATTGTAATCGAACTGAAACATCGATTTGAAAAATTGTAATCACCAACTAATTGAGTAAACCTGAGACGACAGAATAAAATGAGAAATACTATATATAATAATTACTATATGCAGTTGCAATGAAAATGGCTTGGCCATTATACTATTGGCACTTAGAATAATTACAGGCATTATCTGGTCGCTGTCTGATCGTGTGCCGTGTTAAGCAACTCAAGTCTATAGAAAAGGCTTCTGTAATGTAACATTTAATTTACCGCTATGATGAATAACTTTTATAGATGTAAGTTGATAGCCACAATTTTCTTAGAAATAGGTACAAACATTGAGACATTCCAAACAAGTAATACCACATAGTTCGTGTTAGGATTGCTCGTAAGTGAAATCAATATGCACCAATCATTCGCTCGCATTGAATAGTTCTCTTTATAAACACCGTGACCCTCGTACGGGCCTGTTGCATTACCAGTATTAATAATAAACGCATTGAGTCGAGCTTGTCTTCTTGCGCCAATTAAATATTTAGTGTGGTCACTTCAATGTCTTTGTTTGTTGTCCGTTTAGGAGTCGTTAACATGTCCGTCCTCGAAGAAAGATTTCATTTATTATCCGACGACCCTGTAAATTTATTGCAGCGGCTTACTTTTAAAACTTTGATTCTACTGACAATGTGAATGCATTATGTAACTATGCATAAATGTGCATATTAATTGGTTTCACTATCCATCAATGTCGCGATGAAATCGTTCGTCATTGCATTAACATTTCTTTACGTTCTTTGTTATAACAATTTCACAAGATATGGAGATGTTGATTTCGAATCCACCTGCTTTGTAGAGAGGAACGGGCGTGAAACGGAAGTGTCTTTAACTGTAGTATGCATACAGTATCTATAAATCTCGATCTCAACCCGTCTCGTTTCTAAACATTATTATAACGTGTCTTGATGAAATTGACTGAGTATTCATTATTTTTTATTGGTATTAAGATATCGATCATCTCGAAACGTATCACTTCTACGAGGATATTTTTATTGCTGTTATAAATTATTCGATCGTGACATATTTTAACACAACATCGGAATTTAATATATTTGTAACAAAATCTGATTAACCAAATTGATTGGAAAACTAATTTACCTACATGTAGTCCAACCGAATTGGAGTCGTAAACCGACAACGTTTCTTCTAAGTTAATTGAGAAAAAATAATAATAGTATTCGTACGATCTTGTGAGAGAATCTGAAAACCGTTAAATAAACATAAATCATTAGTTATTGACGCAGCGAGAAGGGAATACAGCATACAGGCAACAGGGATAATCCGGTCCAACGGCCATCTTAGAGTCGTTTAATAAAGGCTTACGACTTACGACAACTGCACTATTTAACAGGGCTGCGCTTTTTCTAATTAGTACAGTAATTTATATGTTTACCTATATGGCAGCTTCGTCCGAATTAGCTACAATAAACTTGATTCTAAGTTTAAGACCAAAACATAGATGCTATATCTTTTGCAATTTATATTTATATTTATAATTTATATTTAAGAATTATTATTAGTATTATCGTATAGTTTGGTATTTAATGTTATAGTATTAGTAAAGTGGACTGGAGTTACTCTAAAGTATTTTCTTAATACTTGAGCATTATGAGTGTCATGATTATCATACTCCCGTTACTTTTTACTTTACTTTACTTCATACAAGTCATTATTTACGATACGACATTTTATTATTTGCATCTATTGCTACATCTTCAAATTGAATATCCAATAATACTTCTTGATGAATTGAAATAATACAAGTTACATTATTCATTACGTTATGTAGTATTAAGTCATACATAAATGAGTAATTGCGTTCTTAAATTTATATTTAAGAATTATTGTTAGTCTTATCGTATAGTTTGGTATTTAACGTTATAGTATTAGTAAAGTGGACTGGAGTTACTCTAAAGTATTTTCTTAATACTTGAGCATTATGAGTGTCATGATAATCATACTCCCGTTACTTTTTACTGTACTTTACTTCATACAAGTCATTATTTACGATACGACATCTTTATTATTTGCATCTATTGCTACATCTTCAAATTGAATATCCAATAATACTTCTTGATGAATTGAAATAATACAAGTTACATTATTCATTACGTTATATAGTATTAAGTCATACATAAATGAGTAATTGCGTTCTTACATAATACTCTTCAATAGGGACGCCTCGTTTCTGGGCAGAGTTTTCCTCATCATAATTACCTAACTGTAAATTGGTTTGATTATGCTTATTGTATTCATTGAATTAATATGATATGAATATGTGAACAAACAATTATTATATTAATATTACCTACATGTTATGTTGCGTTGGATTTTGAACCATGATTTTTCTTATTTTCTCTAGACTTCACAATTATTCTTAACTAATCTTACAAAGCTTACATTGAATTCTTGTAAATATCGAGCTAGACCACAAATTCACTTTACGTAGTAAGTTCCTCGATAATTCTGTTGATTTTATCGATATTTAGTGGTTTCGACGGCATCCAGCCCTGGCTTCTGATCGGGTAATGCAAAACGAGCCTCGGGAATAAATCGTTTACATGGTTGTCGGCGTAAACTGGTCCCGGAGCCGCATTACACCGAGGTAGGAAACAAGCTTCACTCAAACCTGAATCATCGCCCAAGATATTATTGATTGTCAAACCGGTGCTTACATGTCTGGAGAGTCTTCTTTATGCAATCACTTCATATTAACTCCGCGCGAAATGCACATCTATTTGTAATGGATAATCTAGACAATTAATACGCCGTCGTAGCGATACCACATCTGAATGCGATGTACGCACTCTGTAGAGCAGGCCTGTGCAGTCGTTCTAGTGTATATTCGCTGCGGTGGAGGCCTTATCTCGCCATTAGAGTTATTACGGGCCGGTATCTCGCTCATCGCACCGCTTCGATTGTTTCTGAACGCGCCACAAAGCCGGGCGCTACCACCGTAATTGACCACTGTTTACTTCTCAGACGAGCTCTTATTTTATGCATTATTCTGCGGTTTTTCATGCCTTTAAAATCCACCCGAGCCGACAGGGAAGTCGGGTTTATGACGTGCCTTTTTATTTTTCGATGTCTCGAGCATACCGATCGTTTCCTCGCGTTAATTCTGCGGTAACGCTCAATTGTTCATAATGCCACTCGTCTTGCAGACCTTAAGCTTGAACTTTACGAGCTATTTATTGCACGTTAACGATCGAGAATTTCAGTATTTATGGGTCTGAATAATAAAGGCAGCTGTATCGCTTACGATTTTCTCATTCACTTACTTATTAAACGTTATTGGTATTTGTATTAAGTGTATGCAGATTTTATATATCTTAATTGATGTGCATAGCCGATGTAGGCAAGTCAGTCATACTTTGTTTACATTGCGTATCTGCAATTCTGCTATGTCTTTAATTTGGTTAGGTCATTGGATTCTCGGTACGTGGAGTCCAGCTAAGGGCATGCAGTGTAGATAACATCGGATAATCGTCGCCCACGCGCCTATTTGCCGATTGTTGCTGTCTCGTTACTTATCATTAGAGGAACAATCCTGTTTATTTTTTAACACGTCCGTCCGTTTTTGTGTTGCTTTCATGATCATTGATGATCATTATGCTAACAAGTCAGGGATCGCATATAAAAAAAGTCTTTTCTCAGTTGTTATTATGAACAAATAAGAAAAGTTTTTATTTGCGAAAAAATATTCCGTATTGCATTTATAATTGTTGTATACATATGACAGGTATTAAAATTAATTATTACTGTTTTATTATACGCAAATGAGCATCTGCCTTATTACAGTAATTGTCGTATTCATTTACTTCTTATTGTAGTCCGCATTTTCTGACGCTGGAATTTTTGTCAGTTAACATGATGTTGTTTTTATAATACCCCTACGATTCTGTTATGTTGATCACACACTTGGCTTAACACAAGTTGATTTAATTATGAGCTGTTGCAGCTAATTAACTTACACACCCCAGCGTTGCAAGTACATTAATAAACATTAGTTAAATATGTGTCGGAGCTGATGTGTATCAGCCGTGGAGTACTGGAGCAGATGGTTCTTACCGGACGATGCGGCGTCCTTGGACTCACCTCGACCGTGTCATTGTCTGTGCGGAGCTCGCTTTGTATGTACTCTCTACTTTACAGATAGCTTATTATTGGAGCGATATTTATCCACCGAACATTCTAGATTAGGTACGTTGGCCAAGATTTGCACTTGAAAAACATTAAATTAAACATTACATTGACGTGTTAATTACTTAAACATATGAGTATCGCAATGTGTGAAAAAATTGTAATCCAGATTGTTAGCGACGAGTAATAATACCAAAACTGTTTTTACGTTCATTGATGTTAGATAAGATCGATGTTTCCCTTGCATCAATTTCTGTATCACGAATCCTTGAATAGTCTTCGTTCTAGCCTTCTACTTTTAAATGTCTATTTAAAATAAGGAGTGAGCCATCCGTATTATTCTGTTTGTACGTGGTCAATTAGCGGGAGCGGTGATCGGAACCGACGTATCCGCGTGAGGACTCCCGTGCGTGGGAATCCGTTCGCGACGTTCCAATCCGGCCTGTTCCCTACTAACCGCCATTAAACTACTTCTCAGTAATACACCCATGTACTTTCGGCGTAGATATAGTGCTCAAACGCTATGTAAAACTAGGTACACATATGTCAAATTCCTCGAAAATTGGGCCATCTGCCAAATATTTTTGAAGACTTGTGCTATTTTTATTTATATCTAGACAAGGCTAGGGACTAGGTTCCGGCAGTGAGCTAAATTTTTGAATGACCAAATAGAAACTAGCGCCCGGTGAAGCCTACCCGGACTGCGGTCGGCCACACGCTAAGTTAGGGCAGGTCGGGCATACGTACGGCTTCGCCTGATTGTAGGTGTAACTTTATTATTGCACGCTTCTGCTCACTACTATTGTTCTAATAGGCTCACGGTCTCTCATGCTGGCCCTCTCGTTACACCTTGGCTTGAGGTCATGCTCTCAACTTGATCTCCCGCGATTATCCACGCTTTTATGGGAATCGTATGACCGATTATTTTACCATCGATTTTGTTATGACCACTCGCGTTATTTCAATGCGTCTGATTCGATTGTTTGCATTTCTCTTCGGCGTTTTATTTTAAACATGTATGAATTTCTATTCGAGAATTGACGAATAGTGTGGAAAAGCATGCGAGAATTCACGAGCGAGTGCCGCAAATGAGGCTTAAAGCTGGTAGTGTCGTCGACCTTAATAGTGCAGCGGTTATCGGGCTCAATTAATCTTGCACTTATGTGACTTTTGACGTAGAATCCCGATTCGGCATTGCAGTGACGAGACTGGCAATATTTTACACATGATTAGAGCGGCGCACCGACACTGTATGGGTAAGCAAATTGCGCCGACGCGAGGCGGAGTCACGATCTGAACCTGCCGAGAACCCGGGAGAAACTATACAGAATTCCAACATAAACGCTACACAGATTAATGACTGCATCGCTGTTGATACTCATATTCATGACAGAAAGCATTTATGTCTCGAGAATTCACTGAGAAATAAATGGCTTTGGATAATAATTTAAGGCGTTGAAATTCACAACTTGCAATGAAGTTTCATTGTTTGGTATTATACGACCAGAACCAACTTTATTGCTAGAAATTTTCTTAAATGAAAACGCCGTTAAAATTTGCACGTACTTGTACTATTATTTATTCTGTGACATACGTAAAGTTTCATTCATTTACACTCTGTAATATTTAATGTTTTATTAATCATCAATATTTAATATTATTTAGGTATATTACGATGTATTATTATCTGTTCTCTGGTAATATCAAGACCTTCCCTTAATTTAACGAAACATCCTTCCTTGACCGTTTACTGGAGAGAAGCAGGTTGCTAGTTATTCAAATGAGACAAGGGGATAAGATAGCATCTTGCGGCGGATAAGGAAGTCCCTCTATCGTGTCATCTCGCGGGTGCTGCCAGTGCCACTGCGCTCGAGGCTACGTCGCTTTCCCAAGAAATATGACGAGAAACGACCGACAAACGGCTTCGGGACACTATATTGAAACAATGCAATTGCGTCTTTAGTAGATACTATTAAATTTATTTATATGAGGTTTTCTTTAGTTTGCTGATCCAGCGATGTATTTATAGTGTTGTTGAAACGAAGTGTATTTTGCAACATTGCGAAATAATATGCCAAATGCCAATACAACAATTGAATTTTAATATGTTGTTATTTAATTTAATTAATTTAATATGTATATAAATTTATGCACCTATCTTCTGCGTATCTATAAAATAATTGTTATTTCGAGTTTCCATTTCTTAATACCTAAGTATATCTATTACTTTCTCGTATTTCAAGTATTAGACTAATCGTTAATGCGTACTATTTCCGTGCTTTTCTTATCACAGTGCCGTTATTGAGTAGGCAGTAAATAGAAATGCAATGTATATTAACATAGGAATGAGAGTTAACATCGCCCAAAGCGGTTTATTTTCATTGCACGTCAAATAATAATCAATATTTATTATTATGAGCCCAGGACTTAATTGTATAGCCGACGAATATGGCATATGGCTCCTTGATTTTTAAGGGCATTCTTGCGATGCCTTGTGTTAGTCAGTTATTAAACAGGTACAATTTAGTTTACAGTCTTAAGTCTAAGAACGTAATGAAAAATGTGTCATAGTTTCTTATAATTTATTTGAAAATTATTTATATTCTATCTGACTGACCAGTTGGTCTAGTGGTTACTGGTTATTGAACCTGTCCACGAAATTCAAGGTCCTGGGTTTGACCAATGTGTGTATCATCATTAATTATCATCTTTATGTCTCAAGGAAACAGGCGCAGTGCACGAACGCTAAAAATTCTATCTATCCGGTATTTTGTATGTGTAATAGTTAGACTTAAGGATTACCATCAGGCGATCGCTGTGCTTGTCATGTTGCCTTATATCATAGAAGTACTAATTAGTACTTTGGATATTTCATTAAAACATTAATAAGCTATAAGTTATTATAAAATCTCGACAGTAACAAGTAGGTATAGTTTATATTATAGGCTCTTTTTACCCGGCGAAGCAAAAGGGAGGGTTATGTTGTATTCATTTCACTAAATTATTTTACACTAGCAGCCCGCCCCGGCTTCGCACGGGTAGAACATGCCTATAAAATTTGCATCAGTTTGTTGCATCAAATATAAAATATTAACATATATAACAATCATCGTCATATTTCAACCAATTTACGCAAAACCTTAACGAATTATGCACCTAAACCTTCCTCATAAACACTCTGGCTATTGGTGAAAACCGCATGATAATCCGTTCAGTAGCTATTGAGATTATTGCGAACAGACAGACAGACGCAGTGATGGACTTTGTTTTATAATACTTACGTAGTGATATTGGACGGCCCTTTGGCGTAAAGGATAGTTACCCTGATTCTGACCCGACGGTCGTTGGTTCTAATCCTAGCTATATACCTACCAATGACAGTTTTATGTGCATTCATGAATCATGGGTTTTCGTACAGTGGTAGTGGGATCATTAAATCTACCAAAAAGTAGCTTACCACCAAGGAGAACATCTGCCGCCGTAACCTAACGGCGTTCCTTGACGCAAAATGTAGGGGTCATATACGTTTAACGTGTGTATCTGTGTGTCAGTCTGTAGCATCTTAGCATCTAACCGGATGAACCGATTTTGTTTTTACTATTCATAGTATTTTTTTTGTTTGATAGATGTCTTCATCGAGAGTTTTCTTAGCTTTGATTCATGAAAATTCGTTCAATCGTTATAAAACTATGATTTTTTTTCTAGTTAATTGCGCTATGAAATCAACTTTCATAGGTCTGATCAATTCGAAAATCTTCTTCAACGATATTGTAAGAACATGGAAGCCTCCTGGACTCTACAGAATACTCAAATCCTCACCAACTTACAGCTCAGATTTTAAATGTCGTGTTTAGAGTCATTGAAAAAAGCTATTATACATAGATCAGTCGGGGTGGTTAAAATACTATATTATATTATTATATATATAGATGAATATTATTTTATACAATAGATCATATTATTATACTATATTGACTTCAAATTGATTGTAATCGGTGGGGATCTACAGCATAGCTAAGCTTATAATAATATTTTCAAAGTAACTATGACCTAATCTGTGGTTTCACTGCAAATATTTTATTAATTTTGCGATGCGTGTTTGTGAAATTCGTGATATCTTCTCGAGTTTTCATTTGAATTATATACTGTAAAGGACAATTTTAATCTATAATATGTGGCCAAGCTTATTAACGTAATTATTTGGATAAGGATTAATACTATATACTTTAAAATAGCCTTGGAAGTTATGTAATATTTTTTAAACAAAAATTTTAAGATTAAAATGGTTACTGTGAGTCAACCAAAAGAGATAGACATATGCTGTCGCGGACTTTTTTGTAGGTCTTATTAAGTTGTACAACTCTTGCATAGAAAATATTCTTCTATATATTTTCAATTAAGCAGCGTTCATAAGAAACGTGTTTTTTCGACCGTTTATTTGCCGACTTAGGTTGCAAATTAGGTCTCCACGAATGTACCTTTGATTTAAACGGGATAATATATAGCCTATTTTCATTCCGAAAGTCCATTCTATGTATTAGTGAAAGAGTTTTTTTAAATCGGTTCAGTAGTTTTTGAGCTTACTCATTACAAACATACAAAAATACAAATGTTCTCTCTTTATAATATTAGTATAGATTTAATTAATCTAATAGTTATGAACAGCTTGTCATCTCTTGTTAATGTTAATTAGGTATTGCAAGTACCTTAACAATATTAACATCGCCGTAACATTGAAATTGTCCACCATTTTTAACCGACTTCAAAAAAAAGGAGGAGGTTTCTCAATTCGACCGTATATATGTTTTTTATTTTTTATTTTTTTTTTATGTTTGTCCGCGGATAACTTCGTCGTTTATGGACCGATTTTGATTATTCTTTTTTTGTTGGAAAGAAAATGTTCCAAGTGTGGTACCATGTTAATTTTATCGAGGTCTGATTAGTGTCTCCAGAGATATGGAGATAAACATCTCAAAATTGGTACTGGAAACTAATAACGCGGCATTGAAGTCGGTTCATTTTTAGTTTTTTAAACGATATTATATTGGTATTAATCCATACCTACTAATATTATAAAAACCGCTTGTAACTCTGTCCCTCTGTCTCTTTGTTACCTATACACGCTTAGAAACGGACAATCCGATCTTACTGAAATTTAACAAGAAGATACTTTATAGAATGAGGATGAAAATAGGCTACCTACTAAATACTTGGTATACGTGAACGAATTCGCGGGTATCAACTAGTTATATATAATTCTACAAAACATTTATATTTCAGACCGCTTAAAGGTACGCTTAATATACTTAATATCAAAATCAGCATAAGTGTATCCCAAATCATGATATGACATGATTTGTATAGATCTTATCGGTTATCCTGTATCTTGAATATATTTCATTTTCGTTCATTGAATTCAAAATTTCAAATACAAAAAAAAAATATGTTGAAGCTCGTAAACATTGTCATGTTTTTATTTCGGCGCTGGATTTTAACACTTGTGTGTGCACCTACATACACAAAGACGTGGCGAGTGAGTGACATCACATCTCACGAATGTCTGCTTTTGTACATACCTATCGATTTGCATAGTTCAATTCGTTTTATTATTCTACTACTTGGTGACAGTTTAGGAGATGTTTTACCAGTTTTCAACCGACTTCCAAAAAGAAGGAGATTCTCAATTCGTCTGTATGTTTTTTTTTGAGATATGACGATAAACGTCTCAAACTTGCTACTGAAATTGACTCGCGGGGCATTGAAGTCGGTTGTTTTAGTTTTTAAACTATCTTAATTATAATTAAATCTCTATTACATTTGACATGTCAATGACATTTTATTCCAAGGGCGATTTGTTAATAATTAAAAGTTTAAGACACGTGTTGGAACAGATAAATCGACCTACAATAAATATTTTATGAAGTTGACATTGTAAAACATTGTGGTTGAACCGGCTGCAGCGTATTGTGTGGATTCTAATGGAATTATATACCGCAGTATGTTATTTGAAGAAACACTTTTAAATTAAAAGTGGATTCACTGCTTTTCCACCTCTGTGGGTTTTGTGTTGAGTCTTATTCTGAAAAACCAGAGAAACAATCATCTAATACTATAAGAATCTTTGTCCTGACATACTGACTGACTGACTAACTGACTGACTGAGTGACAGACAACGCACAGCCTGAACCGCTGGTCGTAGAGACTTGAAATTTGGAGGGCTTTTCCAAAATTCAGCCTTGAAGGGGAAGAAACGGGGGTTCATAGTTTGTATGGAAAAACAAGATTACATAGTATTTTCTATTCGAAACTTCATACAAGTGCTCCAGAAAAAAATAAGTAAATACGTGTTTCATGTTTTTTGAAATTCCACCCCTAAGAGGGTGAAATGGGGTAACAAAGTGTGAAAATCAATATTGTTTCGGATTGCACTGAAATTTTGCATGCAGATAGTTAAATTACGACGTTAGTTCCCTCTGAGAAAGGATTTTCCAAAATTCACCCCTGAAGGGGATGAAACGGGGGTTCAAAGTTTGTATGGAATAAGAATATTAGATAGTCTTTTATATTCGAAACTAAAAACAAGTACTTAAGTAAGTAAATACGTTTCAGGCTCTTTCGAAATTCCACCCCTAAAAGGCTGAAGTGGGGTAACAAAGTCTGAAATCAATATTGTTTCGGATTGCGCTGAAATTTTGCATGCAGATAGTTATATTGACTTAGGAATCCGCTAAAAAAGAAGTTTTTAAAATACACTCTGTAAGGGGATTAAGCGGGGGTTCAAAGTTTGGATAGTTGTTTTATTCGACATTTCACACAAGTACTTCTGTAAATAAATAAGTAAATACGAGTTTCAGACTTTTTCAAAATGCCACCATAAGAGGATAAACTGGGGTAATAAAGTCTGAAAATCAATATTCTTTCGGATTGCGCTGAAATTTAGAATGCAGATAGTTATTTTGACGGATTTTCTAAAAATTCCTCCCGGATACGGAACGGGGATTCAAAGTTTGTATGTTGAAACAAGATGGGATAAAGTACGTGTTGTAGGATTTTTCGAAATGGGTTAGGTAACGCAAGTCTGTAAATTTAGGTTTTTCGGGTTTTATAAATATGAATCACGAATTGCTTTAGTCACGCGATAACATGAAAACGGGTGAACCGATTTGGCTAATTTTTATTTGATGTGTTTAATGATAGAATAGTTTTATAAAAGAAAAGTTTTAAGTAAATAAAAGAAGGTTTTAACGCGGGCGAAGCCGCGGGGCACTTCTAGTATAATATATAAATATATCTTCCAATATTTAAGTAAGCGGCAATAGCCATGGCTAAGGCGTCGGCCTGGCGATCGAGAGGTCATGAGTTCGATCCCCACCCACTGCACTATCGATGTGAACCAATATACAATAAAGATTATTTCTTTCAGTAGAAGTCTTCTGTACACTTTCAAAATTAGAATATTTAGAAAATTTCACATAGTCTATAATAGATTCTGTAACAAACTTTGATTGATTCAATTACTTAATTCTTTAACAAGTCTCGTTGCACGCTGCCTACGCATGCATGTTACATTTTTGATTCGTTCCACAATGACTTTAATAAATTGAGTATCAACCAATTTATCCCAAAATGACCTTATCAATATAACTTACGAGTATTTTGTATGTCTCAATGTTATCCTTGTTAACCTACCTCGCAAAAAAGGAGGAGGTTCTCAATTTGACGTTTTTTATTTATTTTTTATTTTTGTCACCTCAGAACTCCGTCAAATCACAACCGATTTGAGACATTCTTTTTTTGTTTGAGGGATTATGCCTCCCGTTTAGTCCCATTGAAATTTTATCGAGATCTGAGAGTCATCTACGGCGATAAACAATATAAACAAGCTTGTATACCTTGATGACATGATTATGGCTACTGGCTACTTTGACTATCGCAGCGTGTGATGTCGGTTTTTCGTTTTGTAAGATCATACATTATTTTATCCTGTTCATCTGTCATCAATATCATAGAAAAGATAATAATACTCAATATTATAAGAGTTGTGGCTGAATGAATCGTCGTCATTTTCCAGTAATGGCTAATAACCTACTCCTGCATAGATATTCTAATTTTAACTATAGAAAGTCTTAAATTGGATTAAGCCATGATCTACTTGGTTGCGGAAATTACAATGTCAATAGTTCCTGATCAGTCCCAGTTTCAATCCAATATGTTTTTCGAATGATTGTGTATCTTGCAGTTATCTTCTATCTGGCAAGAGTATTGCTGGGTTCACATTTATAGGCAGATATTATCGCTTGCTGCCAAAAGCTCGTCTAGATTATTAGATATTGCTTGACCCAAAAAAAATCTAAAATATTTCTGATAAAGTTTTCATTTATGGTTAAGGCATGTAAACATAGTATGCGCATGTTTCATGTCATAAACGTTTACGCTCGCCTCATCTTGCGTCATTCTTGCGGTTTCTTCATTTGATACCTCGTGTATTGCTTGCACACATAGGAACCAGGAAGAAATTACTGTCTAAAGTCGTACAGATACAGACGTATTATGATTATGTATGTTATGATGGCTCAATAAATTAAACCTTCATTCACATTGACTCGCTCAAATACTGTCATCATGATTTTTTTTCTATTGTGTCTACTTATGGGCAAAGTTCTCCCCCATAGCCTTCCATGAATCCCTTTCTAGGGCTAATTCTCTTGATACCTCGTGTATTGCTTGCACACATAGGAACCAGGAAGAAATTACTGTCTAAAGTCGTACAGATACAGACGTATTATGATTATGTATGTTATGATGGCTCAATAAATTAAACCTTCATTCACATTCACTCGCTCAAATACTGTCATCATGATTTTTTTTTCTATTGTGTCTACTTATGGGCAAAGTTCTCCCCCATAGCCTTCCATGAATCCCTTTCTAGGGCTTATTCTCTCCATGCAGGCTGGTGAGCCCGTTTATCGTTACATCACCTCTCGTGGTCGACTAAGGCGTCGCCGAACTTCTGTGGGGATGGGGACCCAATCAGTGACGATTTTGGCAAACCTTGCTGGATGCATGCGGACTACATGCCTAGCCCAGTCCCATTTGACCTACTATTTAATGAATTATTTAATATTAATCAGCCTCAGTTCAATGTATATTTGTATATCTCATGGATTACGGTTTTAACTTGGGCTTTTCATAGAAATCTATGGAAGCGTTATCTTCAAAATCGTCATCTGCGTCTGATTGCTTGTAATTTAATTTTGGCCTACATTTCGTATTACCTTTCTATTATATAGATTTTTCTTAGTAAATAATAGCTTGTCATAAGTAAGATCATTCATATATTTACAAATAAAAAACATTCAAGTGCACGTTCCAAATAGAAGAGAGAGAAGTCCAAATAATAATAGCATGAAGTATTGAGCATGAAGCATCATTTCACATGAATAGATAGATAAAATACGTTTAATTGAACTTAAATATTAAATCTTAGAATAGATTACAGTTGTTTTTAATATCATAGTACAATCGGCGGTCTTATCGATAAACAGCGATCTCTCCCAGGCAAACATGGGCTGATTATTGACACATTGATACATTAAGATAGGTAGGTAATATGTTAGGTATAATTAATTTTAAATGAAATAGTATACATATAGTTTATTAAAAATTATACGTATCATTATCACTTATATTATAACAGAAATATTTAGTATCTACATACACACATCCCCTGCCACAGATTGCCAGTATTGCCACACATCCCTTCGCTGAAACTTATAAATTATGACATCATATTCGTCGCGTCTTGTCTGAGTTCCACTGACTCGTGTAAATAACCTTCACACTTAATGACACATGTGGTCGAATATAAATAATGCTTTGGCTTTGATCGTTATCAAATCCTTGTGCAATAAAACAATTAAAAGGTTTTCCTCGTATTAAAACACATTCTAAAACCTTTTGAATGAATGAATCAGATTTCGCAGCAGTTTAAATGGAACGCTCTCACTGCTTATTGCATTTCGTAGATAATGTTTGTGTTACGCGAGATTTAGATCTTCCTATAAGTGCTCGGATGTTTTCGTGGCGTCATTAACTAGAACGGGTTGGGAGTTCTGGAGCAAATTCCAACATTAAAACGCCTACGTGTTGTGATACAACGTTGCCGAATTCTGAAAAATGTACCATGTCACCGTCAAAAAAAATTGTTTCAACTTGGTATGTTACGTAAAATTAAGATTAATTACTGTGAAAAGCTGTTACTAGTTTTACTAGTTTTCCGTGTAACGTCGACTTTAATATGTAAAGTTCGCGTTAACGCGAGCAGATGGACGGCAATAAACTATTTTTGTTAACGACAAGATAAATGCCACGTACTCTCTTACTTCTTTTTGCTATTATTCAGACTGGTTCGAAAATTCGGCAGAACATTAATTAGAAATGTTTGATTTATCGTTTAACCTATGACGCAATTTGGTATTTCGTTAAATTAGCATATTCTATTATTTCATTGTCAAATAGCAGCGTATCTTATTTGCTTAGAGATTGCTATATTTCCGAGGTCATTGTTCCATGTATCATGTTGTCGTTTTCAGAGCGGTATACAAAAATAATTTATTGTATAATTCTTATTACCACACCCTGACATATAATTGAATAATCTGTTGAGACCATTCTAATGAGTCCGGACATGGCATCTCTGCTAAGTTAGTGAGGAGTTGCGTATACTGTAGATTCTAGGAGATACCCTAGCTAGTAGTAAAAATAAGAAGTTACTGAATTTCCAATTGATCAGACCTTACCTCTTCAAATCGCGAGTGAATAGGTATCTTCTGGGTAAGCACGCTCCATGATGATGCGATCGGTCAGATTCATCAGGTTAGGATCATGTGAGATTATGGTCAAAAGCTATCCAGTTCGGTGTAAAAAAAAATCCTATGAAATTTGATCCATAGCGTTATCAACCAGAAAAAAGTTCAGTCTTAAAATGGGTGAACAGATTTAAAAGCTAAGAACACTCGGTGAATACAAATGTCAAAGAAAAAAAAATAAAATCGGATCATCCATTAAGGCGCTACAATGACACAGATACACAAATACACACGTCAAACTTATAATAACACCCTCTTCTTTTTGGGTCGAGGGTTAATAATTTGCCTTGTTTACCTACTGTGTTTTTAGCTAAGCTACCTCTCTCACTTGGCTCTATCTCTTACTGTAAAATTGTGTAAAACAATAAAAATAAACCCCACCCCTAAAGTACGCTGTTATTTGATACCATTTTGGCGTTTTATATCTTATAGTAAGTAAACTGTCACTATTTAACATGAACCTACTTGAAATCCTAGCAAGGTTCAATGTCGACTTAAATATGTTTTAACATTATTAAACTATCTTAGATTATAAAACCAGATTTACATATAAGTTATAGAGCAGGGCAACATTGTGCGTAGGTTTTCATGTATATTTATTTGCCGTATGCGAGTGTTGAGCAAATGACTCTTATTTGCTCAACGAGCGGTGAAGTACGATTCTTTTCCATTGACAGAGGTGCCACGTCCCGTCAGTTACAAATTGATCCACTGCACACTCGATTCAAATCAAGGATACCTACATTAGATGTCAGTTTTACATGCAGATAGATAGATTAACACTTAATTATTGTTCAGCAAAATAAAACAAAACTCTAAGGGCTACTCTTACCGGTTCAAACTTTCAGATAATATTTTGACAGAACCCATATAAATGTAGTCAAAAGCTGTCAGAAAAGTTTCCGATAAGCAAATCAGGATTTAGTGAAGCTTTTTTATGTCTAATAGGCTAGCCTTTGACCACTATCTCGCCTAGTGGTAAGAGATGATGTGGTGGTGAACACGCTAAGCCTAGAATGGTCAGACTCACAAGAGCTTAAGGAAATTATGTTAATAAGGACGTTACTATGCTACCAGATGATTGATTCTAGATACAGATAGTTACAGAACCATGAAACAAAACTAATGTGATAAACATTAGTTTTGTTTCATGGTTCTCCAATTAATGTCAATAAGAGTTATTCGAAACTGGTTTTTTATTGTCTTCATCTAAACCTTATGGTTTTTATTTGTTTGTCTTTTGATAATTTGCAATACTAAAAATAAATTAAAATTGAAAATGCTGCGTTCATGGAAACATGCCCCTCACGTACGTTTAGTGTAGGTACGATACCTTTATTCCTTTTGTCCTTATGTCCTTGTGTTATAGTTGTTTTGTACTTTTTGGTCTGCCTGTGCAATACGCTCGGTCGACGTGATGTGTATTTGCATACATCCTTGGCTCAGTGGATGTCTTGTAAAAACTCATTTGTTGATCATCGATATCATCAAATATAAGTTACATAAGTCATATATAAGACGCAATCTACTTACATTATATGTAAAAAACCTTGGACGAATTATATTTTTGTTTCGAGATTTCCTTAAGTATCAATAGATACAGATCCAGACAACTGAATATTTACCATCTGCTTAAATTGCCATGAACTGGCCATATGCCACAAAAAATAGTGGCAGACAATGAGGTTCGCACATTCGAAATATCGAGGTGAGTGCCCTCGTAGACTTAGTTTTTGTCGGATTTGATTCTACAAAAACTGCTTTAAATAAATTGCCCGCGGCAATGAGATGATGCTCGCCCGCTCGTTTGTATTCAATAACATCATTACAAAAAGGCCAATTAAATGTTTGACGATCATTGTACAGATCGTTGAAATCGGTTGCTTAGCCGAATGATTCGATGAATCATCGGCGACCACTTGGATCAACAAATTTAATAAGTCAAACGATCATGATAAATTAATTAACTGAAATTATCAATCTGGACTGTAATGGCCCACAGATTAAAATGACTGGCAGATTTTTAATAATTAAAGCACATGAAGATCTAAATAAGGTTTCACATCGTTATATTTAGCTCGGTCCAACGGACGTTGAAGTATTTCGCTCGATGTTTAGATTTCCATGACAGGCCAATGGAAATATTTTAATTTATAGAGATAACCGACGATACGTATCATGAATATAAATGACTCAAGACAAAAACAAGATGTGTCTGAGGAGAAATAATAAGAGGCGTTCGACAAGTACGATCGTCTAGTCGCCAATAGTCGCCTGCGTCCTTGAGCGCAGCTATCCTTGATGAGTACAATCAACCGTCACCGGATAGTGGTCGCCGTCCAGGGCTGTCAATTAATATATATCTACTCTGAAGCTAGACCGAGTTTCTTTCAACTGGTTTAATATATACACGAGTCTAACACGACAGGTTATATTTTATCTATTTACGTTATAATTGCCAGGTTTTTATGGCGAACGAATCTAGCTTCTAATGATAAAATCGACAGACGTCATGCACCAGTATATCCATTAGTTTCACTACCTTTGCTGTATTAACGAATTCGAGAAAACATGTTACAAATTAATTAATTATAATCTTAGGGTTGTACATTGAACTTCATTACACGCATAACAACCCTATTGTATCGGTTGTGTAGGAGCTAGTAATAGTGACGACAAAAACTAAAACTGAAAATAAAATGGTCGCGGACCGCCTATTAGCCGCGCTCGCAGGCGATTCTTGCGTATGAGCAAGAGATTGTCATGCGTGCATAGCTTATTTGTAAGCTTGTAATTAAACATGGTTTTTGTTTTCTAAAAAGTAATGAGTTCTATCTCGTTGGGTTATATATCAACCAACCCCAAGAAAACACGTTATAAAAGATCGCTATCGTCGGTCTTGTCTTCTTCGTAACTTAACTACTGTCCATTTTAATATAATTTGTTGAAGGTTCCGTTCCCACGGTGACTTTAAGCCGCCGTCTACATAAATCTCCCTCCAGTAATACTATAATTAAAGTAAATCAATCGCCTCGAATGTATAAATATATCACGTTCAAATTCAGTCAGCTCGAGTTGAATTTATCCGAGCCACGACCTGTCAACTTATCGAATATAAATTCTGTTAATAATCGTTACCAATTACGCTAGTGTTCGGCCTCGTACCCTGCCATCAATCCTGGCAAAATGAACCAATGGACGAACGTTACGTAGGATTAAGACCTTTTTGCGGTCGCTTGTAAGGGAGAGAATGAATTGTCAATTGAGACGTTGATCGGTCTTTATGGCTCATGTTGTGATTGTGAGGCAATCCGGTCACTCCGTCGCGCCGCTGCCGGCTCCATAGAACTGCTGGCCGTTATGAAATCGCACGCTGACAACCCAAGAATGGGAGACCAGTAATCAAATGCTTCATTAGAAAATACTTCCGCGTACCGCGATCCAAATAATATATAAACATTATCATTTTACAATTTGATAAAATGATCAGAATTGTACGTGGGTGTATGTTGGGATTACATTTAAAGTCTCTTTAGGAAAATAAAATGATCACATGTTCTTTTACGTGTAAATGACTCAGTGTAAGTAAATGCAAGATAATTTGGTGAATTTTGGTGGTCGATTCCTTTGTGTCAATTTATTTAAATGCTGTCATTAAAAAGACATTTCAATTCTTTAAATGGTTATAGTCTTGAATGCCCCAAGTGCTTCATTCGATCTTAAATTGATATAATAATCTTTAAATAACCTAAAAAGTACAAGTTATTTTAGATTTATTTTGCCTGTGAACATCTTTTCCAAATTCAATCAATCTCATCTTTTCCACTTTAACTAATAACAAACAATGAATTATGAGGAGAACAGCTTTGGAAGTCATCAATAGGCTAAAATTCTTGAAAAATCCTTGTAATATATCCTTAGACCTTCTACTCACTGCCAGAATAGTTGGAGGATTTAAAACAATATTCTACCCGTCAGATATCGTGATCGAAGGTCGTTCTTCTTGTAGCCGGTGTTTGCAGAGTGCAGAGACGGACCGGACCGGCCCGGCGACGTGCGGTCGGGTCGCGCGTTCCGTCGGTCTGTCACAGTCAAGTTCACGGCCTCCCGGCCAACGTTCCGCAACATTTCCTCGTTCTGTCTCGCCGCTCTTTGTTTATCAATGCCTCTCATGCCTCCCTATTACCAATCGATAGTTACGAAAACCTTTCTTACCTTGTTACTGTTACTGCTCTTCCTATTTACTGTGTCGAGAGCAATAACAATCATGACGGCCGCACGAGGCAATTAGGGGGCTCTCAATGCGGCCGATGTTGTTAGATACAATAATTCTGTAACGTTTCACCGAGTATTGTTCTCGACATTTGGCACGAGGTCGTTGACCGCTTCAATCAACTGTTTTCCGACATCTACTGCCGAAAATAGATATTTTACTCGAGTGTTGTTTTATGCTTATTTTGAAGTGTATTCGTTTTATACTTATGAAAGCGCTTCCTCAGTTAATTTGTCAGTTAAGTCTTTACAGGTTCACGAGACTTCAAGGCTTTTATATAGGTACTTACTTTTTTAAAGATTTACTCGGAAGTATTGTTAGTTAAGTCTCTAAAAAATATTTCCATTTATTTTATGGACATGTTTCTTTTCCTTAAACTAGATATCATTTAGGTACTTAATAGTAACTGAAAGTCCTATACCTACCTATATTTTATATTTCCATTATTTCGACGCAACTTGACGAAGTTTACTGAAAATTCGCAGCATTACTAATTTAAATTGAATTAAATCATCTCTGTGTTTTAGTTTTCCTGTTTGTTTGTGTATGCTGTCAGATATAAATCTCCGTAGATCACGAGGTCGTTAATGTGATATTCGTGTCGACGCTGACTGAGGTACTGTTAACCCATTGTCGATTCGAATGCCCCGGCTTTCATATTTGTCTGTCTATGTACAGCTATTGTATGATTTAGTTCATTGCTCTAGATCCGTATCTCACAGCTCACTAATGCGGTACTCGCGATCTGTGTAAAGATAAAGCACTAAGATGTCTTATAACATTTAACGCTCTTTGCTAACCGCCGTTTAAACCGCGTATGCATCATCGGAAAGACATTAACTCGCGTTAATATATTACCAGCTAATATTTGTATCTTAAACGATAACTCCAAAGAGGCATGCAAATTATCGACAGCTTAAGCTCCTCTTTTGCGAAGATTCTCCACCGAGAGTAGGCTCGATAAATTCAAATAAAAACTGGCTAAGCAGACATTTGAAAAATTCGTATAATTTGCCCGTAAATTCAACTGGTAAGTAATGAAAAGCGTACCTTGCGGTCGGCAAGTTAATACCGCGGGTTATGGGACTTGAGGGTCGGTAGTTTCCGTTGCATTTGATATGCTGCCCGTGATAAGAGTGGCGGCCACGCGACACTTGCACAACCCCTTGCGAGGGTGGTGCGCCCTTCCGCCTTATTGATTAGCGCCCTCTGGAAATCAACTTAATGGTGAAAACAACACAATGCCCTTCACCGGTTATTATAAATAGCCAAATCATTCACCTTGCTTTTCGGTGTCGATGATATTACACACCTGCTCAAGCGATTTTTTTTACCATCATTTCTTACTCACTCCTTGGCTTTGCCATACAATGGGAAGTCCTTAAAATAGTTTTAAATGTTAAATCTGTGTTAACATTAAACTAATTTTTGAGGGCTATGGCATTACCTGCGAATACGAATTGCCTGTTAAATTGAAACCTAAATAGCGTCTGATAGAGATAAGATAATTCTCTATTATTAGTGTTAAAGAAACGTGCTAGCTAGCTACCTACGTAGGGCTGTTGCCACGATGCAGCCGTGTTAGCCAAGTTAAATAACGCGTGTTGTAAATCCTTTGCTTTCATTGTGCTATCGAGAATCGTGAGCAGTACATTCATTCTTGAAAAGGTAAACTGGGAACTATAAATGGGACATGCATGTAGGGCCTACATAATCGTCATTGTGCCCATACAGACTTTGGGCTAATTGTGTATCACGGCGTGTTCACGTTTACATTGGGAGTATTGGAACATGTCGAATTGGAATTGATATAAGAAATCATCGACAACAAACTGGGATTCGATGAGTCTTTACTTTGACTCGAATTTGCAATTTATAATGCTCGGAAACTTTTGACATTTCAATTCGAAAAAGTCTGTGATTCTAATCGATAAGGATTCCGCGACCAAATAGCTCGCGGATTCATTCAAAATGTAAATTTATTTTTTCGGATTCGAGTGTATCTTATTTAATTTAAAATATCTATGCTGGCTGTACTGAAAACCTTGTATATCCGAAATCGGTTAAAGATCATCATTCTGTAAGAATCTTTGAGAACAGGTATGTGTACTAAAACGATACATTACACTTCAGCCAGAATTACTGCATGCTAGTGAGTTGTACCGTACTATGCACCAATCAGATATTGTTCTGTTGTAAGGTTTATTAGACTGGTGCTAGTTTAATTTTATGTACCTACTCGTACATATAGAGCCTAACGATTGATGATCGAATCGGCGGTTCATTATCGGCGAAATGAGTATATATTATGTCTGAAACTCTTAATAGTATTGCATCGGTGTATGGATTTTATGAAAATTCTGTCAAAATGTATATATTTATTACTTTAAGTGTTTGCTACACTTTATATTTTTGTACATCTTCTATATACAATCCAAAACTTCGCCGGCCGGCGGGACTCAAAACGTCGTCCCTTGGGTAACATGCCCAAGCGCTGTAACTACAGACGACTCTGTCTCTCTTTATATACCTGAAAATATCTAGCAGATCTTGATCAAATTTATATGCGACCAAATTTCAGTTACGATTAACACCCTATAATAAATAAAAATGTGTATCAAAATCGGTTATCAGTCATCACAAAAACATCCAAGCCCCAACACTTGTGTATATTATCACACAAACTAGGGTTTAGTATCGCGCTGCAGTATCTGTGGTAGGCAGATGTCATTGTTTGCCGTAGGTTGAGCATTTTCAGTATCCTATTACCTTCTACCTACAGTAAACACTTTATCCAGTATCCCAACCTAGAGCCTCGAGGCTAGGAGATATTGCTGTCGCAGATTCGATGTTAGATGTCATACAGCAAATTCAGATAAATAAATGTTAGATAGCGTACTTTGTGCCGGTCTGTGTGTAGCATAAGGTGTATTGCGGTCAGCGGGGAGCGAGTCAAGCATTGCGACATTCGCCTGTCGGAGTTAGTTGCGCCAAATCAATCTCGAGCGCTAATAGCACGGTTTGCGCCGGCTCCGACAAAATATTGTACAAATATGCGGCTGGTGCAATCGCTGCCGGTGATTCAACGACGCCAATTGTAACTACGAGTAGTACTCAGCTTTTTAAACTCTAAATCAGTTTTTTTACTGTCAGTACCAATCAACACGAATATTATAAATGTCAAAGTCAGTTTGTTTGTTTATGACCTCTTCACTATCAAGACTCGACCGATTTAGTTGAAATTTTGCAGTAAGTCAGTATGGATGAATAGGATATTTAACGTGAGCGAAGCTGTTATATTTAATTCGCCGTTTAATGTGTTCCGGCAGCTGTCCTTGAGAGCCATTCTAGGTCTAGCGTGCTACTATTCTCGACCACATCGTCACTGAGACCAACAACTAACCAGCTAACTAGCCAGCCTCCATGGATAAAATCCAATTGCTGTTTTCATTCACGCTAACGCAACTGCATAATGTATGGGAACAAAATATTTTTCCGCAACAAAGTTGTCATTCCCCGTACATGAAGATGCGTTACCGTGAATGAAAACAGAAATTAGATTTTGTCTAGTGGGCCAGGTGAGATAGTGGTCAAAAGCTAACCTATAAGCTATAAAAATAATAACCTAGAACTCCTAGTCCTCTAATCTTCAACATATTCCAAATTGAACCATATAATCTGACCAACATTTCCTTTGTTACAGTTCGCATCCCCGACTGCCGAGAGCGGAGCTTGCGGCAGCAGCTCGTCATCATCATCCAGCTCATCATCATCATCTTCGTCGTCGTCGTCATCGTCATCATCAGACTCGGACACCGCGGACGCAGCCGGCGGCTCGGCGCATGCTTCCGCTGATGATTCTAGTGCTGCGCTCGTTGCTGATTGTCAATTACAGGTAATTCTGACTTCAATATTGAGGATACTATGAGCCACTTCCACAAGATATTTGAACGGGTAGACCGCTTCGTTTGTTCGCAAACAATCTTTTTACCCGCAATCGATAGTAACTCAAATAATGAACGAAATAACGTAACGAAAATGACGCTTGGAACAGCGCTTAAAGATCAAATACATATCGGACTCTCATAAATAGTGAAAAAAAAACATGGTTGATATCCCGTTCGAATATCTCTTGAAACCTTCGAGCATTTACCAATGGAGATGTTAACGTTGTAATCCGCAAACATTATTTTCTGTCGATACTCACGGGGGACGAGGTAAACACGCATTGCACACACACAAATCAATCACTTTAACGATCCCGCACACTAGCTTGAAACACGCACACAGTATTAAAAATACAGCGTAGTTACGCACGCTCATATGGCCAAAAACGGCTATATGGCCAGCAGAGACGCCTTGCGTTAACATCTCCTTTGGTAAATGGTCGAAGCTTGAAACTGTATGATGATAACTTAAAAACTAATTTACCAAAGCACCTAGTAGAGTACTACTATTATTTATTCTGTAACTAAGGGTCAGTTTTAGATTCAGTCAGGGACCAGTTTTACTGGTCCTATGGATTCTATTATAATTGGTTTCCACACAAAACCGATAAATATGATATATTTAACGATTTTGTGTAACGATCATTGGTTGTAGTCATGTCTATGTTTTGTTTGTCATGTCGCATATCGGTTTGCCGATGTTGCAGCTAGAATGGAAGACAGGTTGGGATAGTTGCTCTCTATGGGTGCTATCTATGGTGCACTAAAGTAAGTAGTTGCCAACGCCTCGTCTCACTGCCATCTACCAATTCCAGACAAGCATAAATCCATCTTACCAGACCGTATCACTTAAGATCGGGTGAGATAACGGTCAATTGCTTGTATGTATGACGAAAAAAAGAAGTATAAGTCTATGTCTTATATTTATACAGCAGGTCTAACTATTCTGGTCTATATTAGCTTTTTTTAAGGTAAAAGGTAACAGGACAAGCACGACGCTCGCCTGATGGTAAGCGATGACGTCTACCTATTACAGATACAGCGGCACGCAAAATTATGGCAGTCCAGAATTTTGCATGTCACTGCACTGCGCCTGTTACCTTGAGACATAAAGATGTTGAGTCTCACATGCCCTGTAATTTCACTGGACACCTTGCTTGCCATTTCAGCCGAAAAACATTCCTATTTCACGGCTGAAAATTAATTGCCAAAGTGGTGGTACGCCCCAGACGGACTAGTAGAAGTTCTACCACTACAAATGGCTCCTAACGTTCAGTGTATTTATTCAGCCATTGTCATGTTTTATCAGTCAAAGGCAAAGTCTCGTCTGTATGTAAAAATTCAAGTCATGGCCTCGTCTAAGTCTTACAAGGGATAATTTATTGATGTCATATTAAATTAAATCTAAATGACATGTTATCCAATATAAACACCATCTGCACTTTGAATTATGTTACTTTACTTCACACGCGATACGATGCAAAAACGTTAGTTGAAATTAGCTCATTGTCTTGGCCGTAACTTTTGATGTCGGTAATTAGGGTTCTGTACCTCAAAAGGTAAAAAAGGAACCCTTATAAGATCACTTTCTAGTCCGTCTGTCTGTCTGGCTGTCCGTGTGTCACCACCGATTTTCTCAGGAACGGGTGGACCTAGCATGTTGAAATTTATACAAGATACTGAGGTCTATAGTCCCTATTAGGTGTATAAAAATCAAGGTCCTGAGTCAACACGATAAAAAGATATGGGCAAATTTAGATTTTCGCAAAAACTTGTAAGTACCAAAATTTACCTTAGTTTATCAACTTTTTTAATTTTCGGAATTTTTCAGTTACTTGTGCTGTAAGACCTTGCTTTTAACTAAAATTGACAATAATAGGTCAACCGGAAGTACCCTATAGGTTTTGGGTCGAAAACCTATAGGGTATTTCCCATTGACCTAGTATCATGAAATTTGGCAAGAAGCAAGGTCTTACAGCACAAATAAAAGAAACATTCCAAAAAATAAAAAAAGTTGAAAATTAAAGGGTGTCCCCATACATGCATAATTTCGCCAATTAAGATAGGCCTCTGAGTTATATCAGCGCTCATACAATTTAGAGGTCTAGCTTAATTGGTACCAAACCAACCAACGTTGGTACGGAAGGAAGCCTCGGTCGGCGAGTCCAAGTCAACTTGGCTGGTTTTATTTTTATTTCCGACCAAGATGCACTTAACTTTTCTTATGTGATGTTAAGCAAAGTGGTGATTCGGTGAGCTAGAATGTCGCTTATCTGATTTTTTTTAAATATCTTATAGGCTAGCGTTTGACCACTATCTCACCTGGTGGTAAGCTACTTTTTGGTAGCAAGTCAGGCGGTAGATTGATATAATATGCTCCTACTAGTGGACGAACACCCGTGCTACGATTTGAATCGGCGACCTCTCTCTTATAATTCAAGCCATCTATCCTCTACGCCAACGGGGCTCAAAAAAATTATAGATAAATCTAAATTAAACTAGCCAAGTGCGAGTTGGACTTTTCAACTTGATATCTCTACACGTTCCTGAGAATAAGGCGTCTTGACAGACAGACAGACGGACAACAAAGCGATCCTATAAGGGTTCCTTTTTTTTGCTTTTGAGGTACGGAATCCTAAAAAGATTTTTAGTGAAGAAAGAAGAGATTTTTTACTTTTTAAACTTAATTGTTTAGTTTTTTTTAACTATCTTAATTAAGGATAAGGATATAAGTATCCATCATTCATGACAAGCGTTGTTTTTTTTTTGTCATACTGGGCGCTGATTTACAACTCATATAACTACTCACACAAAATGCATGCATATATTATTGCCCGAAGACTATATTGAAAACCAGACTGACCTATCGATTCCAACTGAAATAATATTTAGCTCAGTCTGCAATTAGCATCGAGCTCGGTCAGTGGTTCAGACTAAACACGGATATATCTTTGTTTAGCTCATCGACGATGCAGACCTCGCGACGTTGGAAATATTCCCAGAGCAGACATCGAGCGCGCCGCCGCAACAGACCAGTTTCCCGAGCTTCGGCCACGTCGCGCCTCCAGAAGTGGATGATAAGTCTATTGCGGATAATGGTACGTACTTCTGTCTTTTGTTTCTGATCGTTTGTTGCCCAAGTGTTTGTGTTTGTGATATTTCAATCGTGATGTCATGTCACGATGAGGAGTTCTTGGTTGGAAGTGTCCCAGTGGCTCATGCTGAGCAAGTGATATGGTGAAATAACAGAACATATGGGATTCTATAACTAAATATGTCGAGGGAAGTGACACGTATAGAGACAGTTTCTGTTATAGGCAGATACCATCACTTAACATCAGATGAGCCTGCTTGCACTGTTTCTTAATATCATAAAAGAATTTCATGCCAAGGTGTAGAATGCCTAGTTCCGAGTTTGTGTTTCTCGACAGGTCCTCCAATTCTTTGAGGGTCATCTAGTTGCGACTTGCCAGTGAATTCTTATGTTCTAGGCGAGCGTGCTTCCTCTTAAACGGCATGATTCAATACAATCAGGTCTAAAAGTGATTAAACTTTTAGCTATATAATTTTTAGCTAAAATTTAAAAAATGCGTTTTGGCTATATACGAGGGTCGTTCAATAAATACTTAGCCTACAAAAAAAAAACGAAAATTTTCGAAAAGTGCCGATTTATTTTTCTACATAATCTCCTTTTAACTCAATACTTGGCTTACTTGGCCCAGCGATGCTCCAACTTTTTTAACCCGTCTAAAAAATACGTTTTCCTGAAGTCTGCAAAATAGGCCTCCGTGGCGGTGATGACCTCCTCATTCGACCCAAATCTTTTTCCGGCGAGAGACTTTTTCAGGTTGGAAACAAAAAGAAGTCACAGGGGGCCAAGTCTGGAGAGTAAGGTGGATGGGGCAGCAATTCGTAGCGCAATTCGAATTATTTGGCCATGGCGACGGCAGAGGTGTGAGCCGGCGCGTTGTCGTGGTTGTTGTCCAGTGTAAGCAAACGCGGCACCCATCGCGCTGACAGCTTTCTCATGCCCAGTTCTTCGTGGAGAATATGATGCACCGTTCCTTCTGCAATGCCCACAGTGTCAGCTATCTCGCGAACCTTCAATCGGCGGTCTGCCAACACGAGATCGTGGATTTTTTTTATGTTTTCCTCCGTAGTAGCCGTTTTCGGGGCACCTGGGTGTGGCTCATCAAAAACCGACTTGCGGCCACGAGCAAACTCGTTAAACCAATTCTTGACGGTTGCCATCGAAGGAGAAGAGTCACTGTACACAGCATCCAAGCGATTTTTAATTTCACTGCGCGTTTTCCCTTCCAAAAATAAAAATCGAATCACCGAACGATACTGCTCTTTTTCCATTTTTGTTAAACTGACCGACACGTTCATTTTCAAAGGCTATTAAAACAAAACTAATAGAGGTCATTGTTTAAAACTTTGACAATAGGCTTCAAAAACATTGCACTGTACTATGGTAAAATTTTTTTGTAATCGCAGTGCCATTGGGCGATGAGGCTACGTACTTGTTGAATGAGCCTCGTATTTTTTCATTTTGTCTGTCAAACTAACATCACAAACATCTAAAGTCAAATTTATAATAACTAATCATAATGTGATATTTCAGGAGATGGATCGAGTAGTGAGATGGAAATTACGCCTCACCTAGTATCGGCGGCGATACAACGAGCGACCGCCGACTCCTCGGGTTCAGAAAACGAATGTTCCAACTCTGAAGTGAGACAGAATAACACGCACTACGCCTCGAGCCTGCTGCAAGAATTCGTGGCACAAACGCAGCTGCTCAGCAACACTACGCCTCTGACACCGATCAACGTCCCTACGACGCCGGTCCTAATCAGCCCCAACCCAATAGAAGGCGTCGGCACGATCAGCGACTGCGTGCTCGGACAAATCAACAACCTGCCCGAGATACCTCCGATCGCGCCCACCTACCTCTCACCGTCGCCGCATCTAAGTCCGCAGCAAACGGAGGAACTGACCCAGATCAACAAAGACCTCGAGGAGATCACGTCAGTCGCAGAATCGGTCTCTATGTCGATACCCAACCCGCCCAGCCTCGAGGATTGTGTGGACAATAACGACTTCATGAACCTAGATATAACGCATAGCGGCGCCGAGCTAGGCAGCGCGACCGACCTCCTCAAGACCTCCCCTCTCACGATAACCACCGAAATGAATTCTCCTAGCCTAATAGACCCGCACAAACTCGACACAATGAGCACCAACTCTATCGAATCTCAGGAGGATGTGAAGAACGTCGTCGTAGAATCTAGAAGGAAGAGGGGGCGGCCGCGGAAGGTTCGGAAACCGGACGAATTAGAATCTCAGAAGGAGGACAAATCGGTAGTCAACATAAATTTTCATAATAACAACGACCCACCGAACGTATCGCCGGACTCCGGCATACTATCGAACCACAATTCACCGACACATTCTCCGCTGCGCCGGCACGAGGGCGAGGAGGTCCACGGCAGGCTCGGGAGGAAGTCCACTCAGAAGGAAAACTCGACAGATAGGAGAGCGATGAGATCCAAATCCAAAAGTAGAAGTAGAACCCAAAATAGATCTGATTCCAGCGACTGCGATTACCAGAGGAAGAGGATAGAAAACGAGATCAAGCAAATAAAAACCGAAGCGCCTTCACCGGTGCCTCTCAAGCAGGAACAGAACAAGGAGAAGAGTAAGAGGAACGATCACAAACTGGATATCGCAGCTTTAGATAGAATGTTGTACGCCACCGATAGAGTACTGTACCCGCCGCGGAAGAAAGCGGGTCGGAAACCGCAAGCGAAAGCTAAAACTACCAAAAGTGCTCTCAAAACTCTAAAAGATAAAAACCAGTACGAGTCCGGCGACAGCGACGACGACTCGGTGTCCAACGACAGGTCTGTGCTCTCCGGGGTGTACGCGAAACGGAAGGAACTGAACAGCAAGCTGGCGAGCATTCCGAAGAAGAACAACAAGAGCTTCGGCAACGCGTGGAGAGACCACCAGAGCGAGAACGAAGCTGCCGCCGATGATCCCTTGGATCCCACCTGGAAACAGATCGATCTCAACCCCAAATACAAGGACATCCTCTCGGGATACAAGAGCGACCACGAATTCAAGCCATACAAGAGCTGCAGCCGACTCATGGAGTCCGGCTACAAGAGCGACTACGGCTGCAGATCAGGATACAAGAGTGATTACTTCCGTTCAGGGTACAAGAGCGACCACAAATCCGGATACAAAAGTGACAAATCTGGATATAAAACGGACTACAGCGTGAGGAGCATGCGCAGGCGTATGAAAAAACTAAAGAAGACGAGGTCGGTCCGGGATCGATCCTACTACAAGAATCAGAAACATTTCGTGTCCGATCAGGAAATAATATTACTGGCGAACAAAACGTTGAGTAGCCTTACGCTCGGGAACAGTTCTAGTGAATCGGAAAGTGAGAGTTATCTGCGCAATCCCAGTGCGAGCCCTAAATATGTAAGCGTTTGTACTAAATATCCGATGGCGGCGAAATACGGTTTCGGTTTTTCCAAAATGAGTCGCAAGGCCGTGCTTCGGTTGAACTCGTCGGATCCGTTCGCGCCGGGGCCAGTGTTCGGCGGCTGGGAGCGGCCGGTCACCGCTTATAATTTATTCAAAGTGAGTCACAATAACAACAACACTTTGTTGAAATCCTCGAACAAGGGGAGCTACATCGGCAGCCCCCTGCCGGCGCTTAAACCCTCGTTCTCGCATAAATTTGGAGTGTCACCTATTTGCACGCCCGGAAAGGGAAAGAAGGACGGCGATAATTACAGAAATTTCCCGAGGACTTTGTCTCCCAAGTCTCGGAAACAGAGAAATGGAAACTCGCTATTTTTGAGTCCTTCCAAAAAAGAAATATCGCCGAAACCTTTACCGTGTATTTTCGAAAAAGCTAAAAACAGCTATATTCCAAATAAGTCCCTGTCCAGAAACGTATTTCTAAGTTTCAAAAAATCACACCTGAGGCCTTCGTTTCATGTAAAGAAACATAGAAGAACGGTCGTATTGGCGCCACCGAAAATAAATCTAAAACAAACAACCGAGAGGCCGTCCCGGATCATGGTGAAAACTGAAAATAAACATCATAGACACCGTAGTAAAAGGAGACATCGATCGAGATCGGTGTCTAGATGTAGGGGAGA
The DNA here is from genome assembly GCA_954871355.1 of Cabera pusaria. Lineage (NCBI taxonomy): Eukaryota > Metazoa > Arthropoda > Insecta > Lepidoptera > Geometridae > Cabera > Cabera pusaria. The sequence goes on from OX940899.1 coordinate 8,374,090, forward strand.
ATCTTACACTAAGCCAGTAGATTCAGTGGATCAGAAGTTCACACAAGACATGGACAGTCTCGTGTCGAACTTCATAAAACTATGTCAGGTCGCCCCTAAGGTAGTGACAAACGTGGCGCAAAGCCCCAAAACCTTAGAGAAACCGGCACCTGAACCGGTTCCACCCAAAGTCGCCAAACGAGGTTCGAAAAAACGTAAAACGTCCGATAATACGGAAGCAGTCACGCCTACATCTAAACGTAGACATAAGAAACAACTAGCTGAGTCGCAGAGCAAGGGTGGCAAGGATACCAACGAACATAAACTCCCACTCAAAAAGAGACACTACCACATAAATTCATCGACTAGCAACTCGTTGAGTTTGAGCTTAGTGCCGTCAGAGTTCGATGAAAATTCCAAGAATGGATCTAGCCCCGAGAAATTCTTGTGTACTGAAACCGATTGTATGGGGGAAGACCAAAGTAATAATGCAAATTCGCCGAAAGGCAAAAATTCCAATGAGAAAAAGAAAATCAACGAAACTGCAAAAAGTTCACCACAGGCAACACAAGATACAAAGACTTCGAAAACTAGCAGTGAAGGCGAAATCTTACAAGTGAAAATAGACGAAAACAACAGCACTCAGACTAAGAATCACTCTCCTAACTCTCTCAACGCAACCGACGACGAGCTGGCCATCAAGAAACCTGACGCTGAGCAGTCAGAGTTTTCAAAAAAGATTTACGAAACTTCTGAGAAACTCAAAGCTGTCCACAAAATGGTCCACGATTTAGAGAAGTCGTTACCGAAAACGAAGGAAGGCGAGTTAAAGGCAGACGACGTCACGAAACAGGATGTCAGCAAAGTGTCGTCACCGAGATCCGAAGCAAAGTCCTCACCCGCTAGACATGCTCCTATCGTGACGCCGAAAAAACGGCATAGACTCGAGGCGGATAAAGCGGCCTCGGGATTAGATCAAGTAGTGCAGACGCTATCCAAGAAATTATCTGAAGAGAAAATTGCGAATTCTACAATATCGAAGGAGACTAAAGAAGTTAATCAGAACAATTCAAATGAAGATTCTAAACTATCGGACTCCACAGACACGGATAGAAGCAAAGCGAGTGAATCTAGCTCGACAAGCAGCAGCCCAACATTGGTAGATCCGCTAAAAAGCATGTCCGCTCGCACTTTATACAAAAGCTCCATTCCACCCGCTCAGAAATCAGAGATCATGACGCGAAAGAAAAATCGGCTGGAAGGTTTGACGAGCAATCTAGTCTCTAAAATAAATCCAAGCGCGGCCACGAAAGTATTAGATACGCTGTTGAACAATAATATCCGAAAATCGATTGAATCGAGAATTTTGGAGAAAGAAAAGAACAACAGCGATTCTTCTAGAAGTAGCGATGAAAAACCTAGGGTAAAAGAAATTTCTCAAATTAGTACAAGAGCAACAGTTATCAAATCTCCAGTTTCTAAGGGCAAAGTTCTCGAAACTAAGAAATCGAAAGTTCAACAGGAGCCGCCGCCCGCTGTCGAACAGTCGGTTGTCGTCAATGTTGACAGACCGACAGGAATCTTTGAGCCTTCTGTAGATCTAGAGGATCAAATACCTAAGTCGTCCATATGCGTCAGCAACGTGTTGACAGACAACGGTAAAACAAAGACTAAGGGAAAAGGTGACAGAAATTCACTGCTCGCGCCTATCGATACAGAATCTGAAATACCGCTCGCGCTGATCTCCGAGACACCCGACCCTATCATAAGACCAAAAAGGGGAGAGTCAATAGCGTCAGTTTTATCAGACAAGATACAAGAAACTAGCGGTCACAACTTACGTCAGTCTAAAAGAAATCTTAGCGAAAACGAGGAAGCTAACGAAGTAAAAAAAAAGAAGAAACCTAATAACATCATTCGCGAGAGTAAACTGGTATTACAATCCAAAGTGCTAATTCCAAAAATACAGGCTGAAAAGTTGGCTATTGACGATCTGCCTAAAAAGGTGGCTGTCACAGAAAAGAAAACAGAAACGAGCGACACAAACGATAATAAGACTAAACGAAACAGACGGCGAAAAGCATTCAACAGAACCGGTTTTCCAAGTGTTAAACGGAAGAAGAAGAAAGTTGAATCAAACAGTTCCAACAATATTACTTCGGATGGTCATTTTACGTCGGACACAGACAATAATTCTTCTGCTTTTGAAAGGGTACCAAAAGATGGAGAGGCCACGAGCAGCTTTTTGGAACGAACCACAGCCAAGAAACCCGAACTGAAAGTTGTTCTTAACAAAGACGAATGTCCCAGGCAGGGTCGACTCACTGTCGTGGCCCTCGAAAAGTTGCAAGGGAAAGACTTGCCAACACAAAACAATAACAAGATCAATACTATACCTACAACTAGTGCAACACCAAAACAGATCAACACAAACGAAAAAAAAAATACGGGGACGTCAATTTTGAGAGCTCCAGCACTCCAATTAAAACAGAACAAGCCTGAGAAAGATCCTAAAACACATATCAACAAATGGGAGGTGCTAAGCGAAAGCGATAGCATTCCCTCGTTGGCCAGTTCACTCGGCAACGATCCTGAAGATAGTATTCCATTAAGCTTGTTGAATTTAAAAGCGACTGACAAGGCCCCGAGTCGATCGGACAGCTTGGACAGACTGAAGCGCAAAACGAGAGCGGTCTCGCCTTCGCAAGAAATTGAAGAAATATTTTCAAAACGCAAGGTGATCGAGAAGAACGCTAAAATGGGTCTCAGGCCAAAATCTAGTCTCGCCGTTTTGTGCCCCACCGAAAAAAGACTGACAAGGAGTTCCGATAACGTCAACGAAGAGGTGCCGAAAGCGAAGACGAAAAAGGGTGATAAGAAGAAGGCGATTGTCGAAGACGAGAAGCCGTCGAAGCCCGTCAGCATAGCCGCTCGGAGAAAGTCGAGGTCCTGTCAGATGGCCAAGAAAGCTCACGAAGTCCAATCTAGTTCAAGGGAGAGCTCACTGGATACCGTCGTTAGCCGAAAACTGGCTTCCAAGTCTCGCGAGCCATCCATCGACATGCTTCGCGACAACGATGAAAATGATCCGTTGCCACTGAATGAGAAGGAGATAGACTTCGAGAAGAGTATCGACGTACTATCCAAAAACGTCATTTGCAAGAAACGAATCGCATCATCGCGAGACCAGAGTCCGGCTAGCAGCGTGGACAGAGATAAGCCGATCGTGTCGAAGAGGAATCCGCGGCTTCGGAAGAAATTCTTGGTTGCTGGACTCTTCTCGGAGTATTACAAAGACGAGTAAGTAATATTTTATTAAGGTTATTAATATATATTGCTAATAAACTCGACCAATACAATACTCTACCTCATAACAAACCACTTTTGTTCTGCACAATCGCCATTTTGAACCAGTAATATCAGTTTTAGTTGTATCCAAGTCTCATACCTGTGAGTGCGTATATTTTATAAGTTGCAGTGCAATTAATGAAATAGTTGACATCACATCACACATCGCTCACAAGTTCACTCAATAAAGACACATTAAACTTTCAGCAGAATTTAAATCTCACTCAACTAATTTATTTAGTAGTCTGACTTGGCATGAGCTAAATGCACATAACTTTTTTTTGTATTCATAGTGATATATTTTTTTTTTATGTTTAGAATAATTATTGATAAGATCTATTTAATGTTATTAGTGTGTGTGAGCAGATTTTTTATCTGCCTATATACTAAACAATATAAGCTCTGAATTTAAAAAATGGAATAAAAAAATTCCAGTCATGTATGATAGTACTACTACTACTGGGTATGACAGAAGAAGCATAAATGTAAAATGAATGCTGTAGAAATGAGAAGTGAAGTATGATTTGAGTGACTCTGGTGGATAAGTTGGAGAACAGTGTGATTAGGGAATGTTATGGTGTGGTAGAAGAAGTAGTGACAAAGATAGAGAAAGGGATGCTTAGATGGTTTGGACATCTAGAGAGAATGGATGAAGAAAGATTGACGAAACAGATTTATGAGATGAGTGTGAATGGGCCAGCCGGTAGACGCCGACCTAAGCGAATGTATCACGACCAAATCAGAGACGTTTTAAGGAAAGGCCAAGTACCTATAACTGGCGAGCATGTATGAAGGCGCTCATGAAAGTGGAAGAAGCGAAAGAGTTATGTCAGGATCGTAGCATGTGGAAAGAAGTAGTCTCTGCCTACCCCAACGGGAAAAAGGCGTGATTGTACGTATGTATGTTAAAAAATGTAAAAAAAAATAATTACATTTTTATTTTCCAGTCCAAAACCAGAAGGTAAAGGCAAGAACCTGGTGACTCAGACGGAGTTCCCGCCGGGGCTGCTCTCACCGCCGCCGTACTGCGAGCGCTGGGTGCGGCGCCGCTTGCAGCACTTCACGCTGCCGTACGACATCTGGTGGCAGCAGCATTACAACCAGCCCGTGCCTTCCTGGAACTATAAGAAGATACGGACTAGTGAGTCATTCATGCTAGTTATATTGAGCTATTTTTTTTAATAAGTGACGGTGATGCTTTTTTTTTCATCGAATTCAAAAAAGGCGACTGTTTAATTGATTGAGTTCTAAAAAGACGACCGTTTAATTAATTGAGTTCTGAAAAGGCGGCAGTTTTATTAGTTGAGTTCCAAATAGCGGCTGTTTTATTAATTGTGTTCCAAAAAGGCGGCGATTTCGTTAGTTGAGTTCCAAAAATGCGGCAGTTTTATAAATTGAGTTACAAAAAGGCGACAGTTTCATTTATTGAGTTCATAAAAGGCGACAGTTTAATGAATTGAGTTCATAAAAGGCGACAGTTTAATTAATTGATTTCTGAAAAGGCGGCAGTTATATTAGTTGAGTTCCAAAAAGGCGGCTGTTTTATTAGCTTAGTTCCTAAAAGGCGGCAGTTCTTAATTATTTTTTGTGTTTGTGTACCCTACTCTTTCTCTCCGCCAATTTTCAATCGATTTTAATGGTTGTTTTTTCATTTGTTGGATATCTCAGGGGAGGATTTTTAGTACATTTTGTTAAGATTTGCATATCTTCAGTGATATGGAGATAGTCACCTCAAAATTGCTGCGGGAAATAAAATGTAAAGTCTGTTATTCTTAAAGTTTTAACGATATTATTATTAAAGAATTATCTAGTGTTGAAAAATTCGATGTTAAAGTAGATGCGACGTCTGCAACTTCTGCACTTGACTGGTGCTCAATCGAATGAATGATCGAATAGTCTTTGGTCGTTGTTCGAACCATCCTCTGAATAAAGACACATCGCTTATTCGTGAATTCGTGATATTCGGTAGCAGCCAATTCGAAGGACGAATTGCGGTAGTTGCGCTATCTAAAGTCTAGCGCCTCCTTTTACTGCCGTATTCCATCACCAAGCTCAGTCTTACTTTTTTAGGCCCTATAGTCACTTCAAATTTGGCAAGACAATGAGATACTTGTTTATCAATCTCTGATTTCAAATAAAACCAAATACATATATGTACCCAGTTCCAATTCCCTGTTCTAAAACATAATTTTCCCTTACAGACGTCTACTACGACGTGAAGCCGTCAGCGGATGAATGCGAGAGCGTGGCATGCAACTGTGTCTCTACGTCTTGTTGCAATGAAGACTGCATCAATAGACTGGTGTTCTCTGAGTGCTCGCCGCAGTTCTGTCCCTGCGGGTAAGTGCGTAGCTTGTGATATTTGAATGATTTCATAACAGTGTCCCTCTGGTGAAGGAAAACTTTGTGAAGAAATGCCCTGTTTTAGTAAGGTAGCAGGATTATAGGTGATGGGCACGCTTAGTATCAATCTATTACAGTACCTCCATGGTGGTTAGTAGGACGTTGGTCTAGTGTTCACCTGGCTAGCTACAACCCTCAAGTTGGAACTCTTCAAACATCTAGCATGTTCCGACAGCTGTCCTTGAGAGCCAGTTCACAATCTAGGCCTAGCGTGCTACCATCCTTGAACGCATCGTCACTTACCGATGATGATAAATACCAGCCTTTTTATACTAATAATAATAATATTATCAAGGAAAACAGAGCTCAGTGGTGTGCCATAGGAGAGGCCTATATCCAGCAGTGGACGGAAATTGGCTAATCATTATGATGATGATGAAGGGAAAATAAATAAAGTTTTGTATGTTTGCTATGCCCGGCATACATTATTCCAGTAGCATTCCAGCGCTGGAGCCTATTCACTGGACTGGAATGCTGCTGGAATAATGTGAACCGGCATTATTATTATTATTATTTTTTTATTATTTTTTATAATAATAAAGATTACTCGCAATGTGGGTTGCACATTACTAGTATTCTTGTTAACCCCTCCAACTAAGCTAAATATGCTTGTGTCTGGAGTGGGTTCACGTCAATAGTGCAATGGGTGGGGTGGGGATCGAACTCACGACCTCTCGATCGCCAGTCCGACACCCTATCCATTGGGCTATTGCCGCCTATTGCCGGCATTGGAACATTATCATACAGTAACACTTCATATCATATCATTCCAGTGCCGGTTCATATCATTCCAGTAGCTATCCAGCTCTGGATTCGATTCGTGGACTTAGTATGAGTATGAGTTTACCCGTTTTATACCCTTAGTATGAGTTTTCATCGTAAACGCTTTTGACAGATCTTATATAAATTGTTAAACACAATCCAAAATTTCATCGTACCGACGGGACTTGAACCCGCAACCTCCGGAATGACATGCAAATGCAATCCACTAATTTCGTCGTAACGATACTTCGCACCGTGGCTTAATTGGCAAAGCACCGCAACATGTCATTCCGGAAGTTGCGGGTTCAAGTCCCGTCGGTACGATGAAATTTTGGATTGTGTTTAAGAATTTACAAAAATATAAAGTGTGAAACACTTCAAAGAAACATAATATTTGATTTACGCAGTGCAACATCTCTCGTCAGATTTGAAAACTGTAATGATTTCTTCCGAATGATTAACTTACGTCATAAGTAGTCATAGATGGCGCCACCAATGCATAATTGGGTTAACAAATGCAATCCACTAATTTCGTCGTAACGATACTTCGCACCGTGGCTTAATTGGCAAAGCACCGGAACATGTCATTCCGGAGGTTGCGGGTTCAAGTCCCGTCGGTACGATGAAATTTTGGATTGTGTTTAACTATTTACAAAAATATAAAGTGTGAAACACTTCAAAGAAACACAATATTAGATCTCATATAGTTTTCGACTAATTCTGGCTCCCTGATTGGTCTAAATTAAGTGAAGTGTAGTTACCACTAGAGGTGCTGTACTGTTTATCATACAAAATTTGTTCTATATACGATATCGAGTTTGATATGAATACTCGTACTAAGGGTACTGGAATGCTACTGGAATAATGTGAACCGGGCATCATGGATAAACTACTGATTTTACTGATACTACCGATTTTTTAAATTCTTTTATATATAAAAAAACTACATTATCAGCGAGTAACACGGGCCATATTTCGCGGGCGAAATGTATGACCACGACAAAGCAGACAGACTTATCACTTTATTAAATGTCACACCATTCATAAATATTTACATTATTTACAGAAGGTACATATATACAACTAAAAAATAAATTAAACTATTAACTGAGAATAAATTAAATGTTATAAATAAAAATTAAAGTAGTTATAAATAAAAAACAGAACCTAGGTTGCAGCTGTCTGCCGCTAACGTTCCCAAAAAGCTGGCGACGTTACCTCATTGAATTGCTAAGCTAATCCGTTGGCCGAGGTAAGCGCCAGCTCTTTGGTCATGAGTGACCTTAGTCCAACATAGGGAGCACCGGCAGGCTGCGACCTTCTAACTACATCACTAGTTTCACTGTCCATATTATTCCTTATAAAAAATATAATTACAAAAAACGCAATAATAATTAATAATTTACATTATTATTTATTATATTACAAGTGTACAATTTTTTGTACTATTCATTGAAAGTAAGAACATCATATTAAAAATAAACTGGCCAAGTGCAAGTCAGACTCGCACTAGTAGGGTTCCGTAACACAGTTAAGTATTCCATAACTATGATTTTTCGCAACTACAAAATTAACTTTGTTTTTCATAGTGTTTGTATGAAAAACAAAGTTATCTTTGCGGTCGCCATATCTCAAAAACTGCTGGATGTATCTCATTCAAACCAATTTTCGTTGTTAGTTTTTATTGAGATCTACAGCATATATTTTTTTTAGATTTTTCACTCCCATACTTTAAAAGTTAGAGGGAGGGGGACACACATTTTACCACTTTAGACGCGCCTATCTTTCAAATGATTGACTTTGAGAAAAAATGATTTTAGGAACCTCAATGTCATTTTTGAAGACCTATCCATAGACACCCCACACGTATAGGTTTGAAGAAAAAAATTTTTTTTTGTTTCAGTTCCATGTATGGGATGCCCCTCCTTAAACTTTTATTTTTTTTACTTTTGTATAATAATCGGAAAGCTGTTTACAGAATACATCTACCTACCAAGTTTCAATTCTGTAGTACTAACAGTTTCGGAATAAAATGGCTGTGACATACGGACGGACAGACAGACAGACAGACAGACATGACGAATCTATAAGGGTTCCGTTTTATGCCATTCGGCTACGGAACCCTAAAAACGCAAGTATGGTATAAACATTTTACTACTTCACTAATATGGCCTGGCGATCGAGAAGACAAGAATATTTAGCTTAGTTGGAGGGGTTAACAAGAATACTAGTAATGTGCAAGTTGTGCAACCCACATTGCTAGTACGCTTTTTTATGAAAAATAATACATTAATAGTTCTTATCCTAATACTATAAGAATCTTTGTCCTGACATACTGAATGACTGTCAGTCAGTCAGTCGACTGACAGACAACGCACAGCCTAAACCGCAGGTCGTAGAGACTTGAAATTTGGAGGGTATATTTGTCTTAGTACGTATGGGTGTACTAAGAAAGGATTTTTCAAAATTCTGCCTTTAAAGGGATGAAACGGGGGTTCAAAGTTTGTATGGAGAAACAAGATAAGATAATCTTTTCTATTCGAAACTTCACACAAGTGCTTCAGTAAAAAAATAAGTAAATACGTGTTTCAGGCTTTTTTTTAATTCCATCCCTTAAAGGGTGAAATGGGGTATAACAAAGTCTGAAAACCAATATTGTTTCGGGTTGCGCTGAAATTTGGCATGCAGATAGTTATTACGACGATAGTTACCGCTGAAAAATTATTTTCTAAAATTCACCCCTTAAGGGTATGAAATGGGGGTTCGAAGTTTGTATGGAGAAACAAGATAAGATAGTATTTTCTATTCAAAACTTCACATAAGTGCTTCAGTAAAAAAATAAGTTAACACGTGTGGCAGGTTTTTTTGAAATGCCACCCCTAAGAGGGTGAAAGTAAGGGGAAACAAAGTCTGAAAATCAATATTGTTTCGGATTGCGCTGAAATTTTGCATGCAGATAGTTATTACGACGTTAGTTCCGTCTGAGAAATTATTTTCTAAAATTCACCCCTTAAGGGGATGTAACGGGGGTTCATAGAAACTTCACACAAGTGCTTCAGTAAATAAATAAGTAATAACGTTTTTCAGGCTTTTTCGAAATTCAACTCCTAAGAGGGAGGGTGAAATGTGGTAACAGAGTCTGAAAATCAACATTGTTTTGGATTGCGCTGAAATTTAGGATGAAGATAGTTATTATGTTGTTGGTATCCGTTAAGAAAGGATTTTCCAACAAATCACCCCTTAAGGGGATGAAATGAAGGTTCAAAGTTTGTATGGAGAAACAAGATTAGATTAGAAGTATTTTTTTAAAACTTCACACAAGTACGTATTTAGATAAGTAAATACGTGTCTCAGGCTTTTACAAAATTCCACTTCAAAAAGGTGAAGTGAGGTAATAAAGTCTGAAATCAATATTGTTTCGGATTGCGCTGAAATTTGGCATGCCAATAGTTGTTTTAACGTAGGTATCCGTTATGAAAGGATTTTCAAAATTTACTCTTTAAGAGGATGAAGCGGAGGTACAAAGTTTGGATAGTCTTTTTATTCGAAACTTCACACAAGTACTTCAGTAAATAAATAATTAAATACGAAAATTAAAAAATTAAATACGAAAATATAAGTTTCAGGTTATTTCAAAATGCCACTCCAAAGAGGGTAAAGTGGGGTAACATAGTCTAAAAATCAATATTGTTTCGGATTGCGCTGAAATTTAGAATGCAGATAGTTATTATGACGTAGGTATCCGATAAGAAAGGATTTTCCAAATTCACCTCTTCAGTAGACGGAACGGGGATTCAAAGTTTGTATGGCAAAACATGATGAGATAGTCTGTTTTATTCGAAACTTTACTTAAGTACTTCTGTAAATAAATAAGTAAATACAGTAGAACCTCTATAAGTCGAACCTCAAGGGAAACTCCAAAAAATTCGAGATATAGAGTTTTCGACTTATGGAGGATCTCAACTTAGGCAGATTTTAATTCGACTTGTAGAGGTTAAGATTAATTCTTAAAAATTTTGAGTTTTTAGTTTGAGTTTCACAGAACTCATGTTTTAACAATTTTATTTATAAACTTTTCTAAAAATTGATGTGTATTGCGGTAGAACCAAACTACTTACTATTACTACTACTTCTGACAATTTTTCAATCGACAACAAATAAGTGCTTCGCTAAAGTTCAAATTAAATCAAAAATAATAAAAATTAAAACCTGACACCAAGCAAGCAAGCACGTGTTAACGTGAGTACTTAACGTACTTAACGTAACTTAAATTCCTTAGGGTTAATCCTATTTATTGTAGGCTCCTAAATTGTTTTCTAAGAAACAATAGTGTTCCTACTTACATTGTCGGCAATTTCTCAATGTCGCCAACTTATTTTTCTTCGAACTGTAGAGGTAATTAGTTTCAAATAAAGTTGTAAAATATAAAAAATGCTATGTTCGAGATACAGAGGTCAAATTTATTTTTTCGAGTTATAGAGGGGAAATACGTACTAAATTTGCTTATAGGGACTCACTAATTATTTCGACTTATAGAGGGTTCAAATTTCGAGAAACGGAGGTTTTGGGGCTTGAAGGGAAGGGAACACAAACTTTTTTCGAGTTTGGGAGGTTTTCGACTTATCGAGGTTCGACTTAAAGAGGTTCTACTGTACGTGTAGCAGAATTTTTCGAAATGGGGTAGGTAACAAAGTCTGAAAATCAATATGGTTTTTCGGGTTTTAAAAATATGAATATTTTATTCTTAGTATGAATCCCTATTTTCCTTAGTCACGTGATAACTTGAAAACGGATGAACCGATTTGGCTTATTCTTTTGTGATGTCTTTTATGATAGAAAGGTTTTTACAAAAGAAACGTTATAAGTAAATAAAAGAAGAATATAACGCGGGCGAAGCCGCGGGGCACTTCTAGTGTGATATAATAATTTTATAATCTTATGGTATTTGGTGGAGAAATATCTTATCAAATAGGTATAGCTAACAACTATTTTGTCTTTATAGGGATAAATGCAAGAACCAGCGAATCCAACGTCACGAATGGGCGTCGGGACTTGAGAAGTTCATGACTGAAAACAAAGGGTGGGGCGTGCGCACCAAACACAAGATCGTCTCCGGAGACTTCATACTCGAATATGTCGGAGAAGTCGTCTCTGATAAGGAGTTTAAGGTAACAGTCACTTATTTGTTAAACAACATAGTACTTTCTTATTCCAAACAGAGTAATGGTTGACAACATTGTACTTTGTTTGAATTTCCTTCCTTCCTTCCTTCAGAAGGAATTCCCAAACTGGGTTCCGTGAAACCTAGGAGTTTCGTAGAATAGTCATCAGGGTTCCGCCAAATTATTATATTATTAGCTATTAAATAAATAATACCACGGTTACAAATATTATTTTAAAATAGCGCAAAATATGTGATGAGAAGGACACACATACATAGTAAGCAAGCATTCAGCCTGGACTGTGCATGGCCCAGCAGCGCACATAGCCAGAGACAATGCGCGACGTTGTTTCTTATACATATTTCAGTGTTGATTTGTAATCATTTGATATGGGGCTCCATAAAATAAAAGTGGTACTTGGTTGGTGTTCCGTTATCTTTAAAGTTTAGGAACCCCTGTACTTCAAAACTTCAAATGATATTGTAGCGACTACAATTCGTTTGGTGGGTGGCTCAAGCCGTGTCAGTCAGTGATCATATCACCCGTATTTCCTAGACATTATAACTTATTTTCAACCGACTTCCAAAAACCAAAGAAGGATCTCAATTCCTCTGTATGTGTTTTTTTTTTGTGTGTATGTTACGCGATTACTCCGTCAATTGTGAACCGATTCGAATGATTCTTTTTGGTATCGGTAGGGTACGTTTCCGAGGTAGTCCCACTGTAAATTCATCGAGATCTGATAAGTATCTCCAGAGATATGACGATAAACGTCTCAAACTTGCTACTGAAATTGACTCGCGGGGCATTGAAGTCGGTTGTTTTAGTGTTTAAACTATCTTAATTATAATGTAACAGGAGCGCATGGCGACTCGGTACGCTCGTGACACGCACCACTACTGTCTGCACCTCGACGGAGGTCTGGTGATCGACGGGCATCGTATGGGAGGCGATGGACGATTCGTTAACCATTCCTGTCGGCCCAACTGTGAGATGCAGAAGTGGACTTCTAACGGTGAGACTATGTTATTGATAAATGTATCGCGGCACCTATTTGTTTATATGTATTTCCTTCTCCATGGTTAAATGTGTTGTGATTACAATCTGTGACCACAGACTAAACATGACAATATTTCGGGCGCTTTTATTTTTTTCTTGGCCACCAAAAGTTATGTGTATTGTGCCACTGTGCGCGCTTGATATTTTTTTATAATTTGTTTCCCCGTTTATATGACCGTGCGGCATTTTTTTAACTTAATTACGCCGCGCGCTCTCTATTTAATAGGACAGTAACATTTCCCATACAATATTATTATTGAAACTCCCTAGACAGGTCACTATAAAAGAACATTCATAAGCCAACAATTAAAAAAACACTCACACTGAAATGACCTATTTTGCGCGCAGTTAACGAGGATCAAACCATCGTTTTTAGGGTTCCGTAGCCGAATGGCAAAAAACGGAACCCTTATAGATTCGTCATGTCTGTCTGTCTGTCTGTCCGTCTGTCCGTCCGTATCCCTCTAACTTTTAAAGTATGGGAGTGAAAAATCTATAAAAAGTATATGCTGTATGTAATAAAAACTAACAACGAAAATTGGTTTGAACGAGATACAGTCAGCAGTTTTTGAGATATGGCGACCGCAAAGATAACTTTGTTTTTAATACAAACACTTTGAAAGTTAATTTTTTAGTTGCGAGAAATCATAGTTATAGAATACTTTACTGTGTTACGGAACCCTACGAGTGCGAGTCCGACTTGCACTTGGCCAGTTTATTTAATAGATGGGATGAAAAAAGATTTTTCCAATTTTTTTTGTTCATAAAGAATAAGATTTGCATGAACCATAAATAAAAGTAGGTAACTAATGCATTTAATGTAATTCCAGGCACGTTCCGAATGGCTTTATTCGCTCTACGAGACATCGATCCTGGAGAAGAGTTGACCTACGACTACAACTTCTCGCTGTTTAACCCAGCGGTCGGACAAGTAAGTTTTTTTTACACTACTAATATAAGATGAAGGTCTAGAAATATTTTCTATCTAGAAATATTTTTAAATTTTTTCGGGAATCATGTGTAGGTAACATGTGTGCTTAACGGCGTGATTTTGAAACTTTTATAATCCTAAGGGCCAGTTTCACCGGTTCCTGATAATGCGTTAGATAGTTATCTCCCACATGACGTCATATAAAATCTGTTAAGAATCTGTCAGATTTCTTCATGTTAGCGCTATCAGGAACCGGTGAAACTAGCCCTAAGTGTAGACTACTTGTATACCCATGAGAATTAATCATCGCGTGTAAAATACGTTTCATGAATAAAAACAATGATACTACACTGAAATTTTAACGTTCCCGTCAAAATTCAATACATACTTATTGTTACAGCCATGCAAATGCGATTCTGAAGACTGCCGCGGCGTGATTGGTGGAAAATCTCAACGGATCACAAAACTGCCAGTGAAGACCCAATCACGAACTCCTTCGAACACCTCCAACCAATCAGGTGGCTCCACGAGCCAGCCTCGAGTGGGGCGGCCGCGCAAAGCAGTCAAATGTAACAAGAAGTGTGAACAGCAAACTGTAAATACATGCGATATCAAAAATATGACAATTTTGAAGTATCAGCAGCATTTGAACAAGCTATGGCAGGAGCCGCAGATGAAACCGCTCACGGCGAAGGAGAGGAATTTGGTGAAGGAACGACACTGTTTCCTTTTTAGGAATCTGGAATGTGTAAGTTGCTTTTTCATATATGTAACTGGCCAAAAAAGGCACTTGTGGGTGGGATGGTACATAGTAAAATCTATAAGATACCTTACATACTGTCGTATTACGTCGATTTGTAAGTCGAGATTGCGATGAGCGCTTCGCAATGTAAGAAATTAAAAAATTAAAATTTGTTTATTTCACTTCAAAGTACTTCACAATTCAGTGCGGCCTTAGCTACTAAACTAGGTGTTTAATACCCGTGTTTTAGCAATTAGTTGTAACGATGCTGACATCGCAAAATCAGGCACAGCAATCGCAGTCAAAATACTGTTAAAATAGTAAGAAGTACACATCAAAATTAAAGATGGAAAGCCTCTGGCCTCTGAGACTATCTACATTATATTATTACACCATCCCTGCCAATAGATATTTAGCTTTTTTACTGATTTACACATAGCCTTTAATTTTTTGACTAATTTTAGATACAGGTCCTTAATTCTGTAAGCTAGCGAACTGCTCTATAGCAAGCCATTTGCGTCCCGCATGCTGATTTTGACAGCGTTCATAGTCAATTATCACAACGCATTACCATCGCTCGTTGCCTCGGCTTACAAAATTAAGGTCCAGACTAAGAAAGACCACCACCTAAGACAGGGGAATCAATTCGCATTAACATAATTTATATTCTATTACCCTTATAATGTTCTAACTTTGTTCCCAGGTACGCCGCATGCGTGACCGTCTCTCAATAGCCCTCCCTGCCTCACCCCCACCACCTACTACCACACCCCCTGCCCCGCCCACTCCCCCAGAACACCCTCACATAGCTCCCTCACCAGTAGTTATGGTGAATCCCCTAGAACTCCCCGATACGATGAATCCTTCAGTATTCCTCTCAAGGTTGCAAACTCTGCGCTCGTCTCGAGATAACGACAAGAAGCTCGTCACCTCGGACGATGACCCGACGCTCGGGAAGACTGAAAGATTGGTTAAGGTCTTCAAAGCGTTGTTCAATGCTGTTACTGCTGTTAAGGGTAAGCAACTAAATATTATAATTATACTTATATATGTAGTAGTTTTTATGCATGAATGACAAGCACTTGACCATTACCTCGCGTGATGTGTGATGATGCAGTCTATGATGAATTTGTGCAGTAAATGGAAGGTGGTAGTGAAGTTCCGCTAGATAGACGACATATCTAATCCATAATATTATTATTAAGAACGGTTGTACACTCACGGGTTTAGCTTGCGGTAGACGTAGCTCCCAGAAGAAGGACACCAAACGTGTCTGAAACTGGTCGGAGCAATTCCGATAAAAAAACCCGTGAGTGTACAACCGTTCTTAATAATAATATTATGTGTAATCCTCACGATACATTTAATAATCAAATATCTAATCCACTTAACTACTATCCTAATATGTCTTCCAAATTGACTGGTACCGAAGGTATGGCATCAAGCTTATCTGTAATTGAAAGATGGTAAAAAAAATGACTTGCTGTCTAACTACATAAATTTCATGGTGGTTTTGTACATTAACAATGTATATCATTTCTGATATGTATTATTGGAATCAAATTTATCGCATATAATGCTATGTTCATCACATTTCATGTTATATATTTTTATTGCAGACGACAAAGACAAGCCTCTCTGCACACCTCTCCTCAAATCAAAGCCGAGCAAGAGTCAAGATGGGCCTGTGACACCCGACCTTAACACGATAGAAGCCAACATAGAGGGCGGGAAGTACGAGTCAGTAGCACAGTTCGATGGAGATATGAATGCTGTGTTTACATCGGTCATGAGGGAACAAGGAAGACTGTCTACTCTCGGGAATGTAGCTGTGCTACTTAAAAAGGTAACGAATAAGAGAAAGTTAATAACTCATTTCTATGTACTTAAATAAAAGTTTTGTAATAGTGCTTTTTCTATAGGATTTTAAAAACTTGGACTAAACAGCGTCCATCAAGTCAGCTAGGTATTAAAAGAAGAAAGGTGTGTTACCTTTCTTCTTGGTATGTTGTTATAGATATATATTCATATTTTTGTCTAACAAGAATATAATAAACTAGCTGTGCCACGCGGAATCGCTCGCGTTAAAAAGTATCCTATAGCCTAATCTATAGTACTGGCTATCCCTTTGTAAAATTTCAGCTAAATCGGTCCAGCCGTTTGACCGCGAAGAAGTCTCAAACAAACAAATAAACAGACTTACTTTCGCCTTTATAATATTGGTGTTGATTCATATTAATAATGTTAAATGTTTCTTTCTAAAAATACTTGGAAGGTGCTAAAGATGTGTGTAATGTTTCAGGCTTACAACACCGCTAAGTCTGACTTCTTGGAACATCTGACGAAGATCCTCGGACCTGATGATCCTTTACCATCTGGATTCCTGCAGAAAACTAAGACTGGTAAGATATTGTGTTCTGACATAGATAACTAGCAGTCTATCGCAGTTTCACCAACATGCAACCTGGACTTTATTTTGTAAGTTAGTGAGCAGAAAGCTAAGCCTGCGCGATGTTAATACGCTTGTGTGATTGGCTTAGAGACTAGAAACAAGAGTGAGATGCGCTAGGTTTGCTATATCCTTTGGTCTGTGTAAACAGTGCGAAATTGTGCACCCCTCGTCTGTGTGACGTTTATGAGAGTTGCCACCATTAGCCGCATTTTTAACACGCAACTTTACATGATGATTTACTTGTGATAACTTAGCGTAAAACGACTTTGATTGGTTATTTATTTAGAAAATATATTTAGTTATGTATTTCGAAGTAAAAAAACTGTAATTTATGCAGAGAAACATATTTTTACGTTGATAAACACGCAAACACTGCACTTGGGCAAGCTTAGTTTCAAATCAATTTCATGCTATCTACGATAGATATACTATTTTCTAATGTCAGAATATAACCATAAACTATAAAAATAGGGCTTACTAACGATACCTAATATTTCGGGTTATTTTATCGGATTATCTACAAAAAAATAAATATAAAGTCTCGATATTGGAATGAGAAGTTTTTTCGGGTTAGGATAGATGTGCATGTGTGTGTGCATTTCAAATACGTTCGTCTGTGTATGATACGGATCCTGGCTTGTTGTAGATTCAGTCAAGAATCAGTAGCCTGTGTATGTTACGGATCCTGACAGATGATGACACAGGATGATTTACTTTTATTCAGAGGTGTAATAAAAGTATCACTATTACTGACATTACAATAAAAACACATTTGTATATGTATTTTTATAAAACGAATACAAATATATACAAAATATTTATTTCAGTAAATATATATTTGTATATATATAATAATATACATACGCATATTATTATATATATATAGATAATAGATATATATATATATATATATATATATATATATTATTTTATTAAACCAATAAAATAATAATTTAAAAAACCTACTAAGCACTAATTACTATTAAAATTATAATAGGACTACACTTGAGGTATATCCCCTTTCCAACAAAAACAAGGATCTTAATCGGTTCAAAGAAGTTATACTCAAATATACTAAAAACCTTTAGATAATAATAGAATATGTCAAAATATCAATTTATAATTTTACATCGTGTCAGCAAAAGTAACATCCTCTATATCTCTGTCAGGATCCGTATCATACCCAGCAGACTGCAAAATGGCAGTAACCATGTACGTATACACGTCGCCATTTTGAACTTGCGCATGTGTGAGTGAGATTTTCAATTGAAACCGTTATTAGTTTTCGAAAATATACATTTAGATAAATATTTCGGAATTATTGTGTACCAACGAGTAGATATCTAGAATCTTCGTAAAATTTCCAACAAAATATACAAATTACGAAATAATACACGCTAGGTATCATTACAAAACTATTGAACGAAAAAAAACTAAAAGTTGGTCTAAAACTTATGGGTTACTTTGTAATTCAAATAATTTGAAAGTAAGACTTGGTTATATATCAAAATTGAACTTAGATGACTAAATAAACAATGAAAAACATTAAAATATAGCATTTACTTAGCAAATTCAACAAATAACCACTAAAAAATCACTTTTTCTAACCGCGCGACGCTCACGTACTCGTAACGGTTGATGAGTGACTTTCGACAGCTCTTCCTCGTTAAACTATTTAGATAATTTATAAAAGTTTTTCTGTTCTATGGAAGGTCATTCATTCACTTTATTTATCATAGAGTTTTATACCTTATTAAATTAAATATACGGCTTAAAATCGTAAAATTAAACAAGTTTATAAATGACTAGCAGCCCGCCCCGGCTTCGCACGGGTAGAAAATATATGCCTACAAAATTTGCATCAGTTTGTTGCATCGAATATAAAATATGAACATATTAAAAAGTGAGCGTCGCGACGAGTTTAGGTGTGAGCTGACCTTTAGTCGCTCTTTCAGTATGTACATACGCATCACGGCCTCTTTGTTCCCTTCAGTGATGGGTCTATAACAGTGGTTCCCAATCAGTGGTCCACCACCGGACCACCGGTGGTCCGAAAGAACTTAAATTTGGTCCGCGAAAGATTTCAAACTGTCGAAACATTAATTATGCTATAGAAAATGAGCAAAAATATCACCCATTTTCAAGAACTTGTACAGAAGCTGCCAGCATTTTCAGCCTGTTTTGTCCCTCTGTGACTGTAGTGCAAAGGTCTCTTCCAAATTATACCAAAAATTAGATTAATACAGTTTACATTTAACTTTGTGGTCCCTGCTACTAATAATAAACATAAACTGGTATCTGGTCACAAGAAGGTTGGGAACCACTGGTCTATAATCATCATAATGATCGTGAACATACAGTAAACATGTGTATTGTTACAGAGGAGGTGATCCTCTGCCCATGCGGACTACACGTAGAGGAAGGTTTGATGGTGCAATGCGGCGGCGCGCGCTGCGGCGTGTGGCAACACGCACGGTGCATGCGTGTCAGCGACACCGCCGGCTGTCACTACTGTCACTACTGCAAGCCCAGACATGTACGTACCTATCTTTACATATTATACCCTTTGTCTTGAGGTAGTTGTAATACATACATTAACACTAGTGCATTTGTTGCACTACCTGTTATTTATATTGCAAGTGCATATACTTGGAAATGCATCATCTTTTGTAACATAATTTAAGGTTTTTAACTAAGTGCTAATAAATGGACACTTTGATGGTAGTGGTTATATGTAGACAGTAATACATAAGCTGAAAATGTCATATAAATTGTTGCATCGATTTTCTTAGCGTTGGATTTGATATTTATAATTTGGATATATTTTATTCTATAAATGTTACCAACTCTCAGGACCGAATTCGCCGGTTCCTGATAATGTGTTAGATAGTTATCTGACACATGACGCCATATAAAAGCTGTCAAAAATCTGTCAAGATTCCTTCATATTAGCGCTGTCAGGAACCGGTGAAACTGGCCCTCAGAATCAAAGAATCAAAGCATTTATTCAGTATGTAGGCAGTAGTAATATACGCACATATACACATCAAAATCATAAATATAAAATAAATCACAACCAATTATCAAGTAAACATAGCAAAAGCAGAATTATAACGCTTTGAATTAGAAAAAAACAAAAGTAATGAACCATTCAGCTGTCATTCAATCGTTTACGTCAGAATATTAAAAAAAATATTAAAGTAGGTTAAAACCAACATACATGTAACTGTGTGTTTCAGTACTTCAGACAATTTTTATATAAAAAAAATAAAAAAAGTGAAATAGTGAAACACTACTTAAAGAAACGCCTCTTAAAGTATCTTAGACCCAAAAATAATCTGTCTCATTTATCAGGTGGACCGTGAGATTCCTCTGGACGACTACACGGAAGAGGGTCACCAATTTTACCTGACTCTCATGCGAGGCGACCTGCAAGTGCGACAAGGCGATACGGTGTACGTCCTCCGAGATATACCCATAGACGACGCACGTCCCGACGTCAGCAAGGGCGATAAGACTGACTCTCCGAAGACAAAGCGGGTGGATCGGAAGAAAGTCAAGAACATCAAGGGGAAAGTGGAGGATAATTCGCAGAGTAAGGTATGTGGGATGCGCTCCGATTAAGTAGTCATTTCTGTCTTTTACTGAGGAATAGCATAATGACACAGGCTGGAGGCCAACTTCGAAATGATACATTCGAAAGTTCGGGCTCGACCGAAACACGATATCCTACTACGTAAAAAGTTCGGACATATTTGACATAAAATGACGATAAAACTTGTCAAATTCGTTTTTAGAGTGGGGTTTACGATACACCGCGATACAACAAATGTCAAAGAATTTCGGTCGGACAGATTGATAAGCTAAACCGACCGACCGAACCAAATGTGATTCGTAGTAGGAAACGCCCAATAATTTCGGCCGATACTTACTTCGGAGTTGGCTACTAGTATTGGTAAATGTACAAAAGCCGATTAGTAGACAGTTTTAAATTTATTATTAAGTTTATTTTTATGTGTGTTAGTTACCTCAGAACGCCGTCATTTATTAAATTATTTGTTATTTTTTGTTTGCGACAATATACTTGCCGTTTGGTTTGGTCCCATTGTACAATTCATACATACAATTCATCGAGGACTCATGAGTATCTGCCGGAATATGGAGCTAAATACCTCAAATTTGCTGCTGAATTTGACTAGCGCGGCATGTGAAGTCACTTTTATTATTAATTCTTGCATCTTAACTATGCTAATAAATTTGTAATTTTTAATTATTTTCTTAATTTTTTTAAAACTCTTACTAATACTTTTTGATGCAGGTGAAGCAGCGGTACACAGTTCCGAATTAGTTTTCTTCTCGAACTACCGCGCCAGAGATTCCTTGGCTTACTCAGAGCTTTTCACTTTAAATAAGCAAAAATTACGATAATATATCCAAAGTATATTAAATTTAATATCATCTCTCTTAGGACGGTGTCCGCAAGCATACATACCAAACGATCGGCCAGATTCCAGTATCAGAGCTGGACATATTCCGCGTGGAAAGACTGTGGAAACACAAACACACACAGGAGCGTTACGTGTATGGACACCATTACCTTCGTCCTCATGAGACGTTCCACGAGCCTACCAGGAAGTAAGTGTCTTGTATTCATAAAATGTCTATTCAGTCAGTCAGTCTATTTAAACCAATTTGAACGAACCAGAAGACGATTTTTATATTTATACATATAAAAAGTATGTTTAGAAATAAGAAAAAATATTGTATTAGATTGACGATGTAATGAATTTTGTAGAAAAACCAATAAAGTTTTTGTAGAAAAATAAACGTTATGGTACAATTAGATATCCTGTAGGCGCCTGTAGTAGTTTTACACTCCCAGATAATCTCGAATCCATCATAATCCATATCCTCTCTCACTATACATCAAGTTATATTGTAGTCAAGTTATATGGCCCAAAACGCGACAGTTTTAAAGCAAGTTATTAAAAATGAATTTGTTCCAGATTCTTCCACAACGAAGTGATGCGCGTTCCCCTTTATGAAGCCGTGCCGATAGAGCTCGTCATGTCGCAGTGCTGGGTCATGGACCTCAACACTTTCTGCAAGGTATGGTTCTTATATTATTACCATACATTTACATCTTTATGGACTGATCATCATCATAATTGGTCAGTGTCAGTCCACTGCTGAGTGCTGGACGTAGGGTTGTCCGAAGATACGCCACTGAGCCCGGTCTTCGGCTCTTTGTATCCAGTCACTGACCACCGCTTTGCGTATGTCATCGCTCCACGTGGTTACAGAACGTTCTACGTAGGTTGCACAGATTAACGGCTATTGTCTTTATGGATGACAAAGTAATAAATTATAATTATCAGAACACACATTGACACTGGCTAAATACACTTGTCGTGTGAAGCCATAATAAAATTGAAAAAAAAAGTCGCCGAGTGGATTAAATGCATTGTTTGGACCGAAAAGTAAACTAACTCAAAAATGTATAGCTGATACCTTTTTTCGTAAAAACAAACGTAACATTATAAGGAAAAATAAATAAATTAACTTAATCTCAAAATTGGCTATAGCGCGCAATATCAGTCACAATTTGAGTGAAAAACCCCCGTCCTTCTGTACCTTCGAGCAATAACCGAACAACATCTAGAGGACGTGAACGCAACCTTGCGTTATGAAGATAGGGTTATTTTTTTTTTTTTTTTACACCGAACTGGGTAGCACTTGACCGCTATCTCACCTGATGTTAAGTGATGATACTAATAAAACTATAATAATATTTATCGATTAAATATAGATAATAACGATAGATTTTATTTGTACTGCTGACGTCAGTTGTGTAGCGCCTCCTCATCTCATTTTCGTCTTCAATTAATTAGGCAAACACGATCTTATTTAGACTGTATATCATCTTGTTTAAAGGAGTCCATTTTGTATTGTATGTCATGCCATATAAAAAGTATGGATTGTCAAAAATAACTTGAAAGCCGTAATATATTAGGCCTCCAGGTTATTTTTAACCGACTACACAAAACGGAGGATGTTCTCAATTCGACGGTATATTTGTTTTATGGTTGTTACCTCAGAACTCCGTCAAATATTAAACGATTTGAAAAAAAAATTTTTGATTAAGAGATTATGCGTCATGTTTGGTCCCATTTAAATTTTATCGAGATCTGATAATCTCCGGAGATATGAGAATAAACAAATTTGATACCTCGATGACATGATTATGGCTAGTGGATAATATATTCACTATTGCGGCATGTGAAGTCGGTTTCTTCGTTTTGTACGACCATAAATTATTGGCATTTCCCTTTCATGTGAACTTTCATGTCAACTGGTTACTGTGCTCTGTACTTAGTTTGTGTAACTTTCTAAGTTTCTATGTAGTTTTTAGTATACTCCTAGTACCAATGAATAATCCTAATGTTGAACACAGGGTCGTCCAGTGGGCGCGGGTGCTGATCACGTGTACATCTGTGAGCTCCGCGTGGATCGCACGGCACATCTGTTCGCGCGTATCTCTCGTCCCAAGTATCCCATCTGTACTAAAGCGTATGCTTTCGACCACTACCCGCAACGGCTCAAGATCTCTAGAACTTATGCGGTAAGTTAATTAAACATTTTTTTAAGTGAAAGCTGAATGGCTCATAACATTTTTTTATTTTTTTAATTTAAAGCAATAAGTTATGTTTTTGTTATATTTCAATCCTCAGAAAACGGCCAGATAGTTACCCATGCAATATATTTATCTGCCCATTTAAACACCCGTATAAAACTTTCGATTTTTCAATGTGCTTTTATGAGTATCTGTGGTCTTTTTGTAACTATCTTCACGCTAATAGTGTGGGAAAGAGATAATCTTACGCAGTGCTATAGATGTTAGAGCGAGAGCGACGATTTACAACCATTTGACATTTTAACTCAAAGAGATTCTAAATTTGACTTATAATTCGGCCAAGCACGATTTTTTAAATATTTTTTTTAGTTTTATTATGGCTTCGCATGATTAGTGTATTTAGCTAGTGTCAAGTATTAAAATTCATTTTAGTATTTGATGCTGGCTAAATACTTCGACTGCATCATCGCTTACCAACAGGTGAGATAGTGGTCAAACGCTAACCTATATAATATATTTTTTAATCACTTATTGTGTGTTAGGTTTCGTTCACGATAGGTTTCGTTTTATATACAAACAAACACACAAACAAACATATTAAATTAAATTGTGTCATATACATTTTCCCGTCTGCCTAGAAAACAGTTTATACTCTTTTGTCGAATATCTCCATCTCTATGGTCTTTATCAAGGTTTCGGCATGCCGGATGCAATTACTAAACGATTATTCTTTGACAAAGTGATGACGCTGTCTATAGATAATACCGGCCGAGTGTCGAATTTATGGTGGAATTGATAGAAATGCAGTTATACAGTAATAAATCTATTTGTGTGTTCCTTTGATGTATACCGAGCATAAAAAGAACTCTACTTGATTGCTAAGTCATTCAGATGAAGATCATTACCAGCTGGTATTCGTTCACTGTTGGACATAGGCCTCTCCTCTGGCGCACTTTGCTTGATATTCTAAAAAATTCGCAGTAAGTAGTCCAATCCTCATAACGCACTATGCCATGCCGTGGTCCAAACCGGCTTATAAATACATCATGCCGCATGATGTCGCCGGTTTGCTGATTATCGCATCTGAAGTTACCTGCAAACGACCACTACCCATCTGCAAACGTATTTCTGATAGTTATGCGGTACATACAATATTTTTTAGGACATTGAAAGGAAAAAAATAATCGTTAGGTCATGGACCAGACGGTCTGAAAACTTACCTCATGATACATAGGTTAGTTATCCGTCTGTCTGTGTTTTGATAAATGAGATAGTGTGACCTTGATGGTATCTGCAGTGGGCATTAGTTAAATTCATTCATTGATATCATTTTTGTATGATAATTTCCAAGCCATATAGTTTTAATTATATCCAAGTAATTACGGGTATTTATTTGGTTAGGTACGTTTTGAATGGTACTTCCTCATGCAAAACGCGTAAAAATAGAAAATGCAATAGACGTACCTATTCCGCATGAGGCAAGATCATTTTCAAGGACAAACTATAAATAAATTAACTTATCAACATCAGTTTGTATCTATTTCCTTTTGCATTAAATTACGATTTGTTTGTTAGTAATACCGAAATGCGGGTTGTTACGTCATATATTGGGCGATACGAATTATCTTAAAAAAAACTAATGTGTTTTATTTATATCCAGACTGCAGTCTGTTTTATTTATATACACACTGCATGTGTCACTCAAATTTTCAAAGCAAAAGGGCGACAACAGGCCACGTTAAAAATACAGTAAAGACCCGCCGCTGGCTTTGCATGGGTGATATTAATCTCTACAACAGCGCCACCCATGAGGTCAAAAGCTATCCTAACTTTCAAGCTGGAACCAACCAAGAGTCACAAAATTTCACTTAATACGCTATACACGCTTATCTCAAAAAACCTGGTTGGGTGGTTTTGGACATACGCGTGTATGAACATATGGACACGAGATTTTAGGTCTCCGTTTCAGCTTGGGCACGGTAATATAATAAACAGTATTCTGACTCCATCCTAACGGTCGGAACGCGCGTCATGCCTACGCGCCTCGAAATCGGTACACACTCGGTACACAGCTCACGATAAATTTGATTATTTTGGTTGCGCCGCAGTGACGAACGAACCGTGTGAAGATACAGTCGTATAATTACGGTATAAACAGTAAGCATGCGAATTGTGAATATTTGATTGATTGAGAATATATATTATATAAATAGTATACTTAATATGGCACAAAGGAATTATCTAATACTATAAGAATCTTTGTCCTGACATACTGACTGACTGACTGACTGACAACGCACAGCCTAAACCACTGGTCGTAGAGACTTGAAATTTGGAGGGTATATTTGTCTTAGTACGTAAGGGTGTACACCCTGTACTGTAAGAAAGGATTTTCCAAAATTCACCCTTTTAAGGGATGAAATGGGGGTTCAAAGTTTGTATGGAGAAACAAGATTAGATAGTCTTTTCTATTCGAAACTGCACAAAAGAGCTTCAGTAAAAAAATAAGTAAATACGTGTTTTGTGGCTTTTTCAAAATTCCACCCCTAAGAGGGTGAAATGGGGTAACAAAGTCTGAAAACCAATATTGTTTCGGGTTGCACTGAAATTTGGCATGCAGATAGTTATTACGTCGTTAGTTCCCAATGAAAAAATATTTTCTAAAATTCACCCCTTAAGGGGATGAAATGGGGGCTCAAAGTTGTATGTGTATGGAGAAACAAGATAAGTTAGTATTTTTTATTCGAAACTACACATAAGTGCTTCAGTAAAAAAAAAATAAACACAAGTGGCAGGCTTTTTTAAAATGCCCACCCCTAAGAGGGTGAAATAGGGAAATAAAGACTGAAAATCAATATTGTTTTGGATTTTGCATGCAGATAGTTATTACGACGTAGGTATCCGATAAGAAAGGATTTTCCAAATTCACCTCTTAAGGAGACGGAATTGGGATTCAAAGTTTGTATGGCAAAACAAGATAAGAAAATCTGTTTTATTCGAAACTTTACTGAAGTACTTCTAAAAATAAATAAGTAAATACGTGTTGCAGGATTTCCGAAATGGGGTAGGTAACAAAGTCTGAAAATCAATATGGTTTTTCGGGTTTTATAAATATGAATCGGTGAGTGAGTTTGATAAAACGGATGAACTGATTTTGCTAATTCTTTTTTGATGTCTTTTATGATAGAAAGGTTTTTACAAAAGAAACATAAGTAAATAAATGAAGTCTAAACCGCGGGCGAAACCGCGGGGCACATCTAGTAGACTATATTTTGCTGTTAATGTGTGCTTGAATTCTTCAATAATGCACCCAGAAATAACATTTTTTAAATTAGCTGAAAGCTCCGGTAGGAGTATAAAATAATGTTTATATACCTACAAGTACGTAATTTTTTAAAGGTGTATATTTCGCTTTTTCGTCTACAGGATAAAATACCTAGATTAAAAAATAAATAAATGAATAGAGTGAAAAAAGTGATACACGAGTGACCTTATAGTCGCTCGTGATAAAATAGACTTAGTATTTAGGTAGTTTCCTAAGCTAGACTATCTACTTACTTATGTATTATATTATTGAATTCGACGAAATAGCATTATGAAGTTATTAAGAGAGTAATAAACGGCAGGTACCTACGTAATAAGATTTACATTGTAATTTACTTTTCAATTAAGATATGGAAGTATATAAAATATGTACTGTAATATTTTCACAACGAATTTCATTTTAATAAATAAAATATATAATATAACTGTCACAAAAAACTAGAAAGATCGTCAAGTAGGTAGATGCAATTAAAATACTGTAGGCTAATTTATCGCGTGTGTACGGTACGTACCGCGCGGTGCCGCCGGCTGCCGCGCGGCTTTAACTTTTGATCTCAAGGACACGCCGAGTCACAATACTGTATTATAATATTACCGTGGCTTGGGCAAAAATGCTTTCGTACTAGTATGTCCGGATCTCTGTTCCCTCTGCAGGTCACATGGTATAAGTTTGACGTGTGTATCTGTCTCTGTCTGTGGCATCGTAGCTCCCAAATGGCTGAACCGTTTTTTTTCGTTTGATAGGTGATTTCATCGAGAATGTTCTTAGCTTTGTTTCGCGAAAATCCGTTTAGCCGTTTAAATATTATCAGTTCTTTTTTAGTAGGCGAACTTGACCAACAAATGACCAACTTGCCTTCTGGCAAGTAAACTAGGCCGAGTACTGACTGAGTCTAGAGGTCTCGCGCGTAGCGTCATTGCTCGGCCGAGTTGTTCCCCCACCACCTATTTTATACATTTTACAGACTGAGCCCAATACTTTTACCAGAGGTTACTGGGCCCAATAACTTACCAATGTAAAGGCAAGTCGAGTAATGCCCGAGTTACTGGGTCCAGTTTACTAAGCCCAGAAATTAATTTGAAATTCATTTTCCTGTTACCTGTTCCTGATATTGCAATGATATGCTAAACTTGACCTAATGCTGAGATATCTTCTTGAATCTGCAGAATACTCAACTCCTCGTCGAGATGTCGTATTTAGGCTCATTGGAATGGTATCAATGAGCAAATTATACGTAAATGTACAAATCAGTCGGGAGTAGTTTTAAATTTCAGTATTATCACAGAATACTGAATAGTACAAGTACAGAAGATGCACTCCCTGATAGCAAAAATGCGAGATTAAGGCCCAGTTTCACCGGTTCCTTATGCGTTAGATAGTTATCTGACACATGTCGCTATATAAAAGCTGCCAAAAATCTGTCAGATTTCTTCATAGTAGTACCTATCATGAACCGGTGAAACTGGCCCTAAACCTAGTTACAATATCGGTAACGTTCAAAATACGCTCTTCGGATGCGATCTTGAATTGACGTCACAGAATAAACTAATAATAACTAGGAACCGCGTGTTGCGCACCGTAAGATGCACCGTAAGTCCGCGCGGTGAGAGTACAACTCGCGGGCCATCAGCTATCTCTTACTGTAAGGTTGAGTGTTGTGAGAAAACAGATTGAATAGGAAAGTAAAGACGCGCGTCCGATCAACAACGCGCGTGACACTGCTGACTGAACTTGCAGCCTACGGGCTGCCGCGTATGTACTAATATTTTCATAGCTACAACGCGGAGTGCGACAGGCCTGGTATTATGTAGTTTTAAAGAGTAACTGACTCGTAAGTTTATTGGTATACAATAAAGTATGTTGTGTTTTGTTTAATTGTGTTTTTTTTTGTTTGTAGCCTCACGAAGTCTCGCCTGAATATCTGAAAGGTAGAGCCGCTAAAAATGCAGCGCCTGAAAAACCAAGCAACAAGATTTCTACAAATAAAGAGACCAAGAAGAAAACACCGGCGATTACTCTCCCTGAGGGTAACAAGGTAAGAGTATAATCTTAATGCTTTATCGGTGTTTGCTTCTATTGTCTATGTTGCTATATATGTGTCAGTATTTTCCATCTACCACATACGAGCTTGATTAAAAAAAATCATGTCCTTGATTTAAGTTTTTAACATTTTGGTTCTTTTTGACTGGAAATAAATACTCTCAGATTTTCAGCGATATCGAAATTACGATCATAATTGTGATTTGCAGTGCAGTACCCAATTGTAAATAATAGCATCGCAAAGAATTCCTCATAGCTTTAATCTCTACAGAAATTAAAATCAATAGAATTGCAAAATATTCGTATTCCAGCTGTTAACAAGTGTTTTTAATTCCAGAACCCGCCAATAACCGGCGCTCAAAAGCGTGAGCAACAAAAGGACCGAGTGAACAACATTGCGCGACGATTACTTGCCCGCGGCGGGAATCGAACCCCCCTCGACGCGTCCTACTTGCTCGCGCCGCGCAGAGCTCGACTCCGCGCTTCTTGACAAACATGCCGCTGCTGTCCCGAATGAAATGAAGGTACATGAAAAATTGTTGGAAAGTAAAGTGAAATGTAAGTAGGTGAAAAAAAATTGCAAAGTTTAATGTGGGTAGATAAATTAAAAAATGTTGGAAATTTAAATGAAATGTGGGTAGTTAGAAAAATATTGGAAATAAAAATGAAATGTACCCACATTTATTTATAATTTCCAACATGATGAGAATCATTTAAACATCGATGCTGTAAAGTTCACTGTGTAAAGGTTTATGTTGTGATTGTGTTTATTCGTGATCATCTAATCTAATAGGGATATGTTAAAGCTTTCTTTTGATATGATTGAGGGTAGATTACAAATATATATATGTCACAAACATCGATGGTCTAAGGGTTTTACAACAGCTATCTATATGACTAGAATTTCGGGATATTCCGAACATCAAATGTCATGTTATTTACCAATATCACCAAAATGTTTATTTAGATTTAGTTTAATCGTGATCATTTGGACAAATTGGCGGTCTTATCACTTTCAATTTATTAAACAGAATGGTCCATTATCATTGTTGAAAACTGGCCTTTTTCTGGGTACAATAGAAAGTTTCCTAAAATTTGTCTGTTGGGAATGCATCATAAAATTAAATTGATTGACACAAATACTTATATTATTGAACTTAGATAATGATTGATACTATTGTTGATTCTGATGTCGCTGTGACTTATCAAAACTTGATAGCACTAAGCACTAACACTTGTTTTACTTTTGATGTGAGACGAGGATATTTTAGTGCTGTAAAATGTTGTGCGGATGTATATAATCATCACATTTTTTTATATTCATCCGTGCCAGTATTAGGGCCTTCTTGCTATACTGGCTATATGGGCACAATTTGGGAAAGAAGAATGGCTAAAAATGGCTCTTATGTATTGAAACAAGACGTTTGCTAATTTTATATTTTTAACCGACTCACCGATTACGCTATTATCTGCCAATTGTGTACCGATTCGAATGATTATTTTTTTAATTATAAGGGTACATCTCTACGGTGGTCTCATTTCACAATTCATTGAGATCTGATGAGTATCTCCAGAGGTATACATCTCAAACTTGAAACTGACTCGCGGGGCATGTAAAGTCGGTTTTTTATTTATTAAACCATCTTAATTATTGTTACGGTTAAACTAACGTAAGACGTCCGACCGGTTTCGAAGATGATGAGTCACTGATTCAAAACCGGATGTCTGCTATTAGACGTCCGACCGCTTCACGTGAATTTAACCGTACCAATAATTTAAAATGAATATGTGTCACGATTCGTTCAGTAATAAGATTATTGTGGCCGTGTTTTGTAATATTCAGAAATCTTATAAAACGTATTTTGTTCATTAAATAAATAAAAAAAACATACATACATATGTTGGATGATCACGAATAACAACGCAGTATTATTCTGGAATATTTGTAATAGGAAACGTTGATTTGTTAATGGATTATGATTGAATTTTCGATTATGATAATATTTTCAAAAACCTTGTAAAATAGAATAAAGTGATACAGGAAGTAAAGATAGTGATTGTATTAAAAAAACGGGTTTGCTAATGAGAAATGAATATAGATTTGATGACGTGATTATAATATCCGAGGTATAAAATTGTCTTCGATTAGTTCTCTCTTCTGCAGCTAATATTATGACAGAACACATTTATATGAATTTAGAAATGAATTGTAAGTGTCCGTATTTTGAAAATTAATTTTTTACACAATTAAAAACTACTCTGTTAAAATTGAATTGTAAATATGTGGGAATTTGAATCACATACCTCCGAATCAAATGCGCTTTTTCATAGGCTTGTAGATTCAAATTATTTATCATTATCAATTCGATGAATTTTGAGCTGGTTGGTATTAAATAATTTTCAAAATACGAGATTAGATTGTTAACTGTGCTATGGATAGAAAAGCAAGGGCAGCATGCGATTATTGTAACGACTATATTTATGTAAATCTCATTGTAGTCGAATTGTATAAGCTTTGTATACCTAAAGGCTTAGTATCATGTATAAAAAGTAGATCATGAATTCTAGATAGAAATAGAGTAACTACATATTGTAATTGGAATATAATGAATCTTATTATCTGATATCATTCCATTTAAAAATGCAGCTATAGTTTTCTGACGCCTCGATTCTATTGTATAGGTGCTAGCACAAACCACATTCCCTTGTCTGAGACATAGATAGATCTACAGTATGTTTAAAAGTCTCATATGTAGTGGAATCTCCTTAAAATATAAGTATAATGTATGCATAATAATATTTTTGTATAATTAAACGTTTTTCAGTTTCTTAGTATCTAAGCAGTTACGTATCTCTCGGATTTTCTAGTTGTAAGTCGATAACTTATTTTGATTATTTGTAAGTAAATTTAAGTAGTATATTATCCATCAGCTAGCGATTCATCTACGTGTAATCTCGAGTAAGGGTTGATATAATATTGTGTTTTCTTTTGAATACTTTAATCTTCATAATATTATGAACTAGTTAAATAGATAGTTATATTTTTACATAAGATTGTTATTTAAGGGTATTTATTAGGCGATTAGTTAACGACCACTGGTGCGAACTGATGTTGAATGTTGAAGAGTTTTAATAAGGTTAGATACGGATGCGTTGTTTGGGGTTGTTAATTTAATTCTTAGTATTTAACTATTGTCGCTATTCTCCTTCCTCTAGGATATACGTTGGATGTGGATTTCGTTTAGATTATTTTGTCTGGTCATGCGGTTCGCTCGTATTTGGGCGGCTTGCACTCTCACGCCTTTTCGTGCACTTTCTCTCTAATTTGATAGCGTTTAGTTGTAAATAATTTAGCGTTTAGGGTGATCGGTTGTTTATTTTTGAACCAAGATGATAATATATTGCTTGCGTGCGTTGGTGTCCACGTTTCTCTGCTTTGTTTGTGAGGCGGCCGCGCCTCGCGTCTCGTCTATCGATAATTGTGATCACAGAGAACAAAGTTGTTTTTGTTTCTAATTTATTTGTACGATAATTTGTTAGTTATTATACATCTCTAAGGACTTTACGCTGAGCTTTTTGTGTAACATTAAGTGACTTTAAAGTATTTTTTTCTTTTATATTACTCTTTTTGCTTTTGCTCTTCATGTATGTGATAGACGTGTTATACTCGAAGATGTTATTGGACTCGATATTCTAAATCAGTTTCGTCTTACATCTCTTTACAAAAATAACATGAGTTACTTACAATGAAGTCATCGTCACATTGAAATAATACATACGGAGTTATATCGAGTCCGTACACGTTTTTGACAACTGTCGAAGTTCAATTTGATCCCAAAACTTAGTACAAAATGTAAGCACCCCTACATAGTAATACATTTTTCAATTTTGAAATAGTTACGTTACATATTTACAGTATAAATATTATAATAAGATATATATGCAGCCACACATTCTTGCAAATACCGTTACACAAAACACAATAGATAGTTATTAACGTCAGTTTATTAGATCAATAATTTTATAAACAACTTGATTTCAATCAGAATAACATTGCACTCGACTAAATAGGACTAAATAGGAATATTTTTCTTTGTAGATAAATTGAAAAATATATAGGATTCTTATCTCAAACAGCTCCTTAGGTCAATCACGTTAATGTAACTCCAATTATGTACTTAATTAGTGAAGACATAGATATCAATATTTGATAATTCATAGCTGTAAGATTTACTTATCGTATCCTTGTGTGGTTATAGTTGATACAGACATGCAAAGGTACCTTTCTTTTTATACATTTGGGATCAAAAATTTTTTTTATGTTTACTCTTTGGCACTGGAAAAACGTTTTCGGATTGTATTAACTATTTTAACCATGTGATCGATTGATAATTGATCTATAATGAACTAAAATCCAGTATCAATGAATTAAAAATGTATGAAATCCATCTCATGATTTATTAACATTATTAATGAACTAAAAATCCATCGCGATGAATGTGGTTCAAATAGTGTATTACAATATTATTTATAAATAACGAGCAGCTTTACTATTTATGTTTCAAGAGGCCATCTGTTGTAACTCATGTTTTAATATTAAATTAAAATTTGGATCAAACATTGATTTTCAATTTTACCTTTTCCTAATTCCATCTATATTTTACAAGCTGAGCTTGAATGTCAATAGTTATAGACCGGGAGATGGTAACAGAAAATACTTGGTCATTTGTACCAGTATGGCGGTTCTTCAGGGGCCTAATTACGGAATGACAAAAAAGAAAATGATGGTCATAGCGCTGGTACCGGCGCCCCATTCGCGTGGGCGTTAATCGAATGTGTCTGATAAATAATAGTGTCAAACTTATTGTTCCACAAAAATGCTTGTATTTTCCGATAAAAGATAAAAAAAGAAGTATGCGGTAGCGTAATGCCATACTTCTCCGGTGTGACTTACATCCCGCCATACCTACTACGCGAATACGTTTAAAAAAAAGCATTTCAACCATGTGTTCCAGGCTAATTTTTGCACAGCTAATCATCGTCTAGTAGCCATTCACGGAAATCACCTTGCCATACTTTTGCGACGGTTTCTAATGGCCGCCATACCACCGCAAAGGGTGTGCGTTCGCCCAGCAAAAATCGCCTTTTCAAGAATTGAATGATGCAGATAATTAGTGCCTTATATCGTGTAAATGTGCCCGAAACTTTAAATTTGTGCCTCCAACAGCTTCGGAGTTATTTAGGAAAAATGGATTCTGCTGCACGAACGTTCGCCCAGCAAAACTTTTTTTTTTAAAAGATCGGTCTAGCTGTGTATTAAATATGCAAAATACGAGTATAAATGTGCCGTGAAAGCCAAATTTGTGCCTCTTAAGATTCCAGAGATATTTAGTTTTTTGCTGGGCGAACGTTTGGGCGATTGCTATATATCGGAAACGGCTGAACGCACGCACAGTTATGATTTTTTTTATACAGATAAAATAAATTTGTGCATATTTGTGCCCGAATTTTCAATAACATAACTAGCATGGTTCAGGAGCTATTATTTTATTTCCTAGAAAATGGAAAAATGTTCTGGCTCTCCAACGAACAAGACCAAGGACTTCGCGTTAGTGCCAACTGGTACCCGTTATATATTCCCACGATCCTGTAAAGTTTCGCCGGCCTACTACATATCATTGGCGAGTTCTTAACGATTTTGTCTTTTTTTTGAGGTTATCTTGAGTGAAATTACTTAGAATCGAAAACACTAGTTTTCTGTGAGCTGGCTTATTACACGCTAGCTACAAGCATTTTTTTCTAAACGATTTGCACCAGTCTAAAACTTTTTTTAACAGTTCTCTGTATGATCATAAATAGAAGTCTGATCGTGCCATACCTGTGAGAGGTGGCAAATGTGTACAATATTTTTTCATCTAAGATTTTATTCGTAATTCGCACGATTTGTACCACTATGGCACTAATATTTCCTGTAAGTTAGAAGTTTAACGAATATAAATACAAAATTTTAAACACCTAGGTGCCGGCAATCTTGTCTTATAACCAGATGTTATGTCGTATAATATTGAACGGCTACCGGCGCTCGATTTTTCGGATTGTAGATAGGTAATCGTGTATATTTTAAATAACGCCACATAATAATATAATAATAATAGTATGGCGCCACTTGTTCCCTCTACTAGAAGTATGGCAAATATAATAATGGTCACATTGTATCATATAATTTCCGAAAATCCAAATGCCATACTGATACAAATCGTATGCGAAAAAAATAAAAACATAACTTCTTTGCGGCGGCAATTTGGAACCATCAGAAAAGTATGGCAGTAAATACACCAGTAACAGTAATACACCAGTATTTCGTGAATGGCTACTCGACGATGATTAGCTGTGCAAAAATTAGCCTGGAACAAATGGTTGAATTGTTTTTTTTTTTTAATAAATGTATTCGCGTCGGTATGGCGGGCTGTAAGTCACAGCGGAGAAGTATGGCATTACGCTACCGCCTACTTCTTTTTCATCGACTATCGGAAAATGCAAGCATTTTTGTGGAACAAATCTTTCGACGCTATTACTTATCCGACACATTCGATTATCGCCCACGCGACTAGGCCGCCGGTACCAGCGCTATGACCATAATTTTCTTATTTGTCATTCCGTAATGAGACCCCTGAAGAACCGCCATACTGGTACAATTGACCAAGTATTTTCTGTTACCATCTCCCGGTCTATTAGCAATGCGAACCGAAAATATTGAGCAATCTATTACATTGCCATTTTGTTGTAACCCAGTAATATGTCAGTTTTAGTCTTCGTGATTATAATCTACTAGAAGTATCCCGCGGCTTCGCCCGCGTTAAAAACTTCTTTTATTTACTTAAAACTTTTCTTTTGTAAAAACAATTCTATCAATAAAGACATAAAAAAAGAATTGGCCAAATCGGTTCACCCGTTTTCATGTTATCGCGTGACTAAGGCAATTCGGGATTCATATTTATAAAACCCGAAAAACCCAAAGTTTCAGACTTTGTTGCCTACTCCATTTCAAAAAATCCTACAACACGTACTTTATCTCATCTTGTTTCGCCATACAAACTATGATTCCCCGTTGCGTATCCGGGAGGAATTTTTAGAAAATCTTTTCTGAGCGGATACCTACGTCATAATAACTATCTGCATTCTAAATTCAGCGCAATCCGAAACAATATTGATTTTTAGACTTTGTTACCCCAGTTAATCCAGTTAGAGTGGCATTTTGAAAAAGTCTGAAACTCGTATTTACTTATTTATTTACAGAAGTCCTTGTGTGAAATGTCGAATAAAATGACTATCCAAACTTTGAACCCCCGCTTCATCCCCTTGAAGAGTGAATTTTGAAAAATTATTTCTTAACCTATGTCAAAATAACTATCTCCATGCCAAATTTCAGCGCAATCCAAAACAATATTGATTTTCACACTTTGTTACCCCCATTTCACTCTCTTAGGGGTGTAATTAAAATAAACCTGAAACACGTATTTACTTATTTTTTTACTGGAGCACTTGTATGAAGTTTCGAATAGAAAATACTATCTAATTTTGTTTCTCCATACAAACTTTGAACCCCCGTTTCATCCCCTTCAGGGGTGAATTTTGGAAAATACTTTCTCAGAGAGAACTAACTTCGTAATAACTATCTGCATGCCAAATTTTAAGCGCAATCCGAAACAATATTGATTTTCACACTCTGTTACCCCCATTTCACCCACTTAGGGGTGGATTAAAAAAAAACTGAAACACGTATTTACTTATTCTTGTACTGAAGCACTTGTGTGAAGTTTCGGATAGAAAAGACTATCTAATTTTGTTTCTCCATACAAACTTTGAACCCCCGTTTCATCCCCTTCAGGGGTGAATTTTGAAAAATCCTATTTCAGAGGTAACTAACGTTGTAATAACTATCTGCATGTCAAATTTCAGCGCAATCCGAAAAAATATTGATTTTTACACTTTGTTACCCCATTTCACCCTCTTAGGGGTGGAATTTAAAAAAAACCTGAAACGTATTTACTTATTTTTGTACTGAAGCACTTGTGTGAAGTTTCGGATAGAAAAGACTATCTGATCTTGTTTCTCCATACAAACTTTGAACCCCCATTTCATCCCCTTAAGGGGTGAATTTTGAAAAATCCTTTCTTAGTACACCCCTCCGTACTAAGACAAATATACTTTCCAAATTTCAAGTCTCTACGACCAGCAGTTTAGGCTGTGCGTTGTCTGTCAGTGAGTCAGTCAGTATGTCAGGACAAAGATTCTTATAGTATTAGACTAGCTAAATCTATACATTATTTAATACATTATTATAATACAGTCCCCCGCCGCGTCTGTCTGTCTGTCTATCTGTCTGTTTATGATAAACTCAAAAACTACCGAACGGATGTTCATGCTCTTTTCATCAATAGACAGAGTGTTTCAAGAGGAAGATTTAGTAGGTGTATAATTTCGTTTGGTTTAGTGAAAATTGGTTGAATTATGACGATGATAGTTGAAGATGTAAATACATACACAACGTAACAAATATAGCCATTTAAGTTCTATCCATGAGAAGCCGGGGCGGGTCGCTAGTAGTACTCTCAGTATAACGCGCCCCTAGCATAGCGTAAGGGTGAGGACATAAAGAGAGGTTACCGGCGTAGACAACCGGTACGGTACCGATCCGTACAGGTAACATAAAGAGAGGTTACCGGCGTGGACAACCGGTACGGTACCGATCCGTACAGGTAACATAAAGAGAGGTTACCGGCGTAGACAACCGGTACGGTACCGATCCGTACAGGTAACATAAAGAGAGGTTACCGGCGTAGACAACCGGTACGGTACCGATCCGTACAGGTAACATAAAGAGAGGTTACCGGCGTAGACAACCGGAACGGTACCGATCCGTACAGGTAACATATTCCATTGTTTCATCATTTTCTGCAACCTGTTTCTTTATGTGCGAGCGCATATGATGACATTGGAATGTTTTACCAGCACAGATTGGTACCAGTTTGCCTGCGCCGGGAACCTGCCTCTTAATGACCTCACCCTAATACTGTTGGCTGATATTCATAAACTTTTATATTGCACGCTCAAAATGGGCAAGCTGTTGGAACTAATTAACATAAGTTATACCATCTTGTTAACACCCAGTTATATACACATAAATATTTTCTGATTCTGATTCTGATATGATAAATCGCAAAATGCATAAAACTAGGCAGACAGGTCCCGCACGGGCACTTCTAATGGTCCGTAGTCCGTACGGTATTACCTACTCGATAGTTTTACCTTGTACTATTCATTATTCTGTGGTTTTACTCGAAAACGAGTCAAAATCAACCCATTGATCCCAAAATTCATAGCTTGTAGGCTCGTGTTTGCGGTCCAAAGTTGTATTTTACTCTGTACCGTACCTACCGTATGAGGAATGGAGTTACCCTTAGTATTTCCGATAGCACGATGATTCGGGTAATACCGTACCTACCGTATGTGGAATGGAGTTACCCTTAGTATTTCCGATAGCACGATGATAAATGATGATGAGTAGGTAAATGTAATTATATATATTAATATCTATATTAATATGAACAACTATGTGGTTTGACCACTATATCGCCTGGTAGAAAGCGATGATGTGATCACAGAGTACTGAATCACTCTACTACGTGGATGTGATCGAAGATGGTGAACACGCTAGACCCAGAATAGGCAATAGCCTAATGGCTAAGGTGTCGGCCTGGCGATCGAGAGGTCGTAAGTTCGATCCCCACCCATTGCACTATTGACGTGAACCCACTCCAGACAAGCATATAATTATAGCTTAGTTGGAAGGGTTATCAAGTAAAAACAACACACATTGCTAGTGAGCTTTTTTTTAAAAAAAATGCTCCGTCTCTCAAGGGCTGTGAGCTGCCGGAATACTAAGGTAATTGCGGCAAATTATCTCCTTGCCTTGCCTCCTTGGGGTGGTAAGCTACTTCTTGGTAGCAAGTCAAACTAAACATCGATATAATAATGCTCCTACCACATTATACGTCAATTATTTTAGTGAAAAATGTGTAAGTTGCCCATATGTATTGTAATTAATTAGAGAAGTGTGTAGCTAAACGAGGAGGACAAAAATATAAGACCCAAATGACCTCTAGGCACCACCCATCGGACCGGCTACGACATACGCATAGTCCGCATTCAGGATCAGTAGTGACGATAAATAAGAAACCTATGTCCAGCAATGGATATGTAAGGGCAGATGATGATAACATTGATTAAGAATGTAAAGTTTACAATAGTGGGCAAAGGAAAAATATTTTACTCGGCATTATTGTGAAAATAGCACACACCTATGATCAGAAAACAGATAATAATACGACGCCTATGGCACGACTACTGATGACTGTTAAGAAGAAAGACGACAGCAGAATAAGAAGATATATCATACTTACCTAATGATCTAATTTATCCTGCAACACTTTTTTCATATTATTTACATAATATAAAACAAACTCGCTTCCAGCCGTCTGTCCTTTATAGGGTTCTGTACCCAACGGGTTCCTGAGACTTCGCTGTGCGTCCGTCCTTCTGTCTGTCTGTCTATCTGTCTGCATTTCACAGGGCTGTATCTCCTTAACCGTAATAGATAGATAGGTACTTGAAATTTTTATGTATTACTATACTATAGGGGATTGTGAACAAGAAATACTAAAAACAAAATAAAATATTAAAGCGGGTCCCCATACAAGAAATGTTTTTTTCAGGCGTTTTATGCTCGATCTTACAAACCGTAATAGTTAGAAACTTAAATTTGCTCATAGTGTATATTAAAATGATTGCTATAATATCAAATAAATAATAAAAAAACGGGTCAAGTGCGAGTTGGACTTGCGACTCGCGTTGGACGCCGAGGCTTCCGTACAAACTGGTCAAACTAGGTTAAAGTACAACGTACTAACAACAATAGTACTTTGTAGTTCGATCCATAGAAAATGTATTGCAACAACCACAAATAATAAGTTATAATCATAAATTTACCTTTTTTTGTTTTTAAACTACATATATACAGTTTCCAGATTTATTCCTATTATAATTATATAATTATATATAAGTGCTTCAAGACCTAGCTTCTTGCCAAATTTCATGATTCTGGGTCAACGGGAAGTACCCTATAGGTTTTCGACCCAAAACCTATAGGGTACTTCCGGTTGACCTACAATTGTCAATTTTGGTTAAAAGCAAAGTCTTACAGCACAAGTAAAGGCAAAATTCCGAAAAATATAAATAGTTGAAATTAAGGTAAATTAATAATAATATTTATTTATAATTATTTTATTTTATTTTTATTTTATTTAATTTAATTATATTAATTTATATTTATTTTAAATACTTACAATTACATTTGTCCATATCTTTTTATCGTGTTGAGTCAGGACTTTGATTTTTATGCACCTAATAGGGACTATAGACTACAATATCTGATATAAATTTCAACTTGCTAGGTCCTTCCGTTCCTGAGAAAATCGGTGGTGACTGACGGACAAAAGGACAAGAAAGTTATCTTATAAGGGTTCCTTTTTTGCCTTTTTAGGTACGGAACCCTAACTAAATAAAACAAAACTAAATTAAATTAAAAATTAAGGGGGTTTAAAAAAATTTACAAAAAATTATTTCCGGTCAACTTTGTTTAATCGGAACCCTATGTGTGCGAGTCCGACTCACACTTGACCTGTTTATTTTATACCGAACTGAGTAGTTCTTGACCACTATCAGATGCGATCGATGATGGAGCTCGTTTACCCAGAACCCTTTCTTATTCACTCGCGATTTGAAAACCCCCATAATTGTACCTAGCCAGCAACTCAGGTAGAATATTCCATTCCTGTTGGTATTACGTATCATAAGCATATAAGAAGAAATCTTGAATGAGTCAGTTGTCCAATGATTCGTCTCATTTCAATTACTTATATCTATATATTATCTTAGACCACATCTGCACCTAATATCAGGTGAGATAGCTGTCAAGTGCTTGTCTATCAGACATAAAAAGGTCTAAGTAGTGGGCGGACTTCTGCTAATGTACTGCACTTGCCACTGTCCGTTATTAAACTATGGAATAGAAAAGTAGGTAATTAAAGTACCACAAAAGAGAGGAGTTTCTCAATTGTTTTTTTTTATGTTTGTTACCTCAGAACTCCGTCATTTAGTACGTGGGACACTCAGAAAGTTTTGAAAAACTGAAAAAATAACTTATTAGTTGGTTTTAATCCATATTTGGATTAATTTTTTTTATAAAATCTTTTTAAAGAACTCTTCGACAGCCCCTGTACAAATTTTCATGCGTCTGAATCAATTTTTGAACCACTTTTTCCAGTCGGCTCCGAACACCTTTTTCTACGGCATTCTCGAACGCTGTTAACGCATCTTCCAGCGATGAAAACTGTAGCCCTTTCAGTATTTTTTTTATTTAAGGGAATAACAAGAAGTCAGACAGTCACGGTGCCAGATCAGGACTGTAAGGAGGGTTACCCAAGACTATGACTAGTGTGGTGTACAGAAATTTGCCTTGTTATGAGCGCTGAGTGCCCGGCGCATTGTCGTGGTGAAGCAGTAGCTCGTGGAGCCCGGTCCGCGGTAGCTTGTTGCTCATTGCTTTGAAAACTTCTGGCAGACATTATGTAGTATATCTTTCGGCGTTGACGCTGCTTTGATGTTGTAATGAAATCAACACCAGATACCCATCAAAGTAAAGAAACTATAGCGATCAACATTTTCCCTGCGCTTCTCGATCGCTTCACTTTGGTAGGCGTTTGATCGCTTTGAAACAGCCTAACTGTCGACAGACACTGTGTTTCTGGATCTATTGATAAATGCAGTAATCGTCACCTGTCATAATGTCGTAAACGTACTGAGAAGAGCCTTCTTCAAATGTATTATTAATCATTATAGCATGGCACCATTCCACGCGGGCCTGCTTCTGAGCTTCGGAAAGGTTGTGCGGCACCCAGCGCGAAACTATCCTTTTCATATTATTTAGACAGAATATAATATAATATATAAATACCGGATATGCCTTATTATGGCCGCTATAACAACGAAAAACATAAAAATGGGGGTTCCCTATCATAAGAAACGTATTTTTATCAATATTATTAGATACGGTGCTACGGAACTCTACGTGTGCGAATCGCACTTGGCCAGTTTATTTTCGGAATTTTTTGCTTCATCTTATAATGTAAGATTATTGTATGGTGGTACACAAGGTACGTGTGCAACTCAAACCTAGCAGTTTAATTTATTGCACAATTTATGTTGAAGTCGTAGGTTAAAAGATTCTCTCTGGCATACCTATGGCGTGAACTCACAATTTTCACACGCTTCTAACTGATGCTCGGGAAAACGTTAACATGTGACCATACTTTATTAGATACCTGAGATATGACACGTAAGCGCAGTTCGCTCGCTAGAACCTTGACTAATATGTTAGTTAACATTGACCTTAAGTAACAATTTACGTCTAGGTTGGCCCCGGAGCGACAGGCGTCGACGGCCGCTCGTTGGGGTCACCAATGAAAAGATTGGGACCTACATCCGCCCGCTCCACCAGCCCTGATGCTGTCTCTATTGTATCAACGGATGACGACGCATACTCACAATGGGATTTCGTCGTCTCTCTATGCACTGTACCTACAAGATTGTTCTAGATTTTGAATTAGATAGAACCAGTTGTTCGTAATGTCTTGAGGGTCTGCCTTTGTTCCATAGCTTTGTTCTGATGTTGATAGAGGGGATCTGTGAGTTTAAGGTAGGACGGTGCAGGTACTTACTGACTTCATTCAATGGTCATCAGTAAAGATAATTTTTCGGATTAGGATCCTTGCCTAAGATGTTTATAATCTATAAACTCTACTGTTACTAATATACTTACTTTACTATCTAATATTAAATGTTCAACTGATGAGACATTGAGAGATACGAGTAGGTAGGTATATATTTAGAAAACCTACTCATACATCAAACACTTATTGTCATGGAACCATTGTATGTCTACATCTACGAGTAAACATACAACTAGCTACAGTTGCATTATTATTTGGCGAACGCTTACATAACATTATGTATGTTCGTTAATCTAAATCTGCTACTGTAGAACGGTTCTACGCGTGAGCCTCGTTTACATTACAAGCTAGGTTTTGCGTAACTAACAAATACGAAATGCTAGATCAACCGTGACTTAGCCCGGACTGAAGCGTTTGTTCACCGACAATTTACTCAAAGGAAAATGTAAAAAGACATGCGTCCGTCCGAGTTTAGAGCTCCTGTGTGAGAGCGGAAGTCAGTGATTGCGCGTTGAGTCAACTCCGGTGCGTACTTCTGTATAATTATATTATTAAATCTTATCAAGTGTAGGTACACTTCCACGTATAATGTGGGATGTGTAAACAACACTAACCGAATTATCAAAATAGAAGAACAATGTTTTGGTTCCATGAATTTAATCACTTTTTTCCCAACGTAGTTTGGAATGATAGATTATAAGAACGTATCAGCATTTCGGCAACAGGAAGTCGAACAAATAGACAGATCACACGTCTTCAATGTTGGTTGAACAATGTTAACTGCATTCTACTAAGGTAATATTATCTGTAATGTTGCAACTTGTCATAATTTTGTTATGATGAACAATCAACCAACTTCAATCTTGAATGACTGAAATGAAACATTAAACTAAATTAAACACAATCATAGCCCGTGATTCGGGTTCCATAACAATGGTTAGCTGGGCCATAAAATAATTAGCGCGATTAGCCGAACGTAAACATAGTATAAGCGAATGCAAACAAAGTATGTAACGACATGTCATTATGTGTGAGTAATGCTAGTAGATCGTTATTGAATTATTTAATAAAGGGATACCGTGTAGGGTCGTGTGCGGCGTGCCGGACGTGCAATCCCGACCGTCCGACCGCCAGCAGCCGCCATTATTCAGTCAACGACTGCGCAGACGCATCGCTACTCCGCAGCTCTGTTATTCTCCAGTTTCGATCCGTTTCCCACGATTGTCTTTCGCAAGTGTGAGTGAAAATCGTATCGTGAAAAGAAAATTCGGAAGTTACCGACGCGGCATGAAAACTTCCTCTACGTGCCCGAACACACTTCAGTATTTTCGCATCGACTTGGAACTATGTTTTCGTAAGTATTTAATCAACGTAGGTACATGCTCGGTACCTTATTACGTTAACGCTATCAAAGTTTTTAATTCTCAAACAAATACAAATGCTCACGTGTTAGTTTTGTTTGGTCTTTTGTTATCTGTTTCATTAGACGTAAGCAGGTAGGTATATAGTTTTAATTGTTTATCGTACAGGTGTTCCGTTTGCTGCCTATCGTTTTTAAATTACCTGAAAATTTCGTAAGCATGCAAGTAAGTTGTATACTTACATATGGCATTGATCAAATTATATCGAGAGTTGTTTCCAACAGGTTTCAACGTTTAATTGGTACTCACTGAACCGTACATCTATAGGTAAAATTAAAGATTCGCTGTTTTTACCTAAATTATGTACAAACTTACATAAATATCAAATACGTACGAATATATAGGTAGGTATAATCGTAAGAATTAATAAGAGCATGAAGATATAAACCACCAGGCCACTGATGGGAGGCCTGATGAACAGATTAGCAGACCTTTAAGTCTGTCCCTAGAAACACTCGTGGAATGCTGTGGGGAGACCGTTGTCCAACCATGGGATGGGACACAGGTTAATAATATCGTTTATAATTTAAGATCGTTAAAAAAAACTAAAAATTAGAGGTGTTTATCTCCATAGTTCTGGAGATATTGAACATATAATGAAATTCAAATGAGA
Source organism: Cabera pusaria (assembly GCA_954871355.1). NCBI lineage: Eukaryota > Metazoa > Arthropoda > Insecta > Lepidoptera > Geometridae > Cabera > Cabera pusaria. The sequence continues at coordinate 8,418,811 of OX940899.1, forward strand.
CCACTTTGAAAGTATAAGTTTTCAAACAAAAAATGAATTTTCCAATTCGGTCCAGGCGTTTATCAGTAAAGTAATATTTTTTTTTTAAATCCGACGAATTCAGTACCTCCATCTTATTTTTTAAGTCGGCTAAAAATACAAAAGAAACGACTTCACTTTCAGTAGCAAGTATAAGTTGGCGTGTCATATTATGGGATATATCTGCTGTCTTATCTCTGCTGTAAGTTGTTGAGGAGTTGAGTAGTCTGTAGATTCCAGAAGATATCCCAGCATTAGGTCAATGCTACCGTGTTCTTACAAAATAGTTGAAGTAAGAGGATAGGTACCAAATTTCCAATTGATTATGAAAGTTGATTTCATAGCGTTATTAATCGGAAAAAACCTCATAGATTTATAAACGGCTGAAAGAATTTTCATGAATCAAAGCTAAGAACACTCTCGATTAAGACACCTATCAATCTAAAAAAAACTAAAACAAAATCCTTTAAGGCGCTACGATGCCACAGACAGACACACAGATACACACCTCAAACTTACAACACCCCCTCTTTTTGCGTCGGGGTTAAAAAGAGTTAATTTATTTTACATGTTTTCAATATGTTTTATTCGATCGCTCTCGCTGTTATCATGGGATTTGTGTAATCAAATATTTTTGTAGTTGTTTAAGCCACTGACTGTAATAAATAATATTATAACGTGAACTAAGTCTTATCTCGCCTAAAGAAAGCTTTGTAATTATTTAACGACTTAGCTACCCGTTTTCAGACGTACGTTGTTTATAATTAAATAATAGTCACATAATACATTAGTCGTCATTGTGTTACCTATTACATCTAATTTACCTAAAAATTTCAACTCTACAGTCTACACGTGCAGAAAACTATACATAGGTAGACGCAATTTTTTATTACCTCTATAACAACTTACAACTGCAGTAGGTAGTAGGAAAGGAGATAAAATAAAAAATTAACAGTGTTACTACTGGTAATGTTGGTAGTGACACGGGCAACAAAAACTTCAAGACTAAAAGATATTATTATTCATCATCATCATCAGCCTATATTAGTCCACTGCTGGACACAGGCCTCTCCAACTGCACGCCAGCACGATCCTCGGCTACTCTCATCCAGCTCTTGCCAGCCACCATTCGATTATCATCGCTCCACCTACTCTGAGGGTGTCCTACGCTACGTTTGCCGATACGCGGTCTCCACTCAAGAACTCGTTTACCCCAGCGGTTGTTGGTTCTACGGCTAATGTGGCCGGCCCATTAGAAAGGAAACCTAGAAAGAAGTTACTCATAACGTTTTTGGTCCTATCTATATTTTACATATAATTCCTAGTACAAATACAATAAATGCGAAAGTATGTGTGTGTGTAAAATGTTTGTTACCACGTATCTTCATAATTCTTAACCGATTTTAATGAAATTTGTAATGTAAATAGTGTTTTCTCTGGAAAAAGAAATTATTTTATTTTATCTAACTATGATAAGATTCGTATCTAGCTAATCTTATTTTTGGAAATCTTTCACTATGGAATATTTTATTCCTTGGTTTAATTCACTGAAAACTCGGTAATTTTAATTTTTAATTTTAATATAGGTTTTTTACCCAAAACCTAAAGGATACTTCCGGTTGACCTAGAATTGTCAATTTTGTTAAAAGCAAGTCGCACAAGTAAAGGAAAAATTCAGAAAAATAAAATAAACTGGCCAAGTGCAAGTCGGACTCGCACTCGTAGGGTTCCGTACCACACTACAGTATTTTAGAAGATCGAGCAAAAAATACCACTATCCTTTTTCGCCAGCAAAAAATAATAATTAATATACATTTTATTTCTTATAACGCCATCTAACGTCTAACAAAGGTGTTAGGGATCGACATTTCAATATAACGCCATCTATGGGACGTTTACCTAACTAAGCGTATATAGATGGCGTGAAATGCCGAAAAAAACACGTTTCTTGTATGGGGACCCTCTATTATTTTTTACTTTATTCTGTTTTTAGTATTTGTTGTTATAGCGGCAACGGAAATACATCATCTGTGAAAATTTCGACTGTCCAACTATCACGGTTCATGAGATACAGCCTGGTGACAGATGGACAGACAGACAGACAGACAGACAGACAGACAGACAGACAGACAGACAGACAGACAGACAGACGGACAGCGGAGTCTTAGTAATTGGGTCCCGTTTTACCCTTTGGGTGCGGAACCCTAAAAAGTTGAATTTTTTTTTCTTCAAGTTTTCGTGAAAATCCAAATTTGCCCATATCTTTTTATTGTGTTGACTGAGAACCTTGATTTTTATACACCTAATAGGGACTATAGACTTCATTATCAGGTATACATTTCAACTTGCTAGGTCCACCCGTTCCTGAGAAAATCGGTGGTGACACACGGACAGACAGACAGACAGACAGACGGACAGAGAGACGGACAGACGGACATACGGACAGAAAGAGATCTTATAAGGGTTCCCTTTTTTACCTTTTGAGGTACGGAACCCTAAAAATGAAACCTAGGGGTGTGTTAATTAATTTTGTTTGGAAAATTCATAGAAAATTTAATAATGTTTGTTTCCACGTATCTCCGTAACTACTAAATCGATTAATATTAAATTTAAAATGTTAATAGTCTAGGTTCTGGAATAACACAATGGCTAATTTTATTTTCATGATTTTTTTATAACTTATTTCGATTCACTTACAAACACGGTACAAATAAACCTCAAAATCCTACTAATAATATTATAAATGCGAAAGTAAGTGTGTGTGAATTCGATGTGGTTCTCTATTTGCCACCCATCAATTTCCACGGGGGGGAGCCGCGAGGCTTAGGCCAGCTATATGTATTTGCAACTTCCTTGGGTCCTACAAATAGGAATTAGACAGGTGTGTTCTTTTCTTACCACTTCTGGACGCCTCTGCAAAATTAGGATTATTGGCAAAGGGTAATATTATGTAATACATATGAAAAGATCGATTTGTCAAAATGATTTGTTAAGGTTATTATCAAAGTTAGGTAATAGGCTGTACATTGCATTTACATTATATACGTACAGATAATACATATAATATAAGTGTAGCCAATAAGTTATTCAATACAACACAATACACACAGGTACTCTTTAATTGCTACGCCCTGTGGCTTCGCCCGCCTAAAAAAGTATCCTATGTCACTCTCTACCCTATCGACTATCTTTGTATAACATTTCAGCCAAATCAGTGAAGCCGTTTCACCATGAAGAAGTCCTAAACAAAAAAATATAACAAACTGACTTTTGCGTTTATGATACCACTATTGGTGTTAACACCAACACTGTTAGTTGTTTGACATCAACACGCTAAAAGCGTATTTTCCAGACTACCTTAAAGGTACGGACACATCGCAGCGTCCTGCGTGCGCGATCTAGGCGGCGATTAGATAGCGCAGTAGTATTTGTACCGACTGGTTCACACCAAACGCGATCTGAAAACAATGGAAAAGTACTGAGATCGCGCCCGCAGATCGCAAGAAACCGCGGTGTGGCCGTACCTTTAGTCTTATGTGTTAGTCATATCATTAGTGAAGTTCAGCAGAACTCTCAATTGATAATGTAATGGCACAATATAATGAACTAGCAAATTTAGGGTTTAAAAAAGCAAAAAAAAAAAAAAAAAAAAACAAACAAAATACAAAGTGCAAAAAATAAAAGCTTTTAGCATAAAGACTCACTTTTAGTTACGTAGTAACGATTATATAATCTGTTAATTGAATCGTTTTATAGATTAAAACAATACATGTAATATTATGACTTTCATAAGTGTACCATGTACCTAATTGGAAATAAATGATTTGAAATTTGTGCTTTAAGTCTTCATGATCATGAGTAGTTCAGTTTAAGTAGGCTAAACAGCAGAGCAGTGGGCATGATCGCGTGATGTTTATCGCCATACGGGCGGACGCGACCGATGGCCGAAATCGTGGAGTGTCGCAGCCGGAACACTTGATCGTGTCGTTATTGATAAATTGCTTCAATTTGCTGCTTACTCCGCTGCAAGGAACACCTAACACCTTGTTAACGGTGTCACATTGTCAGCTAAAGATAAATGAGCTTCTTCAACCAATTGTCTCAAGACGCGCCGTGATCATCATGATGCTTGAATGATTTCTGGTTGCGCAAGTTCCTTGTTGTTCTGGAAATGTGGCGTGATAACACTTACTCAGTATCTCAGTATCAGCACAGAATAAATAATAGTGCAAGTAATATTTAAATGCACACTAAACCTACACGCAGAGTGTCATACTGTACACGAGGCTTTCAGAAAATTGTAGAGATCTGCGAACCATCTCAGCCCATACACACATTCAGAAACTTAGATTCATAAATACGACGAAGCACTTTGAGAAAAGGTGGTGCCCTGGCGCTTCGCTTAGCTCGTCTTGGCAGAAAGAGCCTTTTTGACAAGAAGAATTTCTTGAACGACGAGTCACGTCAGAGCTCTCCGTAATACAAAGTCAAGAAGACGTTGTCTTGAGATGAACTATTTACAAAGTCCACAAACCATGTATACGGTCGGGTCTAGATATTTTCTATTATCACTGCGGATTTTGGCCCGGGAAGCAGTCTAGCAAAGAATCCGTAAGGAATCAAAGACCCCTCGTTAATTTTCCGCACACATCGTGCAGTAGCTTACACTTCACCCGGCAGCATTGTCGCGAGAGTCTTGGTACAGTTAGTTAGACCACTAGTCTGACTAACACAGCTGGATTGGATATATTCCTCTTCAACTGCACGATTACTAATCATTCTGAGCTACTCACATCCAGCTCATTTTTATAACTGAGAAGAAAAGTACCCGATCATGTACCACTATGACGAGTGCATTGTGATGTAATGTTTTAAATATTTAAATATTCATAAAGCTGTCAAAAATCTGTCAGATTTCTTCATAATAGTGCTATCAGGAACCGGTGAAACTGGCTCTAAGACTAACTTTATTTGGCAATCAAATTTTAATAAATATACGTGAAGTACGTAGTTACGTGTTAGTCATCAGAATAGATATTATATTGACAAATTTGCCGACACAGAAGTCATACGGTCGTAATCACAGCACAGTAAACAGCCAGTATGGACGAACTAGAAAAAGTAGAGCTTCATAATATAATCTAAAATTAGAATATATGCATAGACAATGACATGTTTACTGTACTTGTTATCACCTCATATAATATCTCACCTCATGTGTTAGCATTGAGGTGTCTTTCAATCAAGGAGGTTTTTTGAATAAAAACTGTGTGACCCAAATGTAAATAGATATCTACACTGCGTTTGTTTAACACGTTCGCTGCTGAAAACACACACCGTGCGTTTTTTCGATTTTTGGCATCGGAAGTAAAATAAAAAAAAAATAATAATACATGTTTATTTTAAATTAATTTTTTCACAAGGGGTGCGTGTGACCTTCTGCTGTTGGATTTTAGTTTTTATTTGATGCCACACCTACGAAAAAAAATACTAAAAAAATAATTTAAAAAATGAAAAAAAAGTCCGCAGTCAAAGTGTTAACAGATTACCTGAAGCCCAAAATTCCGACACAACATTGTTGTCTCTAACAGACGGACGGACAGCAAAGTCTTAGTAATAAATAGGGTTCCGTTAGTACCCTTCGGGTACGGAACCTTTGTGTCGAGATTTAAAAAAATTAATCAAAGGTGAAACTGATCAATAATATCACGTTAAAAATAAATTTATTTAAAATATCGTGAGTATTACACATTATATTATTATTTATTATGGTATAGATACCATAATAAATAATAAGTCGGTCGGCTTTACTAGAGTAAAGCCGACCGACCTAGTAGCTCCGACCAGTTTCGCTAGACGTGGCTCCCAGAAAACGGACGTCAAATATGTCCGAAACTGGTCGGCGCAATTCCGACAATAAAACCCGTGAGTGTACATGTATAAACGTTGTAAATCATAATGTACCTAGGACACAGGCGAACCTACAGCGTGCAACTAGTAGGTATAAATAAGGCTATAAGCAATTATTATGTAAATGCACCTTACGTAAACCTACTTGTACTCTATTTATATCTCTGGCTGCTATCAAAACATTACTTTATGATAGTCATAGGATGGGTGATATTATCTAATTCATCAGATTTTATTAATAGTTAGCAATAGCTTCAATAATTTTGTTTGCTCCTTAGGACTTTTGCATATTATAAGATATGCATGACTTCGAACATGCAGCCGACAAATGGAATTTATTTTTAGACATTTTTCATAAGACACAAGAAAATATCTTATAATGTGCCAAAGGCCTACTCCTACATTTACAGCCAGTTTCAAGTAGTAGTAGTCTGATTTTTTTTTATATATCTTGTAGGCTAGCGAATGACCAATATCCCGCCTGGTGGTGAGCGATAATGTGATGTGGATGACGAAGAATTTGCTTACTTGGCCTAGAATACTCTCAAATTTGACATTCTAGGGATGTGTGCTGACGGAACACCGTATGGTTATGGCGGCAGATTTTCTCCTTGATGGTGGTAAGCTACTTTTTGGTAGCAAGTCAGCCGGAACATCTATATAATATGCTCCTACCACCAGTGGACGAACGCCCGTGCTAGGATTTGAACCGGTGACCTCTTGCTTAGAAGTCAAGCCATTTATCCTTTACGCCAACGAGGCTCTCATGGCAGTTTCTCAGTTCAATAGGGAATATGCATGTGGTATAAATTTATGTGAAATCATTTATTTTCGAATCATTATTGTTCTGGTGTTGTATGTTAAAATTTTTTTTATAAATTAATTACTCTTACATGTGGTAAAATATTATATGAAAAATGCAAATAAAGCGTGGGAAATTTAAATTTGCTAAACACATCACCACTTGTCAATTAGAAAGTGACGTCACAGTGCAGCACACGGTCTCCACAGATTAAATCTTTTTCTTAGAAATAGTATGCACTGTGGTACGAATACGTAGTATTTCTATTGAAAATATTTAATCTGTGGAGACCGTGTCGTGCACTGTGACGTCACAAAGGCGCGCGAAAATTTGGCAGCGTTTTAGATACCTCATATTTTTTCAATGCTAAAACTATATTTTGTAGCTTAATTTGAACACTTTCAGTTAATTTTATTTAATTTTTTTACTGTGTTAAATGGATGTATTCAGTGAAATAAATATTTTTTAAAAAATCATGCATATTACCTATTAAGTTTCAAATGAAAATATTTATTCCGTAATGACAAGCACTTGATCGCTACCTCATCTGATGTGAAATAACGATGCAGTCAGACGGAATCGTGCTTGTCAAGAATATGAAATGACACTAAGCACAGGACAACATACTTGAGTTCAATCAGGTTAACGAACCCGTTTGTCAAGCTGGCTAGCCTAGCATCGAACATTATGCCGGAAGTCCGCGGAACGATTGGTGACATGTCTTTGTTCTTTAGAAGTTCGAGCTACGGCTGTAGCCTACCACATTCCGCACCCTGCAATGACCACGAGTAGCTCTAAGCCTACGGACGCCGGAATGTTGTAGTTTATCTGACTCTGACAGAAAAGCTTCTAATAGGCATCATCATCATCTATCATAAACAAGAATAAAAACCGAACTAATATCTCTTTGGTTATTTTATATCATTATTTTGTTAAGAAATCTGTAGGTACTATAATAAAACTTTTTAATTTTTATTTCAGTTACATGCATAAAATCTGTCATTATATTTTTTTTTAAATAACTGGCCAAGTGCAAGGCGGACTCGCACTCGTAGGGTTCCGTAACACAGAAGAGTATTTTATAACTATAATTTTCCGCCACCAAATATTTACACACAAACTCTATGATTTTTAAAAAAATATTTATATTGCTTTTTTTAATTATATTTATTTATCAATTATATTTATATTTATTATTAATTATATTTATATTTTGGTTTTGAAAAAGTCCACTTCTCAAAAATTGCTGCCTATATGTTATTCAAACCAATTTTCGTTGAAATTGTTTGTTTTACATGTTTTTTATAGATTTGTCACTCTCTTATAAAGACTTTCAGATTTTTCACTCTCTCTTAACGTTAAAGGGGGGAGGGGGGGTCTACACACATTTTACCACTTAAAAGTGTCAATCTTTCAAACGATTGTCTTTAAGAAAAAATATTTTTAAAAACCTCAATGTCATTTTTAAAGACCTATGTATAGACACCCCGCACGTATAGGTATAATGAATTTTGGTTTCAGTTCCATGTATGAGAATACGATTTTTATACAAAAATAAAAAAATATAAAAGATTAAGGGGGCCTTAACCTTTTATATTTTTTATTATTGTATAAAAATCGTAAAGCGGTTAATAGAATACGTCTGCCTACCAAGATTCAATAGTGTAGTCTAAATAGTTTCGAAATATAATGGCTGTGACATACGGACGAACAGACAGACAGACATGACGAGTCTAATGGGTCGGTCTAATGAATCGAATGGGTTCTGTTGTTTGCCATTCGGCTACGGAACTTAGGCTTAGTATTAAAAACAAACTTCTAACTCAGCTAAATATGCTTGTATCTGGAGTGGGTTCACGTCAAAAGTGCAATGGGTGGGGATCGAACTATTATTTATACACGAGTGTGTATTTAAAAACCTCGCCTACGCCTAGATCTCGGTTTTAATAGAATCAATCGAGTGTTTTATTAATACCTAGTTAAGTGCAGTTTTATACACTAAGTACTTTATTTACACTCTTGAAATAGTAGTTACCTATATAGATAAAAGACAAGTTAGTTAAACTAATAAAAAATGAGTTCAAAAAATAAAACCCGACTACTTACTGAAATATCACGCTCTAAAAAGTATGAAACAAGAAAATATTCTCATCTGAGATCGCTATGTAAAAACTCTTCAATATGTATCGTGTATTATATAAAAAACTTACTTTTAATAAATATTTTATTGTATTTCAGACATATTCTTGGTGATGTTCAGTGGATACCCGTGGTCGTATCCTACTTTTCAGAATGTATTGTTTTGTTACGGTAGGTGACATACGACCACGGACCAAAATGTTATCAAGATCTGATACGTATCTCAAAATCTATGGCGATAAACATCTCAAACTTTTTAATGAAACTGACTCGCACGACTTGTGGAAGTCGGTATTATAGTTTTTAAATATTAATTATTGAATTGATAATCAGAACTTTACGATACGAGCGTAGTTAGATAAATTAGTATACCACACTAGTTAACACCGTCGCTACGCTAACTTCACGCCGTGCAATAATAGACTACCTAAGTCACATGTATACTAATGTACTATTTTGAAGCATAATAAGATCCGATGTGTAATGCCACTGATCGTCACTTGTTTTACAAATCGCAAATATACATTCCATAATTCAATTGTGAAACTAAATAGGTACTACTTACCTACTTACATTGATCTATAGTAAAATTATTTCACCGCATGTTTTATTTCATATTTTTATTTGTTGTTTATTAGGAATTTTTATTTTCGAAAACATTTATTCGAGAAAATAATGGTACGGCCGTGCCCTAGTTTTGCTCGACTTGGCGGGGGCACTTACCCCCAGATATATCAGATCTATAATACCTATATATTATAGTTACAAGTTACTTGTATTAACTGACCTCGGAATACATTACTTACGCTAAAATATATGCTCTTATTGAACCTAAATAAACCTTGAATAGACTTTAGAGATGAGCGCTCCGTATCTCTTATCAATTTTCTTTCATCGCGTATTTTTGCTTTGTAGTAAGGTAATTAATTTCATGTTTCTTAGTGGAAAATTTTAAGAATATATTGTAAACTTGTAACGTGCAGGTGGTGTAAACACGTAGTTAATTATAATAACACAGATATTAATGTGTATTCCTTACACTTTGTATTCGTTTTAAGGAAAAAGAAAAGTAGATAAGAGTTTACTTCAATTTACTTAAGTTCATAAAACATCTACCTATAACAGTTTTTAAAATGAGTTGTCATGTCTTACAAGTACCTACTTACCTACTTTAGTAAGTAGATATATACTGGTCAAACAATAATTTGATAGAGCCATTATAAACAGATGTGCAATAGTATAAAAAAAACTATTCTGCAACAAAACGAGTTGCAACGAATTTCGAGCGGCGAAAAAAACAATAACCTCCCTTTCCCCCGGAAAAGCTTACCGCGTCGACGTTGTGATGCCTGATATCTGAGATCAAATAGTATTTAGGTATTCAACGTAGTATTTACTGTAGGATCTTCGCTGTTGATTTCTGCAAGCCCACAGCCGATATAAAGTGTCGGCGTTGTTAGAACCAGCTCACACTCTTCTAGAGTGTATCGTGAAACGACTTCTATAGTGTTTAAGATCATCAACTCATCACAGCCTTGTTCATAGCCACCCAAGTGGCGGAACACTCATACTTCAACACCCACAAAGCACTTCGGAATTCATCGGTAAGTGATATTCGATAATTGGTGAACCACGACCGCTCGTTAGACCTCCGGTACCTCACAACAGATTAGCGTCTGTTAGGTACGGTTTTACACAATCGATGTCCTCTATATTTTAGCGTATGTGCGATTGTCACCTCTAACAGAACTGTGCTAAATATGAAATCAGCGCGTTGTATTCGCGATTTTTCGTTGGAACAACTCTTGTCCAAATATTATCTCCATTGTCAATACAAACAAGTTGAACTTCTTTTCGCATTGTAATTAGCAATATTTTCCGATACAAACTTTTGAGATGGCGTTATTGTTCGTTGATTTGTAGTAGACACGTAGGCAGCGGGTGCCCTATTTCTCTGAGCGATCGTGGTGTTAACATCCGTCATTATTTCATTAGGTACTTACTGGATGAGTGTAGAAGTCTAGTCACGGAACCTCCGGACGTCCACTCATACTTCTCTCTATTAACGATTAGGTTATCTACGGAAAACAACATAAAACGGAATCATTTAGTATCTACTACGATTTAACTAAATAAATTGACAGAATGAATGTACATTATTCAGAACACAAGTCATACGCGAAAATAATAATCTGACACTACTACACAAAATACAAATGAATATCAAATTTACAAAATAAGATAATTTAAACTTCTAACGTAAGAAGTTACCTAATGAGGAGTTTTCTTTAAAAAAAACCTGGGGACTCGATAGATGGCTTTCAAAATGAACGAAATGGTCTGAAATTGTCCTACCTGTACTGGCTTATTCTGCCAAATATTGTCTTTTCAACCGACTTCCAAAAAAGAGGTTCTCATTTCGTCTGTATGCTTTTTTGTGTGTATGTTACGCGATTACTCCGTCAATTGTAAACCGATTCGAATGATTCTTTTTTAATCGGTAGGGTAAGTTATCGATACATAAGATCGTTTAAAAACTAAAATAACCGACTTCAAATGCCGCGCTATTCATTTTCAGTTCCAAGTTTGAGGTGTTTATCTCCATATCTTTGGAGATACTTATCAGCTCTCAGACGTTTACCTAAGCGTTCATAAATGGCGTGAAATGCCGAAAAAAACACGTTTCTTGTATGGGGACCCTCTATTATTTTTAACTTTATTCTGTTTTTAGTATTTGTTGTTATAGCGGCAACAGAAATACATCATTAGTGAAAATTTCAACTGTCTAACTATCACGGTTCATGAGATACAGCCTGGTGACAGACGGACAGACAGACATACAGACAGACAGACAGACGGACAGCGGAGTCTTAGTAATAGGGTCCCGTTTTACCCTTTGGGTACGGAACCCTAAAAATAACATATATGTAGGTACGGTTGAATTGAGTAACCTCCTCCTTTTTTGAAGACGGTTAAAAAGAAAGCATTTAATAAAAACTCATATCATCTCTCTCTCTACCTTGAAAATATACTTCTGACTTTCCTCGTGTGTTCGTTATAAATTTTCCAACGTGAAAACCAGGCTACTGTTTGATAGAATGATTCACGTATCAGCAGGTTGTGTTTTCATTAATGTGATAATGCACGATACCTATATGTTAATGTTACATAGTACCACCTACTATTATTTATTCTGTGTGTCATGTAAAGGTTTTCAAGAAGCCTGCGTATATATATACTTAAGCTTACTGCCTATTTTCAACTACGACTACGTAATGCTATTTTTAGGGTTCCGTAGTCCTGACAAGGAACCCTTATAGTTTCGTCATGTCCGTCTGTCTGTCTGTCCGAAGTTTTGCTAAGAGACCGCTAATACTAGAAAGCTGTAATGTGGGGTTATGTAAATGAATAACGCCGACAAATTGCTGAAATAAAATTTTGAATACTATTTTTTTTTAGAGTAGCTATGAGAAGTGGGGATACATTTTTTTTTCATCGTCTACCCCATCGTGTGGGATATCGTTGAATAGGTCTTTTAAAATGACTAAAGGGTTGCTAATACCATTTTTCGATTGAATGCTCCATTTACGAAATATTAAACTTTAAAGTGCAAATTTTTGTTCCAGTAGGGCGTCCCCCCCCCCCTCTAAAAGCTAAACTGATGGCTTGAAAAATCTGGAAAAAATCGTGATGATAGCGCATTTCAGGAACTTTAAAGGAAAACTATAGCGGTTAAGATAACTTTATTAGTTTAGCAGTAATAGTCGTTGAACATGGTGTTAGATAATATTGTAAGAAATACAAAATCCTTTAATGTGACAAACACGAAGTACCTAGTTGCTTGTTTATAATGGGTAAAAACTTGCAGTGAATAACAGGTTACTACGGAACCCTACACTGCGCGTGGCCCGACACGCACTTGGCCGGTTACAGCGCAACGGGATTGTTGTCGTGTTCATTTAACGATAAGTTGGTAGAATAAGATGATAAGAAGATGATGATAAGTGATAATGTGTCAGATAGTTCTGACAGATGACGCCATTGAAAACCTGTCAAAAATCTGTCAGATTAGTTACTGATAGGGCTATCTGGAACCGGTGACTAGGCGTTTTGAATAAATCACAATACATTAATTTATAAAAATCTTATTATTAATTAGTTTTCTTACCAATTATAGATAAAAATCCAACAGATACAGCATTGGCCTCGTTCATTTATCTGAGAAACTATTTAACATTCGGTTTATTTACAGTTTCTGTTATTTATCCCAATACAATACAATATGGAAATGAAGAGCCAATTGTGCTATGAAAAAAATATGAATTTCAGTACCATCTCTAACAAATATTGTTCCATTATTGAAAGCAAAAAGTCTGCATTTCAATTAAAAGTATGATTCATAGTTGAAAACATTATTCTAAAATTGTACACAAATAAAAGCAAGTCCCGCAGCATTTCGTTCCTAGTGCAAAGGATGAGGATCGCCATTCAACGTGGAAATGCGGTGAGTGTGATAGGCACCTTTGCACCCGGAGCGCTCAGGGGCGGGTTATTTGACTTATATATTTAAAAATTTTAAGTTGACAAAATATACTCATAAATAAATATATTATATAAATATAAGCAGATTATCATTTACTGAAACTACATACCTAATACTAGCGGATATCCAGCGTGTGCTACTACACAAACAAAAAAAAATGGCCGAATATGCCTGATGCATTGTTTTAGTGGTCTAAAACTCATCATCATCATAATCAGTCGGTGTCAGTCCACTGCTCCACGGTCTCGGGTCCACGGCTGGACATAGGCCTCTCCCTAGTCTTGCTACTGAGCCCGATCTTCGGCTCTTTGTTTCCAGTTTCCAGGTCTAAAACGATCTTCGCATATTTGCCTTGCTAATTAAACCGGTTTGGACGCATGGATGACTTTAAAGTCTATCACAGATATAGGTAGAAACATTTATTGTGTTTTATTATATTTACATACATATTATACATACATTTTACATATATAAAACAAAGTCACTTCCGTTGTCTGTACGTTTTAGATCTTTTGAACTACGCAACAGATTTTAATGCAGTTTTCATCAATAGATAGAGTGATTCAAGAGGAAGGTTTATAAACAGGATTAAACGTGGGCAAAGCCGCAGGACGCAGCTAGTAACATATATTATAGATAGATGTTTGTCACAAAAATCGTTTGTTGCTTTTAATTAAGAATAAACAAAATATATTAATTGTCATATTTGAACGGCTCATTTGTTGATATAATTATTCGTCGTTTATTTACCTACAGCAGATGCTTTCCTCGTGTTTATCTCGAAGAGTTTGCGCAACACAGTTCTGTGCCTGACAGCATCCTTTACGTCTCCAAGTCAAACAACATATAGCAAACAATGATAAATTCACGGCTCCACACGAACCAATATTTAAATAACTACAGATATGGAATTGGCGGTTTTGTTTAAAACATTGTCAGTCTTTCGACCATCTTCATTCGCAGCCTGTTCCTTCCCACTGATACTTATGTACTATAACTTATTCTGTGTCACTGATGGCACCTATAAATAAGGTAAGGGCTCTCTCATATGATACCATTCTGATCGAATATAGTGGCTAAACATCTCTGCTCCATCATAATTATATCTATCAGCACAGTTTTACATGATTGTTAAACTGTGCTATCGATTCATATAGGTACTCGTACTTATATGAACAAAATATAGAATAGAAAAAATCCAATTTCACGCTAACGGAAGTAAAAAATGTATGGGAATGGCATTTATTTTTCCACAACAAAGTTGTCATTACGACACATTTTGAAGCTGCGTTAGCTTAAATGCCTAGGGGCCAGAACTTAGACTGTTCTGTGGTGGAAAGCAAGCTCTATTTGTGAGTGCTGTTTTAAAGGAAAGATGATTTGTATGATTTCATAAACTTTCTTCTACGTGAAAAACAAAGGATATTCGTAATTGGCCAAAAGACTGAATGTATAATTTTTGAACACAAAACCCGAACCGGTCCAGGCCGGACCTATAAGGAAGTTATTACTGTTTATTTAATTAATTACCCCGATCAAAGTCCTTGAACATCTTGATTTTTTGTTTTTTTATTTTGCGTAGTACGTAATTATGCTCATAAGTAGATAAGTAGATAGGTACTGGGCACAATTAAGCAAGCTAGTTTTGTATTTATAATGGTTCTTAATCTTAACATTTCAAAAGTTCAATTCAAATGAAGCTTTGTCTAAATATGACTAGCACGGCATTTGAAGGGTTTTTTTTTCCTTTTGAAAACGATCTTAAATTATTGTTAAAACCATCATACCACATCATATCACATCACATGATACACACTACATAAAGTATGTATGTAGGTAGTACTGACTACCTACATACTTTACTAGAGTCTTCTAGAGGGATATCAAAGTCAAATCCAATCTTGTGCGTAGGCAACTATGACACAGCCACTTTACAGCATTTTAGCGTGGTTTTAGTACCAACCATACTCACTCTCAAACATTGATTGACTCAGATCCTCATTGATTAACTAGATAATCTGCCTAGTTAGACATTTGACTTAAGACCCGAACACGTAGTCTGACCTGCCCCCTTACGATGACCCTATGACCTTAGGAACTAAATGACGGGGACGCAGCTATGCAGGCCGTATAGCTCCATCTTTGTTATTTCGTTCACTACAATCCCTCTAAAATTCAATCATAAGGCGGACATTATTTCCACTTGTATTTATTACTGACTAAAAGGCCGTATTCATGGAGATTTTAACAAATGCATAGCGGTGAATTTGGCACAAGTAATGTGAGTAATGTATTGGTTAGAATGTCACTATATGTATGCTAACTAGCTTAATTAGCCGTTCAATCAACAGCCTTGCCTCTTTACTTTCAACTAGCAGCATGATATTCAGTTGTATCGTTTGTTACAACATTTAATAGTCTGACACTAAGGCAACACACTAGAGAACAGTGACCACCGGAGGGGAGCCGCGGCAGCGGCCGCGCGTCACCAGAACCGACGCTATGGCGTTTAAATGAGCAATGAGCAACCTCCGCATGGTGGTAGGACACTATCTGGTGTCCGCCTGGCCAGCTACCATCCTCAAGTTAGAAAATCTGTCACCAAACATCTAATGTGTTCCGGCAGCTATCCTTGAGAGTCAGTTCCCATTCTAGGCCTAGCGTGCTTTACCATCTTCGACCGCATCATCACTTACCAACAGGTGAGATAGTGGTCAAACGCTAGCCTATAACGTATTTAAAAAAAAATGAAGATACAGAAGACCTTCAAATGGCTGAATATCATTCAGGCACAGAATACTTAATTGATTCAGGCCGCTAGTTGAACGGTGCTGTTTAGTAAAAAGGCTAGGGCGTAGATTGACGGCTAATTAAGCTACGTACTAGATTACTGTAGGTCTCACAGTACACATAATATTGTTGTTTGTATAATATTGTAAATACAGGGGTAAATAGTTGTCGAAAAACCTGCTGATCCTTCCAAATAGAGAAAGCGCAAGCAAACTTTCTATGAAAATATGTAAGTTCACCTACAAATAGTCTCGACTTCTTAATTCAATGTGACATACTAAGCGGCTGATCAAATATTTTGTAGACAGATAAATTGACTTTGTTGATCTTGGTAGGTAGCTAAAGGTCAGTGACATTAGTTCTGAACTGTTCATGTAGTTTAGATCTTTAGCTTACTGTTATAAGTTAGGGAAAAGTGACCTATATGTAAAGGCCTTAATTTGTTTATTTGTTAACAAAATTAAAGGTAGCTAATTACACCAACTACTTACGTTTTAAAAGTAACACCAAGTACAAAATATTATAAAACTAAATGTATTTGTCCATTATGGAATTAGGTACATTACAATACATTAATTTCAAATTAGGAAATCATTACACTGGATAATACATTAGTCGGGATTCTCGATCCGTAACCTTTCCGGCGCGGTGCCAATATTACAAATTAAAAAAAAACGGCCAAGTCGAGTTGGACTCGCCCACCGAGGCTTCCGTACCAACGTTGGTAGGTACAAATTAAGCTAGACCTCTAAATTGAATGAGCGCTAATATATCTCAGAGGTCTAAAGGACAACACCCTTTGATTTTCAACTTTTTTTTACTTTTGGATTTTTCCTTTATTTGTGCTGTAAGACCCTGCTTCTTGCCAAATTTCATGATTCTAGTTATTTATTTATTTATTATTATTTTATTTATTGTGAACCGACGAGTCCATAGACAATTATTCATATTTATACCAGTTATAATCATATGAAATGTAGAATTTATGACAATAAAAATATTTTATTCTATTATATTCTATGTATATATATACATTTATTTTTGATGGGACAATTGTAAAAATTAGTGACACTGTAAAAAACCTTGGTATTTTTATTGATCGCAAATTATCGTGGATACCACAAATCGCAGAAACCAGTCGCAAGATGTTTGCTTCCGCCTTTTCCCTCTAAAAGAAGTCGCAAGATGTTTGCTTCCGCCTCAGGAGACTCCGGAATGTTTTACCTATAACCACTAAAGTTGCGCTTGCATAATCTCTACTACTTCCAATACTCGATTATACCGATGCCTCATATCCAGACTTAACCGAGGAACAGCTCAATAAACTAGAACGCCTTCAAAATTTCTGTATCCGCTTCATATATGGTCTGCGTAAATTCGACCACATTTCCGAATTTCGAAAAAAGCTGAACTGGTTACCCATTCGTCTGCGCCGGAATGCTCACATCCTTTCTTTATTATACTCTGTCCTTTTCATTCCTTCTACTCCTCCTTACCTTAAACTACGTTTTTAATTCTTGCATAACTCACACTCCCTATCCTTACGCTCTGCTGAAAACTTAGTTTTAAAGATTCCTATTCATTCTTCTGAATATTTTGCCAATTCCTTTGCAGTACAAGCTGCACGACTCTGGAACGACTTACCTTTGGACATACGAAGAGCCAAATCATTAGCAATTTTTAAAAACAAGTTGAAAACTCATTATCTCTCACTTGTGTAACTGTACATAAGCATTTAAACTATTGAAAGTATAATTTATTATTATTTATTTATTTATTGGTATGTTTTGTAATGTATGTATTGTATAGATATAGAGTATGTTTTATATGTGTAGTATATTTGTTTGAGTTATTTATATTATTCTACCATTTAATGTTCTATATCTATATTGTACACCACCGTCTTATTCTTCTTGTATTTCTGTCCATACAAAGGTTGTCTGGTAGAGATCGCTAAAAGCGATAAGACCGCCCATTGTAATACCGCATAGACAGGTATGAACCAGTCGGTACAAATACTAGTGCCCTATCTGATCGCCGCCTAGATCGCGGACGCAGGTGTCCATACCTTTCGGAAGAACTCTCAGGGAGAACTGTTTTTCACATGGTCGGTTATAGGTGGTCTCCCAATTTAAGCCCACGGAGCAGGAGTTTGGGATATTTTCAGTATGTAATTCGTATAATTGAGAGGGAGTGAGAGCGCATATAATATTTGTTTCTGAAGAAAACTATGTAATTTGTTTCCTGTAGGCCACGCGAGACTGTAGCCGCGGGCAGAAGTTAGTATTTATTATATATTAAAGGTACCTTATAGTCTAGCGTTTAACCACTATCTCACCTGTTGGTAAGTAATGATGCGGTCGAAAATGGTAAGGCCTAGAATGGGAACTGGCTCTCAAGGATAGCTGCCGGAACTCATTAAATACTTGGTGACAGATTTTCTAGCTTGAGGGTAGTAGCTGGCCAGGCGGACACTAGATAATGTCCTACCACCATGCGGGGGTTGGAGATTTCTTAACTATGTTTTTCCTTCACCGGAGGGCACTGTGAAAAGCCCACATACTTTTTCGATAGAAAAATCCATTGGTGCACGGCGGGGTTTGAACTCGGTAGCTCTGGCATCAAAACTGATCGTTCTCCCGATTACGCCACCGGGCCCTCAAACGACTGTACCAGACGCGGTTTTTGGACTGCCCGAAAGTGTAGTTATATATCGCGGTAGGTACGGTCGAGTGGCGGAGACCAGCCCCCCTAGACACACATTTTGTACGCAAGTTCAAAATGTATGGTGATAACATTTATTTTTCCCATACATTTTGAAGCTGCATTAGCGTGAATGGAAACAGAAATTGGATTTTGTCTACTGGGCCTGGTATAGGTATTGATATAATACCTACTCTGTAATTTCAAATGTGGTTAAACAATTTGCTTTGTTTGCGATGTCATCTGCAAAGTGGCTGGTAGTAGTGAGAAGTGTCAAAGGTCGGGCTCAGTAGGGCTATTCTGTAAGCTAATCTCAGAAGCGAAATTCGCAGTGAGATTTGAATTTCGTGTCACGAAATTCAAATGTATTACAATCGTGTTACGATCGTAGTACGACTCACCGCGGATTCCGCTTGCAAGATGCATAAACTAGCTTTCAGAATAGCCCGGCAGTGGTGTGACAGGAGACACGCCGTAGGCATGACGCGCTTTCCGACCGTTTGTATGGAGTGACAATACTGTATTATAATATTACCGTGCTTAAAAGATCTTTTGAGAAACTTAGGCTGAATTGCACCATCTTACTTTAACTATAACAAACGTCAAAAATCTGTCAAATTCCATATAAAACACCGGTTAATAGTTATAGTTACGGTTAAAGTAAGATGGTGCAACTCAGCCTTAATAAATGTGCATTAAAAAGACATCAAAAAAAAGTAAATGATATATTGTATTAATTACTATGTTGGCAACATTTAACAGCCTTCACCTTGACAGACCGGTCTTACAGCTCACGAGGTCGATATATTGTTTGTCATTTTTAAGGTTCCGAACCCAAAGGGTAAAACGGAACCCTATTACTGAGACTCCGCTGTCCGTCTGTCTGTCTGTATGTCTGTCCGTCTGTCTCCAGGCTGTATCGCATGACCCGTGATAGTTCTTCTTCTTCATCGTATCACTCTTGGCAGAGCGGTCGTGGTCGTCACTTCAGTATTATTAATTAGTGGCACGCTTAACTATTCGTCGCCATTCCTCTCTCACGGTTGCCTTTCTTGTGCACACATTGATGGAATCTTCGACTGTTGCTTCAATTTGATCAGTCCAACGCATGGGTGACCTGACACGAGCTCGAGTACCTTCCACCTTGCCTTGTACTACAAGACGTTCCAAGGACACATCTCCGCGTCTCGAGACGTGACCAAAGAATGCAAGAATGCGAGTCTGAACGATAGAAGATAGACGCTGCTTGATGCGGAGTTCTTCAAGTATTGACTGATTAGTTCTGAATTCTGTCCGAGATACCCGAAGCATTCTCCTCCCGCACCACATTTCTAGAGCGTCAATCTTCTTCTTTTCGCTCGTCCACGTCTCAGCAGCATAAAGAAATAGTGATAGTTAGACGGTTGAAATGTTCACAGATGATGTACATATTTATGTTGCCACTATAACAACAAATACTAAAAACAGAACAAAGTAAAAAATTTAAGGGGGTCCCCATACGGATCATGATTCGTTCGGATCATGATATGTACTGTGATCGGTATGCGTTTCTCTTTTTTCTAATTCAAAGCGTTAAATTCTGCTTTTGCTATGTTTACTTGATAATTGGTTATGATTTATGATTTTGACGTGTATATGTGCGTATATTAATACTGCCTACATACTGAATAAATGCTTTGATTCTTTGATACAAAAAAACGTGTTTTTTTTTATAGCGCCATCTATGAACGATTGTTTACCTTATTAATATTATTAATTACCTACCCTAACACCTTTGTGTTAACGTTCACTTAGTTGGTGTTAGAAGTTTGTTAGATGGCGTTGTAGGTTGTAGTAAATAAGTATGTTTAGTTTTGACACGATAATATAAATATAATATTTCTATGGTATAATACTGCCGTTCGGGAATCGGGACCCTCCGTGTACGAGTCTTACTCGCACTTGGCCTGTTTTATTTAATGACAACAATACACAGGGCGTGATGTAGTTACCTACTCCTCGTACAAAAGTCAAAAGTCAAAGCATTTATTCAGTATATGGGCAAATTAAAAATTTGCACTTACACACGTCAAATTACATTAAATACATAAAACATAACTTACTGCTTTGAATTTACAAAAAAAAACGAAGGTATTGAGCCATTCTGCTTTCATCTAGACGTGGAACGTCACACTTAAAACACATGTTTAATTCCCCTGATTAATGTAGGGTTGCCAACCGTACTATTACGTGCACCCGCAACAACACAACCCGTACAACAACCGCAGAGTAGTTTTCAATACCTACTAGTTATTTTCAATGAAACGTCTGTATACGCCATACGGCACGGGGACTCAGGTTGCCTACGAAAATAATGTTGTATCGTTTGCCAACCAAATAATAGTTACAACATTGAAATAAATTCCTGGATTTGTCAATAGGTAGGCCGCGGCCTAGGGGCGGCAGATTTCAGAGGACGCCCACTCGATTTCCAAAAAAAAAGTACATGGGACGGCGAAAATAAAGTGGCCTACACTTATAAAAAAATTAAATCCGGCACTGAATGAGTACATTTACGGAAATTTCTTCTACTAGCTCTGCCCCGCGGCTTTTCCTTCGCGTTAAAAACTACTTCTATTCATTATTTGTATTTTTATCTGTTCTACATGTTATAAATAAATAATAACTTATATCATTGAGTATCCATACGGATATGCAGACATTAAAATTGCGTAAAAGCTTTAATAGGCAAAAAAAATTTTTACATGATAGAAATATCGTTTGTATCTTATTCCTTGGAATAATTCTTCCGTATACACATAAAATAATACAAAAACTTTCATATATGAATGAATGTATTTATCTAAATTATAATATTATTCACTTTTTTGCATCTTATGGGCGTTTCGACATTTAGCGTTTCTATATCTAGCGTTTGATCAACATCTCGCCTGGAGGTTGAAGCGCTGATGCGGGATGTGGTTGAAAATGGTGAACACGCTAGCCTAGAATACTCTAACTCTCAAAGGTTAAGTGCTGCCGGGGCACCGTAAGGTACCAACCAATTGCTAAAAGAAATATAATCCATGTAATCTCCTCTTTGAGATTTTTGAAGGGTCAAGTTTCTAATTACATTTGGTTGGTCAAAAATGATAGCGGCGTAGCTGCAGCAGACCTTGATATTTTGTAGAAACAAATTTTGCTCTAGAAGCATTTTCCAGGGAGGAAACGGGGGAATACGTTTGTATGGAAAAGTGCAACCCGCGTTCGCTCTTAAGGTTATAATATGTTAAGATTTTTATGTAAGTTGGTTGAAATATGACTTATTGTTGAAGATGTTCTACCCGAGCGAAGCCGGGGCGGGTAGTTAGTTTATACATGATTATACAGTTCAACATATTTTATAAGATAATAGTTGGAAACGCAAGAATCATCTACCATTGACTTCTTTTAACTTATACCTACTCTGATAAAACCGCACAGTACATACAAGTATAAATATTAAATGACATGATAATATAAATGGTAATTTACTATAAACGAATTCCATGCGACATCAAGCTACTTAATGATGCGGTTAAGTGACGCCTAGATAAGTACACATAACTACGTAAGTAGGTACATGTTTTATGACAAACTTTATTATTATTAACTATTAACTACTAAATATTATGTTTCTTGAAGTGTTACACACTTTATATTTTTATAAATTGTTACACACAATGCCACAATGCCACAATGCATAATTGGGTTAAAATGTAATCCACTAATTTCGTCGTATCGATGGTATCGGACCGTGGCTTAATTGGGAGAGCACCTGGACACGTTATTCGGGGGGTTCGAGTCCCGTCGGTACAATGAAATTTTGGATTGTGTGTAACAAGTTATTTACTACAATTATATTACTATTAAATTAGGTACTATATAATTTATTATATTCACAAGAAGAATTGACTTTAAGTACCTGTTAACATGCAAAATATTTTAACGATCGTTTCCGTAATAATATCGTTTAAAAACTAAAAAAGAACCGACTTCAATGCCGCGCTATTCATTTTCATTTTCAGTATCAATTTGGAGATGATTATCTTAATATCTCTGGAGATACTTATCAGACCTCGATAAAATTACCATGGTACCACACTTGGGATATCACCTTTCGAACAAAAAAAGAATAATCAAAATCGGTTCATAAACGACGAAGTTATCCGCGAAAAAAAAAAAAAAAAATATATACGGTCGAATTGAGAAACCTCCTCCTTTTTTTGAAGTCGGTTAAAAATAACAAAATGATCTTCCTTATCATTCGTACAGACGTGCATACATAAGGATGTATGCACGTCTGTACGTACATCAAATGAATTAATGATTTATTAGATTTCAACTACCCTCTCTGTTTTTAAGGTTCCGTAGCAGAATGGCAAAAAACGGAACCCTTATAGATTCGCCATGTCTGTCTGTCCGTCTGTCCGTCTGTCCGTCTGTCCGTCTGTCCGTCTGTCCGTCTGTCCGTCTGTCCGTCTGTCCGTCTGTCCGTCTGTCCGTCTGTCCGTCTGTCCGTCTGTCCGTCTGTCCGTCTGTCCGTCTGTCCGTCTGTCCGTCTGTCCGTCTGTCCGTCTGTCCGTCTGTCCGTCTGTCCGTCTGTCCGTCTGTCCGTCTGTCCGTCTGTCCGTCTGTCCGTCTGTCCGTCTGTCCGTCTGTCCGTCTGTCCGTCTGTCCGTCTGTCCGTCTGTCCGTCTGTCCGTCTGTCCGTCTGTCCGTCTGTCCGTCTGTCCGTCTGTCCGTCTGTCCGTCTGTCCGTCTGTCCGTCCGTATGTCACAGCCATTTTATTCCGAAACTATTAAGACTACAGAATTGAAACTTTGTAGGTAGATGTATTCTGTAAACCGCTATCTGATTTTTATACAAAAATAAAAAATATACGTATAAGTTTAATCCCAAACATGGAACTGGAACAAAAAAAAATTTCTTCAAACCTATTCGTGTGTGTGGGATGTCTCTATAGACATCCTATATATAAGATATAATATAAGACCTATCTATATAGGTCTTTAAAAATGACATTGAGGTTCCTACAATCATTTTTTTCTCAAAGTTAGATAATCATTTAAAAGATAGGCGCGTCTAAAGTGGTAAAATGTGTGCCCCCCCCCCTCTAACTTCAAAAGTAAGGGATTGAAAAATCTAGAAAAAATATATTCTGTAGATCTCAATAAAAACTTTCAACGGAAATTGATTTGAACGAGATACAGTCAGCATTTGTTGAGATATAGCGACCGCAAGTATAACTTTGTTTTTCATACAAACACTATGAAAAACAAAGTTATTTTTGTAGTTGCGAAAAATCATAGTTATAGAATACTCTACTGTGTTACAGTTCCCTACGAGTGCGAGTCCGACTTGCACTTGGCCAGTTTATTAAGATATGAAATTCTTCGTCTTGGGTATAAAGGGATGAATCTCCACAAATGAAACCTATATTGATTAAAGCAGAAAGCGTCAACTCAATCTAAAACTACTCTTGAATAGTGTAGTTTCACGCGTCTAAATAAATGTCTAATCGTGTTTCATACAGCCATCTTGTGCCGTTTCTACCTTCGATCAAGAATCTAGATTCTTGATCGAAGGTTAAAGGTTACCTTTAAAAGTGCTAGATAGCAACGATACACGAGTTAGAAGCACCGTTTGGAAGGGAGGCGTGCGTCAGATCCGTTTTTGAACACAGAGCGCCACTTGAAATTACTGTCGGATGCCGTTCCTATTTTTCTGTCTTCTAAGGAATTAAATATATTCAACATTTTAGTAATTCACATATATTATAAATACATATATTAGCAATTCACGGTTATCAAACTATGAGACACTTTTATGCATATTATTAAAATTATTAATTAGGATTTATTTAAATATATTCCTAAGATACATAATATGTATATACTCGTATATAATATGTAGAACCAAAATAGTGTATAAAATAACTAAAAGTTTTAAGTGTAACTAACGCTGGGGCAAACAAACAGCGCATATTTTATTAATTAAAAATAAAGTTTGGAATTTGCATCGTGCATTCAACAACCTTAGCCATTAAATATATTCGTTCAATTTTTCACGCATCTGTATTCTGTATGTAAATAATCAATCCTAAGAGAAAAACATATTTATTTTGAATGTTATAAATACCTGGCAATGACCTATTAGTTTCACGCAGAGAAAATTTAGAGTCATTATCTTAAAATCCTTCAAGTGCCTATTGAATCTAGTACATTATCATTTTGTACCATCATTGTCTTTTTCTATAGTTAGGTACTTTATTGTAATAAATAATACTAAAATAATAAGATTATTTATTCATCTCAAACATAATATTATCGATCACAAAGTACTCTTTAATTAAGTGACGAGACTGGTGCCTGTGATAGGTTTTAAGAAAAACCTGTAATACAGGTCACTATGACTCTCCCGCATTAAGAGGTACATTCTTTATTAAAACTTTGTATATGTGTGTGTGTGTGTATGATTTGTTAATTTGTCAATTAAAAAATTATGTCACATAAATACCTTATACCATATGTTAGGCAAGCTGCCTACACATAATATAACTAATTTTAAGCCATGAACTACTTAACATTTTCTAGGTCTCTACCTTACAAGCGAAGATAGACTCATGTCCGTATCTAAAAATAAATATTTCTCAAAACTTCATACATATTTGTATGAAGATACATATTATTATGATACATATTTTACTGAGGTACACTAAACCAAAATATTTATTTTTAAATAAGATTTGTACCTTTAACATAAAACCCACTTACTTACCTTCTGCAAGAGTTTTATTCGTTAGTAAGTAAGAGCGTTATTTTTTACACGAGTCGTATATGAAATAAGACTATGATGAACATTTATTTAATTCCTAACTAATAAATATATTTTATTAACTTTGCTACAGAGTTGTTTTTTATCTACAGGCAGGTGGTCCAAGTCGTGAGAAACAATCAACTTGGGACACAATTGCGTAAACAAGTTAGAAAACGCCATTGCGAGGCAGGCGATAATAGAATAAATAACCGGCCAAATACGTGTCGAGCCACGCGCAGTGTAGGGTTCCGTAGTAGCCCGTTATTTAATGCAAGTCTTTACCCGTTATAAACAAGCAACTATGTACTTCGTCCTTGTCACTTTAAAGGATTTATTCTAAGGATATTGTATTTTGTACAAAATTATCCAACACCCAAGTTCAACGACTATTACTGCTAAACTAATAAAGTTATCTTAATCACTATAGTTTTCCTATAAAGTTCATGAAATGCACTATTATCACGATTTTTTCCAGATTTTTCAAGCCAGCAGTCTAGCTTTTAGGGAGAGGGGGGGGGACGACCTACTGACACTGCACTTTAAAGTTTAATATTTCGTAAATTTAGCATTCAATCGAAAAATGGTATTAGCAACCCTTAAGTCATTTTAAAAGATCTATTCAACGATACCCCACACGATGGGGTAGACGGCGAAAAAAAAAATCATCCCCACTTCTCATGTACGGGAGCTACACTAAAAAAAGTATTTTTTAAATTTTCTTTCACCACTTTGTCGGCGTAATTTATATACATACCCCTACAAAATTACATCTTTCTAGTCTAAACGGTCTCTTAGCAAACCCTCGGACAGACAGACAGACAGACAGACAGACGGACATGACGAAACTATAAGGGTTCCTTGTCAGGACTACGGAACCCTAATATAGCATTATTATAATGTTACTGTTGCAAGGAATAAGGTTAATATCGCATAAATTAAGCAGAATTATTTACAAAGTAGGTACTTTGAGGGTACAATAGATCTGAGATCGCAATTTAGCTTATTGCTCTGCAATCGATCACGCACAAGCGTGATTGAAATTGTCGTTAAATTATCTCATCAGAACTAATTACTCTGATAAGGAATTATATCGTTCGTAGATCATCTCGCTCAATTTTCCTATAAATCTTCCTACATCCAATAATCAAGTATTTTTCAAACGCGACAGTAATTATCAAACAGGTAGGTACTGGACAACCTTTACATTGTACAACGGCAAATAATGCTATATTAACTTTCTGGCGGATAAATAAACAATCGTATTACATTCAGGAAATGAATTTCTTATTTATTCTTAGCAAAGCGCAAAGCTTTTTTATTTACCTACCTACTGTTACGGACACATAATAAAAACTTAGGTTTCTGGAAGTTTCATAAAAAGGAAAGGGTTTTTATTTATATATTATTATAAGTACCTACAACTTAATAAACTAATTATACTAAAATATTAACTAGGTATAACTAATAATTAAAATAAAAACTACAAATAAAAAATGGAATTTAGGTCGCTGTCTGCCGGTAGAGTACCCAAAAAACTGGCGACATTACCGCTTTGAATCGCGAAACTAATGCGTTGCCGGAGGTAAACGCCAGCTCTTTGGTCGTGGGAGACATCGATTAGGCGTCTGGACAGCTCCTTAACAAAACCACGTGCTTGTTGACCCCACGGGCCCATAGGAAAGTGAATTACGTAGTATTAGGTATAAGTATATCATAATTAATTGCGTACGATTTGGCTTGGGAAATTAGTTATGTTGCTGAACTAAATCGAGCAGTCTTGCCTGAAAATTTTTGCACAGAAACAGTGTAAATGATTCTCAACAACTCAACTTTATGCCTAAAATATAATTACGTTCAACTTGGAAATGCAAAACCGATTTTGGACTCGGCTGCTAATAACTGGCGAAGTGACTAACTGAATAAGTACTACTTACACTTAGTTTTTAGGGTTCCGTACCCAAAGGGTAAAACGGGACCCTATTACTAAGACTCCGCTGTCTGTCTGTCTGTCTGTCTGTCTGTCTGTCCGTCTGTCACCAGGCTATAGCTCATTAACAGTGATAGTTAGACAGTTGAAATTTTCACAGATGGTGTATTTCTGTTGCCGCTAGAACAACAAATACTAAAAACAAAATAAAGTTAAAAATTAAAGGGGGTCCCTATACAAAAAACGTGTTTTTAAACGCCATCTAGCTAATTCGTTTCGGCAAAATGACATAGATGGCGCTAGTAAGCGAGCCCCGTCTTTCTAGATCGCAACCAAACCAAATATTCTTGGTAATATCAATAAATCAAATATATGAGGTTGAAACTCTGTATGTTTCGTATTGTACGGAACCCTCCCTAAGTGTGCGATAAGAGACGCGATGCTGACTCGCACTTGGCCAGTTTTATTTAGTAACTACTTATATTTGTTCCACCTAGTAGGTATAGAATGGAAGTAGGTATCTTTTATTATTATTATTATTTTTAAACTTCCTACCAATTTACTACATATTATAAACGCATATTTAAAACACTTTTCTTTCGGTAGGTTTTACTTAGTATCTGTCACTGGGTAATCAAATTTTTCGAAGAATTTAAATTACCACTTTTTTGATAATTCAATGTTGTGGTACAATCGAGCTAAGTTTTACGACGAAGACTGAAAGAGGCCATGGGAACTCCTACGGCATGATAAATACGTCGTGTTTGGTATTTTTTAAAGATTTTTTTTAAAATATGTTCTATATTATCTTGTTTATTGTCAGTGAAATATTTCTAAACAAACGATTAATCATCTGAACGACGTTATTAAGTTGATTGACGGAGAACGAAGGTATAATGCAGAATAAAGGTTACCGACTAAGCTAAGAGGATTAGCAAGCTGCTAATCCTCTTATGACAGGTTTCTGAGTACATTTATTGAGAGTTTGTCTATTCAATAACGGTACAATTGAGAAGATAAACTCTCAATAAATGTACCTCAGAAACCGACCATTTAAACAGCAATTTAAACATGCAGTGGCTCGGCCACATTTAAATAAGTGTCGACTTATTCAAAAGTCAAAATTCAAAGCATTAATTAAGTAAGTATATGGATTAAGAATTTTTTAGGTTTAATTGGCAGTTAACGTTAGAAAAATAAAAGAGTTTTGTTAAAATGAGCTCGTTCTTTAAGTTTTCCGTATCTCATCACTTCCCATAATTTGTTCCTTATTAGCGAGACTATCGAATGGTGTAAGGTAATAAAGGTTGTGTTTTTTTTTTCAAAATCAACGGGTTCGGTTCTGCTGGCTGGCTAGGAATATTGCTTTTTCAAAAATCCAATAATGCAGTTTTAGTTTTCATCAAAATCGGGCCCGAGACTCCTTTGAGCATTTTTCGCTATTCCGGATTGTTTCTGATTTGGCCATCCAAGCCCACTTGAAAAATTCACCTGTATAAATGAAGTTTAGATTCAGTTGCAAATCGCACCGTGTGTCATTGGATTTATTTACTTACGCATTAGAGCAATCACAGGTGCTCTTTCGGTAAAATAAAATACCATAAAACAATTTTGACATTATTAACACACACTACACTGACAATGACAAATGTGTCTGTGTATTTTAAGCCTTGTCATGTAACCATTGTCATCCACGCCATCACTTTCTCGAGATAGAAATAAAACAAGTAATATTTTAAAAAACCTTTTTAAACACAAGCTTTTACATAACCTAGGACCAGAGTAAGTTAAAACAAATCCAACGAGCCCAAACACGACGGGTATAACATGTGTAGTTTAGGAGTTCCTTGGGCTACCTTCCAGTTCCATCATCAGATCAGCACTATGCCATCATATTATTGCATTGTCACGCGATTTACACATGTATGCAAAGGTTCAGCTTGAGCTGAACCTTTGCATTGATTTGTGACGGACAAATAAATTCGCCGTGAAGTAGAGATAAAGCTTGAAAAAAAAACAACGGGTTGCACTCCGGGAGTGCCGGCAGAAGTGAAAACTTGAACACGTAATTTTTGAATATTTTGGAATGACACCTCGCGCAAGCGCCCTGCGCTCCGTCTTACAAATTTTTGGCTCGTAAGACAAAAAGGGTCACGTGTCCTGGGGCCTTATTCAGTATGAACATTTTAAAGTCTTACCGTGCCGTGTTACGTTATCTCCGCGTTATGGTATTCTCTAGCCGATTAAAACGCGGTAGGGTAAGGTTATGAGCGCGTTTTGAGCTGTCAAAATATCGTGACATATGAGGACGTGTAACGCGCGCATTTTGTACAATTTACCTATCGTGTGGCATACAGAATACAATTTTTCAATAACGTAACGTGGCGCGTTAAGGAACGCGTTATCTCATTGGTCATACTGGGGCTTTATTCAGTAAATTGTATACCAAGGGTGTAATATAGTACGTTTCTGCGAGGCCACTTTTTTTAATCCAGACCGAAGCGAAGGACTCTAGTGTAGAATCCCGAGCGTAGCGAGGGATTCTAAAGTAGAATCCTGAGGGTAGCGAGGGACTCTAAAGTAGAATCCTGAGGGTAGCGAGGGATTTAAAGTACGTCGAGCGAGAGAAAATAATATTGCAGCCGAGTTTTACACTCTGCTTTTCATCCCCCTCTATGAGAAAAGGGAATAAATAAAAGGCTCTATAAAATAGCAATTCAAGAGCATAATATTGTAAAAGACGCTGACTAACAAAAACAAACGTAATAAACCAATAAATACATACAGTTTCCGATAAAAACTTCGCACCTTTTGCAGTTTTCACCCAATTAACATTTAACCCTTAACTCATTGACATATTATACATATGGACATGAAATACCTACAGAAAAATCTAAACCTAAAACGCATGCCATTAATTGTCCATTGGACCATTGCTAGGATTGTGTCCATCAAGGTCATCAATGGACCAATGGACAATCAATGGCAGTCATTTTAGGTTCCATTATGACTTCTAGGCACTTTTTTTAAAGTTATATCCATACAAGCAAATATATCGCGGCACCTCCATGTCTATATGTATTTCCTACTACATGGTTAAAAGTGTTATTATGACAGTCTGTGACCACACAGTAAAAATGCCAATAATTCTAGCGCTTTTTTTTACTTCTTTTTGGCCAACACAATATATGTGTATTGTGCCACTTTGCGTGCTTAATTTTTTTTTAATGTGTTTCCCCGTCTATATGACGTTGCGGTTTTATTTAACTTAATTAACGCCGCGCGCTCTCTATTTAATAGGACAGTAACATTTCCCGTACAATATTATTATTGAACCTCCTTAGACATGGCACTATAAAAGAACAGTCAAAGCCAAAAATTAAAAAAATACTTTCCCGCCCTAGGGCAGAAATGACCTACTTTGCGCGCTCTTATCGAGGACCAAACCATCACTTTTCGAATAGATGGGATGAAAAATAATATAACGTATTAAATATCAACATTTATAAAAAACGGGACATAAAAAAAATGTACTATTTAGTTACCTGACATACATACTATACTATTAATTACAAATTTAAAAAGTTAAAAATAAAATGTCTCAGTTACGCACTCCGCGAGATTAAGAAGACAACTGACCTCAGCGCTGCACTTGCGTTATATCATTCTCAAGCTAGTGCATGTTTGAGTTATGGCGCCATATTGTGGGGAGCTTGTTCATCTGCGCCTACCCCTTTTATCCTTCAAAAAAATGTTGTTCGCATTTTAGCCAATATTGACCAAACGGATAATTATAGTAGATAACGAATAGTATTTTCAAAATTATAAAAAACTTACCCTACCATGCATCTACATTCACGAAGTTTGTAAATTTGTTCGCAACCACCCCAATTTATATACAACAACGATTAGATACATCTAGGCATAGTAGTGTACGACATGCCAACCGATTAATACTGCCTACATCTCACCTTCAAATGTATTCGAAAGGTCCCCTAGTAGTCCATAAAAATATATAATCACTTGCCTTGCCATCTCATCTCTGAAAAGTCCATCCCAAAATCGAAACTATGTGAAACAATTAAAGGAATTTTTAGTCCAAAAAAGCTATATTATACCATTGACGAATATTTTAAAGATAAATTCTGACACTGTTTTCTATTTTAAAATATGACTTTACCTTTTAACATTAAATAAAATAAATAATAAACCGACATTAAACGACATGCATAAATAATAATAATTACGATAATTATATAGAAGTGTAATATTTCTCCTGTCTCTAAATTAATTAATTAATTTATTAGGTAATATTGCTGTGCCCTTCCAGGGTCTATAAAGTACTGTACATTTTATTTAAGACCTTGTTAATACTTTTATAGACGCAATAAAATACTGAATACTGAATACCTACCTATGATGAATATTGTGATATATGGTACATATTAATATATTTATTACGTTATATTATATAATTTCATATATTCATGCCCCTCCTGTACTTTGAACTTTATATGTCCCGGCACTAAAACCCCAGTTTAAACAAACCGCAGAGTGATTTACATAAAGGTTATATTAGACGGTAAAAAAAAGTAATTGCTATATAGAAAATCATACATTAATAATTATAAACTGTAATTACAATATGAATAAAAAACGACCCCAACTTAAATTGACTAACTATAAAACAAAAAGCTAATAACTTTACAGTGTGACAACACTAACGTGTCACCAACAATGAAACAGTTCCTGTATTTCACAGGTGACGTATCATCGACACTTTGGTGCATCTTTGTATCGATCTCACGGAAGGATTGTTAGCTCTAATAATTTATTTGTCAGAGACAATAATAATTGTGAGTATTGTATTTGTGGTAGGGGCTGAGTGGTGGTGCAAAACCAGTGAATTCAGCGTAGAGCTGACACAAGTCCGCGAGCGCTATAACTGATCACACGTCGCGTAAAACTCGCTATAAAAATTTTATAAAACATCGTGTTTTCAAAATATACTCTGAAAAATAGTGCGTTGTTATTGCAATAATTATACTAAACCGTACGAAATACGTTGTGTTTTAAAATCAAATTATCCTAAATACCAAATTCAATTAATTGTTTGAGTTGCGTTCTATATAAAAATTTAACTTAATTTATAATAAACCCTATGCGAATGCACAGGACCGGAAGTGTCGTGATATGTACATGCAAAATAGTGACTATTGACGGTAAAAAACAAAGTTTCTGAAACGTTTGCAGATCATGATCAGTTTTGGAACTTTTTGCTGATATTTTATTCAGATTTCTACGTTTCAAACTTGGTAAGTAATAACCCAAAAAGGTAGAGGTCCAAGCTTCTTGGTAATAAACAAAGAATTCATAAGTACTAGATTTAATGCAACCTCCGTAATATTATGATTGTACTTTGGTTTTTTGGCTTATGAGCGATTTTTTACCATTTTTTTTTTAATTACACTCGCATCACTCGCTAGGCGGCTTTGATGCAAACCAAATGACATGTCAATGTTTTTATATTATTTTTACTATTAATATTAGTAAAGGCCATAAAAACTACGAATGTTACGAAGTACGAAATAAATATAAAATATGCAAGCGGCTTAAAGAAAACATGAGGAAAGTCAGATTATTCTGCACGACAGTGACATACCATTTTTTAGTATTCTAAACGATCTTAAGTTATTTTTTAACCGACTTCAAAAAAAGGAGGAGGTTTCTCAATTCGACCGTATATTTTTTTTTTTTTTTTTTTTTAATGTTTGTTCGCGGATAACTTCGTCGTTTATGAACCGATTTTGATTATTCTTTTTTTGTTCGAAAGGAGATATCCCAAGTGTGGTACCATGGTAATTTCATCGAGGTATGATAAGTATCTCCAGAGATATTGAGATAAACATCTCAAAATTGGTACTGAAATTGAATAGCGCGGCATTGAAGGCGGTTCTTTTTTAGTTTTTAAACGATATTATTAAGAAAACGCATCATTGGATATTTCTGGTATTGTTCAATTTATAGAGTAGTATAGAGTACCTATCTGAATATCCATGAACACCTTAATATCAATGACTTAAAATGAGAAGAATTCATTGAGTTTCACTTTATTTATTGTTTGTGATATCAACAGTTCCGCCCAAACTAATCCAAGCTACGACACTAAACTACAATTGTTAGAACATTTACGAAAATGTAAATGCGTATTATATTCTACTATGTACTACCACATGTGCAACATAGTTGGATTGTATCAGTTTGCAGGAGTATAATCAATGTATGTACGATTACCAATAATTAAGAACTTTGTTCGAAAAGGTATTTTTATATGATATAGGCTAACATCCGACCATTATCAAGTAAGTGACGGGCGGGTAAGGTAGCACGGTACGCCTACCGCCTAGAATGGAAAGGTTTTCTGTTTTTTTGAAGTTTTCCGCCCTTTTGCGTCCGAATTCTTTTGTTTATGGTTTACCTACATTAAACTCCACATACACCTGCTTTTATTCGTTTATTCATCGCGAAGATCGTAGTTGAGATTGTTTTGGTGACGAGGAATTAATTATTTTCATAATTTAATAATTATGAAACTAATTATTTTCATGTTTAACAATTATGAAACTAATTGTTAATAATAATTATGAAAATATAATAATTAGCTAAAAATGAAGTAACAAATCACTAAACTTGCAACCGACTTCCATTGTCAATGTCCAGGGAGATCATTTATATTACATTAAAAACAACAATGGCCCCAGCACACTACCTGGAAAAAAAATAGAAGCTGTTGTGATTTTATCCGGATCTCTCCTCTATGTCATGGCAAAATCATAGAGTCTATGATTTTGCCATCGATATTCAAACGGCCAATTTCTACTTTGGGTATATTTATTTGTTGCTTTTGATTTATTCTCTATATTTATTTATTATGTAAATAATCATTTATTAGTTAGGTCAATTATTCTACTTAAGGTAGGGTACCGCAGCGTCCTGCGTGCGCGATCTAGGTGGCGATCAGATAGCGCAGTAGTATTTGTACTGACTGGTTCACACCAAACGCGATCAGAAAACGATTGAAAAATACTGAGATCGCGCCCGCAGATTGCAGGACGCCGCGGTGTGGCCGTAGCTTTAGGCGTTTGTATTAAGATTTAAATTCATTCATAATGTGACCTTTGTGGTTCTTCCTAAATATCTATCGCAACATACGTTTTCCCTTATATTATCTAATATTATATATTCTGCAGTTATCAAATCCATGTTCACAGTGAGTATATTTAATACAATAGAGCTTATTACAAAACGTGACTTATGACTGACGATCTGATGTGTCGAATTTAACTCAAAAACACTGAATAGTTTAACATTTAAATTAAAATGTATGTATCATAAATGTCATAGAACAAAAAAATCTTTTCGCGTATTATTACATTTTGTCCAAAGAATAAAATAATTTACAAAATATTGAATAAAGAATAGTTTTCATTTAATTTAAATACCCGAAAACTTATTCAATCCATATTGCAAAAGCCAACATTAATTTTAATGAATGTCTTAAATTTTAAAATATATTAACATTTAAGTATTTTAAAATTAATAATGGAGACCTTTGTGTCTCCCCAAAGAAAAAACTTCAACGCGCACTCGAAAGTCAAAATAAAAAGTCTATACAATTAGCAAAATGTCAGCTAGGTGTTTAAATATAAGTATAAGTAAGTAGTTTTAAATTATTCCATACATTCCAATTATAATTTATATGAATCTCAACCAACAGCAATATAAATTCTAGTCTAAACATTCTACCCCCTTGTACATTTTAGAAACAGAACAATGTTCACCTGCAAAATGAAATATCGTTTAAAATACTAAAAAACCGGAATCACATTTAATAATGACGGAGTCCTTAGGTAGTACCTAACAAACATTTAAAAAAATAAAACGTCATTACATTATGACAAGATATACCATTATTGTAACCCCTCAATTATTGTAGGTACACGAATCTTCAATGAAATAAACGATTTTATTTATTTATTTATTTATAATACAATCGAATTTAGAACCTCCTCCTTTTACAAGCTTTTATTTAACTTGCAATGTATGTATGTATTTATGTATGTATGTATGTTCGGGTGGACTGTTGGAAGCTAAATTAGACCCACTTCCCGATGTCCGATTGGACTCAAACTTGGTGTACTTGTGTATCTTTGGTGACAATACAATGATTAGGTACCATGGAGCTGGTCTGATGATAGAGACGGAAGGTGGCCACTGCATCTCTGTGATAAATCAACGTAACCCCTGTGAATTTGGGCTCAAATGATTCGTATTGAGGAGCTCTTTAAACTTAAATGATAGCCAGGATCTGATGATGAAGCTGTAAGGTGGCCATAGCATTTCTGTTATAAAGCAACATAGCCCCACCGAGTCGATTGATTTTCCTTGAAGAACACTTTACCCATAATCACATCAAATATCCCTGGATTTTTTTAAAACATCATGCTTTCTCTTAAACTTACTTAGGTAGTAGGCAGGTAGGCGGTATCTATTACCTACCTACCTACTAAAAAGTTAAAAATAAATTAAAAGTAAAAAATATTTTTTAAAACAAGCTTTTGTCTGGGACAATGAACTTAAATGTTAAAAATAAATTCTAGTAAGTATTTGGCGTGTAGGTAGCACTACCCGTTTTTCAGGCTAGGTAATTACTATACTTCAGTGCCTCAAGCTTTTAAAAATATAGGTATGTACCTACATGCCAAATACTTACTAGAATTTATTTTTAACATTTTAGTTCATTGTCCCAGATAAAAGCTTGTTTTAAAAAATATTTTATACATATAAATTATTTTAAAGTAGATTAAAAACACATAAATGATTATTATAATGAACGAATCCGTGTACATAAACAAATATTAAACAAAAGACTTAGCTAATATCACATAAACCATAATATTTGTAAATCTACTAATTGTCTACTTTTCATTGCAATTGTGCCTATAGTTTGTCACAATTGCAATGAAAAGTAGAAAGTCGTCGATTATTTTCAAGGAATTTTCCATATTATTACTTATTATTCGAAAGTACTTTTATTTGACATTACGGTCTTATCTCGCTTTGAACCTATTTAATTGTTGATATCTATAAACAGCAACAATACCACTGATTGTCTGTTTGAGTGTGACATAATTATAACAAAATATCTTTAGCTGAGCCTCGCGGCTTTACCAGCGTTAAAATGGACTTGTAACAAGTGAATTATGGAAAAATACAAAAAACGCAGTCGGGACTGCGTGAAAAAGAAAAAAATAGCATTTTCTATTCCCAGCTCCAATAAAACATGTAAGTTATATTTATAATCGTAATCACCGTTAAAAATTCTTTCTTTTGATACCACACTCGATGTATTTTTAAAACTATGGGGGTTGTTGGTGTCTTAACGATGTTTTTCTTTCACTGGAGGGCCACTGTGAGTGAGTGAGAGTGAGTACCAAGTTTAAGGTATACATCTCCATATTTCTGGAGATACTCAGCAGATCTTGATGAAATTACAATGGGACCAAATGAGAAAGAAGAAAAGATTTTCCCAGTGAAGTCGCTTGTAAATTATTTGAAATCAGATCATATTGTCTCCATTCGGACAAAAAATAAACTGGCCAAGTGCAAGTCGGACTCGCACTTGTAGGGTTCCGTACCACACTACAGTATTTTATAAGATCGAGCAAAAAATACCACTATCATTTTTCGCGAGCAAAAAATAATAATTAATAAACATTTTATTTCTTATAACGCCATCTAACGTATAACAAAGGTGTTAGGGATCGTCATTTCAATATAATGCCATCTATGGGACGTTTACCTAACTAAGCGTTCATAAATGGCGTGAAATGCCGAAAAAAACATGTTTCTTGTATGGGGCCCTCTATTATTTTTAACTTTATTCTGTTTTTAGTATTTGTTGTTATAGCGGCAACAGAAATACATCATCTGTGAAAATTTCAACTGTCTAACTATCACGGTTCATGAGATACAGCCTGGTGACAGACGGACAGATGGACAGACAGACAGACAGACAGACAGACGGACAGCGGAGTCTTAGTAATAGGGTCCCGTTTTACCCTTTGGGTACGGAACCCTAAAAACAGTATCTATGTAGGTTCTTTTACACCTTTGATTATAAACTCGTTCAGATGGAACGTAGAAGTCATTTCGAAGTCACGCAAGTAACGACCCAAATGTTTTTTTTTTCTTCAAAAATGATATTTCAATATAATGGCATATCATTAATATTACAATCTAGTCTTAAGACTAATAAATAATTTACATTTGACCTAAACTGCTAATTATTGTTAAACTAAGAATGTTTCCAATGGCACTTTTCTTATTATATCTATTAAGGCGAAGACACTATTGTATTGTGTTCTTTGAACTGTGTTCTGTGTTCACTAATTTAATGTCACTTTTCTACACTAACACAAAAGGTTTTATCATTTTCAGTCCTCTCACTATGTCCGTGTTGTCGAGAAGCTGGCCCAAATGTGACATGTATATTATCTATAGAGGTATAATATAAATTGACTGCGCAAACGGCCCTGATGAGATCGACCTAGAACGGAGTTTGTCCCTTTCTTTGTATGGACGACCTATATATATATACTATACATATAGTATAGAACACATATAGCACTAGCAGGTTGTTAGACAAGGACACACTCCCACCCTGGTGTCTTTCTTTTGGGCCGTTTGTTCTACAAAGCAATTACAACGTTATTGTTAGAGCATACGGATTAAATTGAATTTGTCAAAACATCTGCAGTGCACCATCTTTTTATATTACGTCTATGATATTATCAAAGTTTTACTTATCTGTTTAGTTTAGTCACGTCAGCGCAGGTAAGTAGGTACTCTGCGGTTGAATCCACAAAACTTGTATAATACTTGTATAAACTGCATACTTAGACTCACTGACCTTTGATAGAGCGTGCTAGAGTTCAGTCAGGAAGTAACCGAAGCGAATGAGACATATTAATTACATTTTATAAAACATGTCGACTTGTTTCCTTCATAGTTTCAACCATACTTTCTCTTATCCTTGATCACAGAATAAATAAAAGTACAAGTACCTTGACTCTGGTACTATTTAGAGCTATAGCATAAATTATTTTGAATGTCAATAAGGTTAAGGTACGGCCACACCGCGGCGTCCTGCGATCTGCGGGCGCGATCTAAGTACTTTTAATTGTTTTCTAAACGCGTTTGGTGTGAATCAGTCGGTACGTTTACTACTGTGCTATCCGATCGTCGCCTAGATCGCGCACGGAGGACGCTGCGGTGTGTCCGTACCTTTATACGGTTTATTTACCCATATAAATGAAATCTCTTTCGCTTTTTGTTTCGACTGAACACTCGATTAGGTGACCCAAGGTGCAACATTTTATAGCATATACTAGATTGTGTGCTATTATAAGCTATGAATACTTTGATTATCCTGTAGTCATAGACAACTAGATTATCAATCTATGTATTGATCAACTAAACGATATATAAACTGGCCAAGTGCAAGTCGCACAAATATCTCAAACTTAATACCATGGAGTAGTGGTGGGCGTTATTTAACGTAAGCGGTTCTAGAAACTGCTTACGAGGCTTATAACCGTATACGTAGTTTCGCGGATCAAAAATAAGCAGTTATTTTTCGTAAGCAGTTTTGTGATAAGAAACGATCCTTTTCTCATAAATGTTATGCAAAATGGTTATTAGATTACGTGTCCGCAGTTTTGTGCGGCGATGTGATGTGACTGTGTACAAGCTAATAATATCATTTAGGAAAAAGTGAATAAAATCAAAATAATGTATGTATTACAAAAATAATGCGATGCTTTCTTATCTTTGTAATGTGATATTTAACAGCATCTGAATCAATTTTAGTACGCGTGCAAAACTGTTTTTCGAAGTAGCTCTATGTGTGTGCTGTGTAGAAATAACTGGATACTAAAATAAACGTTTTTAAAACTGCTTGCACGTAATCATGAAACTACGTATAACTAGTTACGCGAAAAACCGATTACGACCCACCTCTACCATAGAGGTTAATACAGAAAATTAATTTGAAGTCGGTTTGAGAAGTAGGGAGTATTTGTGTTAAACCGGGTTATCACAATTTCATCCAAATCCTTTTCAGCCGTTTTCACACGATTAGGGAACAAACATACACGATATACATTTATAATATTAGTAGGATTACATACTTGTACACAGAAAATTTAATAATTGCATTCAACATTAATCTTTACAATTAAATTACCATTCAGAAATACCAATTTATTCAAAAGACAACTTAATTATTATTTCAAGTCGTGACTCTTCGAGTAACATTAAACATGTTTTTCGTCTTTATATAGAAACATTCATTACACTGTATTTTTCCGAGTTTGTTAATTTAAGTTTAATAACCTACCCGCCAGCTAAAGTGCGGACAAATGCATAACGAATAAATATTAAAAGTGTGGTCTGGTGTTATCTAAAAGGTAATGAATTACTTTAGCAATATGAACATTTTTTTTTATATATCTTTATAGGCTAGCGTTTGACCACTATCTCACCCGTCGGTAATGAATGATGCGGTCGAAGATGGCAAGCACGCTAGGCCCTGAATGGGAACTGACTCTCAAGCAATACTTGTTATATCCATCAGAATTACTCTCATTTACGTGAGTGCTTATAATTTCTACAGATTTTTCACTGTATTTTTCCGAGTTTGTTAATTTAAGTTTAATAACCTACCCGCCAGCTAAAGTGCGGACAAATGCATAACGAATAAATATTAAAAGTGTGGTCTGGTGTTATCTAAAAGGTAATGAATTACTTTAGCAATATGAACATTTTTTTTTATATATCTTTATAGGCTAGCGTTTGACCACTATCTCACCCGTCGGTAATGAATGATGCGGTCGAAGATGGCAAGCACGCTAGGCCCTGAATGGGAACTGACTCTCAAGCAATACTTGTTATATCCATCAGAATTACTCTCATTTACGTGAGTGCTTATAATTTCTACAGATTTTTTTCTATTATACATTATATAACCCGCGATAGAGTTCGTG
Source organism: Cabera pusaria (assembly GCA_954871355.1). Taxonomy (NCBI): domain Eukaryota; kingdom Metazoa; phylum Arthropoda; class Insecta; order Lepidoptera; family Geometridae; genus Cabera; species Cabera pusaria. The sequence continues at coordinate 8,459,587 of OX940899.1, forward strand.
TAAAGAGTACCTATTCTATAATATGTGATGTACTATTTGTAAATATTTGATGTAAATAAATATCTTTCAACTTGCCGATTAACTTAGTCTAAAATGTAGATTTTTTTTGCGATAATCCCGTTTATAACCTATCTTGATATATATTATATATGTATAGATAATCTTATGTGTGCCAAGTTTTATTCAAATCCGTATCATGGCTGTTTTTGCGTAAATAGTAATACCTACAGTTGAATTTGGGCTAGTATGTATTGTTACCATTAGTACGTCTCAATACTCATTAGGTAGGTACACATAATAACGTCTTTACAAATCTTTTACTATTATTTAATTAAAATTAATTTTATTAAAAGTAAAAAAAAATACGCTTTTACAAGCTGTTATAGCTTAGTGCTAATTTTTTTTTTTCTAAATAATTGTATGAGTTACCGTATATTATGAGTCAGAACTGCCAGAGAGCAGGCGTCATTAGATCGATGTTAGAACTTAGAAGATGGATTACAACGAACGGTAAACAAGAAAGAACAAACTTAGCACACATATCGTTCTAAGTAATCAATTAAATTTTTTGGATTTCCTGTCACTGCTGTGTTTACTTGTTGATAATTTTATTAAGGATTTTTAATCCACTCTTTTTATATGAAGACAGACGTTATGTCATATCAGCGTGATTTACGTAGCTACTAAATAGTAGTATGTAATTGCAGATGTATTCTTATAAGGTACGGCCAAACCGATGCGATCTACGTGTGCGGTCGCAGGCGCGATCTGCTTTTTAATCGTTTTCTGATCGCCAAAAAATACTACTGCACCATTCGAATGCGCCCGCGCACGCGCCCGCAGATTGCTGCGGTTTGGTATTTATAGTATAGTAAAGTATCTATAAGGGAAGGTATAGATACGCCTATCTAATAATACAATAAAACATAACACTTTTCAATTTAACTCATAAACAAAATTAAAGATAATACATTTATTGCCAAAAACGCATTGTAAATCCAAATAATGCACTGCCAAATAAAATGTGTTGTGATTACTTATAAACATTGAAAAGAAAAATCCATATAGGTTTATATTGGATTTTGCTTATGAATTTTCTTATTTTTTTACTAAACAACGGTTCTTATTTAATATTACTGATAGGGTTGGGTTATCATGTTTAATTATAATGTGGAGCAATCCTACTAATATTATAAACACGAAAGTTTGTAAGAATGTATGGATGTATGTTTGTTACTCTTTCACGCAAAAACTACTGAACCGATTGAACTGAAATGTGATATGTAGATAGCCTAGACCCTGGAATAACACATAGAATGATGAACGAAAAATATAGAACAAGAACGATGTCTACGCGGGTAAAACCAAGGCAAGGCTATATACACTATAATTTTGTACGCTCATATAAGTAAATGAGTGTAAAACAATTCTAACTTTTCTCCTTCATATACTTCTCTAAATATGACTAGCAATCACGAATGTTGTTCTATTAAACAATGTGAAATAAAGCACGGTCACGCCAAAAAAGGGCACAGCTAACTCATTTTTCCATTGTACGTTTATTTTTCAGGCCTCACCTTTAAAATGACCCTGATCTACAAAGTTTAATTTGACATTGACCTCACATGCAACGCCCTTCGAATAGATATTTGATTAAGTTTGCAAATTTCGAATAAACCAACTTAATTTTACTGTAAGATTGATGAAGCAGCTACGCACTTAAGGTGCGGACACGCCGCAGCGTACTGCGTGCGCGATCTAGGCGGCCATCAGATAGCGCAGTAGTATTTGTACCGGCTGGTTCATACCTAACGCGATCAGAAAACAATTGAAAAGTACTGAGATCGCGCCCGCAGATCGCACGACGCCGCGGTGTGGCCGTACCTTTATCATTTTTAAAAACATACAGAATACTTAAATGTAAAGGTCTTTTCTCCTTCTATGTAGATTGAAAATAAAGTTTCAATGAGACTTATCGCCAGTTAATGTAGTACTGCAGTAACTGCTAATTACACGAAATAACTATCTACTCAACACTTTTTTACTTCATAATGAAACATCAAAAGACTCATTTATTGTTTTCATCGTCATTGATTAACTCTTTATAAAGATGTTTTAGCGTTGAGTAAAATGTAACAATTTAAATAAACTGGCCAAGTGCGTATCAGACTCGCAATCCCGCACACGTAGGGTTCCGTACCACAGTCGTAGGACTAGTATCTATTCTGTGCCACAGTACAATACTAAACAATTAACAAAACCGAGTAGTAAAGCGCGTGCTTATTTGCTATAACGCCATCTAACGAACGTCTAACGCTAAGTGAAAGTTAACGCAAAGGTGTTAGGGTAGGTAAACGTTCAACAAAACGTTCATAGATGGCGTTATAGTAAAGTGCCAAAAGAAAACACGTTTTTTGTATGGGAACCCCCTTTAATTTGTAACTTAATTCTGTTTTTCGTATTTATTGTTATACAAGTAAGGTAGCGGTAACAGAAATACATCATCTGTGAAAATTCCAACTGTCTAACTATCACGGTTCATGAGGTACAGCCTAGTGACAGACGGACAGACAGACAGACGGACTGCGGAGTCTTAGTAATAGGGTCTCGTTTTACCCTTGGGTACGGAACCCTAAAAACGAGTAGACTGTGTAACGTAACATAGCGCCTGAGGTAGATGGAACCTAGACTGAGGAAAACAAGAGATTATCAGTTATAATTATATTGGCTTAAGATACATAACTTAATACTAAATAAAACGTTCATCGATAATCTTCTTTTCACTGCTTATATGTCCTTACAACTTCGAGATAAGTATCCAATCAAAGCCTTGAACGTTTGGCGAGAGTTCTCCGTGAAAAATAGAATATTCTCTTCTTGATTATTATAACGGCAGGCGGCTATTGGCAAGCAGTTAAAGCAGACACTGTGAATGTCGTCCACATCTTTATCTTGTACCTGCGTTTACATTCTCCATTCTGCCAGCGGCACCAAGTGCGGTACTGGCTTATCATTTTTTTGTTTCTGAAAAACTTATTTATGATTAATTACTCGTATATTTTGGTGTATCGCTTCCTCTAGGCTTCCCTAGAGTGAAGTCCCCATCTTTTACGCTGTCATTCTTTCAAATTTTAAAACGTTCCATTTATAAAAGAAACATAATTATCAAAAAGGTATGAATCTCGAACATGAATGAAGGTGATTCAAGAAAGAAATAGAAAAACCACAACTGTAGAACGTCTACCGCTACGCATAGCTACGCAACGTACCACGATAGGTCATGTTGGTTTACCTATAACTATAATTCTGAATTTTACTACAAAAGGAAATTTCAATTCGTAAGTAAAGTATGGGTTGAAATGAGTAGGGTTTAGCACGTCTGGACTAAAAGTCCGTCAAGCGTAGCATATGGCTACGCCACTTCAGTTATCGTAGACTGAGACGTCGTAGCTGAGTCATATCGCGTCATACTCAACATGACTAATTAAAAATTCAACAAATAAAAATTAAATGTAACTTATTCTCATGTCTGGATACCTCAGTACTTCCATCACGGCAAGTGGGTCAATGAAAATCACTCATAATGACAGACGGACTCGACGTAGTATTTTCATTATGAATGGGCCATAATGATTGTTCGGTTTACGACAAGAGGAAAAGGTGTAGCTGTAATGGATGACCCTTTAGGTAGCTCTAGGAAAAATAGTTACAAATTACAATAAAAAGGTCGATTCACACTACGCAGATTTGTAGGGCAAAATAAACAGTCGAACTTGATAAAAATAAATAATAAATAAGATTAATAAAGAAGTTAAAAAATTAAAAAGCTTCGACATCACATGTCGCGCGAATATGTTTCAGTAGCATGTTCGAGGTATTTATTTCCATATATCTAGAGATATTGATACTCAATTGTGTAATGACACACAGTGGAAATCACCCACCCTACCCATGAAAGAAATAATAATTCGAATCGGTACACTAATGGCGGAGTATAGCGTAACAAAAAACATACAGACGAATTGATATCCTTCTTATTTTTGGAAGTCGGTTGATAAATACACAAGTTTCTGCGGAGAAAAATGCAGACGCATGCATTTTCGTGGGGCTTGGTGCGATTGTATGTGCATTAAGTATGCATACGAGATTAGTAGATAAACTTTACAAAAAGTCCTGAGATTTACGATAAAATATTGTATAAAACCAGCCCCGAACAAAGGAGAATGTATGAGCACAACAACTAATCTCACCTCAATACTTACCTAACCAACTAAACAACCAACTTAACCTAAGTAAAAGAGAGGCACCTGTAACTCAGAATAAATAATAGTACAAATACTGTGGAAGATATTGCGAACTGAGCAATCATAAGCAAAATTCTGCAAATCTATCAAAATATGATCTTTTTTAAAGAATCTTCGAATATTATTAGTCTATCTTTTCTTTTTCAACCGACTTCCCAAAAAGAAGGAGGTTCTCAATTCGTCTGTTTTTTTTGTGTGTTCGTTACGCGATTACTTCGTCAATTGTGATCCGATTTGAATGATTATTTTTTTAACCGGTAGGATACGTTTCCGAGGTGGTCCTATAGTAATAGTAGTTAAAATAAAAGTTCATCGAGATCTGATAAGTATCTCCAGAGATATGATGGTAAACGTCTCACTTGCTACTGAAATTGACTCGCGACGCATGGAAGTCGGTTGTTTTAGTATTTGGACTATCTTAATAATATCTTTAAATTTTTTTAAAATATCGTTTAGGCTAGCGGTTGACCACTATCTCACCTGTTAGTAAATGATGATGCGGTTGAGGATGGTAGCATGCTGGTCTAGAATGGGAAATGGGTCTCAAGGACAACTGCTAGAACACATTAGATGTTTGGCGACAGATTTTCCAACTTGAGGGTGTTAGCTGGTCAGGCGGACACTAGATAGTGTCCTACCGCCATGGGGTTTTCCTTGGCATCGCAATTATTAATAAGAAACTGTTGTAAAAATCGAAGTGCTACCAGCTTTTACACACAATATACCGGTCCAGGTCTTACACAATTAATAGTACAAATTACAACTAGCGTGTAGTAATAAACTTCCTGTCTTTATGTATAACAAATCGCATGCCGCCATGCCAAGGACTCTGGGCCTAGGTACTTGCTACGATACGATGTGTAGGTACTGATAATCTGATTCTACTTATAAATGTTTAATTGCTCTTTGATGCTACTGAAACAAAGTAGTCGGATTGTTATCTAATTGCTTAATTTTGTACTTACAGAAGTTACAGATGTAGATTTACTAGATTTTTGATTATTCTGAAGAAAGCAAATGAATGTATATGATAACTCTTTATTGTACACCACAACTTATAACATATATACAAACATAAAATGCTAAATATAATATGAACCGTACAATGGGCGGTCTTATCGTTAAAAGAGCGATCTCATCCAGACAACCTTTCTATTCGTGATAACCTATATACTTATGTACAAAATCTTATCACGATTAATGATAGTCGAGCCCCCGCACTCGAGATCCTGAGGAACACCTCCGAGTGAGGCCGAAACAATAGATACTTGTCGATCGCTATATCGACATAGAGTAAGTCACTTTAAATTCCCGTTTTAAAAAAAATACGTTTAAAATGAACCTGAGTTTTTATAATAAAAACCGATTTAATATCACCAAATGCTCCCAATGTCTTAATATTCAATGAACATGGATTATAGCTATAGATACATGAAGTATGCATGCACCTTCTCACTTTCAAAGTTAATCAATAAACATGATAATATTGTCGCACGTAGTATTTTTACGTAATAATAACAATGAATTTTTGCTAAGGTAGCAAGCACAATGGCCGTGGACGACTGTTTCCCGCCCATTGTGCACTCATCACAAACCATGTACTACTATAATAAACAAGATTAGTTTGACACGACACCAGTGTCGTAGCAAGAGAGAGGCGGGGGAGTGGGAGACGAGGGTTTGTTAAATTTTAATACCTATAAGTAAATGAGGGGGCGTCAAACTTTGCTTCCGTCCCAGACGGCACAAACCCACGCCAAGCGTCTTGAGAATTTGATTGTTAAATGTATTCGGCACTATATACTTACATATATACTCGTACATACTATAATACTACAGAATAATTTAATAACAACAATAAATAAATAAAATCATTTATTTCTTTCACATAATGGGTTATTAATATCTAATGTCTAAGGCTAGTTATAAATATGTACCCTATCGTTGTGAGAGACTGGTGCCTGAAATAGGTTTGAAAAAAAGAATTTAAAAGGACAGTCATAATTAGATTATTTTTTGACTAAGTTTTATAACTATTGTACATTGTTTTTGCAAATAAATGAATACTGAATAAAAAATACCGTTTTCTTCAGTTGGAACTCGGATGCTACCATCGGAGTCTCGTGAAGAGGAGCAGAGAGATACAATTTATGTAATCAAGACCTTATTCCGCTGAGCAATCTATACTGCCTAAATATAATCTGTTACTTTTTTATGGCTAAACGGTTCGTCCGATTTGGTTGAAGTGTAACACAGGGATAGCAAGCCAGGGATAGCCAATAATAATCCTATTCTACCATGTAATTGTATTTATTCGTGCCAAGGAAGCCGTGGTGTGCAACATCTTCTTCTGTATGTATATATGTATAAAAGGCAAACAAACGTTACTGACTGAGTGATCTGTCAACACACAACTGAAACCACGCTGAGATTTGGCATGCAGATAGTTTATGCCGTAGGTATCCGCTAAGAAAGGATTTTCCAATATTCACCCGTTAAAGGGATGAAGCGAGGGTTCAAAGTTTGTATGGAGAAAATTTCACCCCTAAGAAGGTGAAATGGGGTGACAAAGTCTGAAAATCGGTATGGTTTTTTGGGCTTTATAAAAATAAATTGACCTTGGTCACGCCGTAACTTGAAAACGGGTGAACCGATTTAGCTAAATTATTTTTAATGTGTTTTTTTAAAAGAAAAGTTATTTCAAAAGACTAGTTTTAAATAAATGAAAGAAATAGTAACGCGGGCGAAGCCGCAGTGCACTTTGTGTACGTGTTTCTATATAAAACTCACTTTCAAGACCTAAATAGCTTCTTTTGTGGTTTATCTACTTAGCACAGATGCCTTACAATCTAGCCTTATAACTAGTCTAACAAGTAATTTGATTGATTTTAACTGAATTTGTTATTAGTTAGAATGTGTCCATTTACACTTTTCTTAATGTGTCTATTAAGGGCAAGACACTTTGTTCTTGTGTTCTTTTAAATAGCGTTCACATCACTATACACTTTGTTCACTAAGTAAAATATCACTGAAGTAATTCGAAAGGTTTTCTCTGTTTGACTTCTCACGATGTTTGTGTTGTTGAGGAGCTGGATAGCCTCATCGTTAACATGATGGTGAAGTCTAAGATCATGAGCTTGAGCATGCTATTTGATCGTTTTAGCGACGTGTTCAACTTTTATGTCCCGAGGGGGATCGTCATTTCTAATGTTCCACGGTGCTTTTATTGCTTCTACTCCTGAGCACTTTATTTTGAAACCTTAGTTTAATCTGTACGTTGCTCTGTTTGGTGCAGCCCAATGGCTGAATACCGGTAGCGTGGTCTAACCCGAGGTGGGTTGACAGCTTGTGTAGACATCTGACATTATCGACAAATTTGAGGACCCGGTGGCGTAATCGGGAGAACGGTCGGCTTTGATGCCGTGGTACCGAGTTCAAACCGCCGTGCACCAATCGATTTTTCGATCGAAAAATGTATGTGCGCTTCTCACAGTGGCCCTCCGGTGAAGGAAAACATCGTTAAGAAACCAACAGCCCCCGCATGATAGTAGGACACTATTTAATGTCCGCCTGGCCAGCTACCACCCTCAAGAAAATCCGTCACCAAACATCTAATGTGTTCCGGCAGCTATCCTTGAAAGCCAGTTCCCATTCTAGCCCTAGCGTGCTTACCATGTTCGACCGCATCATCACTTACCAACAGGTAAGATAGTGGTCAAATGCTAGCCTATAAAAAAATAATAATATAAAAAAAACAAAAACAGCAACTATATATATATATATATAGTTGCGGTTTTTATATATATATATATATAGTAGTAGCGGTCTATAATATATATATATATATATATATATATATATATATATATATATGTATATATATATCTGTCTTACAATCAAACTGACAAACTTTTATTTAAAGTATATTAATGGTATAGTATTTAATTGAGTCACATTGCTTTCAAAGACCTAAATTAGAGTTCTTGACGTTCAATTGGACTCAAATTTGGTATGATTGCGTACGTACGTATCTTTGGTGACAATATAGTATCATCGAGCTGACCTGATGATGGAGCTGGGCTCCAGGAACTGGCACTCCGTTATGGCAAATGATAGGACAGTATAATTTGGGCTAGTTTGTATTGTTATTATAAGTACTTTTCAATACACATGATAATGCCTTTATAAAAAGCTTGTGTTTTAAAATGTGTAGGTAAAACTTTTTTAATTTAATTATAACCTAGATTAATACATCTAGATACTTAGATACTTTTTTACGCAGGCGAAGCTGCGGGGTATAGTTATTATATAAATGCCAAAGTAACTCTGTCTGTTACCCTAACGGCTGGATCGTTTTGATTCACAATATAATGGAATACACTGGATGCTTTATAACCAGTGCCGGATTAAGCAAATGCCGTGCCCGTAGCAAATTCTTTGAAAAGCAAGCGCGGGGCCCGTAGCAATTTCTTTCAAAGAGCCCTTGAACTACTATGGGTTCTTAAGTATAAAGTGGTGAAAACAATTCAATACTCAACACGTTTATTTGCCATCTATAGGTTACAATTTTGTGGGTAAATTAATGGTCTGAGATTAAATATGCGGAGCCCCCTTTTGCGCGGGGCCCGTAGCAATTGCTACTCTTGCTACGTGGTTAATCCGCCACTGTTTATAACGCTACCAAAGTCAAGAGGCGCAACTTATAAGTAATTAATAAAAGAGTCCCTTTTACTTTTAACACCGGATCTTTTGCAAGAAAAGTGTGAAATTAATCGTATACCGACACTTAAGTTTTATCATTTGTCACCTACTTTTAAAGGACAAGCTATCGAAGTGAATTTAATGAATACATTAATTTGACACGTTTAAACGTAACGATGTAATTACAATTTAAATGCCTAAACCGGTTCTGTGGTACTGAAACGAATATATAAAATAAATAGCACTGTAACACTAACATGTGCGTGCAAATTAATAATGACTTTATAATGGAAACTGGTATAAAATATAAATTATATATTATGTTGCATGTGCTTGAGTGTACTTAGAGATATATATTTGTCCTGTCTATGCTTTTTAGGGTTCCGTATCCAATGGGTACCAAAGGATCCCTATACATGAGACTTTTGCTGTCCGTCCGTCCATCCGGCCGTTCGGCCGACTGTCCGCATTTCACAGGACTGTATCTCCTTAACCGTAATAGTTACGTACTTGAAATGTTCACAAAGTATGTATTACTATGGGGAATTTAACAACCAATACTAAAAACAAAATAAAATTATATATTAAAGGGGGTCCCCATACAAGAAACGTGTTTTTGGGCGTTGTTTGCTTGAACTTATGAACCATAATAAGTAGAGACTTGAAACCTTCACAAAGTATGTATTACTATTGCCGCTAAAACAACAAATACCTACTAAAAACTAAATTAAATTAAAGAAGGTCCGATTAAAGAAGGCGTACAAAAAAACTTATTTATCCGGCAAATTTTGTGTAATCGGAATGCTATGTGTGCGAGTCCGACTCGCACTTGGCCTTTGGCTGTAAGTAAGTATGTGTATGATGATATAATACTATAATACTAATTATATTATTATCAATGCTTATACTACCTTACCTAGGTTTTATAAAATATAAATAAAAATCTTTAAAAAAAAAACTTGAACTCCGCAAACTTTACTTCCTACTTTGTTTGTTGCATGTGATATAAACATAAAACTGTTAATTGATTTATAACCTGTCATTTAAGTATAATAATTAAATTAGAGGAGTTTTTAGTAAATTTTTCTTAAAGATTATTGACAAGCACTTTTTTACTTCCCCCCAAACTAACACAGCAAGTGAACTAAAAGCTTATAATAAACTCCTTGACTTTGAGGGCCAGTTTCACAGGTTCCTGATAGCGCTAAAATGAAGAAATCTGACATATTTTATATGGCGTCATGTGTTAGACAAAAAAATTGTAAAGGACCTTTGGCGTTGGACTCGGCTCAGTCAATGCCTTATAAAGAACCGGGCATTTATGACTTTTCTTTACTCATGTGTTTATGACCCGAGAATGTATATTTGAATAAAAGATTTTGAATAGAGTTAGAGACTCTATTTAAATATATAGAAATATATATTTGAATAGAGATTTTAATGTAGTATTTATACAAATATATTTTTTTATATAACTATATTTATGTATATTTGACATTGATTCGGGTATCACTGCCGTTACTAATTAGGAGGTTTAGCGCATTGTTGTGACTAGGTGTACTTGGTTTTTGTTTTGTCAGAATTCTGTAGTAGGTATTTTGATGTGAAGTGTAACGAAACAATTAAATACGTATATATAAGTACCTACGTAACATGATGCGATGTTTTGGGAAGTATCGACGATGTGTGAATGACCGTCACCAATGATTTGATTAACCGCTTGAAATAGGAAATAATGGTTATTGTCATGTAATAATAGTTATTACGACTCTCCTCTGAACACCAATATGAATATCTATGAAATACAATAAAATATTTTTCAAAACACTTGCTCATAAAGTGGCTTTAATTTCACTACAATTAGGCACATAATGACACCTGTTATCAAACTGTGACTTTTTCATTGCTATTATCACGAAGAATAGACTCTAGCTATTTATTATTCACAAGCGAGTTATAATTTTTTTTTTTAAATTTTATTGGTTGTTTTTCTTTTTTCTTAAAAAACGTTTCGATACAAAAAAGATCGTGTTCAATATTACAAATAAATTACTATACCTATTGCTTGCTAATTTCATGCAACTTCGTATTTAAATAAATAATTTCAACTTGTACGTGCTTAATAAACAAAACTTTCACTCAAATATAACTTTTGTTTTCTCTGTAAAAACTAAAAATTCCCATTTTGTACGTGGAACAAAAACGCTATCCTCTACAAATAAAAAAAAGGAAACCTTATTCTTTTAGTCTATAGCCGATCGCCATTGTTAGATGCGCGCGCATAGAAATTAGGAAAACTAATTATTTTTTCCCGCCATTGCAAAAAAATTTTCGCTTCTCGTTTTCACTGATGAAATTATAAGTTGCTTATTAATTAAATTAGTCTAGTACTGTTTTCTTCACAAGTGTGTTGAAAAACGTCCAATGATACACATGTGTATTGATGATTACCGTCCTCGGCTCTCTCAAGACCCTCACCTGCTCGAGCGGCTCGGGTCTCAATGGCGCCTCAGCGGTAATCACCAACATTACACACTTGTACCATCATTTTCTATATTACGTGTACGTTGATTATTTAATACATGATACATACCTAACCTATCAAATAGTTTGTTCATAACAATTTCAGATGAGAATATTTTCTTGATTCATACTTTATGAAGCATTTTTCGGTACCTAGTCAGGTTTTAGTTTTCGAACTTATTTATTTTATTTTATTTTGTAAGCGATCTTAAATTATGTGAGACAGTCAAATAAGAAGCTGTCATTACCCAACTACGGCGAATCAAAAAGGAGGGTTATGTTTTTGACCGGTATGTGGGTATGTATGTATGTAAGTATGTATGTATGTATGTATGTCGGTTTGTATGTATGTTCATCTGTTCCCTCATAACTTCTAACTACTTATCATAATTTGACAAATGAGGTGTCGTTGGACGCGTCTCATTTGTTTGCTGGTTATAGGCTATGTAACGTCACAAGAAATTGAATGTGGCGCCCTCTAGAAAGCACGAAGTCAAGAACTAAAAACAAAGTTTCACCCCACCCCATCGTGTGGGGTATCGTTAAATAGGGATTTAAAAATGAAGGTAGGGTTTGGTACATCATATTTTTGTCAAGCGTAGCGTTTGCGAGATATATCACGTCGAAGTCAAGAGAACTAATTTTTACCCCACGGCGCGGCGTCGCAAAGAAGCAATAGGGAGGGTTATGTGTCTGTTGATCGCTATGTATGTATGTTGACATGTATGCATGTATACATTAATGCAAAAACCCCAAAATATTGAAATAAAAAATAAGTTCCAAAAACTAAAACCCGACTACTGAGATATCACGCACTAAAAAGTATGAAACAAGAAAATATTCTTATCTGAGATGGCTATGTACAAACTATTCAATATGTATCGTTTATTATATAAATAACTTAATTTTAATAAATGTTTTATCGTATTTTTTACATATTCTTAGTGGTGCTCAGAGGATAGCCGTGGTCGTACGTCACCTACCGTAACAAAACAATACATTCTGAAAAGTCGCATACGACCACGGGTATCCACTGAACACCACTAAGAATATGTATAAAATACGATAAAATATTTATTAAGAGTAAGTTTTTTATATAATAAACGATACATATTGAATAGTTTGTACATAGCCATCTCAGATGAGAATATTTTCTTGTTTCATACTTTTTAGAGCGTGATATCTCAGTAGTCGGGTTTTAGTTTTTGAACTTATTTTATATTATCGGGTTTTTTATTTATAAATTAAGAAAAAAAAAATTTTGTAGGTACTAATAGAAAATAAAGTATTTTTATTTCATACTAAGTAATCTTCAAAGAGGTGAAAACAAATGAATTAATACGTTTTGTATGTTTGCTTTTTTTGTTTCATCTACGGTTCGTGAAATAATATAAACGATATTTTAACACTCTGTAACCAAAACGACAAAAAAAAGTATAAATATATTTAAAACTAAGCTTAATTTACACCACTACACCATGTTTTTGTTTCAGTTTACATGAGGTAACCCTTAAGGGTTAAGATTAATCAAAAATATTTATTATTATATTTATTTTTTATTACATACTCGTATTACCTACATGTATATAGTGTGCTGAGTACTTCATATATTATATGTAATGTCTGTCAGGAAGAACTGGTTTCCACGACACCGGATATCCTAGTGTGGAGTGGAATCCACGGACCACCTTTACACCTTGCTAGCTTTTTTAACCGACTTCACAAAAAGGAGGTTTTCTCAATTCAACTGTATTTTTTATGTTTGTTACCTCAGAACTACGTATTAAAAATCATAACCGATTTGAAAAACTCTTTTTTGTTTGAGAGATTATGCCTCCCGTTTGGTCCCATTCAAATTTTATCGAGATCTGACAATCCGGAGATAGATTCATTCATTATTTTTATATTTTTGTGTTTCATCACTGCTAGGTCTATACCTATATATATAGTATAGATCTAGATCTTGGTATAGTAATCTGTAAACTTGAATCCCTGCCAGTTATCGTCATAAAATCTTTTTATACCGTTCCGTATGTAAGAAAACAACGTTAAGGATGGATCGGGAAAAAACGTCAGTTTACTTTTACGATAAACGATCTGTAATTTCAATGTTAAGACTATAAAACTGACTGATGTTACAGATTTAGCAACATTCACTTTACTTATCTAATCATTACTTTTCAAACTTTAGAGGCACACACGTCTATTCAACCTTCTTCCAAAAAGCAGGAGGTTTTCAATTCTTCTGTATAGTTATTTTGTATGTTTATTACGCCATAACTGGTGGTCCCATTATACAATTCATTGAGTTCTAATAAGTATCTCCAGAGATATAGAGATACATACCTCAAACTTGCTACTTTAATTGACTCGCGTGGCTCGTGAAGTCGGTTTTTTTAGTTTTTAAACTATCGTTATTGTTATGCTTAGATTGTGTAATGGTGTCTGAAGAAGAAGAGACTTCTTTTTTATGACCGACAGACAAGCACTGTACTGCTATCTCTCCTGATGTTAAGTGAAGATGCGGTCTAAGATGCCATCGTGCTTGTCTGGAATACATATATACATGGATCAAAATTTATAGTATATTACGATACGTGTGACTTAAGTAGTCTATTATTGCAAGGCGTGAAGTTAGCAAGCGTAGCGAGGGTGCTACGCCGTGCAATAAAAGATAACTTAAGTCACGAGTATCGTATATTATTTTATAGCTGTCAGTGTGATATAAAACCGCACTTTACGCTTGGTACGCTTTCCCATCAAATAGAAGATTATTGCACAGCGTGAAGTTGGCTAAACGCTGTGCTATAATCGACTATTTTAGTCACGGAAAAGCTTGCGTAAAGTGCGTGTTTAGGTCACACTGTGCTATAAAGAATATATTACTATACCTGTGCAATCAAATGTGTTATCACCTTATCGCGTCAGGACTACCTACTTACTGTGCCCCCACAATACCTAAACCTTTTTTATTTACGAAGACAGTTTGCTAAATGGTAGGCACCGATCGTGTGCTCTGAGAATACTGTTGATAACTTTTTAAAGATTTTCACAAAACCTGTCAAACTAGCAAAAAAACTAGAGTATTTTAACTTCCTAAATTTACCGGTAAAATTATTTACATTGATAGCAATAGGGAATATGCATGATTTTTTTTTTATATGTTTATTTCACTGAATACATCCATTGAACACAGTAAAAAAATTAAATAATACTGAAAGTGTTCAAATTAAGCTACAAAATATAGTTTTAGCATTGAAAAAATATGAGGTATCTAAAACGCTGCCAAATTTTCGCGCGCCTTTGTGACGTCACAGTGCACAACACAGTCTCCACAGATTAAATATTTTAAATAGAAATACTACGTATTCGTACTACAGTGCATACTATTTCCATGAAAAAGATTTAATCTGTGGAGACCGTGTTGTGCATTGTGACGTCACTTTCTAATTGATGTGTTTAGCAAATTTCAATATCCCACGCTTTTTTTGCATTTTTCATATAATATTTTAACACATGTAAGAGTATTTTATTTACAAATAAATGTTTAACATACAACACCAGAACAATAATGATTCAAAAATAAATGATTTCAAGTAAATTTATACCACGTGCATATTCCCTATTACTTTGCGACAGGTGTTCGTTTTATAGAACGAGATGCTGCTGTACAGCTACAGTACAGCTACTCCCTCTATTAAAATATTTGCGATGGCAGAAAGCGTCGGTAACTATGTAAAGTCAAGCTGGGCTAGTCTCCTCACCGGTTATAAATCAGTCCTACAGCAAAATGGACCAGCCCACTGATACCTACATTAGTTTGCTTTTCCGTTGAGCTTTGTCAATCACTTAAGTTCAACCTGTATATATCGCCCTAGTGAATAATCTACCTGTTTATATCGCCCTAGTGGATAACATTTTAATTAACCTTAATATTGTTGTTTCAGACGAGCGGATCGCTGTTGGAAGCCCCAACTGATCCACTGACAGTTTGTTTGAGTCGCGAGACCGCCGACATATATCGACGCCCGCCCGCATAGGATGGTAGAAACTGACCCCGGGCCTAAGAAACCTCACAGTAAGTTGAAACTACACTTTAAATAACCGACTTCCAAAAAGAAGGAGGTTCTCAAATCGTCTGTATGTTTTGTTTTGTATGTATGTTACGCGATTACTCCAATCAATTGTGAACCGATTTGAATCATTATTTTTTTAATCTGTAGGGTACATTTTCGAGTTAGTCCCATTGTAATTTCATCGAGATCTGATAAGTATCTCCGGAGATATGACCATAAACATCTCGTCACGTCTCAAACTTGCTACTGAAACTGACTCGCGAGTCGCGGGGCATGGAAGTCGGTTGTTTTAGTTTTTAAACTATCTTAACTATTACATGTTAGGTCACTTTGTAAAAAAGTTGAATCGCCTGACTCTGACACCTCGTAATCAAACATCAATCCTTGCAGGAAGGGGGGCTTACAACGTTGTTAGCATGCCTTTTTAGGGTTCCGTAGTCTTGACAAGGAACCCTTATAGTTTTGTCATGTCCGTCTGTCTGTCTGTCTGTCTGTCCGAGGTTTTACTAAGAGACCGTTAATACTAGAAAGCTGTAATTTTATAGGGGTACTAGCTGTTACCCGCGGCTTCGCCCGCGTTATTTGAGTCTTTATGATCTTTGAGGTCAAGATCTATGATCTCTTAGGCCAAGTCACCATAGGTGACCCAAAAGTCAATAAGAAAATAAGGAGCGAGAGCTGTCATTGCGCGAGCGATCATTTTTTATGACTTTTTATGACCCTGACAAATTACGACCTAATAATAAACTCACTATAGATGACTCTTAGGTCTAACTCGATATCGTCTATTGTTAAAGTCATTAATAATTACTTGGTAAACCTAACCAAGGTTTACCAAGTTTTGCTGTTTAAGTATTTGAGTGAGTCTAATGTATGAGGCTGTTGAAATACGCTATTATACGCTATATAGCGTTATTACTGCGAAAAATGTTTACGACTTTTTATGACCCTGACAGTTTTAATGACCTACTAAGTCAAAACTGATGACGCTCAGGTTAAAGTCGATAATCACTTATTTTAAGGTTAATAATCATTATGATTATTGAAGGTTGTTCTGTTTTAATTTATGACTCGTTTTGATGCATATGGTTATTAATATGCGAAAGTTGCTGAAATATTTCCTTCAAAGTTGATAAAATAAACGCTTGCGCGAGCGTAGCGATCGCTATTACTGCGCGAGCGAAGCGAGCGCGAAAATTTTTACGACTTTTTATGACCCTGACATTTTATGACCACTTATTTTAAGGTAATAATCATTATGATTATTAAAGATTGTACAGTTTTAATTTATGACTCGTTTTGATCCATGTGGTTATTAATATACAAAAGTTGCTGAAATATTACCTTTAAAGTTGATAAAATAAATGCTTGCGCGAGCGTAGCGAGCGCTATCACTGCGCGAGCGAAGCGAGCGCGGAAATTTTTTACGACTTTTTATGACCCTGACAGTTTTTATGACCTACTAAGTCAACACCGATGGCATTAGGGTTAAATTTTATATCCACTTAATTTAAGGTTAATAATCATTATGATTATTGAAGGTTGTTCTGTTTCAATGTATGATTCGTTTTTATGCATGTGGCTATTAAAATTCAAAAGTTGACGAAATATTTCCTACAAAGTTGATAAAATAAATGCTTGCGCGAGCGTAGCGAGCGCTATCACTGCGCGAGCGAAGCGAGCGCGGAAATTTTTTACGACTTTTTATGACCCTGACAGTTTTTATGACCTACTAAGTCAACACTGATGACATTAGGGTTAAACGTGATATCCACTTATTTTAAAGTTAATAATCATTATGATTATTGAAGGTTGTACTGTTTCAATTTGTGACTCGTTTTGATGTATGTGGCGTGGCTATTAAAATACAAAAGTTTCTGAAATATTACATTCAAAGTAGATAATATAAATGCTTGCGCGAGCGCAGAGAGTGCTATAACTACGCGAGCGAAGCGAGCGCGAAAAAATTTCACGTATTTTAATGACCCTGACAGGTTTTATGACCTACTAAGTCAACACCAATTACCCTAAGGCTGTTAAAACACGAAAGTTTTTGAAATACTTCCCACAAAGCAGATAAACACGTTGGGCAAGCAAAGCCAGCGCGTAAATTTTGATGACTTCTAATGATCCTGACAGTTTTATGGCCTAATCAAGACACTAATTAAGTCATTATAGACGAACCTAAGGTCAAACATTTATGATTATGTTAACTCTATGTAAAGTTAACAAAAATATATGCACCCTCACTTAACTGCCGAAAAAAAGTATTCTTTGCCCTTTTATGCCCTATTAAATGTCTTTGTACAAAATGTCATGTGAATCGGTCAAGCCTTTTGGCCGAAAAGAGGCCAA
The DNA here is from genome assembly GCA_954871355.1 of Cabera pusaria. Classification (NCBI taxonomy): domain Eukaryota; kingdom Metazoa; phylum Arthropoda; class Insecta; order Lepidoptera; family Geometridae; genus Cabera; species Cabera pusaria. The sequence continues at coordinate 8,477,546 of OX940899.1, forward strand.
ACATATACAAAATTCAACAATAAAAAACTGACAACCGGACTCGATTGTAAAAAAAGTAACCAATGTGCTCGGATAATAGACTCTACTCTTGGTCTATGTCTTATTGACTGTCTCTGTACAATTTTAGCTCAATCGGTCAACTCGTTTAACCGAGAAGAGGTCACTCGTTTAAAAAATTCAAAATACTAAATTTGAGCTGAATCGGTGAAAACGATTGCCGCTAAGAGGCAACACATTATTCCATAATAAAAATAAATTGCCAGCCAAAAAAAAGTATCCTATGTCTTATTGACCGTCTGTGCACAAAATTTCAGCTGAAATGGTTTACCCGTTTGACGGAGAGGAGGCCACACATTTACAAAGTTCAATAAAAAAAATCTGGACACCTGGACTCGACTGCCAGAAAAAAAGTATTTTATGTGCTTCTATGCCATATGAGCTGTATATGCCGTTTAGCTGATAAGTGGCCACACATACCCAAAATTCAATTAAAAAAAAATCTGGACACCCAGACTCGATAGCCAAAAAAAAGTATCCTTTATCCTACTCTGCCCTATGAACTGTCTTTATACAACATGCCAGGCAAATTGGTCAAGACGTTTATTCGAGAAAAGGTCTTATATTTACAAAATTCAATTAAAAATATTTGGACCCCCTGACTCGATAGCCAGAAAAAAAGTATTCTATATCCTATTCTGCCCTATGAACTGTCTTTACACAACATGTCAGGCAAATTGGTCAAGTCGCTTATTCGAGAATATGCCTTTTATTTACGAAATTCCGTTTAAAATATTTGAACTCCCTGACTTGATAGCCGGAAAAAATGTTTTCTATATCCTATTCTGCCCTATGAACTATCTTTATACAACATGACAGGCAAATCGGTCAAGCAGTTTATTCGAGAAGAGGTCTTATATTTACAAAATTCAATTAAAAATATCTGGACCCCCAGACTCGACAGCCAGAAAAAAAGTATCCTATATCCTATTCTGCCCTATGACATGTATTCACACAAAATTTCAGGCAAACCGGTCAAGCCGTTTATTCGAGAAGATGTCTTATATTTACAAAATTCAATTAAAAATATTTGGACCTTCTGACTTGATAGCCAGAAAATAAGTTTTCTATATCCTATTCTGCCCTATGAACTGTCTTTACACAACATGTCAGGCAAATTGGTCAAGCCGTTTATTCAAGAAGATGCCTTTTATTTACGAAATTCCGTTAAAAATATTTGGACCCCCTGACTTGATAGCCAGAAAAAAAGTTTTCTGTATCCTATTCTGCCCTATGAACTGTCTTTATACTACATGTCAGGCTATTTGGTCAAGCCTTTTATTCGAGAAGTGGTCTTATATTTACAAAATTTAATTAAAAATATTTGAACTCCCTGACTCGATAGCCAGAAAAAAAGTATTCTATATTCTATTCTGCCCTATGAACTGTCTTTATACAACATGACAGGCAAATTGGTAAAGCCGTTTATTCGAGAAGATGCCTCTTATTTACGAAATTCCGTTGAAAATATTTGGACCCCCTGACTTGATAGCCAGAAAAAAAGTTTTCTGTATCCTATTCTGCCCTATGAACTGTCTTTATACTACATGTCAGGCTATTTGGTCAAGCCTTTTATTCGAGAAGTGGTCTTATATTTACAAAATTTAATCAAAAATATTTGAACTCCCTGACTTGATAGCCGGAAAAAATGTTTTCTATATCCTATTCTGCCCTATGAACTATCTTTATACAACATGACAGGCAAATCGGTCAAGCAGTTTATTCGAGAAGAGGTCTTATATTTACAAAATTCAATTAAAAATATCTGGACCCCCAGACTCGACAGCCAGAAAAAAAGTATCCTATATCCTATTCTGACCTATGACATGTATTCACACAAAATTTCAGGCAAATCGGTCAAGCCGTTTATTCGAGAAGATGTCTTATATTTACAAAATTCAATTTAAAATATTTAGACCCTCTGACTTGATAGCCAGAAAATAAGTTTTCTGTATCCTATTCTGCCTTATGAACTGTCTTTATACAACATGTTAGACAAATCGGTCAAGCCGTTTATTCGAGAAGATGTCTTATATTTACAAAATTCAATTAAATATATCTGGACCCCCTGACTCGATAGCCAAAAAAAAGTATCCTATATTCTATTCTGCCCTATGTACTATCTTTGTACAAAATTTTAGCTAAATCTGTCAAGCCGTTTGACCGTGAAGAAGTCCCAAACAAACAAACAAACAAACAAACAAACAAATAAACAAACTGACTTTCGCATTTATAATATTGGTGTTGATGTGTATAAATTACGCCAGCAAAGTGGTGAAATAAAAATGTGAAAAATATTTTTTTTAAGGTAGCTCCCCTACATGAGAATTGGGGATGAAATTTTTTTTCGTCGTCTACGCCATCGTGTGGGTATCTTTGAATAGGTCTTTTAAAATAACTTAAGGATTTTTCGATTAAATGCTCCATTTACGAAATATTAAACTTAAATTAAAGTGCAAATTTTTTGTTCCAGTAGGGCGTCCCCTCCCCCCCACCCCACTCTAAAAGCTAATCTGCGGGCTTGAAATATCTGGAAAAATTCGTGATAATAGTGCATTTCATGAACTTTAAAGGAAAACTATAGCGGTTAAGATAACTTTATTAGTTTAGCAGTAATAATCGTTGAACTTGGGTGTTGGATAATTTTGTACCAAATACAAAATTCTTAGATTAAATCCTTTAAATTCACAAAGACGAAGTACTTAGTTGCTTGTACTACGGAACCCTACACTGCGCGTGGCCCGACACGCACTTGGCCGGTTATTTATTTATTTATTATATATAACTAGTGGGGCAACACAGTTGTACCAAGTCGCCTTGCAAGTTATGATTATTGTATTGTAAACAATAAGAAACAAATAGTTAGTTAATATACCTAGTTATTTAGTTTCTGACATGAGGAAACCTATTTTATTCTGTTATTATATATAACTGAAAATTGGTATGTAGATAGCCCAGACCCTTTATTATATCTTATAGCTAGCTAGACTAGCGTTTGACCACTATCTCACCTGTTGTATGCATGCGGTCGAGGATGGTAAAGCACGCTAGGCCTAGAATGGTAACTGGCTCTCAAGGATAGCTGCCGTAACACATCAGATGTGTGGCGACAGATTTTGTAACTTGAGGATGGTAGCTGGCCAGGCGGAAACTAGATACTGTCCTACCACCATGCGGAGGTTGTTGCTTTCTTAACGATTTTTTTCCTTCACCGGAGGACCACTGTTAAAAGCGCACATACATTTTTCGATAGAATAATCCATTGGTGCACGGCGGGGTTTGAACCCGGTACCTCGGGCAACAAAGCCGACCGTCCTCCCGATTACGCCACCGGGCCCTGGAATAACACATAGGGTACTTTTTACTCCTATATTCCCACGGGAACGATGTCTACGCGGGTAAAACCGCGAGGCACAGCTATATAATTAGAAATATTACATGCACAATTTTGTTTCAATTACTAAAAATGTGCACAAAACAATTTTTTTAATTATTACACCTATTAAAATCATCCAGTGAAAATGTTTTAGCTAAGAATCTACTTACTAGTTTTAGGTATTTCTTTTATATACAGTTTAATCAGTAGGTAATATTCATTGGTTTTGTAAGTTTATTTTCATATGGGACTATTGCACTATAAAAATACCAGAATTGCAACTTTTAGTAGCAAAATAACTAAGAAGAATTAAAGAGTAAAAAATTGTCTTAAAAAAAAGAAATAGAAAAACCATGTGGAAAAGGGTAATATGAACTCTACTAAAACATTCTATGTATCGGCAAAATCACTTCACATCGACTACATTTGATTACTAAAATGAATATAAAACTCCTAACAAGTAGTTTAACGTATTGTACTCCTGACCGCAAAGTCGTTTCCCGGTCATTTAGCAAACTGGTGCGAATGCTACTTACAAAACAACTGTTCAAGTAAATTATAACACCTACTCATAATATTTTGCGATGAATTTTCCATTCAGTGAATAATAATTTGGTTGAGTTGCAGGATTTTGTTACATTCATTGAATCTCGCTCATGTTACTATTACGACGTCGATTTCAAAGTAAATATTTGAAGATCGTTTAAAAAACTAAAAGACACGGCTTCAAATATCGCGCTAGTCATTAACCGACTTCACATATATATTTTTATATGTTTTTTTTTTTTTTTTCAGTACCAAGTTTGAGATACTGATCATATCTCGATGAAATTTAAATGGAGTATGAGTGAAGTAGGTATACCTGTGAGTGAAGTAGGTATACCTTTTCAAACTAAAATAATTTTCCAAATCGGTTCAGGCGTCTTCAAGTAATCGGTAAACAAAAGTACATTAAAATAATCCGACGAATTGAGACTTCCTTCTTTATTTGAAATCGGTTATTATTTATTTGAAATCGGTTAAAATGTGTCGGTTAAATAAGCTACAGCAGCAACCGCTTCGAGAGTTCCTATATAGGGATCTCCTTTTGTAAATTATTTTATTTTATTATTTTTGTTATTGTGGCCATAATACACTGTCTTTAAATTACATTTGAACGATTTTGTATTTCATACTTACAAGCCTTTGAAATAAATAAAAAAATGTGAATACCTCACAGACAGCTTGTTCTATTTCATTTCAACATCTTTATTATACAGGGGGTCACAGAAAGTAGTGTCAAGCGGAAGTAGAAGTAGAACACTTCAAAGGGTCTCCTACATACGACTACAGAGACATTTTTGGTCATAGTTAACTTAATTATTGAGATAATTGGCTGATGTTATTTTTGGAATGTAGCTGAATAACTGATTGATAATAACATTATTTTTTTTAAATGTTATTATCCATTCATTATATTATATATTCATTACATATCCAACCATTGGCAATAATTTAGGATCGTTTATAAAAAAAAACCGACTTCAAATGCCTCGCTAGTAATGTTTAGTTCCAAGTTTGTGGTGCTTATTCTTTTTGGAGATACTCATTAGATCTCAATGAAATTACAATGGGATCAAGTGGAAAGAATACTCTCAAAAACATAAACGTATTTTTTTAGGTTTTTAGTTTTTTTTACATAGAATTATATAGGCAATGTCATGGAAAATTTAAAAACATATATTGTTATACCATAAAATTTTATAGATTCAAGAGATCAGTGTGTGTGAAACACACACAGTGAACCTTTTTGAGGGCCCGGTGGCGTAATGAGGGTCCGGTGGCGTAATCGGGAGAACGGTTGGCTTTGATGCCACAGGGACCGAGTTCAAACCGCCGTGCACCAATAGATTTTTCTATCGAAAAAATTATGTGCGCTTTTCACAGTCGCCCTCCGGTGAAAGAAAAAAATTGTTAAGAAACCAACAACCCCTCCGCATGGTGGTAGGACACTATCAAGTGTCCGCCTGGCCAGCTACCACCCTCTGGTTAGAAAAATCTGTCGCCAAACATCTAATGTTTTCCGGCAGCTATCCTTGAGAGCCAGTTCCCATTCTAGGCCTAGCGTGCTTTACCATCCTCGACCGCATCATCACTTACCAAACCAACAGGTGAGATAGTGGTCAAACGCCTATAAGATATTAAAAAAAACCTTCTCAACCCACTAGACAGCTGTTACGGAGGCTTGTCTTCATATCTATGGAGATGCTCAATAGACCTTGATGAATTTACAATGGGACCTGACGGAAAGTACACCCTCTCAAACAAAATAAATATATATATCAATTACGGTTAATTACAGACAGAGTTATGAGGTGACAAAATTTGTTGGCATATATTGAAGAAGTTCCGTTGTCTGTCTCTGAAACTCATCATCAGATTTTTACGAAATCTATATAGGAGGCCCATATCGAAATAAACTTCTGTAGAATAAAAAAAATATTTTTCAAATTGGTTAAAAAATTACGGAGTTCTGAGGATGCCACTCATCATCAGATCTTTACAAAGTGTAAATAAACTGGCCAAGTGCGAGTCGGACTAGCACACGTAGGGTTCCGATTGAACAAAATTTGTGTGAAAAAACACGTTTCTTGTATGGAGTACTATTGATGTACCTTCTTTTATTTTTAACTTTATTCTGTTTTTAGTGTTTGTTTTTATAGCGGCAATAGTAATACATCTTCGTGAATATTTCAAGTATTCTACCTATTACGGTTAAGGTGATACAGCCATGTGATGTGCGGACAGACGGACGGATCACGGATAGCGAAGTCTCAGTAATAGGGTTTCGTTCGTACCCTTTGGGTTCGAAACCTCAAAAAGTACAATTTCGGAATAAACCTCCTTCGAACAAAAATCATTTTGTAAATCCGTCCATAAATGACGGAGTTATGCCCGAATATACATTTAAAAAATGGTTCTTTCTGAACTGAGAACCTCCTCCTTCTTTTTTAAAGTCGGTTAAAAAAAGAAATTGAATTCCATAAAGTGTGAAAACATCAAGTAAGGTTCAGACTTTAAAAGCCGATTAAATAAGAAAATTACTTATTTTCCAAATCAGTTTCAAACATTTTCTTATTTTAATAATTATCTATGGTCACAGAATAATTAATAGTACCAGTACTATGGTATACATTTTACTAACCTATCTTAAAGGCAACATACATAAAATTTGATTTAAAACTTACTTCATTCAGAATTATAACTTTTTGTAGTAGTATAGATAGATAAACACTTTATTACACCATACAAATTAAAAGTAAAAAATGGTAAATAAAACAATGTGGCAACAGGCGGTCTTATCGCTTAAAGCGATCTCTTCCAGACAACCTTAGGGTGGAAAGGAATAGATTAGCATACATGACGGTATAGGTGTAGAAAAAATAATAATAAAAAATAAATAAATAACAATAAAATAAAATAATATGTACGTACATAATTACAAAGGTACATATAATTTATGTAATTTAATACATACATAGCAATATAATACATGTATAATGTCATACAATACATATTATATATTTTCATATATACATATAATACAATATAAACATATTTCATAAAAGAGAATTGTGATCAAAAGCAATAGCAGTTCAGGAGAGATAGTGGGCCTTGACGCGATCTTTAAACGTAGTAAGAGTCTGTGAGCGTTTAATTTCCAATGGAAGCGCATTCCAAAGCCTGACAGCTTGCACTGCAAATGAGTTGTCATAGAAAGAGCTATGGTGGCTAGGCATGGACAGTGTATGATTCTCTGATGACCGTAAAGATAAGGCATTGGAGGTGTGAAGGAATTGGAACATATGTTTGAGATAAGGTGGAGAAGTAGGATGAAATAGGATATTGAAGAGAAGGGACAGGATATGTGCATTCCGGCGAAGGCGAATTGGAAGCCACTTGAGCTTAGAGCGAAATTCAGAGACATGGTATATATATATATATTTGCGTAGGCCAAATATGAACCGAATCGCAAGGTTTTGTAATCGCTCAAGTTTATTTAGCTGATCTTCTGTGATGTCAAGATAGCAAGCGTCAGCATAGTCAAGAATGGAAAGAAGAATAGATTGTGCAAGCGCAACTTTAGTAGCAGTGGGCAAGAAATTTCGAAGCCTCTTTAGTGCAGCATCAGAAGCAAACATTTTATTGCTGATTGTTGTCAGCTGAGGTTCCCACGATAAATTCTGATCAAAAATAACCCCCAAATTCTTTGCAGTTTGGCTATAAGGAATAGTTACCCCCTCAAAAACAACCTGTGGGAGCGTGACCCAGTCGATTTTAGCAACAGTTCTGGAACTACCTATAATTAGGACTTGTGTTTTTGCGGGATTTACTTTAAGTCCGTATGATTGACTCCACTGAGAGACGTTGTATAGATCATTATTAATCTGACCTACTGCCTCAGACAAAAAACTGATAGGAGCTTGTGAGTAGATTTGGAGATCGTCTGCATAGAGGTGGTAGGAAGAATTAAGATGACAGGAAATAGAATTTATAAAAACAGCAAAAAGAAGAGGAGATAGCACGCCGCCCTGAGGCACGCCGACAGTAGTATCACACCAAGAAGAAAAAGTATCTTCAATGCGGATCCGCTGACGACGACCAAACAAGTAACAACGAAACCAGTCAATCACCGTAGGATATGTTAATCGAGCGAAGTAATGCAAGGAGAATGTCGAAATCGACGGTGTTAAAGGCATTACTGAAATCGAGTGGCGTAAGCACAATTAACTGTCCATTTTCCATAGCTAAGCGGATATCATCTGTTCTTTTAACTAGGGCAGTAACTGTGCTGTGACCAGGGCGGAAGCCAGACTGGAAAGGATTCAGGAGTTGGTTTGATACAAGATTTCACTGAAACAGTTGCACTCCAACTGATTATGGACGAGACGCTCAAGAACTAGACGCTCGAGAATAACTGAAGTAAATAAAACTTAATAAAATACACTAATGAATTTTGGGGGGTACCTACTGAAATTACACTAACTAGTTTATTTGCTAAATAAAATTTATAAAGCTTATTTTATGCGCTTGTATCAGACCATATAATTAGGTAGTTTTTAGTTTTAGTCATATTGGCGGCGAGGTGCAATATTGGCGTGGATGGCTTAGGATGTCGAGAGGTGTGCTGCACTTTCACTAAACGCTGCACGCAGCTTTATGCCTTTAACACTTCCACACTGGATCTTAGGTTCCCCGTATACTTACAGTACTCTACGAGCTTAAGCTCTTGCGATTCCCACCCCGTCCGGCCGGTCACGGGATAGGGGTACGTGGTGTCGCCACTCACAGTCAGCTCGCCACAAAGCCGCCCCTGCGGGATTATTATTATTGCTCATAATACCAAAAATACCTACTTGTACAAGGAATATTTATGCTGTTTGGAATCTTCCCATGCTCCTTAACATCATCTGGTCCCTTGACGTCAACTATCTTATTATCGCCCCGTGTTGTGGCTCTCTTCACAAAGTCAAAGTCAACATCTGGCAAATCTGCCTCATTTGTTTGTTGGGAGAAGGACCGTACCAACATTGTTAACTGAGTCTAATGGTGTGAAATATGTTTTGTTTATTTGCACGTCTTTAAATTGTGACAAAATACGTACCTACTTTGAAAGTCTTGAAGGGTCTGAAGCGTTGCTGTAACCACAGAGTACTGAATCTCTCTATCACTCTACTTACTAGCTGGATCTGTGCGAAGAATAAATAGAAAAAAAAAACATACAGACGAATTGAGAACCTCCTCCTTTTTTGTGAAGACGGTTAAAAATTGCGAAATAACTTTGTGATTTTTTTTTAGATTTTATTCCTCGACTCTTAAGTTGTTTTGTTGACATATTTTATTATTATTACTAAGCTTACTTAAATTTCTTTTTGAGTTTTTAGAATTTAATTTATTTTTCCCAAACAGGTTGTTGCAATGCTTGTTGCAATGCTGTTGTCTTTTTGTATTTAATGAGTAATTATCGATCATTTATCCAGCTAATTAAAAAAAACATCACTTAACACCAATTATCTCATTTTTTATTATTTTTATATCGTTTTGGCTTGCGTTTGACCACTTTCTCACCTGTTAGTAAGTGGGAATCGAGGATGGCAGCATGCTAGGCCTAGAATGGTATGGTCTCTGTAGTCGTAATTTAGTAGAAATTATTAGAAAAGGCCATAACTCATAAACTACGAAAAATCGCGGAACATTCATGGGGTGATTTTGTATACCCCTTGAGGTGGGTGTTCTACCTCTGGACTCCCGCTTGACACTACTTTGTACCCTGTATTTTTATTGGTTACATATGACCATTAACTATCGTGTACATCAATATGTACAAACTTACCAGTCACCCTGTATATTATAATATAACTTATCATAAGGGCGCGGTTTAATGACACGAATTATTTCACGCATTCACCGCACAGCCGCCACGCGGCGGCCGTAAGGAATTTTCCGCGCCGTCTAACCGAGGCCTAATACCTGGTACCGTGGTTCCTGGAAGTAGTACCAATGTTAACATATGTTTTTGTATTGTTTCAGATTGTGATGTAAAAAGTGAACTCCACTTGAACGGCACAGGAAACAAAGCTGCCGAACTTGGTAAGTTATATTTAAATAACACTTCTTAGTTAAAGTGAAATAATAAAAAACTAAGAAAGCCTTGCAGGATAATTTAAATACGGCTGTAAGTTTGCGAGGAGTTTGATATCCAGCGATTCCTAGAGATGCCTTAAGTCAATGTCATCGATCTAATTGTAACCTGTTCATTGAGACCGTTTCATTGAACCTAACATGACACCACAGCTGTAAGTTGGTGAAGAGTCGGGTATCCTGCGGATTCCAGGAGTACCTGGTCCTGGTAGCATCAGGTCAAGATTAGGTACCTGTTCTTGCTATATCATTAAAGGTACTAGATACCAAATTTTAAATCGTCTATGAAAGTTGCCATAAATTACAGGGGTATCGGTATAATAGTATAATTGGTATAATAGTATTTAGGTATCATTTTAAAAACGTATTAAAGTATCGCCCTTATTTTAATGCCATTGATTAGTTTATGAGTCCGTTATTGTGCAATTTGTTGTTCTGTGAAATATAGCGCTTTATTAGTCCTTTAGTGTAAAACAGCTTTACTCGTACTATCCAAGTTCACCTAACGCACATAAAAATGCAGAGAATGCAGTCACTAATTGTAACATTATTAAATTATTTATAGCATTGCATTGTTTTATAGCTAAACACTTCCTTCCCATGAACATGACACTTCCTCCACTAACTTCTGTTTACTTCACACCTGTTTTGTAACACGTTTGTTGTCACCTGTTTACACGATGTACAAATAGGCTCTAATTACACTAAAATGTGCGTCCGCCAACGTCTAGCTCTTTTTTAGCGCTCTTATGCTGTTGGCCTCTGCCGTAGCTTTTTGGGTGGTACGTGGTACGATTAATTATTCTGTGGTGGTTGTAAACTAGCTTTAAGAGCATCTAAGAGGTGTGCACCTCGGTTTAAAGGGTTAGGATGTCGATTGTTTGGAGAGTCATTTTTGAATAGCTTATTGTATACATTCGAATTCAGAAGTGTAATTTTCAATTTTGAATATTGATTGATCCATGAGCTATTTGGATCCTCGGTTGGATAGCTAATCTTTTTTTTAATAAGATAAGATAAGATAAGTTTATTAGTACCAAAGAGACCTTATTTCTAAAGTACATATGTTTTATACATTTAAGTTTTATTTTAAACATATGATCATATTAATTAAGGTATTATAAGCAATTAGTGCACTGACGCTTAAACTAGCCGTAGCTGTGCGATAAGCGCAAGTTACGATTCGTGGTTAGTCATGACATAACATAATGTTCATAGTTAGTTGGTCAGTATTAAACATAATTATTAAAAAGATAGATGATCTCTCACTGTGAGTGTGTATGTGTGTGGGTACGTGAGTGTGTGTGTGTGAGTGTGTGTGTGTGTGTGTGTGTGTGTGTGTGTGTGTGTGTGTGTGTGTGTGTGTGTGTGTGTGTGTACCTATGTGTGTTTTATAATCATTGCGGTATATATAACAGTGACTCAGTTTCATCATATGATAGTTTTCCTAAGAAAGCTTTAACGATGTTTTTGCATTTGTATTGATTGAGGTTATTTATTGTCATAAGTTTACTAATTCTATTATACAGGTAAGGGCCAATATACTGTGTATGTTTTCTTGAAAAAGCTGTCCGATGGGGGTTTATTACAAGAACGCGGTCCTTTCTTCTTTTATTCTCCAGAGAAGGATGTCGAGTACCTGTTACATGTGTGCTTAGGATTATTTTTAATACAAATAACTGACGTACAGTTAAAACATTGCATTCCTTGTATAACAGACTTGTCGAGTGCAGCCTGGGTTTCGAGGTCATCACTTTCAGCACACCTCATTGTGCACGTTCAAGTTTTATAAGGGCAGTTTTGTCCGTTCCACTTACTCCACGTAATGTTCAATAGGCAAGCGATTGACCACCATCCCGACTGATGTTAAGTAACGATGTGGTCCAAGATTTAGCACGCTTTACTAGAAGATTTTTTCATCAATAATATATTCGAATTGATCTTGATTGATCCTTAAGCTATTTGGTCGCAGAAACCTTACATAAACTTAACATGTTTGTTTGTCTGCAGGCGTGGTACCTTCTCTGAAGAAGAGCAAGGACCCGGAAAAGGCGGCAATCTGTGAGAAGGCTGACTTCGAGCGAGCTATCGAGTTAACCGGTAAGTTTACACATACTCGTATCAATCTGTGAGAAGGCTGACTTTGAGCGGGCTATCGAGCTAACCGGTAAGTTTACACATACTCGTATCAATCTGCGGGAAGGCTGACTTCGAGCGGGCTATCGAGTTAACCGGTAAGTTTACACATACTCGTATAAATCTGTGGGAAGGCTGACTTCGAGCGGGCTATCGAGTTAACCGGTAAGTTTACACATACTCGTATCAATCTGTGAGAAGGCTGACTTCGAGCGGGCTATCGAGTTAACCGGTAAGTTTACACATACTCGTATCAATCTGTGAGAAGGCTGACTTCGAGCAGGCTATCGAGTTAACCGGTAAGTTTACACATACTCGTATCAATCTGTGGGAATGCTGACTTCGAGCGGGCTATCGAGTTAACCGGTAAGTTTACACATACTCGTATTAATCTGTGAGAAGGCTGACTTCGAGCGTGCTATCGAGTTAACCGGTAAGTTTACACATACTCGTATCAATCTGTGAGAAGGCTGACTTCGAGCGGGCTATTGAGTTAACCGGTAAGTTTACACATACTCGTATCAATCTGTGGGAAGGCTGACTTCGAGCGGGCTATCGAGTTAACCGGTAAGTTTACACATACTCGTATCTATTCCCCTTTTTAAGCGACTTCACAAAATAGGAGGTGGTTCTCCATTCGCCAGTATTTTTTATGTTTCTTATCTTAGAACTTCGTCAGATCTAAACCGATTTGGTAAAATATTTTTTTGTTTGAGAGAGTAAGTATATGCTTTCCGTTTGGTCCCATTGAGGTCCCATCGGGAGATATCCCGAGATATGGAGATAAGCATCTCAAACTTGGTAAGTACTGGAAATAACTAGCGCGGCATTTGAAGTCGGTTTTTTCGCTTTGTTAAACTAAAACTAACCTAAACTTTGTGTTTCTATTCCTGACAGACAAGTACTTGATAAGCGCAACTATACCAAATTTCAAAGAAATTTCTGAAGTTTAATTATGTATCACTACTAACAAATTAGACACATTTTCAAAGTATCAGGTAAAATTTCAAATCGTTTAAAAACGGAAAAACAGACTTCAAATGCCGAGCAAGTAATTTTCAGTAGCAAGTTTGAGGTATTTATCTCCATATCTCTGGAGACACTGATCAGATCTCGATGAGTTAACAATGGGACCACTTCAGGAGTATATGTTCTTTCGAATAGAAAAAGAATTTTGAAAATCAGTCCAAAATTATTATTGACAGAGAAATCGGTGAACATACATAAAACAAGGAAAAAATACACGCAGACGAATTGAGATCCTCCTCCTTTTTGAAGTCTGTAAAAATTATACTTATACGGCTGTCAAACAAAACCATGAGTAAGAAATTGTGTTTGTGTCTTTTTCCATGCTGTTCCTACGTAGAATAAATACCTCTCACCTAAATTGTACATTTGTATAATATGTATAATTCACTAGTAGCGCCTTGCGGTTTCACCTGCGTAGTAACCGTACCAATGATAATACTGAGACATAATATCGTTTAAAAACTAAAAAACAACCGACTTCAATGCCGCGCTATTCATTTTCAGTACCAATTTTGAGATGTTTATCTCAATATCTCTGGAGATACTTATCATACCTCGATAAAATTACCATGGTACCACACTTGGGATATCTCCTTTCGAACAAAAAAAGAATAATCGAAATCGGTTCATAAACGACGAAGTTATCCGCGAACAAACATAAAAAAAATATTCATTTTCAGTACCAATTTTGAGATGTTTATCTCAATATCTCTGGAGATACTTATCATACCTCGATAAAATTACCATGGTACCACACTTGGGATATCTCCTTTCGAACAAAAAAAGAATAATCGAAATCGGTTCATAAACGACGAAGTTATCCGCGAACAAACATAAAAAAAAAAAAAAAAAAAAAAAAAAAATATATACGGTCGAATTGAGAAACCTCCTCCTTTTTTTGAAGTCGGTTAAAAATATAGCCTATGTTACTTGCTGATAATGTAGCTTTCCATTAGTGAAATAATTTTTGAAATCGGTAAATCGGAACAAACAAACAAAACTCAAAACTTTCCTCTTTATAATATAAATATTAGTTTAGACTACCTATAGGCACAGAATAATGAATAGTACAACTATAGGTACGTAATATAAGAGGCTAAAAATATGTGAATGTGTTGCGCCCGTTATCATAAGACAATAAGATCTGTCTTGAATTTAACTCCACCATTATAAAGATTTGAACCTGTGATTTGAACATGGTTTGTACAACCATTACCAACCACTTACTCATAGGTATTTTCCTGCTTATTTGCTCCTCGCTTTTATGGTTAGAATCAATAAAAATACCCATCATGAAAGCCAAAAGTCGTAAAATTATTTCCGCTTCAACTATATATATAACTATCTATTAGTCACAGGTAAGTACCCATTGTCCAAAAATATATCGGAACAATAATTGGGAATAGACTCTTAAATACGACCCATATTTAGAAACATTACTGGGTTTTCCAAGTATCCTAATGTAATTTATATCCAAATAAAAACATCTGCTTGACTATGGGAAATTTTTAACTTTTAATGGGCTCTATAGGGATGGAATAGGATTCATCATTGTCTGGCAATGTAAAGGGACTGAACCTTTACACGTACATTGGACGCTAACTACTGCCAACCCGGTTCGGCAGCCGCTACTTCTTACCTACTACAAGAATTACTTTGACTTGAGTCTTTTTAGGGTTCCGTAGCCGAATTTCAAATCATAGATTTTATAGATTTGTCATGTTTGTCTGTCTGTCCGTCCGTGTGTCACAGCCACTTTATTCCGAAACTATTAGGACTACACAGTTGAAACTGGTAGGTAGATTCTGTGAACCGCTTTATGATCTTTCAACAAAAAAAAAAGATAAAGGGGGGCTCACCATAAATGGAACAGAAACAAAAAAAATTGTTCGTCATACCTATACGTGCGGGATGTTTATAGATAAGTCTTTACAAATGACATTGATGTTTTAAAAACTATTTTTTCTCAAAGTAAATCGTTTGAAACATAGACACTTCTAAAGTGATAAAATCTGTGTCCCGCCTCTAACTTCTATAATAAGAGATTGAAAAATCTAAAAAAAAGTGTATGCTGTAGAACTCAATAAACACTTTCAACGAAAATTGGTTTGAACGAGATATAGCTAGCAGGTTATGACATATAGCACATTTCCCAAACCGCAAATATAACTTTGTCATTCATACAAACACTACCTATGAAAAACAAAGTTATTTTTTTGCTGGCGAAAAATTTGCTCAATCTTATAAAACATTGTAGTGTGTTACGAAACCCTACAAGTGTGAGTCCGACTTTCACTTGGCCAGTTTATTTTATATTCGATCGATTCGGATTTTTGCCTTTCGCATCAGTCGAATAGCTTCGCTAGAGTCCGCCTGGCTACCTCAAGTAGGAAAATCTGTCGGCAAACATTTAGCTGAGTGCTGACAGTTGTTTTTGAGAGCCAGTTCACATTCTAGACCTAGCGTCACGTAACAGAACAGATAATAAGCGTACCGTCCTCGACCACCTCAATCACCGAAAGGTATGTTTGTGGTCAAACGCTAGCGTATACCTACTCGACTACCTATGACATAAGATTCCATTACCGGGTTTTATTTTCTCCGCGATTCTACTAGAACAAAATAAACAAGGTTGTAATGCAAGTGGAATGTGACCCTGTTACCTAATCTATGCCGTTGTGAATGAGTGGTGCTCACGTTGCAATCTCAGGAATGGCGGTAGTCGATGTAAACACCTGCTTCTGAGAAGTGCCTCGTGTCACTCGAAAACAAGGGTTTCGAAAAACTCGTGTGACATCGTACGGTCAATACTAATATTGGGTCGATTACACGTAACGAGTACCTACTGTAATGAGACCCACTACACAGAATAAATAATAACACGAAGGTACCTCAAATCACACGTTGTTTTGTATGCTGTGATCTAAGAGATCATTTGCCGCCTTCTGAGGATTAAACAGTAAAAAATATACACGTCGAATTGAGAACCTTCTCTTTTTTATCGTCGGCTGAAATAATACTGGTTCGAGGGAGTTGGATGTTTGAAGTTACTTGCCAGTGTTCATAGTTCTTTTGACACGAACCGAGCACTCGGCCGAGAGCCTGTCTCGTTACGTGTTTGTTATACACTAACTACATACTCGTATTCTAAATGTTTACCATGTTTTTCATTTAGTGTGAGTTCATCTGTGGTCAAATGACGGATATTGGAGGTTATTACGTCGTTTGTTTAAACTCTTGGCTCATTTGATATTCTCATGGTAAAATTATATCATGTTAAACTGCACTTTAAGGTATCGATGAAGCAAGCATTTTTATGGAATATAGCTGCGCTCCACGGCTTTGCCCGTGTAAAAACCTACCTACACTACACCTTACCCTACCTTGTGTTAATGTAAGTTAAAATCTGTATGCCAAATTTAATCTAACTATAAACCCATTTTGCGTGAAGCAGTAAGAAGCATCCATTCATCCATGCTCCCCTGTTGGGGTTAACAGAGATATAATATGGCCGGTATATATAAATACGGTAATATATTATTACCGTAATATGGCATATTACCGTAATATGGCGCTGAAGCATTTTGCACTGTTCTCCTTCTAAATACGGATTATTATTACCTAAATGTGTCAGATCGTGCATCACACAAACGAACAATATTTTCCGCGATGTAAGAAACAGATGCAGACTGATATAGTTGCTTTGTCAAAAGATATCTTAAAACTTATAAGGATAAAATCTAGTAGCATTAATTTTTATTCATTTGTGAGCATTTTTACTAAGTATTATAATAATAATAGTTCTGGGGTCTAATATAGTCTTGGTATCCCAATAAGCTTTTGGTGTATCCTATACGATCTAACGCTCGATATCATCTATTTTATGGTGCCTTCAGATTACACAATCGACATGTGTGAAAACAAATCGTGTAGGTAAATGTGTAATCAATATACAATCAATATAATATCTATTGACAAATTAAATTTTCTACTAGGTATTTTTAAACATAATATTTCTGTCAGGTATAATATTTTTATTAGGTATTTTCTAGATCGCCATTATGTGACCATAATGCCGGCCTTATAGGTGGTGGTACTCTAAAGTAGAGATATCTGTATGTATAATGTGGTGTTCCAGGATATGGACGGTTCCACTACCTGCTGCTGGCAGTCTGCGGGCTGGTCAGCACGTCCGAGGAGATGGACGTCATCTCCATGTCCTTCATACTGCCTTCGGCGCAGTGCGACCTAAACCTCTCCACGCAGACTAAAGTGAGTGCCACTTCTATGTGCTTCATCATAATCTGCCAGTATCAGTCCAATGCTGGACATAGGTAACAGACGGAAGAGGCCTGGAACCTATCATACGGGTCTCGAGCCTTATCATACGGGTCTCGAGCCTAGTTTAGGTGCCCAGGTTACCAATATTGTTATATTTACCTGCCTTTTATTGTTCAATAAATGATTATAATTATGATAGGTCTCGCTCAAGACACACCACTGAGCGACATCTTCGGCTCTTCTTTTTTCCAGTCACTGCCTTTTACACCTAGTTACATACATATATACATTTTAACTGGTCTAGTAAAAATTGGTTATAAAATACCAATAATTGATCGAGCGAAGCGAAGGTTTCCGTTTCAGCTTGGGCAAAAATGCTCTCGAATGTCCGGCGGATGTCTGGGTGTCTGTTGTCCTCTACAGGTCGCATTTCTCAATCGATTCTCGTGAAATTTGGTTCGATAATTAGTTATATTAATAGTTAGTTATATTCTGTGGTTATATGGAATTTTTAGACTAATTAGAAAATTAGATTAATTTATTTATTTTTTGGATTTAGGATTGGAACATTTTCAAATTAGCGGCTTTGAAAACGTAAAAATAAAACCGACCAAGTCGAGTTGGACTCGCCCACCGAGGCTTCCGTACCAACGTCGGTTAGTACCAATTAAGCTAGACCTCTAAATTTTATGAGCGCTCATAGAACTCAGAGGAGAATAATCTAATTGAAAATTCGTCGTGAGAAAATATACATAACTAATCATTACTCAGATGTTTATGAATAGAATCCTAATTAATATCTATCTTTTTCTAAAGACAATGGGCAGTAATAAAACGATTCCCGTAAAAAATGTTAATTGCCCATTAGAATAGTGCCTCTTTTTATTTTAAGAATATTAATGCTGTTTTAAAAATATAGAGCCCTGATGGCCTCTAGAATAGGTTTAATTATGTGCCCGATGATATTTCGAATGGAGGCAAGGTCTTATCGCTAAATATAAAATTATATTAAGATAAATAAACTGGCCAAGTGCGAGTCGGACTCGCATACGTAGGGTGCCGATTGAACAAAATTTGCCGGTTTTTGTATGACCCCTCATACAAAAACCGGCATTTATTTAGTTTATATTATTTGATTTTATAGTTGCTCATAGTGCGTATTTTAATAGTTGCTATATATATATATACGCCGGGCAAATATATATATTTTAATAGTTGCTACATAACTATTGTAATATGTGATAATATAATTATAGTACCGATACCCACAGACTATTAAGAAGATAGCGACACCGCAGAATACCTACTAATAATGTACGTAATGTAACCTTAATAGTTTAAAATGTTTATAGTAAGAGTTAGAAGGCACTATATATGTATAGTGTTGTATATATAGATTATAGAGTGAAGTATACTTATAGAACTTTGCATCCTACATCGTATCACTTTCCTCTCCTCTCAGATCTTTCGGAAACTTCGCAAATATGTTGATAACAATTAACAAACACGAAGCTACTCAGTCACAATGTTATTATGTAATTATTATAGGTTAACAATTAACAATATACTCGTGCTTCACAAAAGCCAATACCTACCTACCTTGGTATGGCCGACATTACGCATCAATGGCCCCATTCATTCGCGTAACCAGACTTTTATACTATATCTCATTGTGCTTAGTATTGCGCTATAGAATTACTAATTGTTGTACAGAAGAGACATTGAATGAACTAAGTTCGCGGTGTAACTAAAAGGTTTTGTTTTTATTTATGTTTTAGTTATTATCTGTTATTTTTCTAAATTTATGCCATAACTTAAGTAGTAGTTACCTAACAGCAAAATGAGGTATACCATAACTTATTCACTAAATTCACCATTGGAAGGGTTAGCAACTAGCAACCTAAAGCCTCAATAACTTATGTAGACGCTAACAGGGGGAAATGCATAGTACTCTGAGCGAGACGCCAGTGCATGTCTTATCACCCCACTACCAATAATAATTAGAATTAAAATAGATACCTACTACCACCAAGCATCATATTTTCATTTAATCGTGTTTTTTTTTATCCACTCTCAAAAGGAAAACGATGCACCTTCGATAAAGAAACAATTTTAGAAACGATACACAAAAAATGCTGATAGGATAAAATTTTACACACTTCAATTGAAATCCCCGCCGTGCACGAATGGATTTTTCTATCGTAAAAATTATGTGCGCTTTTGACAGTGGCCCTCTACTGAATGAAAAACATCTTTACGACACCCAAACGCCTCCCCCATGGTGGTAGGACACTATCCAGTGTTAACCTGGCCAGCAACCACCCTCAAGTTAGAAAATCTGTCGCCAAACATCTAACGTGTTCCGACAGCTGTCCTCGAGGGTGAGATAGTGGTCAAGTTAGCGTATACGATATAAAAAAATATTAGTACCTATCATTAGAACTTGCATGAAAAATGTATCTTTAATATCTAATAAGTAAACTACCTAACTGGGTTTGCAGTTTGAAAACCCAATGTAACATAAAAAATGTTACGTCATAAGCCAAACCGAAAAACTGCATAATTTATAAAATTATATACATCAACAAAGCCTTGCGGTTCTCTCCCAACACTCAAAGTGAGATCACCAATTTGCGTCGTGCAAAGCAAATAAATTACGTATGTTTCACTTTGATATTAGGTTCTAAGTTAGTACTTTGAATAACTAAGTACCTACATACTATATGATTTATAAAAAACCCTAAATGTTAATTGAGGTTTATTACATCCACATATAAGGAAGACCATTTTTTCTGTGCTATGTTTTGAATAGTAATTGCATTGTGTAGCGTTACCTTAAGTTACCTTTAACATTTTAATTGGCTTTTAAGTAGGATTTAATTATTATTTATCTGCCATATTAAAATTTATGTTATGACGTTTAAGGCAGACGTTGACTTGCCCGACCGCAGCACCATCTATCGGGTCCAATTGTGAATCTAAATAATCTAGGAACCAACTCAAACACACACCAAAATTCATTAAAAACGGTCCAGCCGTTTAAGATGAGTTCAGCGACAAAGGAACGCCCAGAAGAATTATATATTAACTTAAATGCTTTCAAAACACTTAAAATCAGAACATATAAAATTTACGGATCGCATTAATACATGTAATACATGTAGGTGACGTTATGCTTCGATTTTACCAACAATTATCTATTATTTTAGCATTAACGCAATTAATATGTATAAAATAAAAAAAAACCTTCTATGATTTGCTTCAAGAGACCGATCGTACATTTTATTTTCCACATATAAATTAGAAAGTGACGTCACAAATTACACTGCTAGTCACCACTGATGAATTCTTTGTAGTTCGATAGTAACTATTTCTATCACAAAGATTGTGACGTCACCAAGGCGCGCGAAAATACGGCGGCGTTTTTAACAACAATATTTTACCTGAACTGGCTCTTAAGGATAGCTGCCGGAACACATTAGTTGTTTGGCGATAGATTCTCTAACTTACGGGTGGTAGCTGGCGGACACTAGATAGTGTCCTACCACCCTGCGGGAGTTGTTGGTTTCTTTACGATGTTTTTCCTTCACCGTAAGGGGCCACTGTGAGAAGCGCACATACCTTTTTCGTTAGAAAAATCCATTGGTGCACGGCGGGGTTTGAACACGGTACCTCTGGCATCAATGCCGACCGTTCTCCCGATTGCGCCACCGGGCCCTCAAATTCCTTATACGGCTTAATTCTAATGATATTGTCGGTATTTGATAACATTATAAATATGATACATTTCCTCTCCAGGGATGGCTGAACAGTATAATCTTCATCGGAATGATGGTGGGCGCGTATGCGTGGGGATCCGTGGCAGACTCGCTGGGACGCAAGCGTGTGCTGATCGTCATCTCTGTCATTAACGGGCTGGCCATCGTCGCTTCTTCCTTCAGTCAGAACTACGAGCTGTTCATGTTGTTCCGGTTTATCAATGGTGCCGCGTAAGTATATATCATACTTCCAAGGGGCATTCTCATGTTTTAAGGCTTAAGGATCTTCTACATAGCTGGTGGCATGTTAACTTGGGTAACTACCGCGTTGATAAAAGACATTCAAGTGGCAGATTATCACATGACATACATCACTTTACTGACTCCTTTCGCTATGCCCATTGACATCTACTTAAGTACTTGTACTGTTGTAACTTCAAAACTTTCGCGATTAGAACACATAGGTACTTTACCTAGTTATATTGTATTGTAATACCTACGGTAAACACATTATCTTTCACGTCTTCTCGTGACCACGATCAATGCAACTTGATTGAAACATCGAGGTAAGTAGGAATTGATGTTTTGAGCGCGTATTTCGTCCGTATTAATTACTTAAGTACTTATCATCTGAAGGAAAATTATGAGAGGTCTAAGGAAGAATGTGCTTGCTTGATAGGCTGCGATGGGTTTGGTAGTTTGTAGAAACGTTTGTCCAAATGAGATCTTTAAAATCTTTTGTATCTTTAGTGGTATGACCATTGGGTTTTGGTTCCGGCAGCACAAAGCTCTTATGAATCAGAGCATTATAGGTAGCGTGATCACCTTCCTCGACTGCATCGTCGCTTACCACCAGGTGAGATAGTGGTCAAACGCTACTCTTCACTGCATTCAGTTTTCCACCCGTAAACAACCTCGCTACAAGATTTATTGGATTTTATTATTGTTTGTCAATGTAGGGTATAATACAAATAAGTATATTATTCATGAATAATCGCCTATGTCACCTGAAGATAGCGCGTTGACAACCACTACGTTTGCAAGGACGGTTGATATCATTAAAGACGCAGGCGAAATAGAATAGACGTATGGCGCGGATGTGGCGACTTATAAATTTACTTTTATACAAAATGTAGGGAAGTCTAGCGATTAAAAACATATAGGTACTAGAGTCCTCGCTTAGGATAGGGCGTCTTTGTCCTATAATATATATGTTACGTCTCTTCTTTCTGGCTTGCGCCTAGGTCCAACTAAAATGTTTGCGATTTTTTTAAGTAACTTCTAGTATTCATACAAAAGTTCTTATACGAGTAGATCGACAGATAGTCTGATGATAAGAAAACAATGAACTCTTTGAATTCTAGGTTAGGTGGTTCAGGTCCAGTGATTTGGTCGTACTTCGCCGAGTTCCAGCCGAAGAAGAAGCGCGGCGCTATGCTTAGCTTCATGGCTGCGTTCTGGACGCTGGGCAATCTCTTCGTGGCTGGACTGGCCTGGGTCATCATACCTGCCGGTAAGATCACGATACCCAATCTGCTACCCAAGATACAAAAATCTACGTATTTTTGTACTTCCCCTATTTCAATTGCATGTTTTTGTATCTCTCTTTTGTATTAGGGAAAATGTTTGTTTATACAGTGACAGCTTCTATAAATAAACTGGCCAAGTGCAAGTCGGACTCGCACTCGTAGGGTTCCGTAACACAGTTAAGTATTCCATAACTATGATTTTTCGCAACTACAAAATTAACTTTGTTTTTCATAGTGTTTGTATGAAAAACAAAGTTATCTTTGCGGTCGCCATATCTCTAGAACTGCTGACTGTATCTCGTTCAAACCAATTTTCGTTGAAAGTTTTTATTGAGATCTACAGCATATATATTTTTTTAGATTTTTCACTCTCATACTTTAAAAGTTAGAGGGGGGGGACACACATTTTACCACTTTAGACGCGCCTATCTTTTAAATGATTGACTTTGAGATAAAATTATTTTAGGAACCTCAATATCATTTTTGAAGACCTATCCATAGACACCAAACACGTATAGGTTTGAAGATTTTTTTTTTTTATTTCATTTCCATGGGATGCCCCCCCCCCTTAAACTTTTATATTTTTTATTTTTGTATAAAATTCGGAAAGCGGTTTACAGAATACATCTACCTACCAAGTTTCAATTCTGTAGTCTTAACAGTTTCGGAATAAAATGGCTGTGACATACGGACGGACAGACAGACAGACAGACAGACATGACGAATTTATAAGGGTTCCGTTTTTTGCCATTCGGCTACGGAACCCTAAAAAGTACCTAGATATATCAAAGTGGTTTATTTTATGTTCTAAAAGACCCCTTATCGATGCTCGGGCGCTGATCTATTCTCAGCGTGGAATGATGCCATTTGCATGCATGCATATGATTGGTTAACTAAGCGCTATTAAACCAATGAAATGATCTCATTATGTGCTAGAAGCATATCCGCGCTTGAGCATCGTTCAATAAATCTAGGCACTCATTACGCACACACTACAACCTCTGTATCTTAACAAATCTCCTGAAGATAGTGTTTAATCACTCGGCTATTAGCAATACAGATACCGTCATCTGAGAAACTTTTACCTACTTAAGAAACATCCTTCAACTTTTACTACCTAAGCATTAACAAATAACCTCTTTAAAACCATCCATTGGCTGTTTCAGAAATCGGCATCACAACTCCGGTGTTCGTGTACAACTCCTGGCGAATCTTCCTGCTAGTAATGTCTCTACCCTCATTCGTAGTCGCAGCACTTTTGTTCCTCCTACCCGAATCTCCGAAATTTCTCATAATCAGCGGCCGCCACGAAGACGCCTTAGAAGTCTTCCGAGGAATATACCTGATGAACACCGGCAAGAGTAAAGACCAATATCCCGTGAAACAGATCATTGTGGACGAGCCGATGCATTCCAAGCCTGAGAAGCATAAGGTCGTGGAGGAACCTCAAGTGCCAAAGTCTAAGATGCGGAGAATGTTTAGCGATATCGTGGAGCATAGCAAACAGCTGTTCGTGCCGCCTATACTCAAATTCACTGCGATCTCTATTACTATCAACTTTACATTCCATATCGGGTGAGTTATTTATGAATATATATACCTCCTGTATGAACAGTATCAACATGTCCTTAAGCATCGCCAAGAAAAGCTCTGCACTAAGTATACTTGTGCGTCTAAGGCAAGACAAGTAGGTTAAAATCTGATCTATCAGAAGTAAGAACTCCAATTATATTGTAAGAACATGGTGGTTTTGACCTGATGCTGGGACATCTCCTGGAATCTCGTGTTTGGGCTCATTGGAATGGTCTCATAGGTTGCGGGTGATTTGAAATTTTTAATATAAGTATTATTAAGCCAGAATTTTCCATGTAAAAAAAACATTTTGAATCACATCCGTCTACGAGGTGTTTGTTGATCTTTAAGTTTTGTGCTGAAACTAAATAAACCGGCCAAGTGCAAGTCGGACTCGCACTCGTAGGGTTCTGTAACACAGTTAAGTATTCCATAACTATGATTTTTCGCAACTACAAAATTAACTTTGTTTTTCATAGTGTTTGTATCAAAAACAAAGTTATCTTTGCGGTCGCCATATCTCTAAAACTGCTGACTGTATCTCGTTCAAACTAATTTTCGTTGTTAGTTTTTATTGATATTTACAGCATAAATTTTTTTAGATTTTTCACTCCCATACTTTAAAAGTTAGAGGGGGGAGGGTGGGGGGCACACATTTTACCACTTTAGACGCGCTTATCTTTCAAATGATTGACTTTTGAGAAAAAATGATTTTAAGAAGCTCAATGTCATTTTTAAAGACCTATCCATAGACGTATAGGTTTGAAGAAAAAAAAAATTCCAGGTCCAGTTTTATGTATGGGACTAAACTTTTATATTTTTTATTTTTGCATAAAAATCGGAAAGCGGTTCACAGAATACATCTACCTACCAAGTTTCAATTCTGTAGTCCTAACAGTTTCGGAATAAAATGGCTGTGACATACGGACGGACAGACAGACAGACAGACAGACATGACGAATCTATAAGGGTTCCGTTTTTTGCCATTCGGCTACGCAACCTTAAAAAGTAATACTTACACTATTTGATGTCTCCTTCCAGATACTACGGTTTAATGATGTGGTTCCCCGAGATGTTCAACCGTTTCGACGAATGGTCCCGTGCCAACAACAACGCCGAGGCTGACATCTGTCAAGTGACCGCCTACGTCACTCAATTCGGCACGCACTCTGCGGAAGCTCAATGCGAGTCGAAGATCAACTCAGATGTGTTCATGGAATCCCTGATCACCGTGGCAGCGGCTATACCCTCGAATATATTCGCCGTTGTGGGGATGGATAGGCTTGGCAGGAAGTTTTTCTTAGGTAACTATTGCATTTGACAAATTATAGAATCGTTTCACCGACCCCAACTAACTACCGTTAGAAATATCTCACCAACCCTGTCTTCAAATACAATGTCGCCTAATTTACCACCACTTTGTCAGTTCTTCAACCGTGAAATAGATCTTCGGTTTGAAGCATCGACGTCCTATGAAGGGTCCATATATGTCCAGTGCAATCACTGGGCATGTGAGACTCAACAAGTCAACATCTAGATATCTTCATGCAGTGTAGAAATATTCTGGCAAAAATCTGGCATCCGAGTCTGTGTCATCGTTTTTTATTTTGTTACCAGATAGGCAAACGGTTGACCAATATCTCACCTGATATTAAGTGACGTTGCGATCGACGATGTAGCACGCTTATCTAGAAGATACCTGTTCACTCGTGATTTGAAAACCCCCGGGTTTTATTTACCGGGAAACACAGACACCGGCAAGGAATTCCATTTCACTTACAAGCGGCAATAGCCAATAGCCCAATGGATAAAGTGTTGGACTGGCGATCGAAAGGTCGTGAGCTCGATCCCCATCCATTGCACTATAGACGTGAATCATCACTCAAGACACAAGCATATTTAGCTTAGTTGGAGGGGTTAACAAGAATACTAGTAATGTGCAACCCACATTGCTAATAAGCTTTATAATGAAAAAACAAACAAAACAAATAAAAGTTGAAGCAAAAGGTTTTGTGAGGGTAGATTGAACGGCCACCATAAAGAGATGGCGTACATCGGTAGGTATACATCTGGTCATCCAGCCTCCCTGGTCTGGTCGGGTCGCTCGGCGGCAAGGCTTTGGCCGTGGATATTCACTAGCCGCGGCGTAAGCCTCCCACCGTGTCACCTAATTAGCACCACCCACGGTACTCTCCTACGAACAAGGGTGACTTCCCCCAAAATCACTAACTATAAATGTTTACCATAACAATAGAATGTTACTAACATGTACCCAATCTCTATTACCCGCAGTGTTCGCGACGTTCTCAGCGGGCCTGTGTTCAGCCGCGATGTACTTCGTGTACAACAAGACCAACAACCTGATAGTGAGCGCAGTCTTCAGCTCCGTCATATCCTGCGGGAACGCCTCGCTCGATTGCCTCATTACTGAGGTCTTCCCGACTAACTTACGGTAAGTATTAACACACGTTTTAGTAGTGAAGTCACATGGAGACGTTACATCCGACCACGCTGGTGGCGCCTCTGACAGTCGAAATAATAAGTACAATTCTCGGGATCCTGCCTTCTCGCCGAAATTGTTTGGCCGATTATCACTTGCCAACCAACGGTTCGCCTAAATTTCACTTTGACAACTAACGATTGTCAAATTTTTGAATGACAACATTTCATTTGGTAGAATTATTGTTAAGCTGATTATTATAATGACTCAACACGTTCAGGGCACTTATCATTTGTCAAATCCTTCACTAGGCCAGACTAGTTTTAGACGAATAACGTTTCGTCTGTCAGTTCCCTTTTCGTACATTTATATTATGACTAGCTGTTAACCGCGGTTTCGCCCGCGTTATTTGAGTTTTTATGAACTTTGAGGTCTAGATCGATGATCTCTTAGGCCAAGTCACCATAGTAGACCCCAAAGTCGAACTCAATATCCTCAATTGTTTAAATCATGAATCATTTTGGTTAGGTATACGAAGTTGTGCTGTTTAAATGTTTGGCTCAACACAAAAGTTCCTGAAAACATTTCTTACAAAGAAAATAAGGTAAATAGCTGCACAAGCGTAGTGAGCGCTATCATTGCGCTAGCGAACATTTTTTATGACTTTTTATGACCTTGACAGTTTTATGACCTAATAATCAAGTCACTACTATATAGATGACTCTTAGGTCGAACTCGATATCGTCTATTGTTAAAGTCATTAATAATTACTTGGTAAACCTAACCAAGGTTTATCAAGTTGCTGTTAAAGTATTTGAGAGTCTAATGTATGAGGCTATTAAAACACGCTATTATACGCTATATAGCGTTATTACTGCAAGCGAAGCGAGGGCGAAAATTTTTTATGACTTTTTATGACCCTGAAAGTTTTTATGACCTACTAAGTCAACACCGATGACCCTAAGTTTAAACTTGATATCCATTTATTTTAAGGTTATTGATCATTACGATTACTGAAGGTTGTACTGTTTCAATTTATGACTCGTTTTGATGCATATGGCTATTAAAATACAAAAGTTGCTGAAATGTTTCCTACAAAGTAGATATAACAAATACTTGCGTGACCGGAGCGAGCGTTATTACTGCGCGAGCGTAGCAAGCGCTATAACTAACTGCGCGAGCGAAGCGAGCGCGAAAATTTTTTACAATTTTTTTTTTTTTTTTTTATGACCCTGACAGTTTTTTGACCTACTAAGTCAACACCGATGACCCTAAGGTTAAACTTGATATCCACTTATTTTAAGGTTAATAATCATTATGATTATTGAAGGTTACATGTACTGTTTCAATGTATGACTCGTTTTGATGCATTGAAATATAAAAGTTGCTGAAATGTTTCCTACAAAGTAGATAAAACAAATGCTTGCGCGAGCGCGAAATTTTTTTTACGGCTTTTTATGACCCTGATAGTTTTTATGACCTACTAAGTCAACACCGATGACCCCAAGGTTAAATGTGGCTGTTAAAACACGAATGTTTCTGAAATACTTCCCACAAAGCAGATAAAACTCGTTGGGCAAGCAAAGCCATCGCGTAAATTTTGATGACTTTTAATAACCCTGTCAGTTTTATGGCCTAATTAAGACACTTATTAAGTTTAGTCATTATAGATGAACCTAAGGACAAACTTTTATGATTATGCAAACTCGATGTAAAGTTAACAAAAATATATGCACCCACACTTAACTGCCAAAAAAAAAGTATTCTTTGCCCTATTAAATGTCTTTGTACAAAATTTCATCTGAATCGGTCAAGCCGTTTGTTCGAGAAGAGGTCTTATATTTACAAAATACAATTGGACCCCCTGACTCTATAGCCGAAACAATATTGATTTCAGACTTTGTTACCCCACTTCACCCTTTTAGGGGTGGCATTTTGAAAAAGTCTGAAACACGTATTTTCTTATTTATTTACTGAAGCACTTGTGTGAAGTTTCGAATAGAAAAGACTATCTAATCTTGTTTCTCCATACAAACTTTGAATCCCGTGTCATCCCTTTCTTTAAGGGTGACTTTTAGAAATCCTTTCTTAGCGGATACTTACATCCTAATACATGCAAAATTTCAGTGCAATCCGAACAATATCGATTTTCTATCTTTGTTCCCCCGTTTCACCCTCTTAGGGGTGGAATTTCAAAAATCCGCAAACATTTATTCACTTTTGTTCACAGAAGTACATGTGCAAAGTTTTGAATAAAATAGACTATCCAATTTTGTTTCTCCATAGAAAATTTGACCCCCGGTTCATCCTTTTAAGGGGTGAATTTTGGAAAATCCTTTCTAAGCATATACCTACATATATATAATACCTATCTGCGTGCTAAATTTCAGTGCAGTCCGAACAATATAGATTCTCTGACTTTGTTACCATGTTTCACCCTCTCAGGGGTGGAATTTCGAACATAATAGACTATTTAATCATGTTTCTCCATACAAACTTTTATCCCCCGGTTCATCCCCTTACGGGGAAAATTTTCTAAAATCCGTTTTTAGCTGATACCTACGTCATAATAGCTATCTGCATGCCAAATTTCAGCGCAATCTGTTTAGTGGTTTGACCTGTGTGTTGATAGATCAGTCAGTCAGTAAAGTTTGTCTAATTATAAGAAGAAGAAGATACGATACTTATATATTTGGCTAATTCTTTTCTGTTGTGTTTTTGTTAACGAAAGATTTTATGTTAATGAAAGAATGTGTAACGCTGACGAAGCCGCGGGGTACATCTAAACATAAAGTGCTCAGTTACAGGTACACATATGCTGCACACAAATACTATGCACTAATCTCGCGAGTCCATAACTCTCAATGAGTACACATATTAAATTTTGATATAATTATTTTTTTATATTAATTGTAAAAAAAATAACATTACAACAATCAGTATTTAGTTACAAAAATGAACAAGTATAATATTATGATAAATCTTCAATTATTTAAATCGTAAAGAAGTGTTTAATTTAACACTTCTATAATTTAACTCCAATCGTTCTACTATATCCTTACATGTAACATAGTACAAAACACAGAATATAGGGTACAAAGAGGTTTAGCTTCTCTGATAGAAAAACGTAAGTGTCCTTCAATCTCCTCTAGAACACGCAGATTGTCACTTTTAAAGACACGAAACTAATAAATTAACCGCTTACGTTCTATTTCGGGTGGCACCTGAACTTAAAACACGTGAAAAACGAAAAAAAGCACCGAGTTACAGTTCCTGGTGGATGACGCCATAGGGGCGCCATCATACTCCCTGGCGTAGGCCTCCTCAGGGGAGCCACGAAAAATTTGTTCGGTGCCAGGCGCAAAAGTTCGATGAAAATACTAACGCACGCATCGGTTAAGAGAGATCTATGCACTGCAGTGGGACAGAACAGGCAGAGAAAAAAATAGATTGTATCAATAAGATTTGTCACCTGGCATCGTCTGTACAAGTTCTTGAATTGGGGGGATTGGGCCAAAAAATTGCAGTGGCATTCTATAAGGTTTTTAAAATAAACGATTATTTTAATTGTTACAGAGCGACCGGTGTAGCGGTATCAATGGTAGCGGCACGTCTGGGCGGTATCATCGGGAACGTGGTCATAGCCACATTGTTGGACACATACTGTCCAGCGCCGACCTTCATCGTGGCCGCCCTACTTGCTGGCGGCGGCCTTATGTGTCTCTTCCTGCCTAACACCACGCGGCAAGCGTTGCAGTAACCTTCCTATGGACTCACTGACCCCTAACCGTTTCGATAATCGATGCATATAATTAAGCTGTGTCTTTGTTAACTTCTTCAATAAATCAACATTGATGTAAGAGCTCGATACGTTTGCCAACTTGTTGCTTTTCCATCGACGAAGTTTGATAATGCCTGGGAATTACTTTTAGTACTCTCAGATTGTGCAGTATTTTCGTTTGCGGTTGGTACTAACGTATGTCTGCTATATTTTGTGCATCGGTTAAGGAAAGTAGAAGGAACTCAAGACGATTGTCATCTGTCTTTTGCGCTTTGTTCAATGTTCGTAGACTCAGAAACTTAAATTGATTTAATTAAATTAATTAATTTATTTAATTTAAATTAATTTTGATTGTAAATTGCGGACGATTTAGCCAAAAGACCCCTAAATAAAGGTTGATAAAAAAAAAATATAATTATAATAATAATATAATTAACTAAATCGAAGAATTACATAAATTTACTTATTAAAAAGCAGAATGAAATAACATCATGAACTTTAGCGCGAGTCCAAGCCCCAAATGAAAGCATTTATTGTAAGCCTGCCGTACCTAAATATCTATTGTGATATCGTTAAGCGTTAATCTCATCGAAGGATCATTGATGTAACTAGTTTTTGCATATTTGTACAATAATTTTATATTTAATACATATTTTTTATGAAATGAAAGTACGAACGATAAAATAATATCATAGTAACAATTGACTGTTGTAGTTTGATAAAGTTCGTTTTTGGAAACGCTAAGTGCTCCGAAAGGTTCTTTTCGGATGAAGTATTATAGTTTGTAAGTATCATTCATTTTTAGATGTTTTTCGAAACATCGCCATTATACGAATTTATATAGCATTGTTACCGTAGTTAGTAGTGTTGTAGTTTGTAGGCATATCCGAGAGTTGTGATACGAAACTAAATGGATTCTAACGCATTGTAAATAAACATCATCGAAATGTATAGAACACCTGTAACATTGCAATGCCATATTATATTTCCCTAAGGTGCTTTTAGTTCCTTAGATTTATTTAGCAATCGTCACAAGGACTAGAAATGAATAAATCATTATTGAAGTATTTTTGTGTTTCCTTATAGGTCTATTGATAGAACATAGGAAAATCCTAACCCTTTCCTCTCTTTTATGAAGAATTTCTTACTAAAAAACGATACTGTTGATTAAAATTTATTTATTAAAACTACACAGAGTTATTTCATTACTAGAGTTCAGTTTCATCCGTACACAATAGACCGATCTAGATATAACATACGTCACTCAAACAAACTGACAAGTGCTTTTGCATAATGAAAAATTATTCAACAATATTGTACTTAACATAACGCTACATCATGATATAGATAAATGTCAACATAGTCTGTACTCGCGCGAGCACGCTGGGCCTCAATACCAACATAGACTGTTCTTGCGCGAGCACGCCGGGCCTCAACACCAACATTGTCTGTACTCGCGCGAGCACGCCGGTTCTCAACAACATAGTCTGTGCTCGCGCGAGCACGCCGGGTCTCAACAACATAGTCTGTGCTCGCGGGAGCACGCCGGTCTTCAATATCAACATAGTCAGTCTGTACTCGCGCGAGCACGCCGGGCCTCAACACCAACATAGTCAGTCTGTACTCGCGCGAGCACGCCGGTCCTTAACGCCAATTAGTCTGGACTCGCGCGAGCACGCCAGTCCTCAACACGACCCGACGCCCGGCAGCCCTCTACCAAACGTGAAATAACCAAATAGCGACAATATAAAAATATTATATAATCTAATTTATATATATTACAGATACGATCCAACAATATCATAATTATATTAAATTTACAAACGTAAATTCTTACATCTAAATATTCCCTATATGTAGTAAAAACGGGGCCAAATCCTTCAGATTGTCTGCCGAATCGACGCGCCCGAAACGTTCGAGCGCATCGGTCAGTCCTAATATTTACAGCGACGCGTTCACAACGCGCACGTTCCTAACCGCGACCCGATCGCGATCCTTTACAAAATTAAAGAAAATCAAGAGGACCCAAACAAACATAATATACTCGAACATCGCAACACGCGACATTCGACCTGCGTCAGTTTACTATTGCACATTCATAGAATCGATTCGACGTGACCTACAATAAATAAGAACGAGCGGGTCCAGGCCAGCCGCGGCGCCGTCACGCTTCGACCTCGGTCCGTATGTTCAGTCAGCGGCGAGGGCGGGGCGAGGGGAGGGGGAGGGGGGTGATTAGCTGTGCGCGTGCAGGTCGTCCGCCGACAGCTGCAGCGCGGCCTGCAGGGGGATCTCGGAGGACGCCTCCGAGATGTCGGAGCCCGGAGTGAGCAGGCGGCGCGCCCAGCCCGCGCCCTCCTCGTCCGCCGGCGAGCCGCCCGACGAGGCGGTCGCGTCGTCCGTCAGGATGGGCATCGACTTGCCGACCGCGTCCTCGTCCGTCAACAGCGGCATAGAGATGGGCCCCGACGGCGCCTCGTACGGCTCGGAGGGCGCCAGCAGCGGCGCGAACCCGCCGCTGAGCGGGTCGGCGGCGCGCGGCGCGATGCGCGGGTCCGTCACCGTGATGGGCAGCTCCAGCGAGGTGGGCACGTGCGGCGTCACGCCGATGTCCTCGAGCGAGGCGGGCGGCGCGGGCCGCGTGCGCCGCGTGGGCACCTCCACCGGCGTCATGATGGGCTGGTGCAGCGTGGTGCTGGTCTCCGACACGCGGCAGTGCACGGACACGTTCGCGTTCAGGTCGCGGAAGTCGGGCGCCTCGTCGCGCGCCGGCTCGCGGAACACGTCGCTGTTGGCCAGCGCCGCCTCGAGGATGTCGCGCCGCTCGGGCGCCGCCGGCTCCGGCATCGGCACCAGCTGGTTGTCGTCCAGCACGAGCGGCCGGTTGTCTATGGGCGTGAAGGTGCCGCCGTCCTCCACGCACAGGTAGAACGTGCCGGGCAGCCCGCCGAAGTGCTCGCCGGGCACCGCCAGCAGCTGCCCGTCCGACAGCGGCGCGCCCTCCGGCGCGGGCTCGCAGGCCGGCGCCGGCTCCGCGGCGGGCGCGGCCACGGGCGCCACCGGCGCGCGCGCTATCGCCGTCGACGGTAGCATCTCCTCGAAATTATCGAAATCACCGTAGCCGGAACTCGAGGCGACGGACGTGACGGCGGCCACGAGAGGCGCGACGAGGGATGCGAGCGCGGGGGCGGGAGGTGCCGGCGTAGGTGCGGGCGCTATCACTATCTCGTGCTTGGGTCGCTTGGCGGGCGTGGGCGCGGCGGGCGGCGGCCGGCGGGCGCGCGGCTTGACGGCGGGCGAAGGCGCGGCCGCAGGCGCGGGCGCGGGTTCAGCGGGCTTCACCTTCTGTATGAATACCTTCTCGGGCACGGCCGCGGGCGCGGGCGCCGCCTTCTGCACGATCTGTCCGGTGCGCTGCAGGTGCTCGAACTGCGCCGCCGTCAGCTGCATCATCGCGCCCGACTTCTGCTGCAGGAAAATGATCGGCTCCGAGTTGGACTTCTGAACGAGCTGCGTCTTCTTCGGTTCGGAGGCGACGATCCGCTTGGAGACGGGCCGCAGCTCGGGCATCGGCGCGATGTTGTGCGCGGCGGCGGCGACGCGCCCGCCCACTATCAGCTGCCCCTTCGACGTGATGATGGCGTTCTTCTGCTTGGGCACGATGCGGGTGGGCGGGCGCGCGGGCGGCGCGGGAGCGGGAGCGGGGGCGGGGCCGGCCGTCAGGCGGGCCGCGACCGGCTTGCGGCCCGCGGCTGGCACCTGCTTGTTGGGGAACAGGATCTTCTCGTGCTCGGGGGTGAGCACGATGCGGGACTGCGTGCCCTGCGCGTTGGTGATGATCATGACGGTGTTGCCGGGCGCGGCCGCGTCGTGCGCCGGCACCAGCTTGGCGGACACCGGCTTGTGGTCGGCGGGCGGCGCCTCCGACTTGGCGACGAACATGTGCGCCTTGCCGGTCTGCGGGTCGATGACGATCTTCTGCGTGCGCGCGGCCCGCGGCGCCGCGCCCTGCGTCGGCAGGATAATAAACTTCTCCTGCTTGCCGGCGGGCGGCACCGCCTGGATGATAGTCGGCGGCCGCTTCGTCTCCTTCGCGGGCTCCGCCTTCGTCACGATCAGCTTCTTGTTGCCCGTCTTGTCGATGACCAGCATCGGTTTCGTCCGCAGTTTGGACTTGCAGAGGATGTTCGGCTTGGCGGCGTCCCCCGCCGGGTGAAGCAGCAGCGTCTTAACGTCGGGTTTGTGCGGGGCGGGTGCCGCCTTCTCGTTGTCCGGGCGCGGCGGGGGGCGCGTGGGCCGCGGCGGGCTGACGGGCCGCGCCACCAGGTTGCCGTCCGACATCACCACGGGCATCCGCTCGATGGTCTCCGGCGTGAGCGGCTCCTCGGACAGCACTATCGGCATCGAGTCGATGTCGAACATGGCGTCGTCGGCCCGGCTCTCGGTCGTCTTCGGCTCGGGGACGGGCGCCACGAGCGCGGTCTGCGGCTTCATCTTCTGCAGTTTCTGTTGGACGACCGGTTTGGTGATCTTTCTGATCTTCTGTTGGATAATGATGGTATTGGCGTCCGAGGGCTTGTCCGGCGACGTGCGGATGGTGTAGGTCTGCACGGAGCCGGGCTGCGAGCCGGCCGCGCGCGACAGGATGATCTTGTCAGAGGGTGGCAGCTCGCCGGCGCTGTTCAGGATGGACTTCTTGGACGGCGCCGTGCGCCGGATTATAATTTTCTGTTTGTTCGTTTTGTTTCCTTTGAACGCAGCCATGCCGGCGTTCGCCACGTCAAAATTGAGTATTTTCTCCTTTCCCTGCATTATTATCTGCTTAGCGGGGGCCTTCGCGATTATTTTCGGTTTGCAGGGCTCCTCTAATATTTTTAACAATTTGGACGACGACTGTTCGAAAGTCTTGACGCTCTTAATTTTCGGGATTTCAACTTTGTTGTCGTTCGATAGAAGAGACAGGTTGCGTTCGACCGTGTCGATGCCGGTGTCGATGCCGTTGTTCTGTTTCACGTTGAAAGTGTTCGTCTCAGTCGTCTCTGCGGTGTCCATTTGTTCGGTTACGTTAATCTTAAGTTCGATAGATTCCGACATTTGTACTAGAGACTGGGCGGCGTTTAGATTTTCGTTCTTTTCTAATTCAGTTTCGAAGCGTGCGTTTAAGTTTTCCCCTTCCGTCCTAGGCTCGGCTGGACACTCCACGATTTCCTTTTCCATGAACCGTATCTCGGCATGATCCACGAGCACATTCTCCAATGCGGGTGGTACTACGTCTTCTTGACTATTCTCATGATCGAACGAGAAGGGTATGAGCAGACTTTCTTTGTGTCCTGTCGGCGTCTTGCTTTGGATAGCGGTTGATGGCAGATTAATGAGAGCTTCCGCCACTTGGAGATCTGATTCCGATGGCACATTTTCTACGACGATTTCATCGTTGCTGACTTCTTGGACTATCGGCTTCTCTTCTACCGTGGTGTCGACCACCTCTTCATTGTGCACTATTTTTGTTAAGGTTTCTTCAGAGTCTTTCGGTGGTGCCAATTGTTCTGGTGGTACCAATTGTTCTGGTGGTACCAATTGTTCTGGTGGTACCAATTGTTCTGGTGATACCAATTGTTCTGGTGGTACCAATTGATCTGGTAGCACCAATTGTTCTGGTGGTACCAATTGTTCTGGTGGTAACAATTGTACCGGTGGTACCAATTGTTCTGGTTGTACCAATTGCTCCGGTGGTACCAATTGTTCTGGTGGCACCAATTGCTCCGGTGGTACCAAGTTTTCTGATAGTACCAAATGTTCAGGGGGGGCTGTCATATTTGGAACGTCTACTCTATCGAGCACTTGTTGAGAATTGTGATGTGTTTCCATAGTTACATCATGAACATTGTGTACTTCATTATTTTCATGATGGATATCTTGACTTTCATGAAGTTCCTGACTGTCATGATGGATAATATGATTTTCATGAGCGACTTCTTGAGTATCTTCTACTTCTACTTGAGAAACTTCAGTTTCCATAGGTTCAACGCTATTTTCAGCAAAATAGTTGTTACTTGCAACTTTATCATTTAAAGCATCATTTATTGTTTCAGTCATATCAGTATCTTTATCGTCTTCGAATAAATTATCAGGTAAAATGTTACTAACGACGCGAGGGACTCGGTCGTTTTCTCTTGAGACACTCAATAGCGCATCTACTGCGGATGCCGTGGATTCGTTCATGTAATGCCCTTTTTGTTCTTGTTCCTTTATTTTGTTTCCTGAGAGTTTTTCTATTGATACTGTTGATTGAACATCATTTTCTAATGATTCCAACTCCTTAGCTGGACTGTTTCTTTCTTCAGATTCAGATGTTTCTAATATTTGTTGGACCTCACTTGCTGATTTTACGGTTTGTTTTTCTATGTCATCGTTTCTTTTCGCTTCAACATTAGACGACGCTTCTCCAGGACTAGATATCTCTTTTTCATAAGAGGCGGTTTCTACTTCATATTGTATTGTTTCATCAAGTTTAAATGCGTTTTGAACCTGCTCCTCAAAATTACGTGGTGACTTATCATATTTTGTGATTTTATTTTGAAGTTCAGGATCTTCATTTTCAGAATTAGTGGGTTGTTTTACCTTTTCCGAATCTCCTATTACTTTAAATTTGGATGATGAGTGTACGAGTGTTTCGTCATCCCCAGTTCCTTTATCAAATTCTGCAGTTTCACCTTTCATAAATACATCTTTAGCAGTTATTGGCTCCTCAGCCACTTCCTTGTTCATTATTATAGTAGAAATTTCAGAATTCAATGGTTTTATCTCTCGCGTTGGATACAATACATCTTGCATCGGGAAGGCGGCTTCACCGATTTTTTTATCTAACGTATATTTAGTTTCAGGGCCACGTAGAGGTTGAATCGTAACATCACGGGAAGATACTTGACCGAAAGTAGAATTCATTATATTTTCGCATGGCTCCGTACAAGTTTTCTCCTTTTCACGTAGCTGTGCAGCTTCAGCCTTCATTTTCTTCAGTTGTATTTTGGGTGCCAGGCGCGCCACTTTGACGGGCTCTATGGGCGGCGAGTCCCGAGCCTCGGGCGATGACACCGCTTCGGATCCATTGATGTCACTCTCCGCGATATCCATCCGTTCGACGGCGTTCAACTGTTCCGCTACATACTTCCCGATGGCGTCCTGGCTCCGCGAGTGTCGGCTCCGAAAAAACGTTTTGGTCTTAAAAATCGCTCTGCTAGGCCCGCCCGCGCGCGGGCCCGTCGCGGAGCCGTCGACGGGCGTCTCTCGACTTCTATCTCGACTTTTGTCCGGTGATTTTACGATCGAAAGCTCAGGAAAATTTTCCTCGATCTTGAGAGGCTCGGGCACCGAGGGCAGCTCGGGCACGGCGGTCTTGTTGAGGAGCTCGGCGACCTCCCGAGCCACCTCGTCGTCGTCGATGCCGACGTTCTTGTGATCCTCGGTCCGCACGGGGTTTTTAACTCGCGGAATCTTCCTGCCGAAGTCAGCCTCCTCCGGCCAATCCTCGTCCTCGCAGAACTCGTACTTGGAGTGGCTGGTCTCCGGCTTGTCAGCGGAGGGCGAGGTGGCACACTTATCTAAGGGCGGCGGCACGGGGTCTGGCAGCGGCACATCCCGCAGCTCGGCCGGCGTGGGCTCGGCGGGCGAGGCGGCGCCCAGCGGCACCTCGGGCGAGTGCGCCGACACCATGGTGGAGGACGCGTCGTTGGACTCCTCGTCGCCGTCGTCCCAGTCTGCCAGCAGACTGCTCTTGATCTCTTCGTCGGTCTTCTGTTTCTTCGCTTCGACCGCCGCCTTCACCTCGGACGCTCGTTTTTTAGCAGGAACTTTTTTCGGCTGAGTTTCGGATTTAGGCTTTCGAGGTTTCGGCGTTTTACTCGAGACGGGTGTGGTTTTCGAGACCGACTTGGCCGCGGGCAGCTTTTTTCGAACCGGCGACGGTGTGTACGGTACGAACGAGACGCTGTGCGTTTTGTTATGGAGAATTAAGACGTTTAGGCGGGTGGTAGAGAAAGGGCAAGCGTGGCACGCGTATATACCGGAACTCGAGGGGACTGAGCTAGATGTAGAGGTGGATCGCAGCGGGGTGGCGGGAATAGGACCAGACGAGTTGAGAACTTCTTTGTTTTCTTCCTTGTCGTCATTCTTCTGTTTGTCCTCTTGAACTCCATTTTCTTCCTCAGGAACCTCAGGTTTCTCTCCTGAGGAAGTCACGTCCGTGCCGCTAGTGGAAGGTGTCGATGATATTTCAGAAATTATTGTTTCCGATGCTAGGGTAGGTTTTGATCCTTGCAATAGTATGTGGACTTTGTAGTCAGTCTTTTCCTTTATCTGTAACATAAAATTGCTCATTTAACTAAATAAATTATTTAATTTCGATAATTTAGTGTTTAAAGGTTCCGTACCTCAAAAGGTAAAAAAAGGAACCCTTATAAGATCACACTTTCTTGTCTGTCTGTCCGTCTCTCCGTCTGTCACCACTGATTTTCTCAGGAACGGGTGGACCTAGCAAGTTGAAATTTATACTAGATACCGAGATCTATTATCCCTATTCTATAAAACTCAAGGTCCTGAGTCAACACAATAAAAAGATATGGGCAAATTTAGATTGTCGCAAAAATTTGTAAGTACCAAAATTTACATTAATATTCAACTTTTTTTATTTTTCGGTATATTTTCTTTACTAGTGCTGTAAGACCTTGCTTTTGACTAAAATTGACAATTCTAGGTCAGCCGGAAGTACTCTATAGGTTTTGGGTCGAAAACCTATAGGGTACTTCCTGTTGACCTAGAATCATAAAATTTGGCAAGAAGCAATGTTGTACAGAACAAATAAAAGAAAAATTAAAAAAAAAGGTGAAAATTAAAGGTTGTCCCCATACATACATAGTAACGCCAATTAAGATCGGCCTCTGAGTTATATGAGCGCTCATACAATTTAGGTGTCTAGCTTAATTGGCACTTGGTAGCAACCTTAAATAAGGTAAAAAAATGTACTACTGTGTAGTTGACCAAACTACAAAGTTAAGTTTGTCCCTTAATCTAGTCTGAGAAGTTGGTACGGAAGCCTCAGTGCAGCGAGTCCAACTCGACTTGGCCGGTTTCTTTTTTGTTATGCTTACATTATTTTGAAAAGATGTTAGCTGAAGAAACCAAAAAATATAGAACCTATAATGAGGGTAAACCCATTGCTGTGATTTTACTTGTTTTAACTACTAAACACAGTTTTGTTCAATATCCTACATCCAACATCAAAGAACTTCATGGCCTAGTAAAAGAAGTTACTGGACTGATAGAAGGACAATACAAGTGGATACATGCTACCAAAACCAGCTGGCAATTTTCTGCAAACTAACACAATGCGAAGCCTCTAGCTAGTGGTACATATTTGATATATTAAACCTTCTAAGGCCACATGGTCACAAATGAATCTAATACAAATAATGTTTTTTATTTTAGTTTTTTTTTTTATGATATAAGGTAACAAGACAAGCACGACGCTCGTCTGATGGTAAACGATGACGTCTACCCATTACAGATACATTTTGCATGTTACCGCATTGTGCCTGTTACCTTGAGACAAAGATGTTGAGTCTCACATGCCCTGTAATTTCACTGGACACCTTGCCATTTCAGCTGAAAAACATTCCTATTTCACGGCTAAATATATATTTTTTTTTTTTAAGAAAAAGATTACTCGCAGTTTTATTTGCACATTACTAGTATTCTTGTTAACCCCTCCAACTAAGCTAAAAATGCTTGTGTCTGGTGTGGGTTCACGTCAATAGAGCAATGGGTGGGGTGGGGATCGAACTCACGACCTCTCGATCGCCAGTCCGACACCCTATCCATTTTTTCCGGCTATTACCGCCTTTTTTTAAGTAGTTGGTAATGTGGTTGTACCGCCCCAGGCGGACTGGCAGAAGTCCTAACTCTACAAGTTTTTCAATTACCTGTCTATGTGGAGTAAATACATTTGGAGATTCAGCTTGAGGTCGCCCTCTGCCTTTTCCTGAAACAAAATGGTTTGGTTTTATTATTTCTTGTAACAATATTTATCCAAAATGTGTTCTAAAAAGTTTTATTTGACAAAATAAATGACGTGATAAGGCTAGAATAACGTTGTTCAATGGTAAAATTGTATAAAAAACTAAAAGAACCGACTTAAAATGCCGTGCTATTAATTTTCAGAACCAAGTTTGAGGCGTTTATCTCCATATCTCTGGAGATACTTATCTGACCCCGATGAAATTACCATGGTACCACACTTGAGACATCTCCTTTCCAACAAAAAAAAGAATAATCAAAATCGGTTCCTATACAACGAATTTATTCACGAAAAAACAAAAAAAAAATTATGTATGGTTGAATTGTGAAACCTGTTTTTTTTTAAGGCGGTTCAAAAATTGTTGCATGGTTATCTGATAATTGTAAAAGAAAATGTTAATGTTATCTTGATAATTTGGAACCCTGGTATTATGTAACTTTACCAAATTACAATGGGCATATTTTGGGGCTGCCAAGTAAAAGATTACGCACCCTCACTTATTTTCTACTCTTTGACAAGCTATACCTTTTTTTACAGAGGCTGGTGTTTTCTTAGAGTCACCAAATATACCAGCATAGCTTTCTTTTTTGGTTTCTTGAAACTCTTCCCTGGTAAGGATTTTAATGTCACCGGATACAGCAGTTTCTGCTCGGATAATGTCTTCAGGAAACTTCTCCATGTGGCCATGTTTTGTACGGAACATGTCTGAAAGAAATTGGAACTGTTAGAATTCTTCAACACAAAGATGTCATGAAGCACAGCATTTGATAATAGCATCACAGACTAGCATAATAAATGCCAGCTATGGCTACCATATTAGGAGCCAGTTTTACCTGTTCCCGATAAAGTTTCAAATAGTTATCTGGCATGACACATGTTTAAGTTATCTTTTATTTTATATCTTATAGGCTAGTTCTACCACTCTAGTTTCATCACTCTCTAACATAGGTAAGTGATAATTTTATAGTTTTTTTTTAAAGCTTTTTTTAATAGCAATGTGGGGTTACACATACACACACTAGTAGTCTTGTTAACCCCTCTAACTAAGCTAAATACCCTTGTGTCTGAGGAGGTGTTCTCAAAGTTATGACGTCAAAGCCGAGGTTACACTCAACAACCTTTTTGTATAAGGAGTGTAACGTTCTGACCGTTCGTCAGCTATTTATATTAAAAACCCTTCTCGATGCACATCTAACGGGGATCCGTCAGCCATGCCTAGAAAATAAAAGAAGAAAGGACCGCGTTCTAGTAATGACGCCACACCGTACAGCATTTGCCCGCAAACATACACAGTATGTAGGTCCATACCTTTACAATAAATTCAGTAAATACGTGTCACTTAACAACTTAAATATATTCCAATGTAAGAATACTGCTACAAACTTCCTTAAAGCATTAACATATGAAGAAACAGAGACACTGTTTTACGATCCGCAATAGTATTCATAAACAAACATCATGTAAAAAAAAAAATAAAGCTCACCACTTACACTACCTTCTCGTTGATAGTACACGCACGCATACACACACACGCGGACGCACGCACGCATGCACCTACACACACAAACACACACACACACACACACGTACACACGCACGCACACACACACACACACACACACACACATACACACACTAATATAACCTTTAATGACCAGTTCCTGCTATTGAATTTGAGATACATAAAGTTGTAACATAGACCAACCACGAATAACTTGCGCTTATCGCACAGCTACGGCTAGTTTAAGCGTTAGTGATCATATTGTTTTAACATACCTAACAACTGTCCTGAATAACAACTAAGAATGTTATATTAATTAGAAAATAAGGTTTTATTTGGTCAATAAACATTGTATATTGTATATTGTCTGGAGTGGGTTCACGTCAATAATACAATGGGTGGGGATCAAACTCACGATCTCTCGATCGCCAGGCCGTCGCCTTAGCCATTGGGCTATTGCCGCTAAACGATAATGCGGTAGGGGATGGTAGCACACTAAGCCTGATGAAGAATAAGTGGACCTCACGAGTGCATTTTTGAAAGGAAAGTTCTAAAGAAAGCAGTTTCAACCCACATCCTTTAAAATACGAGAGTGCATACTCTTTATATTATAAGCCAGTAGAAAGTGTCATAAAATTCTTCTTATATAGAAAAATCCTGTAACAGCTTTAACAAGTGGTGGCCCAGGTTAGAAAAAATAAATGTTGGTTGTCCAGCAGCTAGTTGGGTTGATGACATAATTAATGTCACAGGTCACACCTGGATATGGTTAGCTTAGTGGCTTATACCACTTGCAACGGACCTGTTCCACAAAATAATAGTAATGCTCAGCAGTGGAATAAGGATGATAGCGATGATAAAAGTCCATGGTCAGGGAAGAGAAAGTGGCCACTGAGAATCAACCCAACAGTTGCAGAGCTAATATGGAAAATACTGCAGGAAATATAAAAATATGAGTATATGAATATAAGAAACAATATGAATGGAGCAAGCGCAAAATGTTTACAAGTAGTATTCTTGGAAACTAAATATAGAGGTTGGCTAGAGGGGCTAAGTGAACTGTAATTTTGGAGGAAATATTATAAACTAAATATTATGTGAATTTAGCCATATCATTTTTCTTACAAGAGCCATGCTGAGCAGCTGCAAACCTACATGGACACCCATAGTAATAATTAAGATAGTTTAAAAAGTAAAACAACAGACTTGACTTCCATGCAGTGCGAGTCAGTTTCAGTTGCAAGTTTGAGACGTTTATCTACATATCTCTGGAGATACTCATCAGATCTCGATGAAATTACAATGGTACCTCCCTTGGGATATCTCTTTGCCAACAAAAAAAATTATCATCAAAATCGGTTCATAAACGACGAAGTTATGCGCGAACACACATTAAAAAAAAAATGGTTGAATTGAGAAACTTCCTTCTTCTTTCGTTAAAAAGTACTGAAATAGTGAGCCTAAAGGCTTGTTCGGACTAGGCTAGTAATTTAGTAGAGTGGTGAGTAATTTACTGGCTAAATGTGTGCGAACCACAAAAATTTAGTCGAGTAGTTTAGTGAACGATTAAGTCGTGTCGATCCATTTTACTGTATTTTAATCGGGCGAGTAGCACCTCCCACCACGCGTCCGTGCTCACTGGTTCACCGACTAAACAAGTCCGAACCTGTTGATTAGTCGAGTTCATTAGTGGCCGCAGAAATGTTGTTTCGCTGGAGTGAAGAAACAACTTTACTTGTGTACTATACTGGACTGTAATGTGAACGATTTCAGTGCAGTAGCGAGTAGTTTAGCCACTAAATTACTCACTACTCTACTAAATTACTAGCCTAGTCCGAACTAGCCTTAATAGCCTGAAATTTTCTTCTTTAATGGAGACTGAGGTTGGTTTGAAGATATAGCATACTAAGTCTCTTCTTGTGACTGCAAAACCATAAAAACATGGATATAGCAAATGTGTATAGTATTCTAGGCCATTCACTGCAAAGGATGGGGGAAGAGTGTTACATAGTTCTAGTTTATTTGGACTGAACAAAACAGGTAAGCCCAACTTTAGTTAGCCAAGATAACATAATAATACACCAATAAATTTTAACTAACAAATATATTTAAAGGGCAGTTACTGGTGGGTCTACCAATGATTAATTCCCCTGTGCTGTCAGGATTTTTTCACTTATTTTTGACATAAATTATAGAGGTTTATTTTTATCGGAAAATATGTATTAATGTATGGCCACAGTACTAAAAATGTTATTGTAATTTATAGATGACCCACTAGCAGAATGAGGCGCAGCAG
Source organism: Cabera pusaria (assembly GCA_954871355.1). Taxonomy (NCBI): domain Eukaryota; kingdom Metazoa; phylum Arthropoda; class Insecta; order Lepidoptera; family Geometridae; genus Cabera; species Cabera pusaria. Next base: position 8,522,055 of record OX940899.1, read on the forward strand.
TTTACAGTCATATTTCCTGGCTTGTACACCACAAAACAAACATTCAGCACCATTCTGTGGCCAGCCATCAGTAGGGAGGCACTTACTGACCAATTATTATCCTTTTGTTGATATAGTAAATTTATGTTTAACAATTTACAAAAATATAAAGTGTGTGACACTTCAAAGAAACATAATATTTGATTTACGCAGTGCAAAATCTCTCGTCGGATTTGAAAACTGTAATGATTTCTTCCGAATGATTAACATACATAATAAGTAGTCATAGATGGCGCCACCAATGCATAATTGGGTTAACAAATGCAATCCACTAATTTCGTCGTATCGATGGATTGAACCGTGGCTTAATTGGCAGAGCACCTGGACGTGTAATCCGGGGGGTGCGGGTTTGAGTCTCGTCGGTACGATGAAGTTTTGGATTGTGTTTAACAATTTAGTAAATTTGTGTCTTTTTTTCAAGTGTTAACTTTTGGATGTGTTTAGTAACAGAAACTGATAACCCCATTTTATCTTTTGGCAATTTTGTTTGGTGTAGAATTAAAATTTAACCTCCCATCCTTACGCCAACTCTCCTTAGAATGTATATAGATAGCCTACCTTCGTGTGACCCAAGAATACTCGGTGATATGCACCAGATTCACCAGCACCGATATTCTCCTTTACAATACTTGTGACTAGATAATATGAGGGTGGCTATTAATAACTTTACAACAGTTTATTAGATAAAGCTTTTTACATCTGTCAGATAAGTTCCTAATAGGCCTAACAGGAACCAGTGAAGAGTGGTCTTTACAGTATTAAGAAATTAATTACACAGAAAAATACTTACACAATCCTTTGTTGATAAATTCATTTTTGCGACTACAGTTGTATTTGTAGATATTGTTTATATTTTTTACAAACTCACTGAAATTAAATAAAACAATAATTAATATCTCACATGTTGTTTGGGTCTTATTTTACAATAGTGTTTGTCAATATGCTAAAAGGTAGGCCGGGAAAAAATATAAATGGGATGTTAACTATCAAATTATTATGTTAAATCTATATTTTTCCAGCAGGGCTAGCATGGCCTTATCCCCGGGGGAAAGACAAAATTATTTCCCTGCTTTTCGCCACTGACAGGAGATTAACACAATAATTTAAACGCTTGGTGAAGTTTAACCCCAAGTTTTGATTTTGTTTCGTATTAAAAAGTTTAAAAAAAGAATTAATCAAAAGTCAGCGGGTGAAAAAGTGCAAAAACTTTACTTATAATTCGCCTTCTCCAGCAAACAAAACACAGATAGGTGGAAAGACAAAATAGTCCCCTTGCCATGCTTGCCATCCAGGTAAGATAAATTACTAAAAATATTATACAAAAAGAATCATAGTCATTATGTGTTTAGTAGATATATTCAGTATGGGTAAATGAGTCTGACGGTCAAGATTAAACAGCACTAAGTCCACAGAGATAGTTCTTGAGCAGATATTTTAATAAAATTTAACAGTAATCCCCAATACTGAACCTCAAACCTTATGTCACAAAATTATGTAAATAGATACACAATGTATTCAGGACAAAGAGAAAGAATACATCCTAATCAGAAAAATGCCTTGGTCCTATGAATAGAACTTTCTTTGTGTAGTAAACAAGTTTCAGGCTTACTAGGTATCCTCCTGAAAGAACTTCACGCAGGCGATCGGAGGTTTCCGAAACGAATGCTGGACATCTGGTGGAAGGTTTTCCAGAGCCACCACTTCGCCGGGCCACCAGCACGAGCCCAGCTTCACCCACACCACCTCCCCATCCAAATAATTAATTTCCGTCTGCTCACACATCACCACTATCTGTTTAGACAAAACGCACGACCATATTTTGTCAAGAAGTCACTGTACGTACGCCGAGCGGACGTTAACATAACATTTTTCCTTGGTCAATATTACATTGTGCTAATAGATCCTGAACTTATACCGGTAGAACTGATAACAACAGTTATTTAACGTATGACTTCGTCCTTTATTTGTCAAAACAGTAGCAAAATATTACTTGTAAATATCACCGACTGCTTACGATAAAATTCCGTTCGCTTTACGGGTGGCTGCATTGACAGCATTGATATTTACAATATAATATTATTTGGCTTATTTTGTACTGTAAGATGAAAATAAAATATTTTTTAAATTTTATTATCGGTTCCGTACTTGAAAAACGCGTCAACTAACAATATTATTTTAAAAGATTACAGACGATCAGCGGAAATGGACTGAATGGTTAGCGTCAGCAGAGACTACCAATACAGTAAAACGAATGAAGCAAAGTCTTGCCATGCCCAAAGTATTTCACCGGATGCGATTCAGACGCACGCGCCAAATCGCAGTCGTTTTTCGAGTTCAGCGCTACGCTACGCGAATTCGACACGACACGACTTCTAGTGGTGTGGTAAGGTTACTGACATTACAACAATCAGCTAATGTAACATTGACTGCTCTGTATTTATTACACACTTGGCAATTTAATAAGCATTTTTATGTTATGTTTTGTGTTAGCTAGTGAAAGTTGAAACTCGAATTATTTGCATTTTTACATGGCAATAATTATGAAAATGTACATATGCATACACTTCGAACATTTACCAATGGAGATGTTAACGCAAGGCTTATCCCTCAGAGTAACAATTACTAAAGTATAGAGCGCGCCTACTCGGATACGAACAGTAAGCACGGGTCAGAACATCGTCGCTGTTCACCTGCAAGCGCAAACATTCCACATTCTGAGTGCGAGCGGAGTGCGTTCAGTCACAATTTATTTCGCTTTTGCCGGGAAAATAGCGATGCGCCGATCCAATCCGATCTTCGAAAAGATCGGATCGAAGGCATACGATCCAATTGACTTTCGGATCGGATCGAAACCATGCGATCCGATCGCGGATCGATTCAACTCTATCAAATATCGGATCGCGATCCAAACTTAGTGGTTTGCACACAATGTAATGTATTTTAATTTGCACACAAAGTGTATTATCAATAACTACGAATATTATTACAAAATTCATTGTTTCGTTGTGTGGTTTATAAACTTCATAGACATTCAAATGTACTCGTATGTCCTTAAATTATTGAAAGTTAATTTTAAAAAGATTCAATAAAAAATAAAATTCAATTAGACATTAGTCTTTTCAGGTTAATGTAATTTATGTTGCCTAATGCCTTGTTGAACCAACCAACCCTTTTTGGTTAGAAATAAATGTTGTATTTCAAACGATTTTTTTGGATCGATCTTTTGAAATCCGGATCAAATGCATACGATTCGATCCGCGGATCGGATCGAGACGTTGCTATTAATTACGATCCATAATATCGGATCGAGCTTAAAAAAATCTCATCCCTACGGGAAAATGATCAAATGCGCGATGAAAACTTGCTAAAACTACACAAGAAAACACACGAAACTAAAATGTGACATTACGTTTCACAAGATGGTTAGTTTTTCATACTTTTAGACGGACATTAACATTATGTGATAGCGGGGGTGAAGTTCACGTGAGACATGCGGTTGCGCGTCGCGTCCCACTACACCACCCGCCGCTTCACTAGTGGCGCTTGAAGAAGTGATGTACGGCTGTCGATATTATGTCGAGGCATTTTTTTTTTTCGTTTTGTTTTTGTTCATTTTTGTCGTTCAAGTGAAGTCAAATTAAAGAAATATGTATATGATGAGTTTTGTGTGGTTAGCTATATTTTAGGTATGTTATACAAATAGAGTGAAAAATGAGATAGTATGGTATGTAATTAGGCATTTCTATCTCAGGTCAAATTTTGCATTATTTAATTTGGTTTCGATTTCAGTATTATTATAACATCACAATAATATTCCTATGAGTGTTCTTAGATACTCTTATGTACATTAATACTATCTATTTCGTGCATTGATAATATAATGACTGAGAAAACGTAGGAAAAAACAGCGTATCTTGAGATTAATGTTGTTGACTATTTCAATAAATTAATACAGAATATATAATATATAATAATATACAAAATTATAATATAATTACAGAAAATATATCACATTCCTCTCAATGTATAATAAAACATGTTCATTTTCGTTGTCACCTCTTCATTGATAAGCGCGCGGGCGTTTGCAGGCATCCCTACGCAAAACCTATATATTAATGTACGTAGCTGTAGCACATCTGCCTACAACTCGCAGCAAGGTGGCGGGCTCATAGACGCGCTCTATACTTTAGTAATTGTTACTCAGAGGCGTACCCCCCTCTGCTGGCCATATGGCCATATGAGCGTGCGTAACTACGCTGTATTTTTAATACTGTGTGCGTGTTTCGTTTCAAGCTAGTGTGCGGGATCGTTAAAGAGAGTGATTTGTGTGTGTGCAATGCGTGTTTACCTCGTCCCCCGTAAGTGTTGGCAGATAAAAATGTTTGCGGATTACAACGTTAACATCTCCATTCAGAGGCGGCGTAAGGCGTGGGCGGTGTGGGCCACCGCATACGGCCTCGCGCCTCAGCCGAAAATAAATTTAAAAAAGGATGGAAATGGACAATCCAAAAGTATACGCTACAAGGTTTTTCTTATAATAAATACATTAGAATTAATACTCAACATAAAGATATTCCACATTTCTGATACCAGTTTAATTTCAAGTGATTTTTTATTCTATATTCCCTACTTCTTGCACCAACAGAGGGCCTCGCAAAATACACCTTGCCCACATTAAGTTTAGATCTTGCGTCGCCACTGTCCATTGGCTAATGCTCGAAGGTAATACATGACAAAATCATCATAAGATGGTAGTTTATAGTATGCTGTAAATACTTTAATACCTTTTTTAGGGTTCCCTAGCTGAATGGCAAAAAACGGAACCCTTATAGATTCGTCATGTCTGTCTGTCTGTCTGTCTGTCCGTCCGTATGTCACAGCCATTTTATCCCGAAACTGTTAGGACTACAGAATTGAATCTTGGTAGGTAGATAGATAGTATTCTGTGAACCGCTTTCCGATTTTTAAACAAAAACAAAAAATATAAAAGTTTAAGGGGGGGCATCCCACACATAGAACTGAAACAAAAAAAAAATCTTTAAACCTATACGTGTGGGGTGTTTATGGATAGGTCTTTAAAAATGATATTGAGGTTCCTAAAATCATTTTTTCTCAAAGTCAATCATTTGAAAGATAGACGCGCCTAAAGTGGTAAAATGTGTGTCCCCCCCCCCCCCCCCCCCTCTAACTTTTAAAGTATGGGAATGAAAAATCTAAAAAAATATATGCTGTAGATCTCAATAAAAACTATCAAAGAAAATTGGTTTGAACGAGATACAGTCAGCAGTTTTAGAGATATGGCGTCCGCAAAGATAATTTTGTTTTTTATACAAACACTATGAAAAACAAAGTTAATTTTGTAGTTGCGAAAAATCAAAGTTATAAAATACTCTACTGTGTTACGGAACCCTACGAGTGCGGGTCCGACTTGCACTTGGCCAGTTTATTTTATTTTATGTAATTATCTCTCGGACTCTGCTAGCTTAAGGCATAGAAAAGATAATAATACTACGTATAGAACGGACACTCTGTTCCCCCCACCAATTCCGGGCTTCCTCACCCCGCCACTGACTTGGAGCTGTCGAGGAGCTGCTAGGCTATTCTGTAAGCTATCTCGACAGCGAAATCCGCGGTGAGTTCGTAATACGGTTGAATTTAGTAATACGAAATTCAAATCTCACCGCGGATTCCGCTGTCGAGATAGCTTACAGAATAACCTAGCAGCGCTGAGCAAGGACGCCACACGCGTACGACTATAGAACAATTACTACTCACGGAGAGAAGAACATCAACTTCATACATTTATGTTGGGACCAGTAGACACTGGAGGTTCAAATTTACGTAGGTTCTTATTACGTAGGTATATAATAAACACTTAACTATATTAGTATACCTACCTACATATGCGTATTTTAGAACTCATTTTCATAAATGAAACAACGATATATATATATATATATATATACTCGTGCGTAAATAACGCTTAATTTGTAAAATATTAAAAAAACTTTCACGTTTAAACATTTTTATAACACAGCAATTGGGAACTTGATGTAGGTACGTAGTGTTTATATTCTCTTGCGTGCGAGCAAGACACACGACATTGTTTCGTACAGCTCTGGCTGGCCGCCCAACACAGAATAAAAAATAGTTACTGTGGTGCAGTTTGTTCTATGCAAGTCGACTGGACCTGGAGATGATGGTTTACGAAATAGCGACTAATATTTTTAGTGTTAAAAGCTTTTTGGGTATGTGTACAAAAAATATTCATACGGTCAGTACGTAGTACGTATGTACGAAGTAACTATTATATAATCTGTGATACGGTGATTACGGGCGACAACCTTAGACATCACGCACACAAATGCACGTATAGAAAAACGACCCGTGTGTAGTGTCTGTGTCGGTGTCACAGTGTCGGTCGTTAAAACGCTAGTTTGTATGGAGATTTAGCGAGTGTCCGGGGTGTGCTTAAGGTATCTAAATGAGTCAAAACGAAGTTTTCTTTGCAGTTGAGACTGCCATACTGAATTTTTTTCTCTACTTTCTTATTTTTGTTTGCCTAACTCTACACACTTTATTTTGGTACATTGTTACACACAATCCAATTTTTAATTGTTTGTGTTTTTTTTATATCTTATAGGCTAGCGTTTGACCACTATCTTACCTCTTTGTAAGTGATGATGCTGTTGAAGATAGTAAGCACGCTAGACCTAGAATGGAAACTGGCTATCGCGGATAGCAGCCAGAATACATTAGTATTTTGGCGACAGATTTTCTAACTTGAGGGTGGTAGCTGGCCAGGTGGACACTAGATAGTGTCTCACCAACATGTCCTTCACCACATGTGAAAAGCGCACATACATTTTTCGATAGAAAAATCTATTGGTGCACGGCGTTGAACTCGGTACCTCTGGCATCAAAGCCGACCATTCTCCCGATTACGCCACCGGGCCCTCATCGTACCGACGGGACTCGAACCCACGCCTCCTGCGAAACATGCCCAGGCGCTGTAACCAACTAAGCTACAGTACGATCCTATCAATAATATGAAACTAATGGTTTGCATTTTAACCAATTACGTATTGGTGGCGCCATCTGTGATAACTATTTAGAAGTTAATCAATCGGATGAAATCATTACAGTAGATTCAACAGTCATTGGGCGTTTTCACACTGGACGATAACTGTAACTACACGATAACTGCACGATATCGGAACGATATTGGAACGATACCGTGAAACGAAAAAATCAACATCTTGTAATGCGGTTAGTAAAGATGGTTGTACTAGGTAAATTTGGTACTAAATGCACCTATTCCTAGTCTTTAGAAATATGTAATCCAAATATCTGTTCCACCTAGTGGCACCTAGTATTGATTGCGTATGGATGCGTATGCGTATAGTAGTCAACAGTATGTATTGCATCATTTTGGTCTCACATACTAGAGTGCGAGAGAGAGAGTAGTAAAGTATCATACTACCCTCTCACTCGCACTCTCATTGCACTATTATTTGTATTTTACTCTATTTTACTATTTAATTTTGGAAAGTGATGATAGATTTGAAGCTGCAACACCAAACTGTCAACCCAGATTTTGTTATCATTAGTTTTTTGAATTGCCTCCCTATGGAAGCAAATTTAAAGACGTATTCACGTCGAAACAACAGTTTTTATTTAGCAACATTTATTTTGTGTTGTTATTTCTAGATAACAATAACAGTTGTATTTAATTTAACCTGTTACAACCCATCCCTAGCCCATGCCACTCCCCCCGCAATCCTGCTTCACCCCGCACTGTGTCGTCTCCAAATGAAATATTGAAATATTCCGATATCGGCACAATAATCTGTCGTGCCGATATCGGAATATTTCATTGTCATCAAATTGAGGATCTGATGACGAAACCGAAGGAACTTTTCAAATATTTTTCAAATATTTGAATAGCCCAGTGCCATATACACAGCAGTTTGGGTAATTTGTATAGTTTGCTCGTGCATTTGATCTTAAACAACACCATTTGGTGAAGTAGAACTGTTGATCAAGACCACAACTATTGGCCATTCTACCGCATCATGAATAAAACGTGCGGCATTAAAAACGGAAGCGAACGTGTAGAGTGTGGATATTAGAGCAGACACGACACATATTTTTGCCGCAAGCAACACAGTGAGCAGTTTTGGCGGGAACGTGAAAAAGTGTGTGCGCTTTCATTTGTATTTTTCCTAAAACTCATGTTCTTTCGCGAGTTAATGTGTAATAAATGTGGATTATTAACCATTAAGTGCCGGTGAATGTGTGCGAGTCTAGGGAAACAGCACAATGTTGAAATACATCATTGTATTTGCGTTCACACTAAAATTCCAATGAAAATCTTCAGTAGTGTCCACATCTTTTCTGAGGGTATGACTTGAACTAGACTAAGACTTCAACTTGACCTGAATTGTGACTTTGACCAATCTTCTTGACTTGAATTCACAAAAACTTGATTTTAATACTTGCCACTGGCTAAATACACTAATCGTGTGGAGCCACAATGAAACAAAAAACCCCAGTTGGAGGTTTTGGCGGGAACGTGAAAAAGTCACTAAAAAGTGTGTGTCTCTCATTCGTATTTTTCCTAAAACTTGAGTTCTTCCGCGATTTGATATGTAATAAATATGGATTACTAACTTAATGTGACTTTGACTCGACTTTACGAATTGAATCTACGAAAACTTAAAATATTCTAATACTTTGACTCGGGCTAAGTAGGTACACTTATCGCGTGAAAACAAAATGTAACAAATTATACCTTGCAGTCATCGAATTATTACCTAAATAATTCGATGCTTGCAGTGCTTTGCTGCAGAGTGCAGTGTTTTGACCACAGACTAAGCAGATAATGAATATGGTTTTGACTATGTAATGTATGTTGGCGGAAAGTGCCGGAATCCGAGGAAACTTCGAATTTGGCAGGAGTCTATTTCTTTTTTTCAGTTTTTTTTTACTGGTAAAAGATCAGCGAGTGGAGCTACAATTACTTAAATTACTCGCTTATCTTATATTGTTAATAAGTGCATATATTATATTTAAAATAATAAATATAATAATAAATAAATATATAATAAAAATGTATAATAATAAATAATAAATATACTCATAGTGTAACCATAAAATTGTTAACAGGATGCTTTTAGTATCATGTTTACATGTGTACCTAGAATTTAAAAGCATTTGAATATGTTAAGATATTTTACAGACGTAGTTTCTTAGTAGGTACATATACCTAATTTGATAATCAATTATTATTTCATATTTATGCAGATGTTTAATATATGATTTACCTACTTATCTTAAGAGAAATAAAACACAAAATTATAAGTATATACTTAAAATTATTTAATCTCTTAGTCATGTACAAATACCTATTTATTTAGTTGAATAATTTAGGTCGATCATACGAAGGTATACATTCTAACTAGAAAAATATAGTCAATGGTAACAAAGAATACAATTTCTTTTAAAGTTCAGACGTGAACTTATAGAAGATCCCTATAATAATAATAATTAACTAGTAGACCAATCAAGCCATTCCAAAGTAAAACTATACGTAAAACTTTTAAGTCTTTGTTTCAAACGTGGAGGGAAAATTAAACAGAGAGAACATTAGCGTATGCGAATGAAATAGCTATAGAGATATAAGATATAACCCGACTAAAATGATGAACACGTGATACATATGCCAGCTATAAGATAAAATTAACAAAGTAATTTGGTCGGGTCATACATGACAGCGGGTGAAAGCCAATGGGTGCACTAGAACTGGGAGCCAGTGCTGGAACTAGTTTGCAAAATCGCATATGCAGAGAAGGATAACAAATGTTGTTCATCTCGCTCTCTCATACTAGTGATTGTATAGTTTTATCCTTCTCATATTATTATTGTTAGTTAAATGCCAAATCCATTTAATAATCCATCCACGGTTTTAAGGACACATTTTACATTTAGCAACATAAAGAAAACAACCAATAATTATTAGCACCAAAGACAGTAGGTACTACTACCTACTGTCTTTGGTTAGTACCTACGTACTAACTACTAATCTAATCTATCCTAACGTCATATTTGTCGAGGTGATAATAATGTACTCCGTTCGTAGGTACTACATATTAAGTTGATGATTTTAGGTAACTTACCGTATGAAAACAATAAAGCTACCCATATAATAAACCGTTGCAAAAGGAGGTTCTCAGTTATCGTATTGCATTATGTAATTTGATTATGCAAGATTAAATAAACCATACTACCGATTTTGTTTGTTTCTTTCACTGAATAATATTGAATAACTATTCACATCTTTGAAATCAAATAAAAAAGTATGAGTATAAATTTAGTGTCTGGTTAGGGGAAGGGTGCTATATTTGGTGAGGGCTTACATTCGATCGCATTACGAATTAAAATTTGGAGAGAGCTTCAGCCAGAATATTGGCGTACGATTTTCTGCCACTGTTGTGGGAAGTTTCGTTGTACGTACGAGAGCGTCTTCTGGATTTGCTTGGTCTCTTGAGGTGTGCATTGCGGGCAAGCTCCGCGCAATACTAATGGCGCCAAAGCTGGAAATAAAAAGGCAAACGTAAGCATAGTTGAATATATGACAGCTCTTAAATTGCAAATATTAGTGATACCCCTGATTCGCCGGGATAACAACAATCAAAATGTAAGTCAACGCGATCAAAAGATATGACCGCTTATGTCGCATATTTCTCTTGTTTGTAGACTTATATACAGAAAAAAATCTGATAACCATACATTTGTAGTTTTAATAAAAAAAAGTGACAACGGCTTATTTGCGGTTGGTGCGATACATTTTCTATGGATCGAACTGCAAAGTTAAGTTTGTCTCAAGAGAGTGCAACATGCACGTGGCCGGTTTTTTTTAAATATTTTGGTCGATCACTGGACGACCAGTAGTAATTACAATGAAACAATGATAGGTACAAGCAACAATAAAAAGTTATATTGATAAAAGATCCATTATCATACATGGAACTTATTGTGGTTTGATAAAGGCACGGTAATATTAGTAGAGGTCTGTAAATGTAATACATTCCCTGCAAACTTATATCTGCGTAATATTACCTACCTACATAAATATTTGTTTAAAACAACTAAATAAAAAAAATAATGTGTGGTTTTATGAAACCACGATCCAAGTGCAACTTTTGTTTATATGTAGCTATGGTAGCTAGGTACTATGACAGCAGTTAACATGCCACATTAGCATGTATGGCTGCGGAAGCGTCCGCCAATCACAGCTGGACCTAAATATCATACATCATATCCACCAGTCAGCACCGGCGACATTCATATCGCGACATGCGATAAATGGACGAAACAATTTAAGGCGATGTAAAAAAGGTTCACTTACTCTTTAATCTCTTGCCAATAGGATCACAAGGTGCTTCACCGAGCGCACATTTAAGCTGCCTCTGTATAAACCTCTTGTCATTGAGCGCGTCTTCGAGGGCTGTATCTGTTACTTGAGGCCGCTGCGCTTCCGCTGCGTACACAGCCACCAGACAGCATATTAGTACTAAGATATGGCTGATCTGTAAAACAAAAGTACTTTCTGTTAGTAATATCAACATCATCAACACCAATATTATAAACGCTAAAGTCAGTTTGGACTTCTTCACGGTCAAACGGCCGGACTAATTTAGCTGAAATTTTGTACAGAGATAGCCATTACTATGTATTAGGCTAGTCCTATGGATTAGGCTATAGGATACTTTTTAACGCGGGCGAAGCCGCGGGGTACAGCTAGTAAAACATTTTTTATATAGTAACTATATAGGGAGGTTCTAGAATTTTATGTTATACTTGTTTTTCTGTTCTTATTGGCATATTATCTTTTCATTTAGTACAACTTACAAAAAGGAGGGGCTTCTCAAATCGTCTATATATATTTTTTATTTATATGTAACTAGGATACGCGATGTCTTCGTCAATTGTGAACCGATTCGATTGAATATTTTTTTTAATTGGTAGGGTTCATTTCCGAGGTGGTTCAATATTTAAAGGTAGAGAGATATTTACTCAGAGTACTTTTATATACGGAAAATTATGTAGCGCCCGCTTACTGTTTGCCTAGTAGTTGGATGTAGTTGGTGACCGTAGTGAGTCCTAATATACAGTTTTCTGTGTAGTGAGTAATAGTGAGTCAAGGTAGAGTAAAAACCCGCGATATTCATATAGTTGCATAAGGCTCATAAAGCAGGGATTTTAAACTCGTATGGACAACCTCGCAATACCACAGGTAAGTACGCTTAAGTACAGTCGCATACAGAACTTACAGAATAGATTGTTACAAGGTAGTTATTAGTTCACTTATACAAATATATTTTATTGAATATTATACAGAATTACATATTTCAAAACTCATGATAATAGTAAATCCACGGAATAAATAATAGTGTAAACCGATGGATTGTAAATACATAGAATTATTAGTTAGTTCGTTTCTTAGTTTATTGCACTGTTATTTTTAAGCCTGCGTTATGTAATCTAATAACAGACTATTAGTATTTATTCTGTGGTAACATTACTAATTTAAGATCGTTTCAAAAACTAAAAATACCGACTTCAAATGCCGCGCTAGTTTTTTAGTACTAAGTTTGACGTGTTTATCTCCATATCTCTGGAGATATTTATCAGATCTCAATTAAATAACATAACCTTGGAAATGAACCCTACCAATAAAAAAAATATTCAATCGAATCGGTTCACAATCGGAGAGATCGCGTAGCATAGGTATTAAAAAAAACATACAGACTAATTGAGAACCCCCTCCTTTTTGGAAGATGGATTAATTGATAAGATGCCAATAAGAAAAGAAAAACATGTATAACATAAAATTCTATAAACTATTTTCAGTACCTAGGCTACTACGTTAGAGGTGAGGTGTTAATCTCCATATTTCTGGAGATATTCATCAAATCTCGTTAAAATTTCAATTTACAATCGGTTAATAAGTAACGGAGTTCTGAGGTAACTAAACTAACAAAAAAAATACAGGCGAATTGATAACCTCCTCCTTTTTTGTAAAGTCGGTTAAAAATGTAACTTTTATCAAAAGAAAGCAGGTGTCATGAATTCGGTAGTCGTATTTAAGAGAGAATATAGTACTCGTATACTAGGATACGTGTGACTTAAGTACTTAGTCGATTATTGCACGGCGTTAAGTTAGCACCCGAACGCAGCGTTTCGCATGGTGGTAGGACACTATCTAGTGTCCGACTGGCCAGCTACCACCCTCAAGTTAGAAAATCTGTCGCCAAACATCTAATGTGTTCCGGCAGCTATCCTTGAGAGCCAGTTCCCATTCTAGGCCTAGCGTGCTTACCATCTTCGACTGCATCGTCACTTACCAACAGGTGAGATAGTGGTCAAACGCTAGCCTATTAGATAAATAAATAAATAAATAAAAAATCAATAATTTATTTGCACTTTAGCACATTAAAACAGAGTTTCGTAATGGCTTATATACTAAAACAAAGCTTATGAGCTTTGAATCTCACACTAGGAAACCCTGTGTTGTGAGATTAACTCTTCCTGCAGTGATCATTATTTTACATTATATTGCAACAGTAGCTAAATATAGTAAAAAAACTGGCCAAGTGCGAGTCAGACTTTTGTCCCGCACACGGAGGGTTCCGAACCGAACACCAACTAAGTAAACGTTAAAACAAAGGTAGAATAGTATTATATAGTAGTAATAGTAATAGTAGTAATTAATATTATTAAATATCTGGTTGACCGGTATTTTTTGCCACTTAAACAGACAAATATGACTCTTCCCGACATCTATTGACGAATAATAGTACTATTTTTTTTAATTGAGAGCCACTAACTGCTTTACTGACACAGTAACTGTCTAAACTGTCTAAAGCTACTTCTACTCGCCAATAGATGTCGGGAAGAGTAATATTTTAAGTTGATTATCAATAAAGTTGATTATTGAAAACACGAATAAAACAACATTTTCTGAAAATGATTCCTAGCTAGATCGATTTATCGCCCCCGAAATCCCCTGTATACTAAATTTTATTTAATCGTTGGAGCCGCTTCCGAGATTCAGATTAATGATCAACTAGATGGCGCGGCGCTGTCGTAAAAAACTTTTTAAAAACTTTTCTTTAATTTTTAACTTTGTTCTGTTCTTAGTATTTGTTGTTATAGCGGCAACAGAAATACATCAGCTGTGAAAATTTCAACCGTCTAAATATCACGGTTCATGAGATACAGCCTGGTGACAGACGGACAGACAGACAGACCAGACAGACGGAGACAGCGGAGTCTCAGTAATAGGGTTCCGTTGGTACCCTTTGGGTTCGGAACCCTAAAGAATAACAATATGATAAGATTGTTTGGTAAAAGGGCAATAAAATAGTAAATTATACAAAATTAAAACAAAATTTATAAAAACTAAAACAAAACAACTGAAGTATAACAATCCCAATAGTAAGTTTAAAAGAGGTATTGTGTGTGTGTGTGTGTGTGTGTTTATGTTTATAAGAACAGACACGACTGACAGAGATTATGTGAGTACTTATGATTGATATAGATGCTTGTTTTAAGTGGATAGAACAGTGGATACCTACAGAAAGATTCATAGATTTGTAGATTTGGACTCAGCATTAGAAGACAATGTTTGAGTTACAAGATTTTGAGAGCAATAATAAATAGTTAGGTGATATTAATTGTTTTGTTAGATAAAATACGTGTAATATGATTGATTGAAAATAGATAAAGCTATGCACATATTTAAGGGCTTCTACGTAAAAAGAAAGTTTAAGGGCCTGTTCCTTATAGTTACCGATGGCAGAAAACAATATCACAGGTTTCGAATTTATTAAGGCAAAAACGCAGATATAACCAAAAATATTAAAAAATAAAAAAAAGACAAAAGAAGGGTAGGCTTTTCCGACTAATAGTCAATTATTACACGGCGTGAAGTTCGCACCGGAGCGCAGCGAGGGTCCTACACGCCGTGCAATAATCGACTATTTAAGTGACGGAAAAGTGTGCGTAAAGTGCGGGTTTAGGTCACACTGTGCTTTAAATTACAATTATATTACCTAATTTATCTACTCTTCGCGATGCATTAATCAGTAAATAAATAAGCAATACTATTATCACGAACATAGGAAATAGCCTTCATTAATACTCATCAATTCATTATTATGCACAATGTCAAGTATCTTATTTCGTGGATATCCGGAGACTTGTGACTTTGAGCCACGATTCCCATATTGTTTTATTGATTTATAATTTGATCAGAATTGTACAAGCGATGTGCTGGCATAAAGAATCACAGCACAGCGATCTAGCGAAACGTGCTTAGAAACGTAATGCGATGTGATCATCAATGCTATGTCAAATAAAACGAAGTGACCTGTGACCATGTGGATCCACAACGCAGAATTATCTCTTCCTACAACCACACTATTATTGTTATTCATCATTAGCAGTGTAGGTATTAAATAAAATGGTTCTTCCCGTCGTGTGAACTTCGGTAGCTACTGCTACATAAATACTATAAACTAAATATCTTAAATAGAGTTGTGGCATAATTTGACGATTTACGTTTACTTTTTTTTATTTATTAAATTGAAAGGTGGAAAATCTGTCGCCAAACATGCAGCTGTCTTTGAGAGCTAGTTCCCATTCTAGGCTTGGCGTACTACCATCCTCCTCATAGTGGTCAAACGCTAGCATATACGATATAAAATAAACTGGCCAAGTGCAAGTCGGACTCGCACTCGTAGGGTTCCGTAACACAGTAGAGTATTCTATAACTATGATTTTCCGCAACTACAAAAATAACTTTGTTTTTCATAGTGTTTGTATGAAAAACAAAGTTATACTTGCGGTCGCTATATCTCAACAACTGCAGACTGTATCTCGTTCAAACCAATTTTCGTTGTTAGTTTTTATTGAGAAAAAAAAACCTAAAAAAAAAACATAAACACACCACACGTATAGGTTTGAAGAAAAATTTTTTTTTTTAATCCAGTCCCATGTATGGGATGCCCTCCCTTATACTTTTATATTTTTTATTTTATTATAAAAATCGGAAAGCGGTTTACAGAATACATCTACCTATCAAGTTACAATTTTATAGTCTTAATAGTTTCGGAATAAAATGGCTGTGACATACGGGCGGACAGACAGACAGACAGACATGGCGAATCTATAAGGGTTCCGTTTTTTGCCATTTGGCTACGGAACCCTAAAAAAACTTATTAGGGATCCGTACCCAAAGGGAAAATAGGACACTATTACTGTGACTCCGCTGTCCAGCCATCCGTATCTTCGGAACATGTTTGTCCGGAGTTTTTTTGCTCCATCTTCTGAACCGTAAATATATAGAAAGTTCATGTTTTCACACAAAATGCATTTACACGTTCCCCTACAAGAAACGTTTTTTGCCATTTTTTTATTAATCTTACTTCATTTTATATGGTGGTAAGGAACTCTTCGTGTGCAAGTCCGACTCGCTCTCGCCGAGTTTATTATTGGAAACAAAGAAATGAGAAAGGAACGCAACACAACGGCATGATCGCTGGAATGATATTTAGTACATTTTATGGTTATTGTTTTTATTACGCCTTTTAGATACATTTCCGGAAATGTATCTAAAAGTTCCGGAAAGCTGTTTAATTTAGAAACAATGCAAATGATAATTGCTATTTGCAAAAAAGGACACTCGTCGTCAACATTAGCAAACGAGAATTCCTTCCTTACCTTTGAATGTTAGTACATCGTAATGGTTCTCTTTTTGCACAGAATCTACAAATACCTAAGAGAGAAACTAACTTAGTTACCAATTGGACATCTAATCAATCAAGGCTTTCACCGTATTTATTATTTTTAAAGTTATGTTGGTTATTTTACCACCTAAAAGGTAAGTATTATTATAACAGCGGTGTACGTATCTCATAGTAACCTTGCTGAATATACAGAATGGCATTGTAATTATCAAACTGATGCCCTTCGCCCACTTTGGAGGGGACAATTGACAATTCTGGTTTACGATGATGCCATGATTAAAAATCATCTTGCAAGGAGTTTAAAACACGTTTTTCATTTCGTGGTGTTACTCTAATGAAGTGAGCTTTACTGTTTTATGCTTCAATAAAATACCTACACTACAGTTATTATTATCAAAGACCTATAGATGCGAATTGTGTAACATGACTAAGCATATTTATAAGAGGTCTTTCAACTGCGTTTTTTACAGCTTTTTGAAGTATTTTTAGCAAGTATTTTTAATAACAAACTCAAAATCATACATACCTACGTTTAGTAAAGGCATACAACATAGTTGTCTAAATATTATTTCAAAATTTAAGCAGTTTATGTGAATTGCATCGTGCGTGACCCTGACATCCATTCTATCCTGAGTAACTAGTAGGTATTAAAAGTGTAACTACTTGTATGTTTACATTTTAAAATAGCTGTTCACACCTAAAATTCGCCTATTATATAATTTTAAAAAATTCAACCGAATTGAAAACTTTATAATAGGTGTATAATTTCTTCTAGAGAACGCTTGAACGAGCTTGCCCAGGCAAACATGCTACATCTTCGCTTACTATCAGGTGAGATAGGGATCAATCGCTTGCCTATTGAGCATAAAAAAACTCTGTTTTTCAAGTCGGTTAATGAATAAAATGGTTTTTTAATGGCTATGATTGTAACGATATCTATAGTGTTGACATAGATTTGTGTTTTGTCTTGGTAGTTTGGAAGGTATTAATGGTTTTAAAGTTATAAGTAGGTAGGATTTTTTTATATATTACAGGCTAGCATTTGACCACTATCTCGCCAGATGATAAGCTATGATGTGGTCAGAGATGGTGAACACGCTAGTCCTAGAATACTCTGACTCTTAAGAGCCGCGTGTTGCCGGAACACAATAAGGTTATGGCGGCAGATTTTCTCCTTGATTGTGCCCTAGGGAAAATGTATTATGTAGATACATACATACTCCTAGGTACCTACATATATATTGTTGATGCTGAACTTAAATGTAGGCATATAGGCGGAAATAAATAAAGTTGTCCAGCCGTTTCACTCGTTCCTACGCTTGAACCGTCAAGTCAATTCACATAACTGGTAAAACCCAGCCCCAGGTTACTAACAGGTTACGTAAATTCGGAAGTACACAGGATTGATGATTAAGCTCAAAGTTATTATGACCATTTCAGCTTGAAAAGCTTTCCACAGCGAAAAGCGTTATATATAGACGGACGTATTTCAATTTTTATAAGGGCACGTGAGAGTCTAATGTTTTCACAGAACTATATATACTACATAATAGGTACTGGGATTGAAAACAACGTTGTAGGTTCTGTTTTTTATTAATCAAAGTTGAATGTAGTTTTAATTTTAGTTTTAATGTTGCTTATATATTTTTTATTATTATTAGCCAGAATAGTGTTTAAATGTATACGATACGATGACTTAGTTTAGTAGAAATAGAAATAAAACCGGCCAAGTCGAGTTGACTCGCCCACCGAGGCTTCCGTACCAACTTCTCAAAAAAGACAAACATAAGTATAGAAATTATGCTCAAATTTTGTGCCAGCAGTTTCGGTTATACAAACATTGTATTTTATTTTATTAGTTTATTTGGAGTGTAAGCCTTAGGCCGATGCCTAGACACTCTTTATGCTCCAACCGCAAAATAATAAGTTTGTATTAGTAATTTTGCTATTTTTTAAAACTGCATATTTACGGTTTCAGTATTTTTTCCTTTATAAGTGCTTCGAGATCGCTTCTTGCTTCTTGCCAAATTTTATGATTCTAGGAAATCGGGAAGTAAGTAGGTACCCTATACATAGGTTTTGATTCCCTTATGAAAACGCATAATATGCGACATAAACGGTCGTATCTTTTGATCGCATTGACTTAAAAGTTTGATTTTCTCACAGCTGAAAGATACCGTAGAACCAATATTTGATATAAGTTCCAACTTGATATCTCTTCGCGTTCCTGAGAAAAAGGATCTTGACAGACGGACAGACAGATGGACAACAAAGTGATCCTTTAAGGGTTCCTTTTTTCATTTAAGGTATGAGACATTAAAAATAAGTAGGTATAATAAAATTACATTATTAAAGACATCCATTCTGTTACCCGGCTTAACCTCTCTGGAATGCTTTGTCAAGAATTTTACTTGCAAACTACTTCGAGCGTAAAGTACTATACTTGACTAAGCGCTCAGTAAATATTTTTGGTAAAACATTCCAGATGTTAATAAACCGCAGTTTAGTTTTTATTGTTCATTTGTTCTAGACCTATCGTTACATTACATCAAGAAGATACATCGTTTCATTACGTCAATTGTGTAATAGTTAGTTTGAGTATAGACTACCTATAGACAGTTGAGATAGAAAATATGCGATTATACTCAAAAGTGGCACGTTCTTGCCCTAATGTGTATTTAACTAGGATTCTGACATAATTGCATAACCATGGAGTTATGACCTATACGTAATACAGACACGCTATGTTTCATGCTTCGCCATCACCGTTCACGGTATGTCAACACGCTGTATGGAGCCAAAATGTTAACAATGCAATATTGCATGATTGTTTTAGCCCATTTTTAGGGTTCAGTACCCAAAGGGTACCAAAGGAACCCAATTACTGAGACTTAGCAGCCCGTCCGTCCGTCCGTCTGTTCGATTTTCAGAGGGCTATATCTTCTTAACCGTAATAGGTCGATACTTGAAATTTTCACGGAGTATGTATTATTATAGGGGATTTATCAACAAATACTTACAACAAAATAAAATTAAATATTAAAGGCAAAGCCTCCATACAAGAAACGTGTTTTTCGGAGTTTTTTGGTTGAATTATGAACCACAACGTGAACCCCTGGAGTGGGTTACAAGCATATTTAGCTTAGTTGGAGGGGTTAACCAGAATACTAGGAATGTGCAACCCACATTGCGAGTAAGCTTTTTAAAAAAAAACAACTGAAAGTTCCTAGACTTAATACTTTGTTAATTAAGAAATTTTTTAAGTGACTAAAATATACCAATTCCTAGACTTATAATTTTTACTAAATATGAATTACTATGGCTGCTATAACAACAAATACAAGTACTAAAAATATAATATCGTTTAAAAACTAAAAAACAACCGACTTCAATGCCGCGCTATTCATTTTCAGTACCAATTTTGAGATGTTTATCTCAATATCTCTGGAGATACTTATCATACCTCAATAAAATTACCATGGTACCACACTTGGGATATCTCCTTTCGATCAAAAAAAGAATAATCGAAATCGGTTCATAAACGACGAAGTTATCCGCGAACAAACATAAAAAAAAAAAAAAAAAAAAAAATAATACGGTCGAATTGTTCTCAATTCGACCGTATTTTTTTTTTTTTACCTCCTCCTTTTTTTGAAGTCGGTTAAAAATAAAGAGGTCTTCATACAAAAACTATTTTTTCCGGCAAATTATGTTCAATCGGAACCCTACGTGTGCGAGTCTTACTCGCACTTGGCCAGTTTATGCTTGTTGATTAAGTACTTTGCTCAGTTGGCAGAGGTACATAAAATGTATTAAAATACTATTGTAAAGTGTACCTAAATTTATGTATGTTAATTGCAACTAATTACCTAGGTACCTTACTACAATTATTTGTTTTCATTATTCTAAATGACCTAAGATTAAAAAATTAATAGAAAAAGTTGTCGGAATACGTACCTTTATATTTTAAAATAAAAATAAACGATCTCTAATAAGCTCCATACATTTCTCAAATGTATTTTTGTGGGAACGCTTTAACTTCAATAATTCTGCATCTTTAATAAAAAAATAATATTTGAGTTGAACAAACACCATTTTAAAGCTTATGTTTGCCGCTTTTGACAAAAAATAGACAAATATTTTACAAATATTGATTTAGCCCTAAAAATTATAACAATAAAATATTAATTTGACAGTTAGGTTTCTAGAGTAGGTAGGTACCTAAGATTATTTGGTGCGAAGAATTCGCAATATTTATATCATCTAGTGCTAAATTCTTATACAGCTCATAAATGTGCTGCTCCGAGTTTAAACCTTATTAAAAAGAAAAATTACTCCAACAGACCGTTATGAAAATGCACAATAAATTAAAATCCTTCGGACATTTAATACGTTTTTGTAATAAAAAAATAAATGGTTTTGAAGAAAACAATTATTTTTTCACAAAATCCAAACTTATTAATCATATAATAATTATAAATTCGAAAGTCAGTTTGTATATTTGTTTGTTTGGAAGTTCCTCACGGTCGACGGTTGGACCGATTAAGCTTATTTTTTTATTGTTGTTGATAAGTATGGGCCTAGGATACTTTTTGACTCAGGCGAAGCCTCGGGGCACAGCTAGTAAATCTATATGTATGTATATAAAGTATATTCATTGATCAATATTCAATAAAAACCTACGAGATCATAACAATTTTGTGGGATACAAAATATTTATAATACTCTCCGACACCAGTAAATAGTGTCCTGCGTTTTCCTCTTACCTAAATACACCAAAGTAATTCTAAGAAACCGACTGTCCTTCACGGGTTCAACAATCTATACACTAAAGGTTCGCGGCATCTACAGGAAACTCCACCTAAATATACCAGAGAAAACAGATGCACTTACCTGCATTCTGAAATGTAGGTATCAGGGTCGCGAGTAGGAGCACTTTTACTTTCGATGCACTGTGGTCCGATTGACCCGGATCTGGTTATGATTTCTATATTATTATTGCACTGATATCTCGAAGGTGCGATTCAGGCTGCGTCTACTAGGAGAGTGCTCGAGCGGGCTCAGGTGCCGTAACCTCTTACTTAACTTGCCAATCCCCTCTATTCTGCTCCGAGGTAGTAATACTGCTGCCGCACTGTCATCGAATGTTACGTGACCAAATCCCGTGCTAACTAAGTAGTGTCTAATATCTTTAGTCCCAATCTTTCGTCTTAAGTTTAATTAATAATCGCAAACACTTTTCGCTACTTAGTATTAGCACCCACAATCATAATGGAGTAGGTACTTAGACGTTACATAAAAGTGTTTACAATATACATCAGTAGGTAATCAGGTCTAATGATACGCCTTTAAACTTTATTATTTTCGTTGTAATTGAGTTTAGGACAATCTAAGTGGGTCAATTGTGATGTTTGTTTAGTTACCTAAAAGATAAATAAGTTAAACTAATTAGTTAGAAAATACTATAATTTATTCTATAATTCTTTGTTTACATTAAAATTCATTATGACTAAAAATGGCAGACAGAATATCTGAGCAGTCTGGCTCAAACAGGATATCTGAGTTTACTCACTTGTTAGGGACCATAAAATGTAGGCTGAATGTTACAACTCTTGGAGCAGTATGACTCAACTGTGACAAAATTTAAGCGCAACAGAGACGAAAACATAATAAGTTATACATTGCCAAATTGATTTGTGGCATAACAAAGACTTTTGTTTTTATTTTTAGACGTAATTGTCAATAATCGAGGTAAAAAAAGCACATAAAAGCCTTACTTAGAAAATACGATGTCGTACAAAAAATACTATTATTTATTCAAAATAGTATACTTTACCTTTTAATAAATGCTAATTAATTTAAGCGTTTTCTTAAAAAATACAGTAGTTCCTGGAAACTCAGCAGATGTCTTACAAAATGAACCCAATGATCTGTCACTGTCTTTGAGTAATACAGCCAAATGTATAGGTCAAAGGTCACTGTTATCTATACTAATATTATACGGAAAGAAAATTTGTATTTTTGTATGTTTTTAATGATTTGGCTCAAAAACTACTGGACCGATTTAAAAAATTCTTTCACTAATATATAGAATGGACTTTCGGAATGGAAAAAGACAATATATTATCCCGTTTAAATCAAAGGTACATTCGTGGAGACCTAATTTGCAACCTAAATCGGCTAAAAAACGGTCGAAAAAACACGTTTCTTACGAACGCTGCTCAATTGAAAATAGATGGAAGAATATTTTCTATGGAAGAGTTGTGCAACTTAATAAGACCTACAAAAAAGTCCGCGACAGCATATGTCTATCTCTTAAGGTTGACTCACAGTAACCATTTTAATCATTAATTTTTTGTTAAAACATATTACATAACTTCCAAGGCTATTTTCAAGTATATAGTATTAATCCTTATCCAAATAATTACGTTAATTAGCTTGGCCACATATTATAGATTAAAATTGTCCTTTACAGTATATAATTCAAATGAAAACTCTAGAAGATATCACGAATTTCACATACACGCATCGCAAAATTAATAAAATATTTGTAGTGAAACCACAGAATAGGTCATAGTTACCTAGAAAATATTATTATAGGCTTAGCTTTTCTGTAGATCCCCACCGATCACAATCAATTTGAAGTCAATATAGTATAATAATATATTTTTACTCCACAAAATTCTATTGTATAATATAGTTATGATCTATATATAAACCACCCCGACTGATCTATGTATAATCTTTTCAATAAAAGCATTCCAATGACTCTAAACACGACATTTAAAATCTGAGCTGTAAGTTGGTGTGGATTTGAGTATTCTGTAGAGTACAGGAGATGTCCTAGCATCAGGTCAATACTTCCATGATCTTACAATATCGTCGAAGAAGAAGATTTTCGAATTGATCAGACCTATGAAAGTTGATTTGATAGCGCAATTAACTAGAATAAAGCTCATAGTTTTATAACGATTGAACGAATTTTCATGAATCAAATCTAAGAACACTCTCGATGAAGACATCTATCAAACAAAAAAAATATATCAATAATAAAATCAAAATCGGTTCATCCGGTTGGGTGCTAAGATGCTACAGACAGACAGATACACACGTTAAACGTATAATACCCCTTCTTTGATCCCATGATTTGATTGATTTTGATTCAATGATCCCACTACCTCTGTACGAAAACCCATGATTCATGAATGCACATAAAACTTTCATTGGTAGGTATATAGCTAGGATTAGAACCAACGACCGTCGGGTCAGAATCAGGGTAACTATTCTTTACGCCAAAGGGCCGTCCAATATCACTACGTAAGTATTATAAAACAAAGTCCATCACTGCGTCTGTCTGTCTGTTCGCAATAATCTCAATAGCTACTGAACGGATTATCCTGCGGTTTTCACCAATAGCCAGAGTGTTTATGAGGAAGGTTTAGGTGCATAATTCGTTAAGGTTTTGTGTAAATTGGTTGAAATATGACGATGATTGTTAAATATGTTAATATTTTATATTTGATGCAACAACCTGATGCAAATTTTGTTGGCATGTTCTACCCGTGCGAAGCCGGGGCGGGCTGCTAGTGCTGAATAAATAATGAGGAACGTCTTATTTTCTTTTCGTCCGTTTTGGATTGATGTTCATAACGCTTTCATTCTTTAGAATTCTAACATTTGTAATTTACTAGACGACCTTTATTATTTTAATCTAAACTAATATTATAAAGAGGATATATTTGATTTTTTGTTTGTTTGTTTGTTACGATTTAACTCAAATATTACTGGACCGATTTCAAAAATTCTTTAACTAATGGAAAGCTACATTATCAGCGAGTAACATAGGTTAGCAATATTTTATCCCCGTATCCTCACGGGAACGGGAACTAGAACTAAGTACGCGGGTGAAACCGCGAGGCGCTGACAGTAATAAATATTTTCGCTAAAAAAAATAAACAAACATAGACATCTCAATTGATTAGGTTCGCATCCAAAGCCACATAGCGAGTGTAATGGATCTATTTTTCTAATGAAAACTGCTCGTATTTCTTCTGCGACTATTATAATGGGCATAGTTAGTATTAAAATTCAGCCATATTGGCGGATAATTCTGGTCCATTCCCAAGGGTAGTTTCTTTGCACGAATGCTAGCGTTCTTTTGATGTGTCGAGTTTCTTGTGGTGAACATTGAGGGCAGGAACCTCGCAGCACTAATGGAGCAAGAGCTGAAAAAAATTAATATATCTTGTACGTACTAGTTATAGCAAAATTACAGTAGTTTAGTTAAATACTGTCGTAGGCGTTTCAAATGTACGTAGGTTAGAGCACACCTTGGTAATTTTCAATATGGTATTCTAATTCTACACGCTTTTTAGTTTCGTCATGTCCGTCTGTCTGTCTGTCTGTCTGTCCGAGGTTTTGCTAAGAGACTGTTAATACTAGAAAGCTGTAATTTTGTAGGGGTATGTATATAAATTACGGCGATAAAGTGGTGAAATAAAATGTTGTTTTTTTTTATGGTACCCTACATGAGAAGTGGGGATCAATTTCTTTTTCGTCGTCTACCCCATCGTGTGGGGTATCGTTGAATAGGTCTTTTAAAATGACTTCAGGGTTGCTAATACCATTTTTCGATTGAATGTTCCATTTACGAAACTTTACAGTGCAAATTTTTGTTCCAGTAGAGCGTCCCCCCCCCCCTCTCTAAAAGCTAAAGTGCTGGCTTGAAAAATCTGGAAAAATTCGTAATAATAGTGCATTTCATGAACTTCAAAGGAAAACTATAGCGGTTAAGATAACTTTATTAGTTTAGCAGTAATAGTCGTTGAACTTGGGTGTTGGATAACTTTGTACCAAATACAACATCCATAGAATAAAGTCACAAAGATGAAGTACCTAGTTGCTTGTTTATAACGGGTAAATACTTGCATTGAAAAACGGGCTACTACGGAACCTTACAGTGCGCGTGGCCCGACACGCAGTTGGCCGGTTATTTATTCTCGTCTGAGTTCTACACATATCTTTGAAGATTTCTATCAACTAGGTATTGACGTCTCTAAGGAAGTAAAACGACGTCGTTAGTAAAGTACGCTTAAAAATCACATCGTTGTCGTTTCAGAAATAAATGTTACTAAATAAAACTACCAATTGCGACTCGCGGACTCGCACACGAGGGGATGCCAACGGACCTACAATAATTTACAAGTAAAAACGCCAAAAAAACACGTTTCCTAAATAGGGATCCCCTTAAATTTTAAACTTTAGTATTTGTTGTTATAGCGGCCACAGTCATAATAATACACACTGTTAAAATTTCGATATCTGCGAATTTAACAACCTATTCAGTTTCTTAGCTACAATTAAGCAACTGGGTTTTCCTTGCCAGCAATTTTATAATCTTGCAACATCTAGGTAGCTCTCTAAAATAACTTATCTACTATGGCGACATTTGTTAGCAGAAATTGTTATAAAGATTACGTCCTATTTTATGTTTTGCTGTTTTAGCTGTTAGGGTGGTATTTAGGTGTAGGGAAAGTCTAGACTATAACATCTCTCACGTCTGGATCCCATAGTATTCGACTAACGAAATAGTGGACTCTATAAATACTTCATAGACATAGGTGTTGTTAAATGTGGCGAAAATTACACATTTGAATTGAATTGAAAACCACGGAAACATTGATCGGACGGTCAAAACCGTAGGTGAAGCTGTTGGGCTATAAAAACAATCGAATTGAGACCTCCTTTTACTTCCTATAATACTTACTTCTCAGACGTCTCCCCATATGATCGCAAGGTCCCTCTCCGAGGGCGCATCTAAGGTGTCTCTGCATAGTGTTTCTATCATTTAAGGTTTGCTCCAATTGGGCATCAGACATCTGCGGTGCAGCGGATACAGGCCTTTCAGGATATAGCAGGAAAGCGCATATTACGCTAATCGATAGAACGATGACCTATGAAAATCATAAAGCTTATTTTAAATTATAGTTTAAATAAATATGGTGTATATATGGTGTATAGTTTAAATAATATACTGTGAACTGTGAACTTTTAGGTAATGCCGTGTGTAGATTTGTAACGGAAGTGTACTGTCCAGTACTGTCTCATATATAAATATACTTAGTGGGGTAACGCCCTTAAAGTTAAAGAAAGCAAGTAATATGAGTCACTAAAGGATGTTTCGTATTAACGATATGACTATCAAATGTTGGTTTTTTTAAGTAAGACTGAATCGCGTCATTTAAGTGATATGTTTGCTATTAAAGATATAAATTAAATAAAAATGTACTGATAAACGCATAATACTAAAGTAATAGCTAAAAATAAGAGGATCGTGTAGTACTGCTACTTCATAGCATAAAACACACAAAAATGCTTTAAAACATGCATAGCGAATATCTAAAGTTATCTTGTCAATCATAACACCTACCTAGCATGTTCACCGTCTTAGACCACATCACAGCTTACCACCAGGCGAGATAGTGGTCAAACGCTAGCCTATATGATATAAAAAAAAACTATATGCACAAGTTGCATAAAATTCAAGCAAATACAGAATTCTTATTCTCAATAATACATATATAAAATCACGCCTTTGTCCCGTTGGGGTAGGCAGAGACAGGAGACTTACTTCTTTCCACATGCTACGATCCTGACATACCCCTTTCGCTTCTTCCACTTTCATGAATGCGTTCATACAATAATACATGCATACTTCTCAATAATGAAGGTAAATAATTACAGTAGAATGTTAGAGTTAATTTGACCAAGTATTGTTGACTCATTAGCTAAAAATGTCATATTATAGATCAGTCCTAAATTAAAAATATTAATAAAACTTACCTGCATCGTTTATGTGTAACTGAACGAACTAAAATAAAAATAACTGGATACAAATTCGTGGGAAGTTTGGGTTACGCCACTGGAGCGATTAGGGAACGACTGAACGGCCAGTGAGCCCAATCATCGTATTAACCGAGGAATGCTATCCCTCCCCTTTGTATGGCAATTATCTTGAATAGGGCTCAGGCGATAAGCAGTTACGGGAATTTCAATGAATTGTTCCCAGGCTTGGTTAAATGCTAATAATGCCTGAGCTATAATAATATGTACTTATATTAAAATTACATTTTATCTTATCACAAGGTTATGGCTGCAGATTTTCTCCTTGATGGTGGTAAATTACTTTTTGGTAGCAAGTCAGGCGGAACATCGATATAATATGCTCCTGTCACCTATGGACGAACACCTGTGCTAGGATTGTAACCGGCGGTGTCTCGCTTAGAAGTCATAAAGCCATCGATCTTCTATTTATTATTATAAATTTAACAAATTTACACATTACAGGATTATATACACATAGGTATGTGTAAATAATCCTGTAATGTGTAATACACATAGTAGGTGGTAACACCTACCTAGGTGTTACCACCTACTATGTTTATTTAGATACTTAATGTTTGTTAGGAAGAAATATAACGTTTTTTTAAATAATTTAATAGGATACAAAATTAATAATTGATATTGGATCTACGACTTTTTATGATCTATATTTCATATGGAATAAAAATACCGTGGTAGAGTGGGGTATTTTTGGTACCTAATACACTATTTCCCCGCGTTAAAAAAGTATCCTGTGTGTGTAAATCCTGGATATAAACTATCAGTGTGCCAATTTTTTTAATATCTTATCTATACTAATATTATAAAGAGAGAACATTTGTATTTTTGTATGTTTGTAATTCAATTCAATTCAATTTCATTTATTTCAGACTTTACACATTTACATTGCAGTCCATAGTTATATTCGTAATGATTTGGCTAAAAAACTACTGGACCGATTAAAAAAATTCTTTCACTAATATATAGAATGGACTTTCGGAATGGAAAAAGACTATATATTATCCCGTTTAAATCAAAGGTATATTCGGGGAGACCTAATTTGCAACCTAAGTCGACTAAAAAACGGTCGAAAAAGCACGTTTCTTACGAACGCTGCTCAATTGAAAATAGATGGAAGAATATTTTCTATGGAAGAGTTGTGCAACTTAATAAGACCTATAAAAAAATCCGCGACAGCATATGTCTATCTCTTAAGGTTGACTCACAGTAACCATTTTAATCTTTAATTTTTTGTTAAAAAATATTACATAACTTCCAAGGCTATTTTCAAGTATATAGTATTAATCCTTATCCAAATAATTACGTTAATTAGCTTGGCCACATATTATAGATTAAAATTGTCCCTTACAGTATATAATTCAAATGAAAACTCTAGAAGATATCACGAATTTCACATACACGCATCGCAAAATTAATAAAATATTTGCAGTGAAACCACAGATTAGGTCATAGTTACTAAGAAAATATTATTATAAGCTTAGCGATGCTGTAGATCCCCACCGATCACAATCAAATTTGAAGTCAATATAGTATAATAATATATTTTTACTCTATAAAATTCTACTGTATAATATAGTTATGATCTATATATAAACCACCCCGACTGATCTATGTATAATCTTTTCAATAAAAGCATTCCAATGACTAAACACGACATTTAAAATCTGAGCTGTAAGTTGGTGTGGATTTGAGTATTCTGTAGAGTACAGGAGATGTCCCAGCATCAGGTCAATGCTTCCATGTTCTTACAATATCGTTGAAGAAGAAGATTTACGAATTGATCAGACCTATGAAAGTTGATTTCATAGCGCAATTAACTAGAAAAAAGCTCATAGTTTTATAATGATTGAACGAATTTTCATGAATCAAAGCTAAGAACACTCTCGATGAAGACATCTATCAAACAAAAAAAATATCAATAATAAAATCAAAATCGGTTCATCTGGTTGAGTGCTAAGATGCTACAGACAGACACAGATACACACGTTAAACGTACAGTACCCCTTCTTTGATCCCATGATTTGATTGATTTTGATTCCATGATCCCACTACCTCTGTACGAAAACCCATGATTCATGAATGCACATAAAACTTTCATTGGTAGGTATATAGTTAGGACAGTTAGGAAGGAACCAACGACCGTCGGGTCTGAATCAGGGTAACTATCCTCTACGCCAAAGGGCCGTCCAATATCACTACGTAAGTATTATAAAACAAAGTCCATCACTGCGTCTGTCTGTCTGTTCGCAATAATCTCAATAGCTACTGAACGGATTATCATGCGGTTTTCGCCAATAGCCAGAGTGTTTATGAGGAAGGTTTAGGTGCATAATTCGTTATGGTTTTGTGTAAATTGGTTGAAATATGACGATGATTGTTAAATATGTTAATATTTTATATTTGATGCAACAAATTGATGCAAATTTTGTAGGCATATATGTTCTACCCGTGCGAAGCCGGGGCGGGCTGCTAGTATTATATATTTTTTATATCTTACCAACAGGTGAGACTTTGGTGGTCACGCTGCTAGGTCTAGAATGGGAACTGGCTCCCAAGGATAGCCGCCGGAACACATTAGATATTTGGCGATAGATTTTCTAACTTTTAGGTGGTAGCTGGCCAGACGGACACTAATATATATATAGTGTCACCACAATGCGGGCCAAGTCGATTGGCGATATATCAATGTGTTGAGAGGTCTACAATGCCGCTACCATGACCGTCCAAGTGCAGAACCAACAGTCTAAATCTATCCTCATGCATGGTGTGAGACAAGGGGATGTTATATCCCCCAAATTGTTCACAAATGCATTGAAGGATATGTTCAAGACGCTGGACTGGAAAGGACGTGGTATTAACATAAACGGCGAGTACCTCTCACACTTGCGATTTGCGGACGACATTGTCATCGTGGCGGAAACGTTGTCAGAGTTGCAAGATATGCTGAACGGTCTAGCTGACTCTTCTCAACACATTGGTCTCCGGATGAACTTGGGTAAAACTAAGTTATGTTCAATGACTATATAAATCCGGTTACAATTGCGGTACAGGGCAGTTTCTCGAAGTTGTTAAGGTGTATGTTTACCTCGGGCAAACCGCGAATTGGCAAACGTAGTGTAGGACGCCCTCAGACTAGGTGGAGCGATGATGTTCGCAAGATGGCTGGCAAGAGCTGGATGAGAGTAGCCGAGGATCGTGCTCAGTGCCGTGCAGTTGGAGAGGCAGCAGTGGACACTTGTCCACTGCTGCCTAGGCTAGGCTGATGATGATGATGAGACTATGCGGGAGTTGGGGGTTTCTTAACGATGTTTTTCCTTCACCGGAGGGTCACTGTGTAAAGCGCACATAACATTTTTCGATAGAAATATCCATTGGTGCACAGCGTTTAACTCAATTCTCCCACTACACCACTGGGCCAAATAATAATAAAAAAATAAATAATAATCGGTTAATCTTACCAGGAGTTCCCTGCCAGAGTCTGTGTTTCCTTCTAAATAATTACGATCCGGGGGTCTTCAAATCGCGAGTGAACAGGTATCTTCTAGGCAAGCGTGCTTTATCGTCGATCACATGTTCACTTAACATCAGGTGAGATAGTGGTGAAACGCTTGCTTATCAACTATAAAATAATTAAATAAATAAAAATGTTTGAGACCAAGACTCATTTTAAGTCGGTGAGCTCCATCTAACGTAGTAGAGTGATTCAGCACTCTGTGCTTCACCTAAAGTAACTACAAACTAATAATAACTAAGGCGGCAATAGCCCAATGGATAAGATGTCGGACTGGCGTGGCGATCCAGAGGTCGTGAGTTCGATCCCCACCCCACCCATTGCACTATTGACGTGAACCCACTCCAGACACAAGCATATAGCTTAGTTGGAGGGATTAACAAGAATACTAGTAATTTGCAACCCACATTGCGAGTAGGTAATCTTTTTTTTATATAAAAAAACTGATTTTTACTAATAAAATCAAAACTTATTAGTTTTGGTCTTCGGTTTACTGTTGATAATTAAAAAAATATATATTCAGACAGGCATGCCAATACCACAGAATAATGAATAGTAAAAGTACCAATACCTAGGTATATGGTACGGTGCCAACATATTATGGAGTTATGGCTTATACTATTCATTATTCTGTGGTTATGGGTAGCTAGTTTTATCTGAAGATAGCTATAAGTTGTTTTATTTTATTGTTTTATGCTAGGATGATGGATTATAATCCATCATCCTAGGGTACCAGAGTCATCCTTAATGTTATTTTCAAGTAAGTACTTACCTATTATTTTAAAGTCAACATTACTATGAATAGTACAATACTCAAAACAGGCCAGACCAGAGTCATTTTAATAAGTTTAGTAGACTTCCGCCAGAGTCGCACTCTGCGACTCGAGTCCAATCTAAGTGCGTCCAGTAAATATGAATGAGGATAATATATATACTACTAAAAGCCAGCAATTTAAATAACTCAATAGAGGTCTATGCGTACCTACGGTTTCATCTACAGTTTGATCGCAGCAGAACATTATACATTTATTAGAAAATAAAATTTAGCTTTTTACCTATTAAACTACGGCCGTTCAGAGAATGCGTTCCTGACACGTCGCGATTGAACTGACGACGTAACTTTGTAATGGCGTTGCAGTTACGATAAAAATATTTTTGCTGGTTGTTTACTGTTTTAACAATTGATGAGCATTAAAACAACATTATTGTATCAATAATCAATGAATGTTATAATTTTGTGCCAAACTGAGTTTCAAATAACTTGGTAAACAATATTTTTCTAAATCTATACTGCGCTATTACAAGGTTATGTCAGCGCTTTATATTTGTAGTGCTGTGCTAACAATAACGGGCAATAATAGTATCGTAATCTCTTCTTATACAGTTATACTTTATAAAATAATACGTTTTGTTTTTCTTTTTAAGAATTTGAAAATAATGGACTATAAGATAACTTTTATGAATATAAAAATAAAACTACGACCAAACCGAACGCGCGAAAGAAAGTAGCATTTTTATATTGAGTTAATCATCAAGCTGCAAGATTACTTTGAGCGGGAGCGGCAAAATTGCGGACCCCTGGTACCTGTCGAACAAGTACAAGAACGCGTCTCTCAGGCGCTTAGAGTTAGCAAACGAACGATAACAAATATTAATAAAGAAAAGTTCGGCTCTACTGGCACGGACGATAATATTTTACGTACTCCGAAGAAGAAACGTAGAACTAAACCCGTGACAGATATTGACCTTTGACGCCGATGCAATCAGAAATCATATATATGGTAACTATTCCAGAAATGAATATCTCAACAGGAAGAAGCTTTTGGCATCGTTCAGAGAAGCTGGACTGTTTAGCGGGGGTAAAACTGCTTTGACCAAAATCTGAAAAGATATTGGTTTTTCGTATAAAAAAACAGGCAAAAGAAAATTTTTATTAGAACGATACGACATAATTTTAAAACGGATAAGTTTTTTGAGAGAAGCAAAAAAAAATTGATAACTGGGATAATGTCGTGTTCATAGACGAGACATGGCTAAACGCCAATCACACGGTTTCCCGTTCTTGGACGGATGATACACAAGCGTCGACGTCGAAAGTACCAATGGGTAAGGGGGCCCGTCTGAAAATATGCCACGCAGGTTCTGCAAAATACGGCTTTGTGAACAACGCGTTACTGGCATTTCAATCAAAAACCACAAATGACTACCACGAGGAAATGAATGCCACTACATTTAAAGAGTGGTTCCAGAACGTGCTTTTGCCCTGCCTACCAGAGCCTTCTGTAATATTCATGGATATTGCCTCCTATCACTCGGTTCAAATAAAGAAACCACCTACCCAAGCTAATAAAAAAGAAGAAATGGTGGCTTGGTTACAAGCAAAAGGCATTGACGCAAATATGCAGATGCTAAAAGCAGAGCTATTTAAATTAGTTAAAGAAAATAAAGCGGCAAATGTGCGATACGAAATCGATGAACTGGCTCTGGAGTACGGTCATCGCGTTCTAAGAATTCCACCGTATCATTGCCAATATAACGCGATCGAGCTAATCTGGGCTCAAATAAAAGGTTACGCCGCCCGCCACAATACTTCCCCGCCATTCAGCACGAAAAAGATGATGACCCTATTAAAAGAAGCCTGCGGGGAAGTCACAAGAGATGACTGGGCAAAGGTAAGAGAAGACTAAAAACCTGATTTTGGAACATTTTGACCGAGATATCAGGATTGATTCTGTTATTGATAATAATATAATTATACATGTAGGCGAAGATGATGATGAAGACACCACCTCCTCAAGCGAATCGGAGTCTGATTAATATTCTGTACGCACATTCAATGTACTTTATTGCATAGAAATACAGATTGTAACTTTGTAACAAAGAATAAATAAAACAATTATATTATATTAATAGTACCTTTTTTTGGTTTCCACTTAAATAACTAAAATATAAATTTTAAATGATTCCGCCAATTTAAAACGA
Organism: Cabera pusaria; assembly: GCA_954871355.1. Classification (NCBI taxonomy): domain Eukaryota; kingdom Metazoa; phylum Arthropoda; class Insecta; order Lepidoptera; family Geometridae; genus Cabera; species Cabera pusaria. Next base: position 8,556,303 of record OX940899.1, read on the forward strand.
AAATAATCTTAAAAATAATGCGGCGGTTCATTTTGGAGGAACGGTAACGAAAACAGTGTTATGTTGTGCCCATCACTAGTCGTCACTAACTGATAGGTGTCAGGAACGCATTCTCTGAACGGCCGAAGTATAATTTAAAACTTAATTATTGGAATAGAATTAATTGTTCAAAAAATTTCAAATATTTGGCGCCAAACTACAAGAATTGACGTTTGGGACCGGAAACATAGAGTTAAGTAACGATAGATTTAGCAGTGTTACCATTACTAAATAGAGTTTTGGAGAAATTTTTAAATTTTAATTCTAATTTAGCCAATAATTAGCACATGGTAACCAAAGTCAAGCCTAGTTATTTGCAAATGGAAATTATCGAGGGAAATTACACAGAGGAAAAGTTTACAATTTCACGATGTAAAAAACGCACTGGCATTCATGGATCCCAAAGACCACAGATTAAATTGTACCTTATTTGGGACAAAAGTTTATTTCCTTCGTAGAGCAACCAAGATTAGATTTTCTTTTATTTTATTTAATTTGATAGAATCACTACTAGTGCAGGCGAATCAAATAAACTTAAATAGTTTTTTTATACGCTTATTACTAATTAATCTATTTTGTTTGTTACAACATTTAATCGGTCTGTAGCAAAAAAGCGAATTGGTAATTAACGCAACTTGACAGTCAATCATATGTTAGTAATTAGTGATGTCAGTGTTTGTTTACCAAATGTGAAATCTTTGAATGAATAAAAGAGGGTGTTAAAATTAGCGAAATCTTGTAATGAATTTCGTGAAATCGAGTGGTGAGTCGTCTTGTAAAGGACAGGAAGATGGCGACGCTTCAACTGGTTCCGAGCGCCCACTCAAGAAAGCTCGATTTGCGTGGCAAGTTAAAGGGAAATACCACTTGAAAAACGAGAGCGACGAGTGTAATAAAAATGTTGAAGCACCTATTGCAGAACCTTCGACCAGCAAGTTATCGTCGAGTCAAAGCTCGCCAGCATCTTTAGCACAAAATGATATGGAGAATTACCTATTCGACCAAGAGTACAACCAATTAGAAGCTGGCGTTGACTCGAACAATACTCTACTTACACCTAATACGAATATTTCAAAAGAACCGAGTCAGTACCCCAGATATATGAGCCTTGAGAGAAACTTGAGCAACAATAGCATGTTTAACAATAGCTGTAACAGTGTGAAAACTGTGCCAAAGGCAGACACAGCTGAAGATGTCTGTATAGCTCAGTGGCAAGCTAAACAAGTATGTTATTAGTAACTATAAGTTCTTTTCTTTTTTTTTCGCAGGTTTGCTATATTAATTTTACTATTTTATTCATCAGATATTGAAATGCTGCCTCGACAATACCTTGAACCGAGTATTAGAATCGTGGACTACCGACCCTGAGGCAAACTCCAGATTCATAGCCCAGGATTTTGCAGAGTTTGTCAATCACCTGCCCGAGGATAACTCTGTTGAAAATGAAGGGATCTTAATGGCAATATCAGCTCATGGTTTGCAGAATGCATCAAGTAGCAGTGGCAACTACGTTGGTAATATTGAAAACCACAGCTCATCAAATGCTCTCACGTTGGACATTCCATTGCCTTTACCGAGCTTGTCACCTATTGTATCTGATGAGGAGTCGCAACAGGCAGATGACCAGCTTGATGCTAAAATGCCTATTAAAATACAAGACTGGCAATGTGAGAATCAGAATGCGAATGATGCCACATCATTTGCCTATTCACCACCTCAGTCTCCTTACATTTACTATGATGACAATCAACAAAGTTCAAACACTGATTCATTGGACATTGATAGTCATTTTGATTTCATGAATGCTGCAGTTATGTATGCTATCAAAAGTAAAGGTTTGACAACTTCTGGTACTGAATATGGCTAAAACTAGTTAAAGTGAGCTCATGTAACGTGAGAAGCACAAAATAAGCTTTCTATGATGAAGTACATACCTATTGGTAAATTTAGTTGTGTAATGCATTATAATCATATTCTGCCATGAGACTAGCTGTCATGTTTCCATTACCATTTAAGTATAATATGTTGTAAATGTTTTCTGTGTAAATAATGAAAAGAATGTGATATAAGTATTTAGAAAACATTTGCCTGTTGTAGACATAAAAAGTACAAAAGTTTAAAAAAATCTCAACCTACCAATTCATGGGGCCAATGTTGGATACTGGATATTCACTGGCTTGGAATGGGCTGTTTGAGACTACCCTGCTGAGCATATGTCAGATTATTTCTGCACCAGACATATATGACATCTGTGTGTTAGTTGCCGCTGTACTCTCCCGGCAGTATCAATGCCCACAGTGGAAAATCTGTTTATGAAACTGTAGTGTCTAGTATTACATCTAATATTGTTAGCATCCATCACTTTCAAGCATGTACAAAGAAGCATACTGTCCATTATTTGTGTTAATCTAACAAAAAACTAGATTGTTTCATTCAACGGCATGCAGCCAAGGTTTGCCCTGTGTGCTGGTAACTACCGGTAATGCCATAATTGCCATAATTAACAGCAGTATTTGTCTACTGCAGGACATAGGCATCTTATGTGGCACACCACTAAGCTCTATCTTCAGCTCTTCGCTTCCAACCACTGCCATACCAAAAGTTCTTTTCCTGCAGTTCTGTGTGCATTAATACATAGATTTCCATATGTCCTATTGTCTTGTCACAGACAAATAGTCCATCATCTACTCAGTGCATTACATTTAGTTTTGAAACTTGATGCCAATTCTGATGTTGCAGCTAGCTAAATTTGACAGCACTGAATAAAACTGTATCTCCATTTTCCTTCAAAGGTGAGAGACAAGAATAGCAGTATTTTTAAAGATGTCCTTAGTTTAGTTACTACCAACACCAGAATCAGCATATTATAAAATCTTTTTTTAGCTATTCAAATAAGAATATTTGAATTTGTAGATTTTGTCACAAATGTATTTACTCTCCATCCAACCATTAATTTAACTTTTGACAACTGGTTGGATTTAGGTGCTATAAAAATATTAAATCATGAATTAAAAAGATCAGTATTTCCTACGAATAAAAAAAACATCTTTTTTTTATTCGTAGAGTATTTCAGCAAAATGGATCGTAATCACTGATTGCAGACCCATATTTTAACAGTTTGAGTACTAATCAAATAATGAGGTCCTAAAGCTTTATCAACTCAAATTTTATAATGACTGAAATTGACTTAAGATTCAGATCATATATTTTTACAATTTTTCTTCAAATGGGTTACATTATTGTAATTGACTTTACTAATTTTAATCAAGATCCTGAAAGAATGATTCTAAAAATGCAATTTTTTTCAAGATAAAAATGCTTTCCATAATAGCTAACATTTTTTATAAATATGCATCTAAATATCCGAAATCTAGCATCACTTCACTCATCTTCTAATTGATAAGTACTTGAGCTGTCAAAAGTTAAATGGTTGGCTGGACTATGGACACGAATGTATTAAAAGGCACTTTATATTTTTTATGATAATAAGCTTCAAAAGTATGTATAATTTTTAAGTATCTAACTGTAATAAAACCTGACGTACATATTTAACTTCAATGTAGGTATACTAACAAAATATCATTTATAAATGTAAATGCATAAATGTACTGGACATTAAGTCAATAAAATGATACTCAAATTATGTTTTTTCTTGATTTAAATATTGAAGTATCACACGATTTTTCTCATGAATATTATTTGTATTCATAGGATTAAACAATTAATATTACGACAGTTTCGCGCAATCACACACACGCGCACACACATATACACACACACACACACACATATACACATACCATAAAACACACAACTGCACACACATTATCAGCCCACATTGAGAGTGATATAATTATGTATATATTTTGTATTTTTTCTACTTGCCTACCAAATCCTATTTGCCTTTAATATTGCATTCTAGATGTAAATTAAAAAGGTAAAAAAAAAAACAGAAAAAAATTATAATAATATTAACTAAATTATTTATATACGAAACTACTCCACACTTGTTTGTGTCCCATTCAAAGCGTTGCGAAATACAATGGCTTATCGTACCTACATTGTCGTCAAACCACTAATGCGAGGACTGCAGCCCCGACTGCTTGCGAGTAATATCTAGTTTTGACACTGGCCAATATGGGAGACACTTATCTAGTTATATTTTATTTGTAATTTACCTATTTTTATTTTCCAAACAAACAGTTACATGTAGATTTACTTAAATTATAATTATATATATTGGTGTGACCGCACTGTTAGAAGTGATTGTCAGCTGTACCACAGGTATGACCTAGCACGGCTGACAATGGCAAGATGTACCCTCTTTATTTGTTTACATTAATATAAAACTAGTTTAAAATTGTAAAGGTAGGTACATATAAAGTTGTAATAAGTGTAAATTGATGAATAAAATTATGATTCTGAAATTTTAAGACTAAGGCTGCGTATCTACCATAACTCGACGAGGGAGCGGAGCAGCGCGCGAGGAAATAATCAACCAATAGTATCACTTCATTTTCCTAGCCCGCTCTGCGCTGGCTTGGTGATGAGGCTGATTATTTCAACGCGCGCCGCTCGCCTCTCCGCTTACTAGCCCAGCTGCCGTGGAAACCCAGCCTAAAAACGGTAGATGGTTTCTTAACAAATATAGGTAGTAATTATAATAAAAATCATTTTAACAATTTTATTATTGCTTGTTTATTATTCACATAATACAAAATAAACTATGCACAAGTTTATGACCACTGGCTTACAAATTTTTATACATTTAATATGATAACTTTCATTTGTTATCTATATTGAAACTCTTATTAGAAAATATGTATATTTTGCAACAACAGAATTGTTACAACTAGGTACATTTTCAATTCAAATGCAATTATTTCGATACAAAACAGGAAGTCTCCCGTGAGCATATTGTGATGTTTTCACAGTATGTATTTAAAATATTAACATGATCATGGCCGATTAATCCTAAATAAAATTCTTATTCATATTTATCTGTACATTCCTTAGTAATTGTTAATTTATCAGTGTTGTATATTTATTTACAAATAATTACCTTTATGTTTCTCTCTCTGATAACCGCCAAAGTTATCTGATTTTTAACCGACTTCAAAAAAAGGAGGAGGTTTCTCAATTCGACCGTATATATATATATTTTTTTTTATGTTTGTTCGCGGATAACTTCGTCGTTTGTGAACCTATTTTGATTATTCTTTTTTTGTTCGAAAGGAGAGATCCCAAGTGTGGTACCATGGTAATTTTATCGAGGTCTGATAAGTATCTCCAGAGATATTGAGATAAACATCTCAAAATTGGTACAGAAAATGAATAGCGCGGCATTGAAGTCGGTTCTTTTTTAGTTTTTAAACGATATTATGTATGATGCAAAAATGCATGCAATAAAAAAAAACCGTAAAAATACATAATAAAGTCAAAGAAAATTATTTTAATATAGATTAAATATTAAAATCATGAAAAATATTTCTTTTTAAGTCAATATAATAGTCTAAAAATTATAAATGAATAATTCTGAAATGTTTGTTCTTATAAAGATGCAATTTCCATAGAAGTTGTATGTATATACAATATTTTACATTGCGCATGGCCACAATGTGCATCATTTTTACTAATATAGTAACTATCATGAAATATTTTCGTCTAAAACTCATTCATAGGTATTAAAGTAAGTATTTCCTCGAGATGAGTGTTATTTTTCTAGGAAGTTTGTTGGATTAATTTAGCCTAGATGTTCAATTTTACAAAAATAAAACAGATAATAATTATGCGGCTTGAAACAACGACCCAAGATCAGCATCGATAGTTAAAATAGTTGTAAATGTAAAACAAGAGGTATATAACATACTTTATGAAATAAAAACAGGATTTACATAAGCTTGGTAAATTACCATATTGTCACCGCATCACACATCTGTTTTAAAGCAAAAATATTCCATTGTTAATACAGAGCAGTGAGTGAAATTAAACTAATAAAAAAAAATCTTGTAAGTGTGTATCTACACTTTAAATTTTTTGTACCTACATTGATACAATCCAAAATATTACCATTTTGCGCCACCACTGCATAATAGGTTAAAATGCACTCCATTAGTGTCGTCATATTGATAGGATGGTAGCGTAGCTGAGTTGGAACAGCGCCGGCCATGTTTCCCGGAGGCGCGAGTTCGAGTCCCGTCGTTACGATAAAATTTTGGATTATATATAACAAATTCAAAAAATAATAAAAAAAAATTACAATGAAAGTATTGCATACTTTATAATAATATAACACAACCACAATTATTTAAGTGCGTCCTCAGCAGTTTCAGAAATCATAATAAAGTTACATTAAAATAATTAAGTTGAATAAAAATAAAATAAGAATGAGTAAGTAATAAAATTATTAGATAAAAAAATAAGTTCAGCGTCAACCTGCATTATATCAATAAGATAGATTTTTTTTTACTAATTTGAAAGTCGTCAATGTTTTTGATTCTACTTAAACAATACTTAAATAATACAATTAATATTCAAGAATGTAGTTAAGTTAATATTCAACTTGAATTTATTGATCAATTATCTAATATTTATCTCATTTAACGCCATTTATTCATAATTATCGATTTGCAAGAGTGACCAATTTGGCTTTCTTTAACTTTTTTCATAAATGTACTAAGTTTATTTTATTTTAATTAAAAAGATTGCAGCCAAAGCGTGCATATTTTTGCTATAGTAAATGGCAAAGACATTGCAAGTGGATCATTTGTGTAAGTCTTTCCTTGGGCTTCATTCATACTGTCTAGCGGCAGCGAGAGCGATTATAAAGATACTCTACATAGGTCTACTAGATTTTTTTTGAGCATAGCATATAGTGGCAATATTCTAGAATCGCAACACACAATTTGACGGCAGCTTTGAACAATGCCCCCGCGACGTAGCGTAGCATGAATGAGCGCTTAGGCTTTTTCGAATAAGCCAAAGTTTAAGAGACTACACATCATACGATACAGTCGAGGTATTGCTGTAGCCATAGTCGAAACACTAAAGTGCTATAATGGCTGACCGTTTAATTAAATCTTTACATTCGTGTGACTAACCATCACGTCTGCAGAACTACCATAGCGATGCAAACACGCGCATGAACGCTAATGTCGTATAGACTTAATTCCAAGCGAATAAGAGCTCATAAAGGCGTCGTCGTCTGGAAAGTAGACATTTACAATATTTAATTTCTCTGCACAACAAGACCACACAAATCACAACCGCGCAAACTTAATAAGGAGCTGATTGCTGAAATCTACATGTAATCTCAGTTCTCTCTAGACTACTAAGTTAATTATTATTTACAAAACTTAGCTTACATGTCTATAATAAAAAAAATCTCCAAAAGTTAAAAAATTGACAAACACATTAACACTCTTATACTTAACAAAGCGTATGGATTCATCATATTTACAAGTACATAAAAATAACGCGCAATGTTACAAGCAAAATGAGGGCACCAAAATAATAAGTACATTAAGTATTACTATTAATTATATGGTCAATCTAAGACCGCCTAAAAGCTTTTCCAACCGTATGCATTGGGTTAAAAGTGTTTCTGAAAGACTCTCAACTTAGATTGTATGTAAAAATAAAGTAGTCTTTCAGATACCCACAGGTCGTAAATTGGCTATACAGTATTATGAAACGGATGACATAAATTTGGTTACAATATATAAAGCAGGCCTGCTTCCACACCAAATTATCACCACTTAAATAAGGCGGAAGTTCAAGACTTATTTCAATATATAATTATTTACAATATGCACATTGCACAGAGACAAAAGCGACATGAGGCTTCGAAACTTCCTCTCGACACTCGAGCTCTTTATTGCTAATAAGTTTTGTGTCATTTCTGTGACAGCACTTTACTGAACAGTTATGCTAATACAGGAACACGCATGAAAAATTCAAAATCATGACGATCACCTAAGTATTAGTTAAAATAAATAAGGTCAAAATGACAATCATAATCATAACAGACTAGACTTGCAGGACAGTCTGCATTTTGATCAACATGTTATCTCATTCATTCCGATAATAGCCCGCGATTCCTTATCAATGACCAATCCATTACTTTCTAAGTTTTCTATCCAACATGAGATCTTTCTAAACAAGACTATCAGACTGTTAAACTAGCATACATTGCCCAAGTCCGATTGATATTACCTTCACATATTGTCCATTCGATGAGATGAAATAAATACTTGTGATGATAGAGGGTTGGGAGTCAAATGTTCGGCAGTAATAGCAGGCCGGGGGAGATGGCGCATCGCTATGGTTTAAACTTCACTAGGGGTATGTTTTTAGAGTGGAGGCACTTGTCGCAGACCCATTCTGCATACACCTCTGCTGTTAAGAGCTGGAAGGCTGGCTCCGTGAGACCTGTGCAGCCCCTGGAATTAAGTAATATGTATATGTTTATAAGTACAACGTTTGTTTGAATTAGCTAATTCGCCCACATCATAAAGTTAAGTTCAAATATTCCTCCATACTGGCTATCATCAGACATTTGATCATGAAAAGGTCACAAAAAAATTAATATACACTGACTTTTGCATTAATATATATAACCAACCAACCATAACTCAATCTATCAACCAATTAAACAGATGAGAGGGATATGTTATACTATAGGGGTACGAGGGTCATTCAACAAGTACTTAGCCTCATCGCACAATGGCACTGCGATTACAAAAAAATTTTACCATAGTACAGTGCAATGTTTTTGAAGCCTATTTAGTAGTAGCCTATTTAGTAGTAAGCCTAGTTTTAAACAATGACTTCTATTAGTTTTGTTTTAATAGCCTTTGAAAGCGAACGTGTCGGTCAGTTTAACAAAAATGGAAAAAGAGCAGTATCGTTCGGTAATTCGATTTTTATTTTTGGAAGGGAAAACGCGCAGTGAAATTAAAAATCGCTTGGATGCTGTGTACAGTGACTCTTGTCCTTCGATGGCAACCGTCAAGAATTGGTTTAACGAGTTTGCTCGTGGCCGCAAGTCGGTTTTTGATGAGCCACGCCCAGGTGCCCCGAAAACGGCTACTACGGAGGAAAACATTAAAAAAATCCACGATCTCGTGTTGGCAGACCGCTGATTGAAGGTTCGCGAGATAGCTGACACTGTGGGCATTGCAGAAGGAAAGGTGCATCATATTCTCCACGAAGAACTGGGCATGAGAAAGCTGTCAGCGCGATGGGTGCCGCGTTTGCTCACACTGGACAACAACCACGACAACGGGCCGGCTCACACCTCTGCCGTCGCCATGGCCAAATTATTCGAATTGCGCTACGATTTGCTGCCCCATCCACCTTACTCTCCAGACTTGGCCCCCTGTGACTTCTTTTTGTTTCCAAACCTGAAAAAGTCACTCGCCGGAAAAAGATTTGGGTCGAATGAGGAGGTCATCACCGCCACGGAGGCCTATTTTGCAGACTTCAGGAAAACGTATTTTTTGGACTGGTTAAAAAAGTTGGAGCATCGCTGGGCCAAGTGTATTGAGTTAAAAGGAGATTATGTAGAAAAATAAATCGGCACTTTTCGAAAATTTTCGTTTTTCTTTTGTAGGCTAAGTATTTATTGAACGACCCTGCTGCATATAAAAACAAAAAGATAAATGTAGGTATAAAGATGATTTTATTGACTCGTTTATTTTTTTTTGTGCTAGATAGGCAAGCGTTTGACCACTATCTCACCTGAAGTGACGATGCGGTTGACGATGTAGCACTCTTACCCCTGGCCCCCGGGTTGAAGTTATCGGGAAACAAAGACACCGGCAAGGAATTCCATTCCTTGGCGGAACGTATGATAAAGGATGAAGGAAAAGGCGTCATGCGTGCAGATGGAACGTCCACCATGAAGCGATGGCGCACATCTGTATGTATGGTTGTCCGATAGAAGTAAGGGGATGGCGGTACTAACTCGTGCGATTGGATGGCAAACTCTCCCAAATTAACCCAATAGAAAACAGAAGAACAGACTAGCGACTTGTCCGCAATCTCTCGGCTCTTAAGTATTTGCACGTCTAAATATCACTGTGTGGCACAAACATTACGATTAACCCAACTGCTAGGTTAAAGTAGCTGTTAAAATTGATTGTGATTGATCTAATGCCTTAGAAGCAGACATTTTGCAAACGAGTTGTCTTTTTACCTAAAATACTTTATACTGAATATATATATACTTTATTTTTCAATATATTTATATAATATATTGAAAAATGTATGTGCGCTTTTGTGGTCCTCCAGTCCACAGTGGCCCTCTGGTGAAGGAAAAACATCATTAAGAAACCAACAACTCCTGCATGGTGGCAGGACACTGTCTAGTGTCCGCCTGGCTAGCTACCACCCTCAAGTTAGAAAATCTGTTGCCAAAACATCTAATGTGTTCCGGCAGCTATCCTTCAGATCCAGTTCCCTTTCGAGGCCTAGCATGCTTACCATCTTCGACTGCATCATCTCTTACCAACAGGTGAGATAGTGGTCAAATGCTAACTTATAAGACATATAAAAAAATACTGAAGTGTCACAAAACAATCATGTTGTTATGTACCTACTATTAGTGCAAAGTTGGTGATTTAGTTTCTTCTTCCTGATTTCATTGTGGCTTTTATCTGAGAAGTTTAGTGAAAGTCTAATCTTTTTATCTATTTTTATATACTAGCATAGAATAAGAGTCTGAAAAAATAATAACTCACCTGTGAAACCAAAAGTTGCAACCAGACTCGCATAAGATAGCTTGATCATTATCATGTACTTCTTTGTGACACACTCCGCAGGGGTAAATGGGAGGAGCATTTGGGTTTTGAGGGTTGAACACCATCGGTTGATCTGGTGGGTACACCTTCCCTGCACTCACAGGCATTGGCTTGGGACCAAACATTCCCATATTCTGCCCCATCGGGCCCACTCCTTGACCCCCAGGTCCTCCCATTGCCATACCACTCATACCTGCCAGAGGGCCACAATTTCCCATATTACCCGGCCCGGGACCCATCCCCATTGACCCACTGCCTCCCATTCCCATGGGACCTCCATGCCCCATGTGGTTACTGGAATATGGAGGACCAGGACCCATTGATGTCATAGGTCCATTCCCACCCATGGGACCGCTCCCCATAGGACCTGACTGCATAGGACTGCCATGTCTCATAGGTCCACAGTGACCCGGTCCCATCCCCCCACCTTGCATTGGATTAGATGACATTATAGAACTACTGGGTCCCATGGAACCATTAGAACAACTGGGCCCCATCGGCCCATTCATACGAGGTACATTCATACCTGGACCACCTCCACCCATGGGACCATTCATAGGTCCATTCATGGATCCCCCACCAAGAGGACTGTGCATAGGTGGCCCCATGGGGCTGTTGCTCATGTGACTGCCTGCCATAGACCCCATATTCATAGGACTACCCATGGGACCAGCAGACATCGGGGAGCCCATAGGCATAGAATTCATGGGGCTCATAGGACTTCCCATAGATCTCGATTGTGGGCCCATCCCTGGGCCCATGCTGTGGTTACTCATGCCCATATTTGGACCACCCATTGGAGACATTCCACCCATGTGTCCCATGGCATGGGGACTCATATTGCCCATGGGACTTATTCCTCCTCTAGGTGGCATCTGTTGGTTCATGGGGCTCATAGTGTGAGGTAACGGACTCATGTGTCTCATCGGTGGCCCTCCCATGCCGTGCATAGGCCCCATCATCCCCATAGGTCCATTTTGACTCATCATTGGCCCATTCTGACTCATCATGGGCCCGTTGTGTGAAACAGTGGATGGAGAGTCATCAAAAGGGTTGGATGCAACAATAGTATCACCGTAGCCAGTGAGAGGAGGAGGCAAGAGGTCTTGTGTGGTGGGAGTTGGCTGGGGAGCGTGGGCATTGTTTGCGTTTGATGTTTTCCTCCTCTTTTTCGGGTTGCTGGGCGCCGGCGCCGGCGGCGTGGGGGTGTCCATGGGCGGCTTAAAGTCCGGGGGGCCGAGTCCCGGCCCCGGCAGTCTGTACGACGGCATACCCGCCAAATTGTGACTCATCTTGGTACTATTCAGTTTCAGCTCTCTTTACCATTATCAGGGTAACACGAAGGAATATTACAGCAAATATATTCATTCACACATACGGCACCGCATGATCACGAGAAAGCGCAATAACGTGCTGGAAGACTGCTCGTGTCTATTTCTGAAACAAAACATATCACTCTCTTATTTTGTACCACATGAGTATACTCCAAGCTTTTAAACGGGCATCGACGAATTCTATAAAAATGCTCAGCTGTGAGCAATGATTACGAATATCAATAGCAACCAACGTAACCTGCCAATAATTTACGTGTCCAAAGATTACATGTTTATTTGAAAAATTATTGTTATAAAGGCAACAGCTACGAGAATATTACAAAAGAACTTACAGCATTATCAATTTAGCATCGGAATTACGGAATATTTTTTGTCCTCTTTGAAATCCCAAGGCAGGCGTGCAACTTTTGACAAAATACCACAATAAATTCACTTCTTAGGGATTGGTTCTGGTCGACATCGAAGCTTCCTGTAGTGTGCAATGTTTTGATGAGCACAATGCTAACTTATAACAAGGAATAGTTGTGCATCAAAGACATTTTTTATTTACGACTATCAATACTCCAAACAACACACGCCACATTCACAATGTATTTTCGTCGAAAAATTGCCGCTAGAGGGCAGCTTTGTTTGCAATTTTAACTTTTTTAGTCTGACAGTTAGCAATGGCTTAACAAAAATAAATAATAGTTTTGGTGAGTAAACCATTAATCACAATTTGTTTGCACATTATGTTAAAAAAATATATATTTAGGTGTTAAAGCAGAATGCATATTAAACATTATTTTAATAATTATGCCTTTTACCTAGATATATTTTAAAAGAAAACTGCCCCCTAAACAAAACCTAATTTCTGTTTCCATTCCCGCTAACGCAAGTTCAGATGTGTGCGATGTGCGACCTGGCCGCGATACATTTGCCTGTACAACAATAACTTTTAAAAAGGTGCATTCCTAAACGTCATTATGGCACTTAAAATGGCTAACCTAAGCTGGTTAGCCATTTTAAGTCAATTCACACATTCACATACACTCAATTAAACGTAATAAACTGGCTATGTGCGATTGATCAACATTTTACGAAAAATAGTAGATTGTATAACAAGGGTGCAAAATAGTACTTTTCTGCGAGGCCGCTTTCACTTTCACTTTCACATCGGCCGAGCGAAAATATTATTGCAGCCGAGTGCACTCTGCTTTTTATCCCCCTCTATGAGAAAAGGAAATGTTAAAAGGCTCATCATGTCATGTCATGTAATGCCAAAAAATGTCATGAAATGTCATTGTAATGTTATGAAATGTCATTCAATGTCACAAAATTTCATGAAATGTTACTTTCTTAGTTTATAGTTTCTGTGGCTAGTAATTTAATGTCATGAAATATCACAAAATGTCATGAAATGTCACGAAATATCATATATGTCATGAAATGTCATGATATGTCACGAAATGTCATAGAATGTCACGAAATGTCATGTAATGTAATAAAATGTCTATGTCATGAAATTTCATGAAATGTCCTGAAATGTCATGTAATGTTATGAAATAAAAAAAATAGAAAATATTGCGAATGAACGGGTATCTACTAGGTAAGCGTGCTATGCTACATCGTCGACCGCATAAACAAAAATATCATGAAATGTCAAGGAATTTAATTGAACCTCCTTAGACCGGGCACTATAGAAGAACATTCATAAGCCAAAATTAAAAAAATACTTTCCCGCCCTAGGGCGTAAAAGACCTATTTGCGCTGACTTATCGAGGAACAAACCATCACTATTCGAATAGATGGGATGAAAATGAGATTTTTGTATGTTTAATTATAATTTTTAATTTAATTTAATTTTTGTTATTTAATATTATAACAACCATTGTATTATACACTATGAGAAAATTTCAGATCTCTATCTATTACAGTCTGTAAGATCAAAAAAAACGTTGCTTGTATTGGGACCCCACTTTTCTTTTTAACATTAATCTGTTTTTAGTATTTGTTGTTATAGCGGCTGAGCGACCATAGTAATACATACATTGTGAAGATTGCAAGTCTCTATCTATTAAAGTTCATAAGTTCAAGCAAAAAACTCAGAAAAAATACGTTTTTGTACCCTTTAATATATTATTTTATTTTGTTTTTACTTTTTGTTGTAAAATCCCCCATAGTAATATAATACATATTATGTGAAAATTTCAAGTATGTACCTAACGGTTAAGGAGATACAGCCCTCTAAAGTGCGGTCAGACAGACATACAGACGGACGGACGGACAGCGAAGTCTCTGTAGTAGGGTTCCTTTGGTACCCTTTGGGTAGGGAACTCTAAAAATGTCATGTGTCAAATAGTATAAATATGCCAATGTCATCTTATCATCGGAAGCTCGATCGGAAGTTGAGTTTGACACATAAAGTAATCTGTGGGTTGAGTTGGGGAGAGGACTGAGGAGGTTATGTCGGGTTTTGTGTTGTGTTGAGTTGATATAAAAAATATAAATAATTTTACGACTCTAGGTATTTTAGATCGATACAATATGGCTCTAAATAGACTATTTGCTACTTTAACAATAACACCCACGTTACTAACGAGGAGAGCGTTGCATGTCACTAGTGTTCAGTTTGCTAGCAAACCAACATTTGAAAAACCAAAACCAGGATTAGGTAAAAGCTACAGACGTATTGTGCATTACCCTGAAGAATATACTGTAAAGCCATTAGAAGTCACTAACCTAGCAGGCCGAGATCCAGTCTCAGGTAAATTATACACATGTGTAGTTGTAGCTATACTGTATGGTACTTTCATTAAAACACTAGTTGTGTTGTATTTGTAAAATGAATTAACTAGAATTAACTAGACTGAAGGGACCGTATACTTGCCGACGTTATATCCGATAGTTGTTATAAGCAATACATATGTATATACAGTCAAAACAAAAAAAAAAAAAAAAAGATTTTTCTTCAATAGAAAACACTTTCCTCTTTTTTTGCGACATGATAACGCATAAATGCACGGTCTAATCAAAACCAACACTTATAAATCAAGCTGTCACTCACGCAGTAATTTAGCGCACTAAACAATTTGTGTAAAATATGTAAGGTCAAATGGCCGGGAAAAGGTTCGGATGAGGTGAGAGAAAGTGCGTAGGTAATAATATGCTTAAATATTCCTTCAATGCTTATCAATAAGATTTAAAATCGTCCGTATTGTTTTGTTTTGCTGGGACAAGAAGCGGTTGGTTGTTATAGTCGATGAATATTGATAAAGTTTCGTCGTTGTAAGCGATATTTCGCTGTATCCGATGTTGTTATAGGAGGTATGTTTGCTGAATAGTTTACTAGAAATTTGGGCGGGACCTTACACAATCTGGCTGTAATAACTAATCGGTCGTTGTAAAAGATGTCGTTATAATCAATTTCGACAGTATTTAAATTTAAATGTAATATTAGTATATTACAATATGTGTGACTTAAGTAGTCGATTATTGCACGGCGTGAAGTTGGCACTCGAGCACAGCGAGGGAGCTACGCCGTGCAAGAATAGACAACTTATACTGCATAGAAGATAGCTTGATCTCTGCGACAGTGACATTTACATAGAAGATTGACATTTTTAGAGTTGGGATAGTGGTGGAAAAAATCTATTATCAAACAATGTTGTAATGAAATCGAATGAGTAGTTGTAGGTGAGAAATTGGATTTTACGTAAGTAAATAAAATCAAATTTCTCACCTACAACTATTACTATTTAAGATATAGTATGTAAACATGTAAATGATATTAATTAAATAAATTATAATAATATTACGATAGTATTTATCGACGTTTTTCACTATATCGATGCTAATCTAACATACAATTGGGTTTAATTTAATTACATGTATAAAAATGTATAAATTAAGTTTTATTTAAAATTGTTAGTATAAACTATCGATATTTTAAATAAAACTCTATCTATAACTCTGTGGTCGCAATCATTCGTCGCCCATCACTAATCGGCATGCCCATAAAGTATGACATTGACAGGTACGGACTGTACTATTAAGAAATTTAGTACTTCTTAGGCGTGATTTTTCTGACAGCTGTCGCAGAGATCAAGCTATATTTTATTAATTATAAGTAACAAGTATCGTATATTATTTTATATAGCTAACAGTGTGACATAAACCTGCACTTTACTCTTACATTACACTTTTCCGTCAAATAGTTGATTATTGCACGACGTGAAGTTAAACTCCGTGTAATAATCAACTAATTAAGTCACAGAAAAGCATGCGTAAAGTGCGGGTGTAGGTCACACTGTGCTATAAAAATTATTTGTCTTTTACAAAGGGTAAAGTTAAAGGGTGCTTTTCTCCATCATACTTATATTTGAACATTCTAGACACATGTAATACTTTCATTACCTACCTATACTTTGCGTTTAATGTAACATGTATGTAATGTTTGATTTGTAGGTCGTATAGTAGCCAAAGGTATTGGTGGAGGAATCAAACACAAATTCCACTGGATTGACTGGCTCAGAGACGGTCCTACTGATGGCCCACCGCAAGATGAAAAAGTAGTTCAGGTAACCTTCATGTCAAATTCATCATCATCAGTCTGTTACTGCCAGCTGCTGAGCACAGGCCTCTGTTTGAGTCTATAATAGGGATGTCGATCTGTCTGACAAAATAAGATTTCTGAATCAATTCAAATTGTGATCAACTGATTAATTAATGGAAAATCGACTCCTGATTAAATTGGGCTCTAGAAGATCAATTCTCCATTAATCGATTTAATTAACAAAAGATTATTTGTGTAAAGTGTTCTTATTGAAAAAATATTAAGTATCTCGATTTAAAAAATGTTAGTCATCGTGAGGTTCGAGGATCGATCTAGTGAAACAATCCACTATGATATATCATTAAAAAATATAAATTGTCTGTCCCCCAATATCGATATTTCAAATAAAGATTGACATTCCTATTCTATAATATCGTCACTCTCAATGAACTGCATCAATGTGCTTTCTTTTTGCTGTTTTTCTGATGTTACCTACCCACATCACATTCTCTGCCGTCAAATTAATTTCTTTCATTACAAATGGCAATGGTTCCTGTCCTCAAATAAAAGATGAATAGATCAAAATTAGGATTTAAAAAATTGATTTTTATTTATTGGCTGCTGTTAAAAATGTTACTAAATACAATTCCAATATTACATCTCTCTCTCAGTACAAGTTTTTGTATTTATATAAGCTGTTATTTAGCTTCACCTATCCTGGTGTCTTCAACAAATATTACTAGTTAATTTGATCCACTTCTTCCCGGTCTTCGATTGAGATTAAATTTAGCATACATAATGTAAATCAAATAACAAGGCAAAAAAAACAGTTTGGTAGTATCATAATAACCGGCCAAGTGCGTGTCAGGCCACGCGCCGTGTAGGGTTCTGTACTAGCCTGTTATTTAATGCAAGTCTTTACCCGTTATAAACAAGCAACTAGGTACTTCGTCTTTGTCACTTTAAAGGATTAATTCTAAGGATTTTGTATTTGGTACAAGTTCAACAACTATTACTGCTACACTAATAAAGTTATCTTAACCGCTATAGTTTTCCTTTAAAGTTCATGATATGCACTATTATCACGAATTTTTCCAGATTTTTGAAGCCAGCAGTAGGGGGGGGGGGGGGGGGGACGCCCTACTGGAACAAAAATTTGCACTTTAAGTTTAATATTTCTTAAATGGAGCATTCAATCGAAAAATGGTATTAGCAACTCTTAAGTTATTTCAAAAGACCTATTCAACGATACCCCACACGATGGGGTAGACGACGAAAAATAATTCATCCCCACTTCTCATATAGGGGAGATACCCTAAAAAAATATTTTTCAACATTTTATTTCACCACTTTGTCGGCGTAATTTATATACATACCACTACAACATTACAGCTTTCTAGTGTTAATGGTCTCGTAGCAAAACCTCGGACAGACAGACAGATAGACAGACAGACAGACAGACAGACGGACATGACGAAACTATAAGGGTTCCTTGTCAGGACTTCGGAACCCTAAAAATGGAGCCATCGAGCTGGGTGCCTAGACAAACCAATTTCCTGTTTGCCTTCACGCTAACACAAGTTCAAAATGTATGGGAATGACAGTTTTGTTGCGGAAACATAACAGAAACGGAAACGGAAACATAACATAAACTGGTCCGATGATTGAGACGGAAGGTGGACATAGATCGTCTAAATTAAACAGTATGTGATAAACCAGTTCATTTGGGCTAGAAGCTGTTTCATACTACTATGTCATAATTATTGTGATTTTAACTGACCATTTTTGTATTAACATGAAATTGTGATATTGAATATTTAATTTAATTTTTTTCAACACACTTGCTCATAAAGTGGCTTTAATTTCACTGCATTTAGGCACATAATGACACCTGTAATCAAACTGACTTTTTCATTACTATTGTTCACAAGTGAGTTGTAGATTTTTCTTGTAAATTTTATTGGTTGAGTTGCTTTGTTCTTAAAATAGTTTCGATACGAAAAAGATCGTGTTCAATGGTACAAATAAATTCATATACCTATTGCTTGCTCATTTCATGCAGCTTCCAATTTAAATAGATCATTTCAACCAGTACGTGTTTAATAAACAAAAGTTTCACTCAGATATAACTTTTGTTTTCTCTGCAAAAACTATAAGTTCCCCATTTTGTACATGGCTAAAACCCTATCCGCGACAAACCAAAAAAAACCTCATTATTTTAGTCTATGGCCGATCGCCATTGTTAGCTGCGCGCGCGAAAACTAATTATTACTAATCGTTTATTTAAATAAACTTTTTGTCTATTATATAAAATTATTTTTAGTGTTATTTTCTTCACAAGTGTGTTGAAAAACGTCGTATGATACATGTGTGTATTGATGATTACCGTCCTCGGCTCTCTTAAGACCCTCACCTAACCGATCGGGTCTAAATGGCACCTCAGTGGTAATAACCAACATTACATACCATAATGTACTATTATTTGTAAACATGTGTACATTTCTAATATAATAAATATGAAATAATACTTATAAATCTATTTTGAAGTGAGTCTTGTGAAATAAATTTGATAATAATATTATTAATACAGATTATTGAAGATGGATGTAGAACGGCTCACATAGCATTAGTTGCTGTTGGAGACAAACTCAAATACATCTTGGCCACTGAGAACATGAAGGCTGGAGACATTATCAAGACTTCAAGGGTGCTGCCTAGAATACCAGGTAAATATAAATAATGTTACTGTATTATATTAAACAACTTCAAAAAAGAAGGAGGTTCTCAAATTAGACTATGTTTTTTTTATTGTATGTTATGCGATTACTCCGCCAATTGTGAACCTGTGAATGATTCCTTTTTTTAATCGGTAGGGTACATTTCCGACGTCCCATTGTAATTTCATTGAGATCTGATAAGTATCTCCAGAGATATGACGATAAATGTCTCAAACTTGCCACTGAAATTAACTCGCGGGGCATGGAAATCTGTTGTTTTCGTTTTTAACCTATCTTAATTATTTTATGTATGTCTGGTCAAACACCTCTGACAAATGTTTTAAGAGTCTTCTTCATTCAAAGGCTGCCTGGCAGAGACAGCAATTAGCAATAACGGTGCCCTTTGGATATCTATGTGAGTCCGTCCGTTCGTCTGTCTGTCTGTCCACCCATCTGTTAGCTAACCTCACATTTTTGGAGAAGAATACTAATAATTTCAAATGTTGTTTTTTTCAGTGAGAGCAAATGAAGGTGATGCATATGTATTAGGAGCTCTGCCAATTGGAACCGTTGTGCATAATATTGAAAAAGAGCCAGGTCAGTGAAATCATGATTTGTTATTTGATGTTTTAGCCAAAAATATGTTTTCAACACATGCAAGTGTTCACGACCTGCCACGGGCTCACATGTAAATGTTACTACTCACAGCAGAACTCTCTCACAAAAAAGTAAGGGAGCACAAAAACTGGGTAAAATAGCAGTGCTCCCAGCCAACCTCACCTGCCCGTGCATCATGCTGACCAACAGACGGGGCTCTGGCGACCGACAAATGGCGGTATAACCATTTCAAATTATGGCGTAGCTAAATACTACATCCGGTGACGGGCAGCAGCGTCCGTTACCGGTGCGAGAAACTTCGTCCTGCGATCGCCAACCCGCCTGCCCAGCGTGGCGATTAGGGCATATCCGTCCAGCAGTGGACTGACACCGGCTGATGATGATACGCCCCGCGGCTTTGCCCGCATTTAATCCTGGTTATATACCTTCCTTTTGAATTACTCTACCGCATTAAAATCCGCTGCGTAGTTTAAAAGATCTAAGCGTAAGTAGATTTTTTTTATTAGATGTAAAAAATTGTAAAAGTTTAAAATTTAACTTGCCTCGTTTGTATGTAGGTTTGTCAAATCTTGGAAGAATTACAACCACTTCCTGACATTCTAGTGGACTTAAATTTGCTATACTTGCGTGCGTAGGTATTTTTGATAACATGACATTTACAATGCAATAATATACCATTGAGCTGACTGATGTTGAAGCCGGGCTGTAGCGACTGGACTGTAGACTGGAGACTGAGACTGGATGGTAGGACAGACGAATTTGCGATAGAATGTATTGTTATCAATAGTATTTCATCACATATGCTTACAGAAGGTCTTGTGCCTTTAAAAATATTATAACTTTTAATTTATATGTTCTATTAAGAGTTTATGATTAGAATAGCAGCGTCTTATGTTACTTGCTGACAATGTAGCAGCTTTCCATTAGAGACATAGTTTTTGAAATCGGTCCAGTAGTTTTTGAGTTAAATCGTAACAGACAAACAAAATTCAAATCTTTCCTCTTTAATATATTAGTTAGATAAGTCAATCGTTGAAATGTAATCGATGACATCTTCCGAAAACAGACATGGTGACACATGTTGTTGTAAGTACCAACCGCAAAATTCTAAATTGATCTAGAGTTTTGCGGTTGGTACTTACACAGCTTTATTTCAGGACAAGGTGCCCTGTTCATCCACGCAGCGGGTACCTATGGGACGATAATGAGGAAACAAGAAGACCGCATTATTGTACAAATGCCCTCGAAGAGACTGTTCAGCTTTGACCAGCACTGTATGGCGGTTGTAGGTATGTATAATGTAAATATGTATATGTAAATATATATTATATGTAAGATAAAGATGTTTTTCAACACACTTGGTCATAAAGTGGCAAATTTCACTGCAATTAGGCATTAGGCACATAATGACACCTGTAATCAAACAGTGACTTTTTTATTTCTATAAAGATTGCTATTATTCACAAGTGAGTTATAGATTTTTTTTAAATGTTTATACATTGAGTTGCGATGTTCTTAAAAAAGTTTCTATACATAAAAAAAGATCGCGTTCAATATTACAAATAAATTAATATACCTATCGCTTGTTAATTTCTTGCAACTTCGTATTTAAATAGTTAATTTCAACTTGTACGTGTTTAATAAACCAAAATTTCCCTCAAATATAACTTTTGTTTCCTCAGTAAAAACTATATTTTCCCCATTTTGTACGTGGCTAATACGGTATCCGCGACAAACAAAAAAACATTCTTTTAGTCTATGGCCACTCGATATTGTTAGTGATTGTTAGATGCGCGCGCATAGAAAAACTAATTATTTTTTTTGCCATTGCGAAAAATGTTTCACAACTAGTATTCACTGATGAAATTATAGTTATTTATTTATTAATGTTAATTAATAATTAAAAAAACATATCTACTAGTACTAGTTATGAAGAAAATGATATGTTGTACACCGCCCGATATAAGATGTGAAGCCCTTAACGTTATGGAAAGTTTACTACCTGAAAACTTCAAGGAAAAATATCTATTAGCGTACCAAAATTGTAAACAAAGTAAGCGTTTTTTTACTTCACAAGTGTGTTGAAAAACATCGTATGATACACGTATGTATTGATGATTACCGTCCTCGGCTCTCTTAAGACCCGAGCCGTTAGGTGAGGGTCTCTATGGCGCCTCAGCGGTAATCACCAACGTTACACACTTGTACCATAATGTACTATTATTTATCCAAAACATGTGTTATACACACATACATAAACATTGCATGCAATATACACTCACGGACTAATAAACTGCATCATCGTTCAGGCTTACTTTCGAATTAATTGAATGGTCCTTTCCGAGTCCGTCAGTGTACCAATTCAAATTGAAACCTATAGTTTGGTTCGTTAACTTCATAACAGCGTAGTCTCATTATCATCTCATTAAGTGTATGTTTGTATACTAGAAAGGACCATTCAATTAATTCAAAAGTAATCCTGAACTTTGATGCAGTTTATTAGTCCGTCAGTAAATATGGTATTACACATAATTAGTACAAGCTCGTAACGTTTTGCCCATAAGCGTAAAAATTAGGCGCGTGACGCTGCTGAATGTTGTTAAAATATATAATCAAAATACTTTGTAAAATATTATTATTAATTAAAAAAACAGGGTTCGTAGAAAGCTACGCGGTAGAAATGTAACTTCCAAATTCATTCAATTTATTTCTTTACATCACTAATTATTTTTTGTGAGTTCCATCTGTTGAACTTAGCGCCGGAATGATAGCGAATACATCTTCGTAGTTACGCCATTCTACAATAGATGGCGTTTACAAATATTAAGTACTAGCAGCCCGCCCCGGCTTCGCACGGGTAGAACATATATGCCTACAAAATTTGCATCAGTTTGTTGCATCGAATATAAAATATGAACATATTTAACAACCATCGTCATATTTCATCCAATTTACACAAAACCTTAACGAATTATGCACCTAAACCTTCCTCATAAACACTCTGGCTATTGGTGAAAACCGCATGATAATCCTTTCAGTAGCTATTGAGATTATTGCAAACAGACAGACAGACGCAGTGATGAACTTTGTTTTATAATACTTACGTATTGATATTGGACGGCCCTTTGGCGTAAAGGATAGTTACCCTGATTCTGACCCGACAGTCGTTGGTTCTAATCCTAGCTATATACCTACCAATGAAAGTTTTATGTGCATTCATGAATCATGAGTTTTCGTACAGTGGTAGTGGAATCATTAAATCTACCAAAAAGTAGCTTACCACCAAGGAGTACATCTGCCGCCGTAACCTTACGGCGTTCCCCGACGCAAAATGTAGCAATTGTAATTTGTAGGGTAATATACGTTTAACGTGTGTATCTGTGTGTCTGTCTGTAGCATCTTAGCACCTAACCGGATGAACCGATTTTGTTTTTATTATTGATAGTTTTTTTTTGTTTGATAGATGTCTTCATCGAGAGTTTTCTTAGCTTTGATTCATGAAAATTCGTTCAATCGTTATAAAATTATGAGCTTTTTTCTAGTTAATTGCGCTATGAAATCAACTTTCATAGGTCTGATCAATTCGAAAATCTTCTTTTTCAACGATATTGTAAAAACATGGAAGCCTCCTGGACTCTACAGAATACTCAAATCCTCACCAACTTACAGCTCAGATTTTAAATGTCGTGTTTAGAGTCATTGGAAAAAGCTATTATACATAGATCAGTCGGGGTGGTTTAAAATATTATATTATATTATTATATATATAGATGAATATTATTTTATACAATAGATCATATTATACTATATTGACTTCAAATTGATTGTGATCGGTGGGGATCTACAGCATAGCTAAGCTTATAATAATATTTTCGTAGTAACTATGACGTAATCTGTGGTTTCACTGCAAATATTTTATAAATTTTGCGATGCGTGTTTGTGAAATTCGTGATATCTTCTAGATTTTTCATTTGAATTATATACTGTAAAGGACAATTTTAATCTATAATATGTGGCCAAGCTAATTAACGTAATTATTTGGATAAGGATTAATACTATATACTTGAAAATAGCCTTGGAAGTTATGTAATATTTTTTAACAAAAATTTTAAGATTAAAATGGTTACTGTGAGTCAACCTTAAGAGATAGACATATGCTGTCGCGGACTTTTTTGTAGGTCTTATTAAGTTGTACAACTCTTGCATAGAAAATATTCTTTTATCTATTTTCAATTAAGCAGCGTTCGTCAGAAACGTGTTTTTTCGACCGTTTATTTGCCGACTTAGGTTGCAAATTAGGTCTCCACGAATGTACCTTTGATTTAAACGGGATAATATATAGCCTATTTTCATTCCGAAAGTCCATTCTATGTATTAGTGAAAGAATTTTTTAAATCGGTCTAGTAGTTTTTGAGCTTACTCATTACAAACATACAAAAATACAAATGTTCTCTCTTTATAATATTAGTATAGATAACATGACGCTTACGTCACTTCCGTTGAATCGGACCGTGACGCTACGTCATTTCCGTCAAATTTTACCCCAGTCACAGAATACAGAATACTACAAGTACAGAAGATGCACTCCCTGCGAGCGAGAATAGATTTAACCTAGTTACAACGTCGGTAACGTTCAAAAGACGCTACGCGCCTCGGATGCGACCTTGAATTTGCGTCACAGAATAAACTAATATTAACTAGGAACCGCGTGTTGCGCACCGTAAAATGCACCGTAAGTCCACGCGGGGAGAGTGTATCAATCGGCCAGCTCGCGGGCTGTCAGCTGTCTCTTACTGTAAGGTTGAATCGTGTGAGAAAACAGATATAGAATAAAGTAAAGGCGTCGTGTCACCCGCGCTCTCGATCGGACGCGCGTGACACTACTGGCTGAACTTGTAGCCGGCCGGTTCTCGCGTATGCTAATATTTTCATAGCTGCAGCGCGGAGTGCGACAGGCTTGCCCCAGTGCATTTATGAAGTTTGACTTCAAGAATTCCTCTTCCACAGGTCGTCTATCCAACATCTACCACGGCACAACACCTATCGGCTCGCCCCAACGCAACCGTTGGCTCGGCAACCGTCCGCGGTCCGGTCTGTGGCAACGCAAGTCTGGTCGTCACGGCAGGAAGATCAAACCTCCTAAACCTGTCAAGGAGATACGATGCGCGCCCAAACCTAATGTTAAACCTGTGCAGTTGACTATGACGCCGTAATGTGTTTATAATTATGATGTTAGGAATAAAGTGTTTAGATATTGTTGCTTTTTTAGTTTCATTTTTCGTGGTGTTAGGGCACTATAGTTGTTTATCAACCGCAGAGTCAACCCTCAAGTTAGAAAATCTGTCGGCAAACATCTAATGTGTTCCGGCAGCTATCCTTGAGAGCCAGTTCCCATTCTAGGCCTAGCGTGGTACCATCCTCGACCGCATATATCACTTACCAACAGGTGAGATTGCGGTCAAACGCTAGCCTATAAGATATATATATATATATTTTGCCCAGGTACTGTAAACAAATCAAAACACAATATTACATTCAATATTTATTTAATAAACATTGCAGATTCTACAAAAGCTACCAGTCATTTTGTAATATAGACACTTATTAAATGCAGATCAGGCATTTTAGGGTGCCGTACCCAAAACGGTAACAACAGAACCCTATTACTGAGACCTGGCTGTCCGTCCGTCTGTCAGAGGGCTGTATCTTCTAAACCTTTTTAGATAGACAGCAAAAATGTTCACAAAGTATGTATAACAACAAATACCAAATATAAAATAAACTTAAAATTAAAGTGGACCCACTTTACCCATAAAAGAAACGTGTTTTTTTTTCGGCGATAATAGCTAGATCTTATGAATCAAAGTAGATAAAAATACTAAACATTAATGGGGGTCCCCATATAAGAAACATTACTTTTTTTGGGCAAAATTATTCTGCGCAAGGGAACCCTACGTGTGCGAGTCCGACTCGCACTTGGCCAGTTTTATATATACATGTCTTAAACACAAAAGAATATAATAAAAGCTTATAGCAGGTACAATATTGTGTTAGCTCTAATAAATATGTAGATGACATGACTATTAATTAAGCATTTGGAGATCCTCTCCTTTATTCATTCCTCTTCATCATCAGAGAATGTCAATATCTGCAAATAAAAAAATATACTTGTATCTATTCAAATATTAGGTAGGTACTTACGTGCATAAAAGACGAATAAGATGCTTTTGAATTTGTTTCATAAGATATCTGTGCCCCGCCGCTTTGTCCGCGTAAAACAGTATCATCTGATGTCACAGCGTACTGAACTATAGAGATTTGGGTAGCGTGGCCTCATGAGATAGAAGATTGTAACATAACCATATCTAATATATAAAATTCTCGTGTCACAGTTTTCGTTGCCATACTCCTCCGAAACGGCTTGACCGATTTTGATGAAATTTTTTGTGCTTATCCCGTATCTATGAGAATCTGCCAACATCTATTTTTCATCCCCCTAAATGTTAGGGGTGGTCCACCCCAAAATTTTTATTTTTATTTTTTAGACAAAATTTTTTATTTCTATTTTTTTATGATACAACATACAAAAATACATACAATCCTCAATTTTCACCCTTCTACGATCAACCCTTATTTTTAATAGCCATTTATTTATATGGCAAAACAACGTTTGCCGGGTCAGCTAGTATGTATCTAAAACCCAGTGATACACAGCAATAAAGGACAAAGTTCGTTAAGCTAAAAACGGCTAACTACGTTACCGAACCTGTAAAAACCGGCACGCACTGAGAGAAGGAAATATTATAGCTTTGTCCTATTCCGTTACATGGATTAACTCTATAGTATATCCTATTTCATGTGGGAAAGAGACGGAGCTACCCGCGGTCTATTCTTTTCTGTGCCTACGTATTATGTCCT
This sequence comes from Cabera pusaria, assembly GCA_954871355.1. NCBI lineage: Eukaryota > Metazoa > Arthropoda > Insecta > Lepidoptera > Geometridae > Cabera > Cabera pusaria. The sequence goes on from OX940899.1 coordinate 8,583,265, forward strand.
TATCAATTCATACTGGCATCTCCTGGTATATCCCTGTGTTAATAAAACCGGCCAAGTTGAGTTGGACTCGCCCACCGAGGCTTCCGTCCCAACTGACGTCGAAACTAGCTTAAAGTACAAACTTCACTTTCTTCACTTTGCAGTTCGAGCTCTAGACCGATGCCTAGACACTGTTTATGCATTAACCGCAAATAATAAGTTTGTACTCATAATTTAGTTTTTGAAGTTATACTTCTTTTGGCGTGATAGAGAAAAATGATGAGAGTGAATTTTTACGATGCGCGCGCACACCGACACCTAAATTTAACATCGTGAAGTTAGTTCTAGGTGGTACGATGCGCGCACACCGACACCTAAATTCTACACCGTGAAGTTAGTTCTAGGTGGCATGACTATGTTCAAGTTGTATATGTCATATTTAATGTCATATTTTTACGTTAATAAAACCTTTCTTATTCAAATAAAATCTTTTTGATTAATTTTAATATTTATCGTTAATCACTACTGCATGTTTGTTATTTTTTTTCCATACGCCACAGAAGTATAACTTCTAACGCGTGTACATAAGTACCACACACTCTTTTATTTACTTTTTCTTCTTAAAACTACATATTCACGATTTTATTTTTTTTCTATACGGGTGCTTTAATAACTTGCTTCTTGCCAAATTTTATAATTATAGATCAACGGGAAGTACACAGTTTCGCGTATTTTGCATTTCACAAGGGAATCAAAACCTATAGGTACTTCTACGTACTACCCTATAGGTTTTGGGTCGAAAACCTACAGGGTACTTCCCGTTGACCTAGAATCATGAAATTTGGCAGAAGCAAGGTCTTGAAACACTTATATAGGAATAAATCTGAAAACTGTACATATGTAGTTTTAAGAAAAATAAAAAAACCGGCTATGTCGAGTTGAACTCGCCACCAAGGCTTCCGTACTAACCAATTAAGCTAGACCTCTAAATTATATCAGCGTTCATATAACTCAGAGGTCTACCTTAATTGCCGCAAAGTATGTATGTATGGGGACACCCTTTAATTTTCTACTTTCTTTTATTTTTTGGAATTTTTCCGTAATTTGTGCTGTAAGACCTTGCTTTTTGCCAAATTTCATGATTCTAGGTCAACGGCAAGTACCCTATAGGTTTTCGACCCAAAACCTATAGGGTACTTCCTAGAATTGTCAATTTTGGTTATAAGCAAGGTCTTAGAGCACAAGTAAAGGAAAAATTTCGAAAAATAAAAAAAGTTGAAAATCAAGGTACATTTTGGTACTAACAAGTTTTCGCGAAAATCTAAATTTGACCATATCTTTTTATGGTGTTGACTCAAGGCCTTGATTTTTATACACCCAGTAGGGACTATAGACCTCAGTATCATGTATAAATTTCAATTTGCTAGGTCATCCGTTCGTCAGTCATCCGTCATCCGTTCCTGAGAAAATCAGTGGTGACACACGGACAGACAGACGGACAGGAAAGTGATCTTATACGGGGTTCTTTACCTTTTGACAAACTTATTATTTGCAGTTGCTTCAGTACATTTTCTATGGATCGTACTGCAAAGTTAAGTTTGTCCTTTAACCTAGTTTGAGAAGTTGGTACGGAAGCCTCGGTAGGCGAGTCCAACTCGATTTGGCCGGTTTTATTAATAGTAGTGTTGGTAGGCCAGCGTTTCACAAACATCTCACTGTTGTTTGAACTAAATTTGACACTATTGACATAAAATTGACAGTTTTGCAAATCGTCGAAATTGTGAAGTAAAATTCATACACAGACAAATTATCGATATTTTTTTTGTAGATTGTTACACACAATCCAAAATTTCATCGTACCGACGGGATTCGACGTGTAACAATCAAGAAACATAATACATCATCGATATTTCAACTTGATACCTTAACGCGTTTCTGAGAAAAAGAATCTTATCTTACCAGACAGACGGAAAACAAAGTAATCCTATAAGGGTTCCTTTTTCCTTTTGAGATACGGAACCCTAAAAATGTAAAATCTACTTACATCAGTCATCTCAGCGGTCAAATGGAGTTCATTCAACCCCGTAACTTCCTCCAAGTAATTCTGACTGTCGAAGACTTTCAATAGAAATCCCGTCCCTTCATCCTTATACCTCTGCACCACTGCATTGGAGCATGCGACGCATTGCTTGAACTTAGCGCAAGTGGGGGTCACAGTTTGGAAGGAGTGTAAGAACCCTCGGATCGAGTGGGGAATGGGGCCTAGAACCCCTTGGTGGTCAGGCGGGACTTCGGACTCGGGAGATAAGTTGTACACGGCTGGTGCTTGGACTCTGTAAAGAAAAATCCCGTTATTTATTTTTACCCGACTGCCCACCGATTTGAGTGATTTTTTTTGATAGCTATCTGTATAGATCAGGTATAGTGTATAATCGTTAATGAATTTATTCGATTATCGATTATTCTCATGAAACTTAGAATCGATAGTTGCTTGGCTATATGTATTATAATGTCTTATACTCGATTTGGTACTGTGCATACACAGTTCGATTTATTTTTATTGAAGTAAAAACTTCAAACCGATTATCGATAGTCTGTGGTGGTGTACTTTATGCATGGTACTTTTCTAAGGGGCGGTACCCGTCTATGAATTACGACATTACTGTAGTAGATTTTGCCGGAAAAAAATATCAACCTTCGTGGATGTGAGCTGTCAAATATATCATCCTATAATAAGCGAAGTATATATTCGTGCCTAGGTGTAAACGGTATCTGATACCTGAGTGTATGTTGCAGCAGTGCCTAGGTGTAAACGGTATTTGATACCTGAGTGTATGTTGCAGCAGTGCCTAGGTGTAAACGGTATCTGATACCTGAGTGTATGTTGCAGCAGTGCCTAGGTGTAAACGGTATTTGATACCTGAGTGTATGTTGCAGCAGTGCCTAGGTGTAAACGGTATCTGATACCTGAGTGTATGTTGCAGCAGTGCCTAGGTGTAAACGGTATTTGATACCTGAGTGTATGTTGCAGCAGTGCCTAGGTGTAAACGGTATCTGATACCTGAGTGTATGTTGCAGCAGTGCCTAGGTGTAAACGGTATTTGATACCTGAGTGTATGTTGCAGCAGTGCCGAGGCATAAACGGTATCTGATACCTGAGTGTATGTTGCAGCAGTGCCTAGGCGTAAACGGTATCTGATACCTGAGTGTATGTTGCAGCAGTGCCTAGGCATAAACGGTATCTGATACCTGAGTGTATGTTGCAGCAGTGCCTAGGCGTAAACGGTATCTGATACCTGAGTGTATGTTGCAGCAGTGCCTAGGTGTAAACGGTATCTGATACCTGAGTGTATGTTGCAGCAGTGCCTAGGTGTAAACGGTATCTGATACCTGAGTGTATGTTGCAGCAGTGCCTAGGTGTAAACGGTATCTGATACCTGAGTGTATGTTGCAGCAGTGCCTAGGCATAAACGGTATCTGATACCTGAGTGTATGTTGCAGCAGTGCCTAGGTGTAAACGGTATCTGATACCTGAGTGTTTGTTGCAGCAGTGCCTAGGTGTAAACGGTATCTGATACCTGAGTGTATGTTGCAGCAGTGCCACCAACAATTCGACCGCGGTGCCGCCCGCCAGTGTCGCCACGCCGGGCCGCGTTATGTTGCAGCAGTGCCTAGGTGTAAACGGTATCTGATACCTGAGTGTATGTTGCAGCAGTGCCTAGGCATAAACGGTATCTGATACCTGAGTGTATGTTGCAGCAGTGCCTAGGCGTAAACGGTATCTGATACCTGAGTGTATGTTGCAGCAGTGCCTAGGTGTAAACGGTATCTGATACCTGAGTGAATGTTGCAGCAGTGCCTAGGTGTAAACAGTATCTGATACCTGAGTGTATGTTGCAGCAGTGCAACCAACAATTCGACCGCGGTGCCGCCCGCCAGTGCCGCCACGCCGGGCCGCGTCACCGTGCATTGCTGGTCTAATGTGCGCTCCTTCATCGACTGCAACATATTAAATATGTTATGAAACTATAAGTTTAGGCTTGTTTGATTTATCTTCTCAAGTACTCTGGTCCTAGATGATGTCCAAGGACCAAAAAGGTTGTTAATTTTTTTTTTCTGATATTCGTTTTCTTTTTCTATACATATATCTGTTAAATAGCCTAGCTATCTCTCGCCTTATGGTAAGCGATGATGTGGTCGAAGATGGAGAACACGCTATGCCTCGATTGGTCTGACTCTCAAGGGCTATGTGCTGCCGCAACACCGTAAGGTTATGGCGGCAGATTTTACTCCTTGATGGTGGTAAGCTATAAGCTGCTATCTATCTCATTTTAGCTTGTCTTACATATTATACCCATTGTTGCTCCTGCCTACAAAAGCGTCCGACTATCGCTTTCTGAACGTCATTAAGGGTGCTTTGTCAATTTGTCATTAACGGTCATCTTAGTTTGTAACCTACCCGTATCTGTAGGCTTAGACTTTAATACTACACGTGACCTTGGACGGTAATAAAAGGGTGACCATAGGCATAGCTGTACCTAGAACTATCCACCACACAAAGACACGTTGCTAATCTGTTCGATATGATGTTCAATGTTCAGCAAATTCAAAATACGGGTTAGAATAGTTAATTTAATTAATTACACTATGAGAATTGTAGATTAAGCTAAATTCTATTAAACGCTTAATCAAATTTCATTGCTGTCTTTCATTCTAATGCAAACACGATTCTATATACACTAATCGTGTGGAGCCATTATGAAACAAAATAATCCATAATTTATTGATATGGATACTTCACAACGGCAGCCATCTGCAAAAACCATCAATTTTATGTCAACAGTGTCGAATTTAGTTCCAAAGACACGGGGGTGCTTTAAAGCGAAACATGCATCAAAACGGAATAGCATATCTAGCGTACTAGTAACTATGGGAAATCTGTTACTCAGTTACTTCTACGCATCTAAAGGCTTAGATCGGTGCCGGGAATTATACGAGGTCAAACGCTGGTGTTATCTTTATATATAATAAACTGGCCAAGTGCAAGTCGGACTCGCACTCGTAGGGTTCCGTAACACAGTTAAGTATTCCATAACTATGATTTTTCGCAACTACAAAATTAACTTTGTTCTTCATAGTGTTTGTATGAAAAACAAAGTTATATTTGCGGTCGCCATATCTCTAAAACTGCTGACTGTATCTCGTTCAAACCAATTTTCCTTGTTAGTTTTTATTGAGATCTACAGCATATATCTTTTTAGATTTTTCACTCCCATACTTTAAAAGTTAGAGGGGGGGGGGGGGGTGACCACACATTTTACCACTTTAGACGCGCCTATCTATCAAATGATTGACTTTGAGAAAAAATGAGTTTAGGAACCTCAATGTCATTTTTGAAGACCTATCCATAGACACCCCACACGTATAGGTTTGAAGAAAAAAATGTTTTTTGTTAAGTTCTATGTATGGAATGCCCGACGGTGAGTGGCGACACCGCGGACCCCTATCCCGTGAGGGCTAAATGAGACCCTCTGACCTCCGGCTTGCCTTGACCGGCCGGCCGGTGGTGCTAAGCTAAGACCTAAGCTCCAGGGTGGAAGTGTTAAAGGCATAAAGCCGCTAGTAGCGTTTAGTGAAAGTGCAGCACACCTCTCAACACCCTTAGCTATCCACGCCAATGTTGCCCCTCGGCGCCGACATAACGGTCCGCCTTTATGGGGGGGCCCATTCAGTGTATAGCGAGTCACCACCCGCCTTAATATTTTGAAATGAGGCATAATTAAAACAGACATTAAGCAGCACACATTCATAGCCATAATAAATTAATGTACCATCTTTTTAATTTTTTATCTCTTCATCCACAATTCATATTTTTATTTAATTTAATATTATACATTAAATGTATGGGATGCCCCCCCTTAAACTTTTATATTTTTTATTTTTGTATAAAAATCGGAAAGCGGTTCACAGAATACATCTACCTACCAAGTTTCAATTCTGTAGTCCTAACAGTTTCGAAATAAAATGGCTGTGACATACGGACGGACAGACAGACAGACATGACGAATCTATAAGGGTTCCGTTTTTTGCCATTCGGCTACGGAACTCTAAAAATGAATCCCAATTGCCCTTGGTCACGGCACCACGCGTGAACGGCTGGACCGATTTCGCTAATTCTTTTTTTGTTGTGTTTTTCATCGTCAGGAGATGGTTCTTATTAAAAAAATAAAATAAATAAAAGTTGTTTCTAACGCAGGCGAAGCCGCGGGGCACAGCTAGTCAACAATAATAATATCCTTAAATAATTGGCAGGTGCCGTAGGTACCTCATCCTATAGACCAGGAATAAGACATTAAGCTGCAAAAAATCATAGCCAAAATATACCATATTTTTATAGTTTTTCATCTTTCCATCCACAAACCATAACAAATAGACAGACATAGCCATAAACAAGAGTTGTAAAGGGCCTGTTGATGTTGGCTCCGTTAATGCCTTCCAAAGGACCGGGCGATTCAGACCCGAGAAATGTGTACATACTTACATGTGTATATACTTACATTCCCAGGCGCAGTGACGTCATTACAGAAATAGCATCCCAGGTCGCCCCCCGGAATGACCTGCGTATCTACCCCGGTGTCCGCCTGTATCGACGTCGCGACCCCGTGTCGCATCACTAGGTAACTGTCGAAACCAAGCGCTGCGTTTATTACTATCTGTAATTAAAAAAAAAAACATTTACGACCGGTATTCATGGGTTTGAAATATAAAGATGGTGCACTGCCAGGTGTATAGACAAATTAAATTTAATCCCTATGCTCTGAATATAAGGCTGTAATTGTACTATGTTCATCAAAACGGCCCAGATGAATGGAAACTAGATGGGAGTGTGTCCTGTCCTTGTTTAACAACCTGGCACTCCTGGCAGTGCTATATATTATATACTATACTACATGTATAGTACATAGATGTGGTCTATACACAAGAAAGGGACAAACTCTGTTCAAGATCGGTCTCTATCGGGCCCGAGTGCACCGTCATGTTTAATATAGTAAAACGTCGTTGCCGGTATTATAAGACCGACACTCGCCAGCTCACCACCAATCCACCCCCAAGCATAGGTAAAATGACGCCATTTGATTGGTTAAACCCTAGGACTTAACCACTTCTCTAGCTGTCACTTCGAGTTCACACAAGGCGATTTTTGTTGTTCAAATTTCTAGGGATGAAATTTGATTTGATTTTCTTTCGATTCCAAGTACTTTTAGTATCGATACTTTGCAATCGATACTCAGTAGGTACGGGTTAAAAGTACTCCTCGTCTCGTTACTCAAGTATTTGTCTCCCTCGGAAGAAAATTAAATAGAGAGAACATTAGCGTATGCGAATGAAATAGCAATAGAGATATAACCCGACTAAATTGATGAACACGTGATACATATGCCAGATATAAGATAAAATGAACAACGTCGGGTTGCAGCGCATGCCCCTGCATGACAGCGGGTAAAGCCAATAGGTGCACTAGAACTGGGAGCCAGGGTTGGCTCCAAACAATAAAGCGCATATGCAGAGAAGGATAAAAATTGTTATCCATCTCGCTCTCTCATACCAGTGATTCTATAGTTTTATCCTTCTCATATTATTATTGTTATTTAAATACCAGATCCATTTAATAATCCATCCACGGTTCAGTGTCATTCTCTTTCTCTTCTCTCTCATCTCACACAAACAAAATACAGTGCAAGGCTGCCAAAAGAAGTTTTACTACAATAATATCGTTTAAAAAACTAAATAATATCGTTTAAAAACTAAAAAAGAACCGACTTCAATGCCGCGCTATTCATTTTCAGTACCAATTTTGAGATGTTTATGTCAATATCTCAGGAGATACTTATCAGACCTCGATAAAATTACCATGGTACCACACTTGGGATATCGCCTTTCGAACAATAAACATAAAAAAAACGGTCGAATTGAGAAACCTCCTCCTTTTTTTGAAGTCGGTTAAAAATATAAAAAATACCTTTCCAAAACACGCAGCTATTAGAGTAGGCAACCATCTAGCTTCCCTCGTATCCAGCAGAAGGAATATAACGTCATGCTCCTTTATGGCTTCAGTTATAGTGTTTATATTGTGTATAGTCTCCTTCTGTAACGCCTCGCCGACAGGATGGCCGGGCATCGGGATGTGAACTACTACGCCCTTGGACTCCTAAAAATTAAGATTTATCATTAATCTACACTAATATTATAAAACATTTTATAACGAGTTCCGATTTTAAGCGAGAACGCGGGGTGCACTTTTTAATACAAATGTATTCCCCAGTTTTCTCCCTGGAAAATGCTTCCAGAGCCAAATTTCTCTCTCTCCTGTAGCTACGCCCCTATCATTTGACAATCAACCCATTGGTTGGTTAAAAAAGAAAAAGATAGATAGGGGCGTAGCTACAGCAGAGATTGAATTTTTGTAGAAACAATTTTTTTCTCTAGAAGCTATTTCCAGGGAGGATGTGAATACATTTGTATGGAAAAGTGCACCACACGTTCCCTCTGCTTAAGATGTTTGATGACGAATCAAGTGCATCAGGTTCCAACATCGCGACAAATATCGTGTGCGCGATGCAGGATCTCATACATTAGGCAATATTTACAATGAGAGCTATTTAACCTACTCTAGCACCATCTAGGTGCTTTTATCTAAACTAATATTATAAAGAGGAAATGTTTGTTACCTCAGAACTCCGATTTGAAACATTATTTTTTTGATTTATGCCTCCCATTTGATCCCATTCATTTTATCAAGATCTGACAATTATCTTCGGAGATATGGAGATAAACAATATAAGCAAATTTGTATACTTTGATGTCATGATTATAACTAGCCAGTACTTTGACTATCGCGGCATGTAAAGTCGGTTTTTTCGTTTTGTGAGATCATAAATTATTGTTTGTTTTGATGTAAATCAAAAACTACTGGACCGATTTAAAAAAATCTTTAATTAATTGAAAGCTACATTATCAGCGAGTAACATAGACTATATTTTATCTCCGTATTCTCACGGGTACGGGAACTAAGTGAGTGAAACCGCGAAGCGCTGCTAGTCCATGATAATTTTTTAAAAATTAATATTACTCGTAGATAACAGGATAAGAAAGGTATTCGTCTGATGGTAAGGGATAACGACTGCCTATGGCAGACATTGTTACACGGTACACCTATTTAATTATGATCGCTTTCTGAATTTTATAAAATATTTTTAAATATAATTTGTTCATATTTTTACTTAATGATAGGTTATTGATAATGCAATTGTAATATGTGTTTATGGGCATAACTGGCCTGAAATATTTTTATTATTTAATTATTATATTATTTATTTATTACATTATTTATATATATATATTATATTATTTATTTTTATTATTATTTATATTTTTTTTTTATTGTGAAACGAAAAATTTGGATTGAAAATTGGACTGAATTTTTTTTTCATTCAAATCGAAAACTTACTATTTATCATTGGAATAATACAGTTATATATTTTTATTATCTAGATTGGTGACTAATCCGGCGGCCTATCTGATGGTAAGGGGCATGTTAATATAATATTACCGTGTAAGTGGTCACCGCCGCTTATCGACTTCTGCCACACGAAAAACGAAACAAACAGACAGAGTTACAAACGTTTTTTATAATATTAGTATAGTATAGATATGAATATAAACTGGTTTTGAAGATTGTAATTCGAATTTTAAGTTACGAGAGTAAATAAATCTTCTAATACTATAATAATCTTTGTCCTGACATACTAACTGACTGACAGACAACGCACAGCCTAAACCGCTGGTCGTAGAGCCTTGAAATTTGGAGGGTATATTTCTTACTACGTAAGGGTGTACTAAGAAAGGATTTTCCAAAATTCACCCCTTAAGGGGATGAAATGGGGGTTCAAAGTTTGTATGGAGAAACAAGTTTAGATAGTCTTTTCTATTTGAAACCTCACACAAGCGCTTCAGTAAAAAAATAAGTAAATACGTGTTTCAGGCTTTTTCAAACTTCCTTACCCCTAAAAGGGTAAAACGGGGTAACAAAGTCTGAAAATCTATATTGTTACGGATTGCGCTGAAATTTGGCATGCAGATAGTCATAATTAATAAAATACACGTTTCAGGTTTTTTCGAAATTCCACCCCAAAGAGACTGAAGTTGAATAACAAAGTCTGAAATAGATATTGTTTTGGATTGCTCTGAAATTTAGCATGTAGATAGTATTTTGACGTAAGTATCAGCTAAGAAAGGATTTTTCAAAATTCACTTTTCAACGGGATGAAACGGGGGTTCAAAGTTTGAATAGTCATTTTTTTCGACATTTTACACAAGTACAAATAAATATATAAATAAGTAAATAAATATATAAATAAGTTTCAGACTTTTTCAAAATACCACCCTAAGAGGGTGAACTGGGGTAACAGTCTTAAAATCAATATTGTTTCAGATTGCGCTGAAATTAGTTATGACGTAGGTATCCGCTCAGAAAGAATTTTCAAAACATTCCTCCCGGATACTGCCGGGGATTCAAAGTTTGTATGGCGAAATTAGATGAGATAGTCTTTTTTATTCGAAACTTTACACATAAGTAATTCCGTAAATAAATTAGTAGGTACGTGTTGTAGGATTTTTCGAAATGGGGTAGGTAACAAGGTATGAAAATTTAGGTTTTTCGGGTTATATAAATATGAATCCCGATTTGCCTTAGTCACGCGATAACATGAAAACGGGTGAACCGATTTGGCTAATTCATATTTGATATCTGTAATGATAGAATCGTTTTTACAAAAGAAAAGTTTTAAGTAAATAAAAGGAGTTTTTAACGCGGGCGAAGCCGCGGGGCACTTCTAGTAATCTATCTATCTTATTACTTACCACTGAAGGCAGTATCAGCTTCAAGTTGTCAGCGGCAGCTTCAGCTTTCTTCCTGCCTCCGTTTAAACAGTCTGTGTGGTTGAACAGAACTTGCCGGGTTGGGTTAGAGTACGACACTTTACCGTTGTCTATGAACGTTATGTGACGGAAACCCCACGCCTAAAATGTAAACATTTTTTTACTGACTTAACAAAAAACGATGAGGCTCTCAATTTGCCTGTACTATTATAACCTCAGGACTCCGTCATAATTATGTTAACCAATTTAAAAAAATCTTGTTTCGTTTGAGAGAGTATGCTTTTCGTTTGGTTGTATTACAATAGTACCAAATGCAAAGCATACATTCTCAAAACAAACAAAAGAAATCAAATTTGTGTCAACCGATTTCGACTTTTTTATTTTATTTAAATTGTTCATTTATTAAGATGACGGAGTTCAGAGGTTACAAACACGAAAAAAAAATTGGCGAAATGCGATTTGAGAACCTCTTTTTTTAAGTTTTAGGTATAGAGCAGTAAATAAGTTTGCGGCCCATCGGATGGTAAGTGGTTACCGCCGCCTATTGACACCTGCAATGGTTCGACGGTGACCAATACTGGTGCGTTGCTTGCTTTTTTCGTGAAATCATTAAAAAATTTAACCTGCGAGCATGTATGAAGGTGCTCATGAAAGTGGAGGAAGCGCAAGAGGTATGTCAGGATCGTAGCACGTGGAAAATAGAAAGAAGTAGTCTTTGCCTACTCCAACGGGAAAAAGGCGTGATTGTATGACTTATGTAAGTATTAAAAATGTATCAATATAAGGAGTTTCTCACCAAAAGATTTCTAGCGACATGACAGCCCAAAGTACCAGCACCGAACAGTAAACATTTGGTACTCTTCATAATGTTGATATCTAAGTCTGGCACCAGGCGCCACTTCATTAGCTTCACGTTCAGATCTGACGATGTATCGGCTAGCCTATAATATAACACATTGGGTAAAGTACGATCATGTTAGATTTATTAGGATCTACCTACATCAAATCTTAATTTTTAGGGTTCCGTATCTGGAAAGGAAACAAGTAATATTAAAAAAAAACCTTTTTAAACACAAGCTTTTACATCAACACCAATATTATAAATGCGAAAGTCAGTTTGTTTATTTGTTTGTTTGTTTGTTTGTTTGGGACTTCTTCACGGTCAAACGGCTTGACAGATTTAGCTAAAATTTTGTACAAAGATAGTACATAGGGCAGAATAGGATATAGGATACTTTTTTTTTGGCTATCGAGTCAGGGGGTCCAGATATTTTTAATTGAATTTTGTAAATATAAGACATCTTCTCGAATAAACGGCTTGACCGATTTGTCTGAAATTTTGTTTGAATACATGTCATAGGGCAGAATAGAATATAGGATACTTTCATTCTGGCTGTCGAGTCAAGGGATCCAGATATTTTTAATTGAATGTTGTAAATATAAGACATCTTATCGAATAAACCGCTTGACCGATTTGTCTGACATGTTGTATAAAGACAGTTCATAGGGCAGAATAGGATACAGAAAACTTATTTTCTGGCTATCAAGTCAGGGGGTCTAAATATTTTAAATTGAATTTTGTAAATATAAGACATCTTCTCGAATAAACGGCTTGACCGATTTGCCTGAAATTTTGTGTGAATACATGTCATAGGTCAGAATAAGATACAGGATACTTTTTTTCTGGCTGTCGAGTCTGGGGGTCCAGATATTTTTAATTGAATTTTGTAAATATAAGACCTCTTCCCGAATAAACTGCTTGACCGATTTGCCTGTCATGTCGTATAAAGATAGTTCATAGGGCAGAATAGGATATAGAAAACATTTTTTCCGGCTATCAAGTCAGGGAGTTCAAATATTTTTAATTAAATTTTGTAAATATAAGACCACTTCTCGAATAAAAGGCTTGACCAAATAGCCTGACATGTAGTATAAAGACAGTTCATAGGGCAGAATAGGATACAGAAAACTTTTTTTCTGGCTATCAAGTCAGGGGGTCCAAATATTTTCAACGGAATTTCGTAAATAAAAGGCATCTTCTCGAATAAACGGCTTGACCAATTTGCCTGTCATGTTGTATAAAGACAGTTCATAGGGCAGAATAGAATATAGAATACTTTTTTTCTGGCTATCGAGTCAGGGAGTTCAAATATTTTTAATTAAATTTTGTAAATATAAGACCACTTCTCGAATAAAAGGCTTGACCAAATAGCCTGACATGTAGTATAAAGACAGTTCATAGGGCAGAATAGGATACAGAAAACTTTTTTTCTGGCTATCAAGTCAGGGGGTCCAAATATTTTTAACGGAATTTCGTAAATAAAAGGCATCTTCTTGAATAAACGGCTTGACCAATTTGCCTGACATGTTGTGTAAAGACAGTTCATAGGGCAGAATAGGATATAGAAAACTTATTTTCTGGCTATCAAGTCAGGGGGTCCAAATATTTTTAATTGAATTTTGTAAATATAAGACATCTTCTCGAATAAACGGCTTGACCGATTTGCCTGAAATTTTGTGTGAATACATGTCATAGGTCAGAATAAGATACAGGATACTTTTCTTCTGGCTGTCGAGTCTGGGGGTCCAGATATTTTTAATTGAATTTTGTAAATATAAGACCTCTTCCCGAATAAACTGCTTGACCGATTTGCCTGTCATGTCGTATAAAGATAGTTCATAGGGCAGAATAGGATATAGAAAACATTTTTTCCGGCTATCAAGTCAGGGAGTTCAAATATTTTTAATTAAATTTTGTAAATATAAGACCACTTCTCGAATAAAAGGCTTGACCAAATAGCCTGACATGTAGTATAAAGACAGTTCATAGGGCAGAATAGGATACAGAAAACTTTTTTTCTGGCTATCAAGTCAGGGGGTCCAAATATTTTCAACGGAATTTCGTAAATAAAAGGCATCTTCTCGAATAAACGGCTTGACCAATTTGCCTGTCATGTTGTATAAAGACAGTTCATAGGGCAGAATAGAATATAGAATACTTTTTTTCTGGCTATCGAGTCAGGGAGTTCAAATATTTTTAATTAAATTTTGTAAATATAAGACCACTTCTCGAATAAAAGGCTTGACCAAATAGCCTGACATGTAGTATAAAGACAGTTCATAGGGCAGAATAGGATACAGAAAACTTTTTTTCTGGCTATCAAGTCAGGGGGTCCAAATATTTTTAACGGAATTTCGTAAATAAAAGGCATCTTCTTGAATAAACGGCTTGACCAATTTGCCTGACATGTTGTGTAAAGACAGTTCATAGGGCAGAATAGGATATAGAAAACTTATTTTCTGGCTATCAAGTCAGGGGGTCCAAATATTTTTAATTGAATTTTGTAAATATAAGACATCTTCTCGAATAAACGGCTTGACCGGTTTGCCTGAAATTTTGTGTGAATACATGTCATAGGGCAGAATAGGATATAGGATACTTTTTTTCTGGCTGTCGAGTCTGGGGGTTCAGATATTTTTAATTGAATTTTGTAAATATAAGACCTCTTCTCGAATAAACGGCTTGACCGATTTGCCAGTCATGTTGTATAAAGACAGTTCATAGGGCAGAATAGGATACAGAAAACTTTTTTTCTGGCTATCAAGTCAGGGGGTCCAAATATTTTTAACGGAATTTCGTAAATAAAAGGCATCTTCTCGAATAAGCGACTTGACCAATTTGCCTGACATGTTGTGTAAAGACAGTTCATAGGGCAGAATAGGATATAGAATACTTTTTTTCTGGCTATCGAGTCAGGGGGTCCAAATATTTTTAATTGAATTTTGTAAATATAAGACCTTTTCTCGAATAAACGTCTTGACCAATTTGCCTGGCATGTTGTATAAAGACAGTTCATAGGGCAGAGTAGGATAAAGGATACTTTTTTTTGGCTATCGAGTCTGGGTGTCCAGATTTTTTTTTATTGAATTTTGGGTATGTGTGGCCACTTATCAGCTAAAAGGCATATACAGCTCATATGGCATAGAAGCACATAAAATACTTTTTTTCTGGCAGTCGAGTCCAGTTGTCCAGATTTTTTTTATTGAACTTTGTAAATGTGTGGCCTCCTCTCCGTCAAACGGGTAAACCATTTCAGCTGAAATTTTGTGCACAGACGGTCAATAAGACATAGGATACTTTTTTTTGGCTGGCAATTAATTTTATTATGGAATAATGTGTTGCTTCTTAGCGGCAATCGTTTTCACCGATTCAGCTCAAATTTAGTATTTTGAATTTTTTAAACGTGTGACCTCTTCTCGGTTAAACGAGTTGACCGATTGAGCTAAAATTGTACAGAGACAGTCAATAAGACATAGACCAAGAGTAGAGTCTATTATCCGAGCACATTGGTTACTTTTTTTACAATCGAGTCCGGTTGTCAGTTTTTTATTGTTGAATTTTGTATATGTTTGGCCTCTTTTCGGCCAAAAGGCTTGACCGATTCACATGACATTTTGCACAAAGACATTTAATAGGGCATAAAAGGGCAAAGAATACTTTTTTTTCGGCAGTTAAGTGAGGGTGCATATATTTTTGTTAACTTTACATAGAGTTAACATAATCATAAAAGTTTGACCTTAGGTTCGTCTATAATGACTTAATTAGTGTCTTAATTAGGCCATAAAACTGTCAGGATCATTAGAAGTCATCAAAATTTACGCGCTGGCTTTGCTTGCCCAACGTGTTTATCTGCTTTGTGGGAAGTATTTCAAAAACTTTCGTGTTTTAACAGCCTTAGGGTAATTGGTGTTGACTTAGTAGGTCATAAAACCTGTCAGGGTCATTAAAATACGTGAAATTTTTTCGCGCTCGCTTCGCTCGCGTAGTTATAGCACTCTCTGCGCTCGCGCAAGCATTTATATTATCTACTTTGAATGTAATATTTCAGAAACTTTTGTATTTTAATAGCCACGCCACATACATCAAAACGAGTCACAAATTGAAACAGTACAACCTTCAATAATCATAATGATTATTAACTTTAAAATAAGTGGATATCACGTTTAACCCTAATGTCATCAGTGTTGACTTAGTAGGTCATAAAAACTGTCAGGGTCATAAAAAGTCGTAAAAAATTTCCGCGCTCGCTTCGCTCGCGCAGTGATAGCGCTCGCTACGCTCGCGCAAGCATTTATTTTATCAACTTTAAAGGTAATATTTCAGCAACTTTTGTATATTAATAACCACATGGATCAAAACGAGTCATAAATGAAAACTGTACAATCTTTAATAATCATAATGATTATTACCTTAAAATAAGTGGTCATAAAATGTCAGGGTCATAAAAAGTCGTAAAAATTTTCGCGCTCGCTTCGCTCGCGCAGTAATAGCACTCGCTACGCTCGCGCAAGCGTTTATTTTATCAACTTTGAAGGAAATATTTCAGCAACTTTCGCATATTAATAACCATATGCATCAAAACGAGTCATAAATTAAAACAGAACAACCTTCAATAATCATAATGATTATTAACCTTAAAATAAGTGATTATCGACTTTAACCTGAGCGTCATCAGTTTTGACTTAGTAGGTCATTAAAACTGTCAGGGTCATAAAAAGTCGTAAACATTTTTCGCAGTAATAACGCTATATAGCGTATAATAGCGTGTTTCAACAGCCTCATACATTAGACTCACTCAAATACTTAAACAGCAAAACTTGGTAAACCTTGGTTAGGTTCACCAAGTAATTATTAATGGCTTTAACAATAGACGATATCGAGTTCGACCTAAGAGTCATCTATAGTGAGTTGATTATTAGGTCGTAATTTGTCAGGGTCATAAAAAGTCATAAAAAATGTTCGCTCGCGCAATGACAGCTCTCGCTCCTTATTTTCTTTGTAAGAAATGTTTTAGGAACTTTTGTGTTGAGTGAAACATTTAAACAGCACAACTTCGTATACCTAACCAAAATGATTAATGACTTTAACAATAGAGGATATTGAGTTCGACTTTTGGGTCACCTATGGTGACTTGGCCTAAGAGATCATCGATCTTGACCTCAAAGATCATAAAGACTCAAATAACGCGGGCGAAGCCGCGGGTAACAGCTAGTAATATATAATGTCGTTTAAAAACGAAAAAAGAACCGACTTCAATGCCGCGCTATTCATTTTCAGTACCAATTTTGAGGTGTTTATCTCAATATCTCTGGAGATACTTATCAAACCTCGATAAAATTACTATGGTACAACACTTGGGATATCTCCTTTCCAACAAAAAAAGAATAATCAAAATCGGTTCATAAACGACAAAGTTATCCGCGAACAAACATAATATAAATATATATATATATACTATACTATATATATATATATATATATATATATCTCTTTTTTCTTTCTCTTTCTCAATTCGACCGTATATATATATATATATACGGTCGAATTGAGAAACCTCCTCCTTTTTTGAAGTCGGTCAGAAGAAAATCAGAGTAAGTCAAGACAAACCCAACGAGTCCAATCACGACGGGTATAACATGTGTAGTTTAGGAGTTCTTTTGGCCATCTTCCAGCTTCATCATCAGATCATGACCATGTAATCATAACATCCCATTGTCACGCGATTTACACATGTATGCAAAATTTCAGCTTAATCGAACCCCTGGAAGTCGCTCTAAAATCAATCGCAATATTTGTGACGGACAAATAAATTCGCCGTGAAGTTAAGCTTAAGCTTGTAAAAAGGAACCCTTATAGAATCACTTTGTTGTCCGTCTGTCAAGATCCATTTTTCTCAGGAATGCGTAGAGATATCAAGTTGAAACTTATATCAAATACTAGGGTAGGGTCTACGTATCTTTTGTCTGTAAAAATGTAAGTTAACGCGATCAAAAGATATGGCCGTTTATGTCGCATATTTTGCGATTTCACAAGGGAATCAAAAGCTTTAGGGTACTTCCCGTTGACCTACAATCATGAAATTTGGCAAGAAGCAAGATCTTCAAGCACTTATATAGGAATAAATAAAAACAAAAAAAAGCTAATTTATTACTACTAACTAATTATTTGTGGTTGGCGCAATACATTTTCTATGGAGCGAGCAACAAAGATAAGTTTGTCCTTTAACCTAGTTTGACAAATTTGTACGGAAGCCTCGGTGCGCGAGTCCAACTAGCATTTGGCCGTTTTTTAAATCTTATAGAACAAATTTATAAAAATTTATAAGAAAAACTAACCTATTGCTACTATCAGCATAAAAACAGAGTAGATAAGTAACTATTTACTATTACTTAAGTGACAATCTACTTTATATTTATGCTGATTTAGTTTTTTAGGGTTCCGTACCCAAAGGGTAAAACGGGACCCTATTACTAAGACTCCGCTGTCCGTCTGTCTGTCTGTCTGTCTGTCTGTCCGTCTGTCACCGTGATAGTTAGAAAGTTGAAATTTTCACAGATGGTGTATTTTTGTTGCCGCTAGAACGACAAATACTAAAAACAAAATAAAGTTAAAAATTAAAGGGGGTCCATACAAAAAACGTGTTTTTAAACGCCATCTATCTAATTAGTTTCGGCAAAATGACATAGATGGCGCTAGTAAACGAGCCCCGTCTTTCTAGATCGCGACCAAACCAAATATTCTTGGTAATATCAATTAATCAAATATATGAGGTTGAAACTCTGTTATGTTTCGTATTGTACGGAACCCTCCCTAAGTGTGCGATAAGAGACGCGATGCTGACTCGCACTTGGCCAGTTTTATTGAGCTGATAGGAGCTTTTGACAAGTTTTTTACCAAGGTCCTACAGAAAAATATGGAATATGGACAAAGAATAAACTTTTTTTTATATATCTTATAGGCTAGCGTTTGACCACTATCTCACCTGTTGGTAAGTGATGATGCGGTCGAAGATGGTAAGCACGCTAGGCCTAGAATGGGAACTGGATCTCAAGGATAGCTGCCGGAACACATTAGATGTTTGGCAACAGATTTTCTAACTTAAGGGTGGTAGCTGGCCAGGCAGACACTAGATAGTGTCCTCCCAACATGCGGGCGTTGTTGATTTCTAAATAATGTTTTTCCTTCACCGAAGGGCTACTGTATAAGCGCACACATTTTTCGATAGAAATATCTATTGGTACACGGCGGGGATCGAACTCGGTACTCTAGCGTCAAAGCCAACGATTCTCCTACTAACACCACCGGGCCCTCAGTAAGTATATATAAAGTTAAACTTACTTGTAAGGATCCATAGAAGCGGCCATGTTTGCCAACCGTGGTCCAAAGTTGCCTTTGTCATTTCTTTCCCAGCCAACCCAGGTCGGAGCTGCGTCGTCTGCCTACAAAACTAAATTATATTATTACTACAATAGATGACATTACGTACTTGTAGCACAGAATAAATCCCACCAAAAACCTTTTTAACCGACTTCCAAAAAAGGAGGAAGTTTCTCAATTGGACCGTATATATATATATATATATACAAGGTGTAACATAGTGAGGGGGGGGATACAAGGTGGAACATAAGGGTGTAGTAATATTTAAACTGTGTATACCTAGCCTGATGTATAATCTACCTGCAAAGTCTCGCTTTCCTCAGCAGCATGGATCCAGAGTTATGACAAGTTAAACTTTTCCAAAAACTTCGCTATTTATAACCCTAATGTCAGCGGATTAGCAGACGTAAACGCACACAATAAATAATAGTACAAGTAGTAAACTTATTCATTGACTAAAATAATTTAAAATAAAATGTATTATTTAGGTCAAAGGAACCGACAAGCCATAAATCATTTTTTGTGAATGCCGCTCGCCAATTGGGTACGGAAACGATCACTTCTTTGAAATACCGCGGGCCAATCAGTACGAGCGCCATGTCCTTGAAATACGGCCAGCCAATAACAACACGAAAGAAAGGAAGAGAAGAAAAATGGCGGCGACCAGTGGCGAAAGAACAGTAAGGGTTGTCCAAAATATTGCGAAAAATTAATTTTTAAACTTTGTATGGCAAAGTAAAGTTTCGATTTGAAGTTTGATATTTAGGTATAGGATTCTTGACATGCTATACATACACACCTTTCAATATTACTACACCAAAGAGCTATAATAACTAAAGTACAGAGCGCGGCTACTCGAACTCGAATAGTAAGCAGGGTCAGAACATCGTCGCTGTCCACCGGCAAGCGCGAACAGTCGACATTCTGAGTTCGAGCGGAGTGCGTTTAGTAAGATCTTATTTCGTTTTTGCCGAGAAAATGGTGAAATGTGCGGTGCCAACTTGTCAAAATGACACAAGGAAACCAACGAAACCTACACCTACACCTACAACCTACACGAAACTAAAATGCAACAACATTTTAACAGGTAATTCAGTTTCTCATACTTTTAAAAGGATATACTACTATATGATAGCGGGGGTTAAGTACACGTGAGACGTGCGGTTGCGAGTCGCGTCCCACTACACCGCCCGCCGCTTCGCCGGTGATGCATTGAGAAGTGATGTGCGTGTTGTCGATATTATTTACGGCATTTTTTACGTTCAAGCGAAGTCGAAGTAAGGAAATATTCCGATGCTCTAAAGTGTTAATGTGGTGTGGTTAGTTACTAGCTGTGCCCCGCGACTTCCCAACTTCGTCCGCGTAGTATTTTTAATTATTTAGGCTAATTATATTACAAATAAGATACATACGTAGCCCACCTACACCGCGCCGTACCACGCCTCGCTAAGCCCCCTCCCCTCCCTCTTCCCCTCTCCTACCCTCCCCCTCCTCTACCTTTCCTCTCCCGCTTCCCCATCCCCTAACTCATAATTATAACCTAACTAAAACTTTTACAAACTTTGAATGTCATATTTATTACTCGACTGCGAAAGAAGGAGGGTTATCTTTTAGAGTGTATGTATTGATGTATGTATGTATATTTCTTTGGTACGCCCTAGAGCCTAAACGGCTTGTCGTACTTTCAACCGACTTCCAAAAAGGAGGAGGTTCTCAATTCGTCTGTATGATTTTTATGTTCGAGTATGTTATTTAACTTACGCAATCCAAAACTTTACTCAATTTTAATTGAACGTCACGTATTTTAGTATAACTGTAATACTTTTATCCTACCTCGACATTAAACATTAATGTAGCACTTATTATCAGTAATGTACTCATTACATTGTTCTACCTTAGAGTATTCTTCTACCAATTAAAGGCTTCAACAAGTTTTCTCATAACATTTAACCCTATAGGCGAGGCCGCGAGTTGACCGAGTTATTCAGACTTTTTGGTGGCAAACATTTTATGTAGTTATAAAATACTCAATTATGTTACAGAACCCTACGAGCGCGAGTTCGACTTGTACTTGGCCAGTTTATTAGCCGTTGGGCTACGGAACCCTAAAAACGGGTTAGTATGTAAATAAGCATTTCATTTTCAGGTAAAATTTTATATTATTTCATTTATTATAACATCACAATAATATTATTTTAAGTGCTCTTAGGTACTCTTAATTACAATAATACTATCATTTTCGTGCATTTAAGATACTTATATAATGACTGAGAAATCGTAGGAAACAAAAACAGCGTATCTTGAGATTAATATATAACATTCCTCTCAATGTATAAATATCCTATATTCATTTTTGTCGTCACGTGTCACCCGCTTCGTCGATAAGCGCGCGGGTGTTTGCAGGCATCCCTACGCAAGACCTATATATCAATGTACGTAGCTATAGCACATCTGCTTACAACTTTCAGCAAGGTGGCGGGCTCATAGCCGCGGTCTGTACTTTAGTAATTATAGCTCTGTGTACTACACCCTTATGTTACACCTTGTATATATTATGTTTGTTCCTGGATATCTTCGTCGTTTACGAACCGATTTTGATTATTATTTTTTTGTTAGAAAGGGGATATCCCAGAAATGGTACCATAGAAATTTCATCGAGATCTGATAAGTATCTCCAGAGATTTGGAGATAAACACCTCAAACTTGGCACTATGAATTAATAGCGCGGCATTGGAAGTCGGTTCTTTTAGTTTTTTAAACAATCTTATCATGTAAAATGTTGTCAAGACGAGACCACGGGCTTGCACTATCAAAAACTTATCAGATCTCATTTAGAGCCAAGCTTTTAACTCTACACGCCCTAACTGTACAAGCTCTAACTTCACAACTCTATACCTTAGTTTAAATATATATATGCACAGAATAATGAATAGTACAAATATATGCTGTGTCTAGGTTAGAGTGGGTTCACGTCAATAGTGCAATGGGTGGGGATCGAACTCACAATCTCTCGATCTCCAGGCCGACGCCTTATCCATTGGGCTATTGCCGCTTATATAACTTTAAATTGGTACCATACCAAGTAAATTGATTTTTTATTATTTTATCACTGTTTCTACAAATGTATAGTAAGTATTGACACGTAGGGCAAATTCAGTTGTAGTAAATATGTTTTCGGTTACCTCTAAGGCAGAGATTCCCAAACTTATATGTGTCACGCCTCCCTACTGCTTAAAATTAATATGCCCACGCCTCCCCTTAGCCCAGGGCCGAACAAGTGGGCTCGCCAAGCAATTGTAAAATAAAATAAGGGTATAATATACAAGGTTATTCCTACTTGATGCGAAACCAATTAAGTAATTTGTTCAGAATCCGTTACAGAATCGATTCAAATACTTTTTAACTACGTTATATTTTTCGTCAACAATGTAAGAACATTTTGAAAGCTTGGACGCCGTTAGAAGACGCTCCGCCCCCCCCCCCCCCCCCGTAGATGTCTTCGCGCCTCCATAGTGGGGCGCGCCGCCACTTTGAAAATCAATGCTCTAAGGTGATGTGAAAATACAGAATGTTCAAAACTCAAGGTTTTCTCAAGACTAGTATAATTTAGTTAAAAAAAAACTAAAAGAACCGACTTTAAATGTCGCGCTAGTCAAAGTAGCCAGCAGCCAGTATCGTGTCATCGAAGTATACAAGTGCATCGTAACACAAATGTTGATATATTAATATAATAATATTATGATACTATAATATAGTTTAAAAACGAAAACAACCAACTTTAATGCCCCGATGCCCCACGAGTCAATTTCAGTAGCAAGTTTGAGACGTTTATGCTCATATCTCTGAAGATACTTATCAGATCTCGATGTAATTACAATGGGACCACCTCGAAAATGTACCCTACCGATTACAAAAAGAATCATTCGAATCGGTTCACAATTGACGGAGTAATCGCGTAACATACACACAAAAAAAAGAGAAAAAAAAATCAGTCGTGCCACAGCTGCACAGTGACCGTGCCATGTAAAGTCGTAATGTATGAGCTATTCTAGCCACGTAAAGAGTTTTTCTTAAGGCAGATAGGCAAGCCTTTGACCACTATCTCACCTGATGTTAAGTGATGATGCGATGGTCGATGTAGCACGCTTACCTAGTAGATACCTGTTGACTCGCGATTTGAAGATATCGGGAAACAAAGACACCGGCAAAGAATAATTAACTGGAAATTAATTTAAATCTTACACGCAAGTTACAAGATACATGAAAACAAAAATCCTCACCTCAGGCAATCTCAATGTAAACACAAGACTGTCTTCAACTCCCCCATTCGCCTTACATCTCAGTCCAATCACCTGTAAATCAGTGTTTGCTAACCCAGGACAATGCTCCAGCAGGGCTGCCAAAAACAATCTCAATGGCCACCCAGGGTTGTCACTATTACTCGGATCCGTAAACACAAAATATGTCTCATTGACATCTATATCTACCGAATCTTGCTTTATAACCTCCTTTTTAAAGACTGACGATAAAGGTTCAATACGTAAATCTTCTCTATGAAGAAGAAAAAAGCTTTTAGCTTTTTCATCCATCGCATTGTATTTTTCGGAGAGTAATTCTAACTCTTTGCTGTTGAGGTGTTCGGTGATGTTTTTAGTTTTCTCCGTAAGGTTTACGATTGGCTGGCTCGGAGCTGGGAAGGCAAACCAGTAGAAGTAGTGGAATTTTTTGAGATCCTGGAAATATTTGTGGTCATAGGATAAAATTGACAGGATTATTTGTTTAGTAATGCTGTAATGCTTACTTAAAGTATTTTCACAAAACTTTACAAAAATATTGATAGATCTTGAGAATCTAAGTACTTAACACTGAATTATTTTTGTCAAGTTGTCTAAGTCTAGAAGCAAAAATATTGCATTTTTGCAAGTTCTTTTCAACACAGAAGCACTTAGAAAGTATGTTTTATCTGAAAATTCATCCCTGGAGAGGTGAAAAAACCTCTCAACTCTCTATAATATATTTATGGCATATACTATCTCTCGGTAATGGGTACTTACTCCAAAGGTGCTTGATAAGGTAACAAACAACCAGATCTTGAAATTCATTTATTTTAGAGATATAGGAATCACTAAACTGTAGACAATTATGAAAATTTCCACAAGTAGTATTAGTAGTAGGAGCATATTAATGCTCCTACTACTATCAACTTATAACATACTAGACATGTGTAGGTAATCCATGTAATATTACAAATGTAATATCACGCGGCCAAGTAATGCAGCATCCAGCATTCAGCAATTACGCGAGAAATTCAAGCATCACATATTACACATCACGTCACGCAAAAAGTACGGTACAAAAGTTCGTTTGTTGCAGAGCAGAGAGAGACACTAATATGACCGTAAGCTTTGCGTGAGTGAGATGGCTTGCACACACATCACGAGTGCGATCATGGCACGAAAGAAACAACAATACTCATTTCATGTTGAGTGAGCGAGACCTATCTTGTATAATAAGATAATACTTGACGAGCGTGTATGAAAGTGTGATATTTGGAATTTGAAAAGTATTTCGTTACAGCAAGGTTTATTTTTGTGAGACTCATTTAACAATGTAATAGAATGGAGTAGGTAATGGTTACGCTAAGTGTAATGCGTGATGTGTGATGCTTCGAAGTAATATTACATTTTCGAAAGTAATGAGTAATGTTGCATTACATTTCGATGTACAGTTTTGCGCATGCCTGTAACATACTTATCAACGTTTCGCTGGAGTTGCTACCAAAAAGTAGCTTACCACCATCAAGGAGAAAATCTGCCAACAGAACCTTATGGTTTTCTAGCAGCACACAGTCCTTAAGAGTAAAGAGTATTCTAGGCCTAGCCTGATCACATGCTTTGACCACAACATCTCTTACCACCAGGCGAAATAGTGGTCAAACACTAGCATATAATATAACATATAAAAGAATCTATCATATTTTATTTACTTTTATACTTACAGCAAATGACAGTATAAAGAAATTCAGCAGAGTACTAGGATCCTCAATCCACAGCTTCTTCTTGATACTGGACCATATCATCTCACCTACAGAGTTGATTAGACCAGCTTTGTCAATGTTCTTGAATTCTTCTATTGTATTTCTGTTTAATATTGTTCCTCTTATGTTCATGTACAAATTGGCAGATTCAGGTTGGCTGAAAGTGTTGTTTGTAAAATTAATATTTATTTTTTACATCTAAAACCCAAGAGGTCTAAATGGTGTATGACGATCATTCAATCATTTTTGTCTTTTCTTAAAAATAGGTTTTGTAATATAAAAATTATAAATAATAATATTGCTACAAAACATAGTAATGTCAGTGTGCTGCCAGCAGTGGGGCAAGGTCCAAGCTACCAGTGGGTATATGATTATTGATATTATATTTATCTAGTGGGAATACGAAGAAAACACCAGGCCAAACAAAAAAGAAGGAATGCTGAATAGAGGGAGAAGAAGCTATATGCTTGCTTAAATGTGTCTTCTTCCACTCATCATATTTTGTTCGCTTTCGTTCGGATCTGTCGTGTGGACCTTTATTGGTCCTGCGAAGGACTTGATGACTGTGGGGTGTATCCCACAGTCTCCTAAGTCCATTCGCAATAACAAATACCGCTTTTTTAAGCCTAATAGGCACGAGGCAAGCAAGATTGACGTCTGTCTCACCTGATGAATTGACCCTCAATTGAGTACATAACAGTGTTATCTTATTTATTTATTTATGGATTATTTTCATTATTAGAGAATTGTAAGCTGGGTTGAACATCGATAACGTTCAAATACTAACGTATTAAAAGAAGTGCTGTCGACCTCGAAAACACTTCCAATATCAGTTCTGTTCGTGAATCGTCCAAATATTTGTTTTGTTGTATCATCCAGTTTAGCTACTTCAATTTTCATTTCTGTAAGGGCGTGCCAAAATGAAGGGTTGACGAAGGACATGTATGGCACATATTGAATTAATTCTGGCTTTGTAGTCATTGTTCCGATATTTTCTTCAAATATACTCGTTCTTTCTTTTTGAAAGCACCAGTTCAAATGCAAGAGCAAGGACATATATCAACTTATTTATCTACATACATATACAAGCACAGCAAAGCAAACAACACAACAGATATTTTTGACAATTTTGACTCGACTGATTAACGTCAAACGTGACAGAGACAGACAGTGGCACAGTGGCATTGACATCCAATTCAACATTCGTTTTAATTTTTTTTTTTTTTTCTTCTTTCCCAGTCAAGGGAATTTTTTGGCGTCACACGTTCGTGCATTTGCCAGAATCTTGTTTTATATCTTAATCTTGCATATTAACTTGTGCATATGTTATTGTAAGAATTTTATAGAGGTTAAAACAAAAGTGGAGAAACGTTTAACGCGAAAACTGTAGGTATGAATCTTGCCATCGGAATTTAGAAAACTTTGGTAACTATTGAAAAGTAAAATGGATCAGTATATAAAAAATAAAGAAAAATTGAGATATAGAACAATATTTACAATATAAAATTAAATTTACAGCATATTATGTACACTAGAATCATATTTACAATTTTATATTATTACAAACAATAAAATCTGAAAGAGTTTTATATAAATTTGGATTAATATTGCAAAGAAGAACTTTGATAAATTGTTAAACACAATCCAAAATTTCATCGTACCGACGGGACTTGAACCCGCAACCTCCGGAATAACATGTTCCGGTGCTTTGCCAATTAAGCGGGTTAACAAATGCAATCCACTAATTTCGTCGTAACGATACTTCGCACCGTTGCTTAATTGGCAAAGCACCGGAACATGTTATTCCGGAGGTTGCGAGTTCAAGTCCCGTCGGTACGATGAAATTTTGGATTGTGTTTAACAATTTACAAAAATATAAAGTGTGAAACACTTCAAAGAAACATAATATTTGATTTACGCAGTGCAACATCTCTCGTCGGATTTGAAAACTGTAATGATTTCTTCCGAATGATTAACTTACGTAATAAGTAGTCATAGATGGCGCCACCAATGCATAATTGGGTTAACAAATGCAATCCACTAATTTCGTCTTAACGATACTTCGCACCGTTGCTTAATTGGCAAAGCACCGGAACATGTTATTCCGGAGGTTGCGGGTTCATGTCCCGTCGGTACGATGAAATTTTGGATTGTGTTTAACAATTTACAAAAATATAAAGTGTGAAACACTTCAAAGAAACATAATATTTGATTTACGAAGTGCAACATCTCTCGTCGAATTTGAAAACTGTAATGATTTCTTCCGAATGATTAACTTACGTAATAAGTAGTCATAGATGGCGCCACCAATGCATAATTGGGTTAACAAATGCAATCCACTAATTTCGTCGTAACGATACTTCGCACCGTTGCTTAATTGGCAAAGCACCGGAACATGTTATTCCGGAGGTTGCGAGTTCAAGTCCCGTCGGTACGATGAAATTTTGGATTGTGTTTAACAATTTACAAAAATATAAAGTGTGAAACACTTCAAAGAAACATAAGAACTTTGATGTTTGTAGGTAAGGGAACATGGAGAGATATCAATGTGTCGTAAAAGGAACTACGGTCATATTTGGAACAAGCAAAAAATATATGGTCCAGATCCCCATAGTCATGACCACATTCACATTTAGTGCTGTCTACAATATTAAATCTAGCAAGATGTGCAGGACAAGTGGTATGGCCCAAACGCATTCTTATAATAATTGATGTCACAACCTTGCTAAACCTAATATGCGAAAACCACGGTCTTCGCGGAATATGCGGTTATATACTATAATAATATTTGCCTTTAATTTGACTGCTGCTCTTCCAGTTTCTCACCCAAGATTCTTGAAGCGAGGATCTGGGAAGTGCAGCTAGATCATGTGTGTAATTTTTAAACGGATAACGGTCTCCACAGTCGATAGCCTCTTTAGCTAGCTTATCGGCCTTTTCATTTCCAAAAATCCCTCTATGGCTGGGTACCCAAACAAAATTTACTTTAAGACCTTTTAAAACGCACAAATTTAGCTTTTGTCTAGCTTCTGCTATAAGAGGAAAAAAAGGCTTAGCTTTAAATGGATATCTCTCTAAAGCCTGTAACACGCTCTCACAATCGCTAATAATCATAGTTTTGTCAAGTTTTAACAGTATAATATATTCTAAAGCTTTAACGATGCCAAGACATTCACCAGTAAACACAGAAGACTCAGGAGGACATTTTATTTTCTGAACTATATTATATTCAGCATGATATACACCTACACCTGTATGATTATCGGATGTCTGCTTAGATGCATCCGTATATACTCGATGCCAATTAGGCCACTTTTCTTGGACAAGCGATATGAAGCTAAAATTAGCATTCGTACTATCAATTTCCAAATCAAATATTATTGTAGGATAACTTATTAAGGCTTCATAATCGCAATTAAATAATTCAAGAGTTGGGGAACGGTGTATCGGAGCATTTAGTAGCTTACATCTCAAAAGGCTTGTGATTAGACAGGGTACGCGTTTATGGTTCCAATAATCTGATGATTCTGTAAGATTGACGAGGATATTAAGTTTTTTAAGTAAAAGGTTATTAGAAAATTGTATATTACGGAAAAGCAAACGGTCAAACAAAAGCTGACGTCTTAAACTTAAAGGAGGTTCAACGCATTCAATTTGTAAGGCATTAATAGGGCTAGTTTTCATTGCTCCGGATACTATTCGTAAGGCTTTTGATTAAATGTCATCCAATTTCTTAAGGCTTACTGCACTACAAGGTTCAAGCAAAAATGTCCCGTAATTCTGGACAATTCTAACAAGAGCATTGTAGATAAGTTTCATAGAAAAAGGATGAGCACCCCACCAAACTCCTGAGAGGCATCTTAATAAATTCAGGAGCTATTCACATTTAGCCAAAATATATTCACAGTGTGGAATACCCGAAAGTTTTGTGTCTATATAAACATCTAAAAATTTTACTTCATTCCTTGTTGGTATGATGTTGTTTTCGAAACATATAGATATATGGGGACGTAAACGTTGTCCCGTAAGTGAACCACAGAACTTTTTTGGGCAGATATGCTAAGGCCGTTTTCATCCAGCCACACCTTCAAAAGATTTAGTGAATTAGTTAATTCATTACAAGTAACATCTGTTGATTTTCCTGTAGAATAAATAGCAATATCATCAGCATATTGTAGTATATTTGTAGAATTCTGAATGGAACGTTCTAATATAATATAAAATAAATAATATAATCTCATACGAATATATATTAAATAAAATCGGGCTGAGAACTGACCCTTGTGGAAGACCTTTCCACACAAGTCTACTCTGGTCTCGAGCATGATCAAGTTTTAAGCACCTACCTGATAGTATATTAATAATAAAGCATGTTAATCTTTCAGGGATATTTAGTTTCTGTAACTTTTGTTCAAGGACATTGAGTAGCACATTATCGTAAGCAGATTTTAAATCTAAAAAAACTGCAATAAGGGATTCATTACAGCTAAATGCGATTCGAATATCTGTTATAAGGGTACCAATACTGTCTAAAGTGCTTTTGCCTCTTCTAAAACCGAACTGAGTCTCGGATAATATTTGCCGATTTTCAATCACCCATTCAAGTCGGTTTTTAAGTAGATTCTCAGCAATTTTTACTAGAACTGATGATAAAGCTATTGGGCGATATGAGGAAGCATCTGTTGGAGATTTTTTAGGCTTTAAAATAGGAATAACAATTTGTGATTTCCATGAAGATGGAATATGTCCGGATAATAAGGCTGAATTTATAATTTCCAAGTAAAATGTTAAAGATGATGGATTAAGGTTAGCTAGAAAAGAATATGGTATACCATCTTCACCAGGTGAAGAATCCCTAACAGAAGACAGTACACCTTGTAGTTCCTGTAAAGTAAAAAGGGAGTTCAGTGGTGATTGGTTCACTTTTATGCAAGAAGGAACGGAAATGTCGAAAACCTCCTGTTGAGGAACAGAAGGTGCAGCTAATTTGTCAAGAAATAAAACACTTAATTCTGGTGGCATCATAACTGTAGGCCGTGAATTAGTAGTACCTTTTCTAAATCTCCTAATATTCGACCAAACAATGGAAGGATGAGTACTAGGGGAAATAGAAAGACAATAATTTTTCCAACCCTCGAATTTTTTATCTCTGAGTAGTTTGCAGGCCTGTGCCATAACTTCTAAAAGATTTTCTAAATTTTCATCCGACATTTCTTCATTATATTGAATCTCCGCATTTTTTCTTTTTTTAACTGTTTCAGTACATTCTCTGTCCCACCAAGGAGGTGAAGGGATAATACTTGTTTGTGGATTTTTAATCGGGAATGTTTCATCTGCAGAACGTTTAAGTATTTTGGTAAAGGCATCCGCACATTTATCAATCTCAACTGTTACATTCGAAAGGCGAGATACCTGAAGATCAACTGAGGTCTTGTATTTGTCCCATGGTGCTTTATCGTGAATCTTGTATTTGAGACGGGGCTCCCGCATTGGAAAACGTTGATATCGGTTATTGGGAAAAGATATTAAAATAGGGAAGTGGTCACTTCCATAAGTGGATGCTAATGTGTACCACGTAATAGCCGATGCCAAGTTTGGAGTACATATTGATAAATCTATCGCACTTTTATTTTCGTTAGGGGCAGTACGTCGAGTGGCAGATCCAGAATTTAATATACAGAGGTTATGTGAATCCACAAGGTCTATTAGTATCTCACTACAATATGTGGTAATTGAAGAACCCCAAGAAATATGATGCGAATTGAAATCGCCAAGAATTAAAAATGGTTTAGGGAGTGCAGTAATAAGTTGATTTAGCTGTACAAAAGTTAAAGAAGAAGGAGAAGGAATATATACAGAAACAACACAAATATTTCCAACCTGTGATGCTACCACAGAAAATCTATCAAAATCTGGAAGAGAAATAATGGAGAAAGGGATAGTATTTCTGATAAGTAAGGCAGCACCGCCGTACCCATCAGATCTATCATCCCTTAAACAAGAAAATCCGTGGATTTTGAAAACGGAGCCTGGTTTTAACCAGGTCTCCGAGAGAGAAAATAAACAAGTGTTGTACTTGTTTATTAGATAAATAATTTCACTTATTTTAGGAACTGCACTTCGGCAGTTCCACTGTATCACTGCTTTGAAGACCGCCATTTTTAATGGCTTTGTGAACATTAAACATTTCTATTATAGGGGCGACGTTGGACGGTATATTTATTTTAGACTGTGTAAGGGCTTCTACGAGAATCCGAATGATGTCTGTAGATGACATCATGAGAGGATTGTCGTCATTATTTTTAATTAATGCACATCCATTTTGTGGAGATGGCATATTATATTCATTTATGATCTTATTATGGGCCACTTGGTCGTAGCCTTTAGTTAGTTTAGGTGCGGGACGTCGATTATTAAACACAGTTTTCCTGTAAGTGGTAAAAGGTGTTTTAGGTGTGTCATTTGTTATATAAGAAGACGGATGAGTGGTACGAGTTTGAGGGGCAGAGTTAACTATATCAGCATAAGACTTAACAACAGGAGGGAGTAATTTAGCTGCTTCACCATAAGATATACATTTTTCAGACATAGCAATTTTAATGTTTTTCTGTCTATTAAATTCTGGGCATGTTTTACTAATGGCGTAATGAGAGCCAGAGCATAAACAGCATGACGCATTATCTTCATCACCATCACAAGTGTCACCTGAATGATCGTTTCCGCACTTATAACATCTAGGTTGAGCACGGCATTGCATTTTTGTGTGTCCAAAGCGGCAACATTTGAAACATTGGATTGTCGGGTAAGTATACAAATCAACAGGTAAAGAATTGTAGCAAATGAAAATTCTTTTGGGGAGTACTTGGCCGTCAAAAGTAATAACTATTGTTTGTGTGGGTTTCCAAATCGGTGAACCATCAACTATAGTTTTGAAATTAATTCGCCTCACTTTTAATATTTTACCGCAACCATCAGGTACTGAAATGCTTTCCATCACTTCTTCAGGTGACCATTCCGATGGGACACCACGAACGACACCCATTCGAGTCACATTGAATGAAGGAATAAACGCTTTGAATTTATTAGTAGCTAAACTATTACTAGCTAAAAATGAGTTAGCATCGTTAAAGTCGGTAAAAGCAAGCGAAATCCTATTCCTGCCTATCCTCTTAACAGAACCATTTACTATGTTTTTAAAGGCATTGCGTTTAAGGAACTTTCCAAAGGAGACCGGGTGAAGAATGGAACCGTCATCAGGCGAATTTGTTTCCTTTTGAACATGAATCACAAACGGAGCGCTATCATTGGGCTGGTAAAGAGAACGTGCCACGGGTGTACAAACTTGAGGACCTGGACCATTGCTAGGTGTAGGGACAGATGCTGGTAAATTATTTTCATGGGAAGTATTCTTAAATTCATTATTTTCGCTATCTGTGCTAACTATGCAAGTACAGCGACATCCCGTTTTACCATCGATAGCTTGCGCATGTTTCCTTTTCTTTTTGTTGCAAGTTTTACATATTTTATGTAAGTGGCTCCTTTTACGCGCATTGCGCTGAGTATGAGATCCATCCGTTACCATACCAGATTCAGCAGATACCACGTTTGTGGTGGGGATCGTTACAAAATTAATAGCCGGGGGAACGGTGCCCCCCGGGTCCACCAAGTTGGGTGGCTCGTTCATTTCAAAAATAAATAGAGACTTACTGAGTCCGAAGAAACTATACACTTAAAATATAATTTATACACTTATTAACAATATAAACAGATAATTGTAGCTTCACTGATCCTTTTTACCAGTTATAATAAATAATAAAAATCGCCTTGGTAAAAAGACTCCCGCCTAATTCGACGTTTCCCGCGCTTTTTTGTTTTAATTTTCTTATAGTTATAGCTCAACACGATTAATATATTTCTTAGCCAGTGTCAATGTATATAAGAAGATTATTATTGTTATATACCGGCTTTAATTCACGTACCTACCTTTAGTCGAAATTTCTCGACCTAGGTTTCAAATATATAAGAAGAGTTCAAGTTTTCGTAGATTATGATCATAAAGTCTAGTCAGGCACTTTCAAGTTAAAATTTAGTCATAGTCCAGTCCAAGTCATAATACCCGCAGTACAGATGTGTGTAAATCTTTACTGAAGGCTTTCAGAAGGATTTTGGTGTGAACGTAAAATGTTTTTTTAACATGTTTTTAGGGTTCCTCAAAAGGAAAAAAGGAACCTTTATAGGATCATTTTGTTGTAAGTCTGTCTCTCTGTCCGTCTATCAAGACCCATTTTTCTCAGGAACGCGTAGAGATATCAAGTTGAAACATATATCAAATACCTACTCGGTTCTACGGTCACTTTTGGTTGTGAAATAATAAAGATAGTTAATATAAATAATAAAGATAGATAGATAGTTTAAAAACTAAAACAACCACTTCCATGCTCCGCGAGTCAATTTCAGTAGCAAGTTTGAGACGTTTATCGTCTCTGGAGATCTCGACGAAATTACAATGGGACCACTTCGTAAATGTACCTAGGTACCCTACCGATTAAAAAAATAATCATTCGAATCGGTTCACAATTAACGTAGTAATCGCGTAACATACATACAAAAAAAACATACAAATGAATTGAGAACCTCCTTCTTTTTGGTAGATCAATTACAAGATGACCCTACAAAATCATTACAGCATAATGTCTTTGTGACGCAATGATCAGAGAGCAGTTTCAATCAAAGAGTAACATAATATATACTGACTGTTTCAATTAAATCCTTGAGCATCACACGTCATATAAATTGTCAATGGCGTGTAAAATATTTTTTATTTTATTTGGAAATAAATTTTGCAATTTTAATTTTAATTCCATGTAGGGCTAATATGTTGTTTTAGATTTGCCGATCGAAATTATTGTTATAATCTGTTTGTATTTTTATATTTTGTTTTGTACCTAATCGACTGCAGGTAACTACTCCCGTAAAAATTGGTATAATTATTGTGCGGTTTAGCTTGCCGTCCTATTTGTCTTCTTACAGCACATTCACCCAATTCTAGTTTTATTTTCATACATTTCTAAGAATTAAGTGTAAGTGTAAGTTAAATAGTGTAATATATATACATACTTATAGGGCAGATTTATATCTAGCTTTTGTCAATTGGTTATAAGTAGAGGCCTAGACTAGGCCGTTAAAAGTAGTTCAGCACTATACATATTACTCACTCGCACTGCTTTGCGGTGGTGGGCCGTGGTGGTAGCGGTGCGGAGCAGCCCCTGCTAGGCTATTCTGTGAGCATTTACGCATCTCGCAAGTGGTGAGATTTGAATTTCGTTGTACGACTCACCGCGGATTCCGCTTGCGAGATGCGTAAACTAGCTTACTGAATAGCCCTACTGTTACGCGTGAGGGTGGCGTCGGCACTTCGACAGGTATAATGTAGAGGTGCGAATCGTCGCGCTACGCTATCACTAGCGTCATACTCTCGTAAGTTGTAGTAAACAGCCTGTTGCTATTATTGGCTATATATATAGTATAATATATTTAATTAGTTACCCTGTTAATAACTATGTGTATAAAGCCAATAAGTGCATTCATTGATATTTAACTAATTATCCTTTGTTACAGGGTGAGTTTTATTTTATCAACCTTTAATACTAACTCTAGATAAAAGGGTTATGGCAGTAAAGTCTACCGATGTAACTTGTGACAGAGTATCTTCAAAATCACAGGGCTCGTCAAAGTGCTATAAAAATAGTAATGTACCTGCTAATCGGTTAGTTCAGTTTAATTTGGCTAAAGAAGGCAGCATTTCTAGCTTGGTAAGAAAATATGGAAAGGGTAAGAAATGTGTAGATCTCAAATCTCCATATTACAACGGAGATAGCGTACATTTATTATCACGAGTGATTGAGAAGAGATATGTGCATAAAAAAGCTGCGAATATTGTTTCATCGTTTCCTCTAGCTGCCAAGTTATACAAAGCTAGTTCAGATGAATTTAAAGCTCAAAAAATTAAAAAAAAAGTTCAAAAGTCAGTATTGACTCTTCCTAACGAACCAGCTCCGGTTCCTCAGATATGCACAGTCAGTGACATGAATGATTCAGAATATTTTAATCGTGATGATGATAATCGTGTAAAAACAAAGAAACGCATTCCACATGCCCGCACTAGAAAAAATCGTTGTCGTGGCAAAGCATTAGAATTTTACGATAGAGACGCCCATTTTTGTTCTCAACTGGATATCAATATAGACTGTAGTTCGACTGATACAATAAAAAAATATGTTGATGGTGAGAAAAACAAATTTAAAACAGTTTCATCGAAACGCCATAAAGATTCCCTGCCTCATGATGTGTGGACAGCTCTAAGAAATATCAACAGATTTCAATTTAGACCTTCACCTCCTATGTCCGACGAAAGTTTTGCACCAAAAAGATCTCTGAAAAGATGCAATAATC
Organism: Cabera pusaria; assembly: GCA_954871355.1. NCBI lineage: Eukaryota > Metazoa > Arthropoda > Insecta > Lepidoptera > Geometridae > Cabera > Cabera pusaria. The sequence goes on from OX940899.1 coordinate 8,618,889, forward strand.
GAAAAGATATGCGGTAATTATACATCTCTTTACTATTATTATATACATTAACTAGTCAGGTATACCATTGGGATATTATGTTTCTTTATGTGTTATGTATGTACACCTTCATTTAAGTAAGTACATTATTTACAATCCAAAATGTTCACCGTCTAACGGGACTCGAACCCGCGCCTCCTAGGTAACATGCCCAAGCGCTTTAATCGCCCTAGACATGTACGACTCCCACTGAAACGAAGAAGAACTGGATGCAATCCAGTTCTTTTAACCAATTATTCATTGGTGGCGACATCTGCAGAAGTTATTACTCGGAGGACCTAGGTATATCAATGTTTATTTATTTCATTGTCCATAACACATGACTCAATCATAATTTTACATGTTTGTTGTTACACATATGTTTACTTGCTTTGTTATTTCAGAGTAATCGAAAGTTGTTGCACAGAAGAAATTGCATACATATCAAGTTTTGAGGTAGAAAATGAGACATTTCTCAGACAGTCACGGTCATCAAGTTTCGATAAAATCACTGTGATTGAAAATAAAAGTGACGTCAATATTGTTACTACAAGTTTTGAGGAGAGAATCACAAATAAAAATAAGGGTGATAGATCTCCTAGACCTCATATAGCAAATTGTAATAAATGTTCTAGAAGTACATACAAATCTCCACCATGCAACAAAAAAGATGTATTTAACAATAAAAAAATTAACAATGAAAATCATGTGGAACCAATAGAAATTGCTTGTGCTAACGACAAACCAGACCACCATGCCGTTGTACCCAATGCAGCCAAAGCAAAAAATCTGCCACAATGCAAAAGACAAGAAAAATATAATGAGCGTAATAATAATATTTGTAGCCAACATGAATACATTAACTCAGATAGTTCAGATGGCTGTAAAACATACAATAATAAAATTAACGGTAAGAATTATAATTTAGTTGATTCTAAATGTATCCCATGAATATCAAATAATAAACTGGCCAAGTGCAAGTCAGACTCGCACTAGTAGGGTTCCGTACCACTCTACAGTATTTTATAAGATCGAGCCAAAAAATACCACTATCATTTTTCGCCAGCAAAAATAATAATTAATAAACATTTTATTTCTTATAACGCCATCTAACGTCTAACAAAGGTGTTAGGGATCGACATTGCAATATAACGCCATCTATGGGACGTTTACCTAACTAAGCGTTTATAGATGGCGTGAAATGCCGAAAAAACACGTTTTTTGTATGGGGACCCTCTATTATTTTTAACTTTATATTATTTTTACATTATATACTAAATATATATACTGTTTTTAGTATTTGTTGTTATAGCGGCAACAGAAATACATCATCTGTGAAAATTTCAACTGTCTAACTATCACGGTTCATGAGATACAGCCTGGTGACAGACGGACAGACAGACAGACAGACAAACAGACAGACGGACAGCGGAGTCTTAGTAATAGGGTCCCGTTTTACCCTTTGGGTACGGAACCCTAAAAACTACTTATACGCGAGCGTAGGTAGTGTACCTTCTAACTTGATTTTAGTGATTATTCCTTACCAAAAGTTAAGTAAATTACTCCTCATTGCCCTACTAATTATTATTTTATTTAAAAAATAACCGGCCAAGTGCGTGTCGGGCCACGCGCAGTGTAGGGTTCCATAGTAGCCCGTTATTCAATGCAAGTTTTTACCCGTTATAAACAAGCAACTAGGTACTCCGTCTTTGTCACTTTAAAGGATTTATTCTAAGGATTTTGTGTTTGGTACAAAATGATCCAACACCCAAGTCCAACGATTATTACTGCTAAAGTAATAAAGTTATCTCAACCGCTATAGTTTTCCTTTAAAGTTCATGAAATGCGCTATTATCACGAATTTTTCCAGATTTTTCAAGCCAGCAGTTTAGCTTTTAGAGGGGGGAGGGGGGGAGGGGGACGCCCTACTGGAACATAAATTTGCACTTTAAAGTTTAATATTTCGTAAATGGAGCATGCAATCGAAAAATGGTATTAGCAACTTTGAAGTCATTTCAAAAGACCTATTCAACGATACCCCACACGATGGGGTAGACGATGAAAAAAAAATTCATCCCCACTTCTCATATAGGGGAGCTACCCTAAAAAAAATATTTTTCACAATTTTATTTCAGCACTTTGTCGGCGTAATTTATATACATATCCCCACAAAATTACAGCTTCCTAGTATTAACGGTCTCTTAGCAAAACCTCGGACAGACAGACAGACAGACAGACAGACAGACAGACGGACATGACGAAACTATAAGGGTTCCTTGTCAGGACTACGGAACCCTAAAAAAGATTAATTTTACTATCAAAAAATTAACAACGAAAATCGTGTAGACCCAGTAGAAATTGCTTGTGCTATCGACACCAGACCACCGTTATTATCTTTTCTATGCTACCGTGCTGTTTCCATGCGGCTAAAGCACAAAATCTGCCACAATTTAAAAGACAGGAAAAGTATAAAGAGCGTTATCATAATATTTGTAATCATAATTATTCTATTTAGTTTTTAGAAACAGAAATAAATTATTAATCTAATAATGGAAATATCTGATTTTTGTTTTCTAGATAAAAGAAGATTAACTAAATTGCACCTCGATGAATCTAAACGCCCATTCAATGATACAACCGATGATGCATTTAGTAAAGGATATTTACATATCAACAAATATTTAGCATCAAGAAAGAAACCCTTACAAGTTCCCGCGAAAACGAGCAATCATATAATAAAACCTAGACTTTCAAACGTTGATATAAAGCGACGATTACTAAAAAATTATAAATTTCCTATAGTAATTCTCGGTAAAGATCAATTGAGCTCTGCTACTTATGAAGTTATAGACGAAGAACTTCCTCAATTAAACGGACTTAATGACCAAGTTTGGCCTTATATGATGGACTGGTATCCAAATGAATCTTTAAAAAAACATATTAAAATCTCGGATTCAAATAACAATCGCATTAAAAAAAGAAACAAACGTGATGAGGCTATAAATATTGTACAGCCTAAAAGAAGTTCTTCACCGAAATTAGTAAAATTAAAAGAAATAAAACCGCAACCTATTCCAGTGGTAAATAAAAACAAAGTAATCCATAAAAGACTTCCAATGCCATTGACAGACATAATAGAAAGAACTGAAGTAAAACCTACACCGATGCAACAGATACGTGATCGCATGCTCAAATTATTGTATAGAAATTCATCAACTAGCGTTTCTGCAGAATCCAATAAAATGAATATTACCAAAGATGGTGCTGGCACCAATGGCATAATCAAAGTTAATATATGTAACGTTAAAGCTAATCGAAATAGTTCTAGTGTAAGAGCTGATACTTCTTCGAAATTTAAATCATCTACGCCTGTCGTTAAGCGCCCATGGGCTAAAGCTAAATGGGCAAGCGATTTTATTGAAAACGTTATTAGGAAGATTAAAGCTGGCGTATATTACACATATGATAACATGGTTTTGAAAGAATTAAATGATTATGACGATCGTAAGTTTAGGCTGCTTATTTATATACGACATAATTATGTAGATGTCTGATAAATATTTATATTTAAACTATTTTTATTCACAGCTGTTGAAAGCCAAGGTGTCACAAGTTGTGAATTCCGCGCTCCATCAATATCAAATGAAGATATCTGTGTTAAGATACCTGGCTTTGATATCGCACTACCAGCAGTAGAAATTAAGACCATGACTATGAACGAAATATCAATAAAACACTGTGTTACAAATATTTTGGTTCGTTTCGATGTTACTGTTCCAAAAGAGCCATTAGTGTCAGTGCAAAGTTCAACTTCCTTCATACCACTTTCAGTCCAAAGTAACAATACCAAAGTTTTTCAATGTAAAACTTCAATTATAAACGCAATTTTACCAGCTGAGCTTTGCAGTTTACTTCCGAAAATGTTACGAAGTATTACAGACACAAATGAACAGCTAGCTCTTTCACCAATCATGGCTGAAAAAGTGTCTTCTCATCTAACTACTATATCTGAAGTTAGTAGATGTGAGAGTGCTGCAAAAATTCTCTCAATATGTAATAAATCATTGCCATATTTTAAGCTTAAATCCAAAGAATTGAGGCTTTTGCGAAATGGCATATATCAGAACTTTGACAATATTTCACCGAAGTTACACATACTACAAAAATCATCTTTAGTGTTTAAATACGAACAAACTTCTTTAGCTGAAGAATTGATGACCCAAACTATGAGATGTCATCTCTTTGACTGTGTGTTAGAACCACTGATGCATTTGATTGAAAAACCAGAACATATAATAGTAGCGGAACAAACAGTTACATCTAAGCAGGAAACTAACCAATGCAGAGCCTTAATTCCATATACAAAACCTATACTGAACTTGTTCTATTTAGATAATATTATTAATTCCAATGCAGTTCCAGTCTCACAAACAAAGTACATTTTTGAAAACGCTATTAATATCAGCATGATAAACTGGGTGCCACATTCCTTAACTTTTGGAAACATTGTTACGACTACTATTGGCAGTTTGAATTTTACCTTGAAGAACAGTTTATCAAACTCAACTTCTATAAAAAGTATTATCAATTGTTTCAACAAACCTACAGACGCAAATTTCAGGTGTATTGAATACAAAGATATTTCTTGTTCCCATGATATTCCGTTGAAAAGTACGAAAAATATCAAATCTGTAGTGAGTCTTCCATCTGTAAGCAATAAGATAAAAAGAAGAGGATTTGTAAAGCTTAATAAGAGGCGCAATTCTACTTCAAACATTCCTGGAGAAAAATCAACGCCCTTAAGTAAAGTGACCTGTATATACGATTTTTTCCAAATTCTTGGACCTGGAAAACTTATGTCCAGTATTTTGGATAGCCAATCTGAGCGCATACTGATGTCTTCTGTACAGTTGGTATGTTTTGCGTGCTAAAACAGTAACTAATTATTGCAGTGATGCATTTATGTTTAAGAGTATTCTTTCATGATTGATTTGTATCTAGAGCATTCGAACAATAAAATAATAATCCATTCTACACCTAGCTTTACCAACTTCAGCCACTCTCTATTTTACTTACAGCTAGTTCATTTAGTGTATATAGTGTCCTCATAGTTTAAAAAATATCGTTACAGTGGTCACAGAACAGATCATAATACAACGTATACAGTCTTGCTTAATCAATGTGGCTTTAATTTCAACTCCATGAGCACAATTATTATTTTGGTGCTAACTATATTTTTGTCCCTTTTGCGACTAGATGAAAAATTGGACAACAGAAATCAATTCAAGACAAGCGCTACTCGTGCTTATGCTCACAAATAAAAAAAAGACGTTGAATTTATTACGTTACAAGGAAATATTGCTACAAGGGATAGCAGTAAACAGAATCACTAAGGCAGCAGAGTTGGACATGGAAATTGAAGTAATAGAGAGAGAAAAAGTGAATAAATTTCCACAGGTAAAATGTGTCACAAATTCTGTTTACAACAAATTTAACGTACAGCAATACCTTGATTTTATGCAATAAAAATAAAGTAGATTAGGTATACGGTATGGGTTTCACTTCATCGCATCTGTTTTTTATGCTGGACATATAAACACTTAACCACCTTATAAACTGATCTTAATGTGATATGATTTAAGATGCAGTGCTAGTCTGGAAATTAAGACGGCAGTAAAAAAAGCTCTGAAAAACTGACTTTAGAACAATCCACATACCATACAGACACATAAATATTAAAATATTTCTGTGCGTAGCCGAAGCGCAAACATCCAAAAAACTGGCTTTGAAAATCTTGCCGAAACTAGTATAATTATTGGATTTTATTAGTTGAAGCGGTTTAAAATTGTGATTGATAAGTAGTGTTAACTAGACTATTTCAAAGCTAGCATCAAGTCTCTTTTAATAACCGACTTCAAAAAAAGGAGGAGGTTTCTCAATTCGACCGTATCAGTATAAGTATCTCCAGAGATATGGAGATAAACATCTCGAAATTGGTACTGAAAATTAATAGCGCCGCATTGAAGTTGGTTATTTTTAGTTTTTTAAACGATCTTATCAGATTGCGCTACATTGCTTGCTAAGATGTTGGGAGGTTGATATCTTTCTTCTATCGTCTAATATTATAAGAATCTTTGTCCTGACATACTGACTGACTGACTGATAGACAATGCACAGCTTAAACCGCTGGTCGTAGAGCATTGAAATTTGGAGGGTATATTTGTTTTAATACGTTAAGGTGTACTAAGAAAGGATTTTCCAAAATTCACCCCTTAGGGGATGAAATGGGAGTTCAAAGTTTGTATGGAGAAACAAGATTAGATAGTATTTTCTATTCGAAACTTCACACAAGTGTTTCAGTAAAAAAATAAGTAAATACGTGTTTCAGGTTTTTTCAAAATTCCACCCCTAAAAGGGTGAACAATGTCTAAAATCTATATTGTTTCGGATTGCGCTGAAATTTGGCATGCAGATAGTTATTCTGACGTAGGTATCCGCTAAGAAAGGATTTTTAAAAATTCACACTTTAAGGGGATGAAGCGGGGGTTCAAAGTTTGGATGGTCATTTTATTCGACATTTCACACAAGTACCCACTTCTATAAATAAATAAGTAAATACGAGTTTTAGCCTTTTTCAAAATGCCACCCTAAGAGGGTGAAGTAGGGTTACAAAGTCTGAAAATAAATATTGTTTCGGATTGCGCTGAAATTTAGAATGCAGATAGTTGTTATGACGTACGAGTTGGTATCCGCTGTGAAAGGATTTTCTAAAAATTACCCCCGGATATTATTATTTTTAATTATATATATAAACTTATAGATTTACTTAAGTACTTCTGTAAATAAATAAGTAAATACGTGTTGCAGGATTTTTGCAAGGGGTTGATAAAAAAGTCTGAAAATTAATAGGTATAGGTTTTCGGGTTTTATAAATGTGAATCCCTATTTCCCTTAGTCACGCAATAACTTGAAAACGGGTAAACCAATTTGACTTTTACTTCTTTGATGTCTTTTATGATAGATAAGTTTTTACAAAATAAAAGTTTTAAGTACCTAAATAAAAAGAAGTATTTAACGCGGGCGAAGCCATGGGGCACTTCTAGTGTAACATATATGTACTTTTTTTTTTTTTGTTTGCCATAGCACTAACAGCTTTATTTTTTATTCAGTTTGAAGGAATTACTTATGAACCGGTATCTGTAGAAAACGAAGATAATCTATTTGAAGAGCTGTGTTGGATCGCTAAAACAACCGTTAGAAAATCTTTTATATTTACACTTTTTTTTATTTGTTGCCTTTTTTATTACTTGTGTTTATTTTTATTATAATCTGAGTGGCCCCACCTGAATTAGATAACAGCCTAGGCCGGTATAAACAACATTGATATAGATTGTAATATCAAACGTGGATTATGAGAAGAATATGCACCTACCACTATACACCATACTAGACAGCTGCATTTGTTCTACAACGAACATGGTGGCTTTGGGGGATTGATCGCAATGGCATTGCTAATAAGATAATGTAGCTACAGAATAGCAGAGCTGTTAAAGCTGGCGAGTTTTCACTCAATAGTGAATAGTGAAGTAATATCATTGACGTCATTGCACAAACAACATGATCGTATAGATTTGCATACATTTACAGCTTGCCGAACATGATCGTATAGATTTGCACACATTTACAGCTTGCCGAACATGATTGTATAGATTTGCATACATTTACAGCTTGCCGACAATCGCTTTTTAAAATTATCGTGGGAGAAAGAAAAATATTGTAGAGTTGTTCTGATTTTCATGTAGAAAGTTTTCATATTTCATACGGTTTGGTACAATACAACACCTCGTACCTACGTATGAATACCGAACCAGCACGCTTTGAATAGTATTACAACTATTAAATGGCTAACTATTTTAGTTAAGTACCTAACTATCAAAGGATTGCACCCAATAAAAAATGTAAATGCAACAAATAATTTATATATATAATATAAACAACTAAAAGGCGGCAATAGCCCAATGGATAGGGTGTCGGACTGGCGATCGAGAGGTCGTGTGTTCGATCCCCACCACACCCATTGCACTATTGACATGAATCCACTCCAGACACAAGCATGTTTAGCTTATTTAGAAGGGTTAACACGCATACTAGTAATGTGCAACCCACAATGCGAGAAATGTAAAAAAAAAATAGATAAAAAAAATATTCTATTTTTGTGGTCCAAAAGAAAATCCTATGTTTAGTGATTTACCCACTAGTAACGACATCTTTAACGTGTCTATTTGTTTAGGCTTCGGACTACCAGAAGCCATTCGACGAGTCATCGGAAAGACTGCTGAAGTCCCTTTTGCAAAAACGCAAAAAGCTGAATCCGTCTTACCTTCGAGTAATGGCTCGATATGTTGGCCTCGGTTTATTACATTCACCAAAAAAATTGGTGAAGTAATGTAATGTGCTATTCAAATTTTGTATTGTGTATTTATTGGGTATTATTAGGTTAAATTATTGTGATGCTCACGTGACTGTTTCTATGAATATTTTACTTATTTTATGGTGCTTTTTAATAAAATATTTTAATTTCGTAACCTTGTAATTTGATTTTTCATCTACTACCGAATTTGGCGGGCATGTAGCGTGAGCTAAGCAGGTAGTTTAGTCAATAAACTGGCCAACTGCAAGTCGGACTCGCACTCTTAGGGTTCCGTACCACACTACAGTATATTTTATAAGATCGAGCAAAAAATAACTATCATTTTTCGCCAGCAAAGTAATAATTAATAAACATTAACTATCAAAACAGATTTGTATACTTGTGCTTATTTCTTATAACACCATTAAAAAAATAACGCACGTTATCTAAGTGAAACTTAATGGTGTTAGGGATCGGCATTTCAATATAACGCCATCTATGGACGTTTACCTAAAAAAAATATAATTGTATTAACATTAAAAATAGCCGGCCAAGTGCGTATCTGGCCACGCGCAGTGTAGGGTACCGTAGTAGCCTGTTATTCAATGCCCGTTATAAACAAGCAACTAGGTACTTCGTCTTTGCACTTTATAGGATTCTAACGATCCGATATATTTTTTGCTGGCGAAAAATGATAGTGGTATTTTACTATACTTGGCCAGTTTTATTACGTCTATGCATGCAGGCGAGATCGTAGAATGTCGCGTGACTGGTAGAGATACTACGAATCGTAGCATTTCTACCAGTCCCGCGACATTACATCTCATCTGTCCTCGTACCTTTTTAAATTTTAAATTTAAGATTTTATTTTTCTAAGATGCTATGATGTTATAAAGCTCGTAATTTGTTTTATAATAACTATTATTAGTTCTAAAGATATATACATTTGGATGAATTGCTGCAGTCAGGCCTGAAAAAATTTTTTTTTTGTTTTCTACATCTTTTGCTAAAAATAACCCAGTTGAGTTAGAAATCTCAAAATTTCAGAAAATACATATTTTACTAGTACCTACATATCGTATAAATATCAATCAAATATCTTCCGGGGGCAGATTTTCTTAGCTTATACTAGAGCCTTTATAAGCTAATACTTTCCGTTGTTAGGTTGGCTACAAAGTACGTTCATAATTCGGGTATCAACAATGTAGGGAAGTGCCTACTCTTATAACGTAGAAGAGTGGTACTCTGTGAGTCTGTGGCGAGACCTGACAGGCTGACACACTGGAGTCATGGATTAAATCTTAAGACATACACTGGCGCAAGTATAACTTGGCGTGCCTGTGCGCCACTGTGCTTTTACTTTGTACTTTGATAGCAGTTTCTCTTAAACCACTTTTAATTACTTTTGGCATTATTGAACTATTTTAATGTAGCAGATTTATCAACAATAATGTCGCGGTAATCTCTCAAACGTCATAATCACAGTTTCAAGAGAGCGGAATTAGTTCCAAAAACCACCACCGCCAAGTTATAATTGTGGTACTGTAAACATATATATACTTTCTCTATGCACAGAGTCTCGGAACAATGACTAAAGCATGGAAGCCGGGCTAAAATAAAAATCGAGTAAGCTATATTTTATTCATTTATGTCAATTAGCAGGTCATAAGGTGTGAAAGAAACAAAACATGGCTGTTTGTTTCTATTGTTTTTAAACGTGTCACAAAACTTAAAATGGGAAATGTCAAATGGTCACCTTTGGTCATCTTATAATGCTAACAAATACAAAAGTTCTATCCAAGACGTCAAAATACTATATGTCAGCTATCAACTTAGTTATGCAGTTTTAAGTTTTGTCGATACGTGTCGCGGGTTTGACGAATTCACTGAGTGAAAAAAGCGATATAATTAATAACGTGAGGTGTACAGTGCTTTGGACAAGATGGCTTGTGTTGTTGAAGGGTGTATTACGGATTTACGCACCATTATCATACTATTTCTACATTACGATGCAACGCTTTTTTATAATTATACTGAGTGAAGAAGAAAATTTTCGCTAAATAACTAGGTTTTTTATAATTTAAAAACCTAATCGGAACTAACTTTTTTCATTAAGATTGATTAATTGATATTATAGCCATTGTCTAATTTTTCGTGTGTTACCAAAATCCTACTATTTTTTGCAAAAAACGTTTTATCAATAATACCTACGTACACAACTCATATAATGAACAGTCTTGTATTTGGATTTTTTAATAAAATTAAATACATATATGCTTTGATGACTGACATCGACACGATAATGTCGATGATAAGCCCATCACTAGCCAAAAATTAACTTGTGACAACCTGCATGATAACGAAACAGAACGGCATTATACGTCTCTTTCCTACGCACTATTAACATCGTAAGTAAAAAAAAGTAAACATACGTATTTCATTTCTTATTTTAGTCCGGGTTCCCTTGCTTTAGTCATTGTTCCGAGGCACAGAGTACTTTTATAGTGACGTGACGTTTTTATTGACATATATAGTAATCTGTGGTTTAGGTGAGAAAAAGCAAGGATGCGTTCACGACCTACGCTTGGAGTACAACCTCAGCAACCAAACGTTCTAACCTCACTTTCTAACTCGTTTAGCGAATGTCACGCTCTGAGGTCGTGAACGTGAATAAAGCGTTTGGTTGCATTCCGAGCACAGAGTACTTTATATAAATATATATATAATATACGGAAAATTCCGAGCGTAGGTCGTGAACGCAGCCCAAAAGAAGTTTCTTTTAAATTCTTTTATCGTGTTTTGTAATTTGTTAGTAAAAAAGTAGATTATTAGAATACATCGAAGAATATCATGAAGTAAGTACTATTGTAAGTGGTCACCTAGTAACGCATTAGATAATTAGCTTTTATGAAAAAAACCTAATGTTATTTATAAATTTCTAGCTCCACGGAAAGAGCTTCACATCCTTCCCGCGCCCAAGTGGAATATTTGGTAGAATTTTTACAAAAAAATCCTAATTTGGCTAAGGGCTTTTCTAAAGTTCCTAGTGCACGGGCACGTGATGCGGCTAGGAAGACGTGGGAGGGCTTAGCTATTAAATTAAATAGTATTGGTGGCTGCGATAATAAGACGAGGAAGCAGTGGAAAAAGGTAACATACATTTATAAACATTCTTAGAAATCCTAATAATAACCTAACGTGTAACACTCCACTAATGCTTTTTGTGGTTTTTTAGTATTGGTCTGACAAAAAGAGTGCTGTGAAGGAGAAAGTTGCTTTAAGATATAAGGCAAGAAATAAGATTGGTGGTGGATTAGACTCTGTGATAGAGTTAACAGAGTTGGAGGAGAAAATTCTGTTTCTAATGGGTGGAGAAACTTTCTCTATCGGAGACAGACATTTGGCTATCAATCCCTTTGAAGTAAGTTTCTACTTTCATTACAAATATTGTTTTGTCTCTTGACATTTGGAGACTTGAAATTTGGAGGGTACATTTGTCTTAGTACGTAGGAAGAACTGATTTTTGGAAATTCCACCCCGAAGAGAATTAAATGGGGTAAAAACATTTGTATGAAAGTTTTTGGTTTTGAACATAAAGCAATGACAATTGGTATTTGAGCAGTTCATTTTAAATAAAACGATTAAAATAGCAATTTATTTTTGCCAGGTGTGCATTAAGGTGGTGAAACGGGGGATGAAAGTTTATGTTGAAAGTTCTTTAGTTTAGCATTTAGTGCAGCCCAGTGTTGGTGTAAATGTGATCCAATGTAAATGTTTCTTATCTTTTTACCCGACTACAGCAAAGCAAATGGGAGGGTTATGTTTTTGACTGGTATGTGGGTATGTATGTTCATCTGTTCCGTCATAACTTCTAAACTACTTATTATGAGTATAATGTGCATATAACATAAGAAATAATCTTAGATGTTGTTTTTATTTTAGGAACATGCAACAAATGTTATGGGAAACATTTTCAGGGATGTGGCTGAAGTTAATGTTCCTCAAACAACACAGGTATGTTATTATATTGAATTATTTTATAAGGTTGAAAAAATTCTGTATACACTTTTTAATTGTATATAATTGAAAAATCAGCCAAGTGAGAGTTGGACTCGCGCACCGAGGCATCCGTACAAATTTGAAAAAAAAAAATTTCTGTTTTAGTTCCATGTATGGGATGCCCCCCCTTAAACTTTTATATTTTTTATTTTGTATAAAAATCGGAAAGCGGTTTACAGAATACATCTACCTACCAAGATTCAATTCTGTAGTCCTAATAGTTTCGGAATAAAATGGCTGTGACATATGGACAGACAGACAGACAGACATGGCGAATCTATAAGGGTTCCGTTTTTTGCCATTCGGCTACGGAACCCTAAAAAGGAACTCTTGTAGGATCACTTTGTTGTCCGTCTGTCTGTCTGTCTGTTAAGACCCTTTATCTCAGGAACCTATAGAGGTATCAAGTTGAAACTTATATCAAATGCTTGGGTCTAGATATAAGGGTTACTTTTTTTCTTTTGAGGTATGGAACCCTAAAAATTAGCATATAATATTAATTTCAGAGTCCACAACTTGAAACCTATTATGAATGTGTTCCTGGAACATCCTACTCATCTACTAGACCAAGTGTTGTGCGCATGTTGTGTATATTATTTTTCTTTTTTAATATGTAAAAAATATCTAGTTTCCTTAATAACACATGTATATGATTTTAGGTAAATTTTAGCCCTCGGGAAGTGGCTCAAAGTCTTACTATTACACCACCGAGCCCAGGCCAGCCTGCACCGCCGTCAGAGTCAGGGTCATATCCAGCTCACCATCGATTGAATCTATGTTGTCCACGACTACCTCATACAAGTAATGAATAATTTTATTATTAAATAATAATTGAACATTCCAAAGCATAGAAAAGAAACATGATGACATCTATATTAATCAACTTTAAAAGGAGGGGTAATTAAATTCGTATGATATTGCTTTTAAGGGTAAATAAGTAAATAGGGTAAATACTATACATGTAAATAGAGAATTCTTAGTCTGTCAGTGGTTTGCCTCAGGGACTGTTAGTACTAAAAATCTGTAACTTGGCATCGGGTAGAGGTATAATAAATAATAATAAATTTATTTTTTATTTCCAAAATGAGATATGTACAGAGGATGCATTAGTTAAATGTATTATCTGTCTATCTACTACGTTATTTTGTCAAAAGTGACACACTGGAGGTCCTAAAGTCGCAACAACGATGTATAAATTAATAATTTTGGTTTTATGTATTTGTTTCAGTATCTCGGGGTCGACTTCACCGACGTAGAAGGCAGTCTCCTCCATCCCAACGACAGTCTCAATTCGTCAGCTCATCTGATAGGTTGTTGGCATTGGAAGAGCAACGGATTGAGATTGATCACCGCCACTTTAAAGCGATGGAGGTGTTACTGACGCGTCAGGTGGAGAGAGATCAGGCGACGACGCGGGCTCTGAGTGCCATTGCTGATGGACTCAAATTAATATCTGAAGCTATTAGAAAAGAATAAAATGGCCAAGTGCGAGTTGGGTACACACATAGGGTTCCGATTGAACAAAATTCTAGATAAATAAGTTTTTGTATAGGGACCCTCATTCTTAATATATATTTTTTCTGTCTGTCTGTCTGTCCGTCTGTCACCAGGCTGTATCTCATGAACCGTGATAGTTAGACAGTTGAAATTTTGACAGATAATGTATTTCTGTTGCCGCTATAACAACAAATACTAAAAACAGAATAAAGTTAAAAATAATAGAGGGTCCCCAACACATGAAACGTGTTTTTTCGGCATTTCACGCCATCTATGAACGCTTAGTTAGGTAAACATCCCATAGATGGCGTTATATTGAAATGTCGATCCCTAACACCTTTGTTAGACGTTAGATGGCGTTACAAGAAATAAAATGTTTATTAATTATTCTTTTTTGCTGGCGAAAAATGATAGTGGTATTTTTTGCTCGATCTTATAAAATACTGTAGTGTGGTACGGAACCCTACGAGTGCGAGTCCGACTCGCATTTGGCCAGTTTATTTAAAAGCTTTTAACTTGCAATGTATGTATGTAAGTATGTATGTTCGGGTGGAATCTTGGAAGCTAACTTAGACCCACTTCCCGACGTCCGATTTGACTCAAATTTGGTGAACTTATGTATCCTCGGTGACAATAGAATAATATGGTACCATGGAGCTGTTCACAACATAACCCAACCAAATTTGGACTCGATTGATTTGTCTTGAGGATGACTTTACATCTAGATGATATCTAGGGTCTGATGATGAAGCCGGAAGGTGGCCACGGCATCTCTGTGATAAACCAACATAACCCCACCGAGTTTGGGCTCGATTGATTCGTCTTGAAGAGGACTTCACACCTAGATGATATCCAGGGTCTGATGGTGAAGCTGGAAGGTGGCCATGGCATCTCTGTGATAAAACAACATAACCCCACCAAGTTTGGGCTCGATTGAGTCGTCTTGAGGAGGACATTACACTTAGATGATATCCAGGGTCTGATGGCAAAGCTGGAACGTGGCCACGGCATCTCTGTGATAAATTAACATAACTTCACCGAATTTGAATGAATGAATGAATGAATGATTTATTTTGAAACAACTAAACTAGGGTACATACATTAGATGCTTAAAAATATGGACACTTAGTAACTAGTTTGTAAGAGTAAGATAACCCTGAAATTCCACACTAGGAGATCCTGTGTCGTGGAATACAGTAGTGAAGGCAAGGAGTACATAATATACTATAGGTACATTAATTTGTTAAGCTATTATGGTATTATAAGAAAAAGTAGACTAAAAATTAAAATGAACAAATAATTATAGTTAGGTGCTACAATATCCAAGCTCTTATTCTAAGGTGAATGCAAGTGTGTGTGAGTGCACGTGTGTGTACATGTGGGTATGTGTATGTGGGTGGGTGTGCGTGTGTGTGTGAGAGAGAGAGAGTGGGTGCATATGTGTATTTGTGTGGGTGTTCTTGTGTAGGTGTGCGTGTGTGGGTGTGGGCTAATGAGAGGTTGGGTTTGTATGAGACAGTCAGGCAAATTAATCGCATGTGTTAATAAATAAGGGGCATGAAAGTTTGATTGAACAAACCATGCAGGTACATATATTAATTGTGTTCTTGGTAGGTATACAATAAGGAGTTGTTATGGTCAGTTTATATGCATCTAAACCGTAAGTTTGGCTTAAAAGGTAATAACTCAATTTCAATTTTAAGAATTTAGGCTCAATTGATTCGTCTTCAGGAGCACTTTACACTTAAATAATATCCAGGATCTGATGATGAAGCTGAAAGGTGGCCATGGCATTTCTGTGATAAAACAACATAACCCCACCGAGTTTGGGCTCGATTGGTTTGCCTTGAAGAGTACTTTACCCATAATCACATTATAATATCCGTAGAATATTTTAAAACATCACGCCTACACTAAAATACTCAGGTTTTAGTAGTAACCTATACCTACCAAAAAGTCAAAAATAAATAAAATAAATTCTAGTAAGCATTAAGCATTTTGCCGGTAGATACTTACCTATATTCTTAAAAGTTTGAGGCCCTACCCGTTTGACAAGTTAAGTACGTACTATACTTCTGTGCCTCAAACTTTTATTTAACTTGCAATGTATGTATGTAAGTTTGTTTGTTCGGGTGGAATCTTTGAACTCAATTTTGAAGTAGATATGTTCAACAGATTGAGCTGAAATGTTGTGCACAAGTTTATTTTGGATGACAATGCACGATATGGTGTGTGACATCATTCTAAATCCAATATGGCGGACCATCCAAGATGGTGGAATAATTATATTTTATTGGACTTTTACAATATGGGTATCAAATAAAAGGTATGGTTTAGACTCTAAACCATACCTTTTATTTGATACCTATAGTTATCGCTGGTTACTCTAAACTTTAGATTAACCAGCGATAACTAACTAATAAAAAATAAATTAAAAGCAAATAAACTTTATAAAAAAAATCTGTTATTTAAACGCTCTAAAAAGAAGAATAGTAGATTATACAACAAGTGAATAAAAATGCAATTTAATTCGAGTGACTAAGTTGGATTCCGAGAGCAGCGAAAGATTCTAGATCTAAAAGATCGAAAGATCTAGAATCCTGAGCGGAGCGAGGGATACAAGGACCGGGATTAAATTTTTTATTCACGAGTCGTGTAATCTTCTATTTACCATTGACTGCGAGAAAATAAATAGTAGTACCTACTTATAGTACCTATTTATATTTATCATATGTTATTATTAATGTGCAATAGATGTGGATTATTAACCATTTAAGTTACAACCACACCTCGGCATCCTGCGATCTGCGGGCGCGATCTCAGTACTTTTCAATTGTTTTCTGATCGTGTTTGGTGTGAACCAGTCGGTACAAATACTACTGCGCTATCTGATCGCCGCCTAGATCGCTGCGGTGTGTCTGTACCTTTAGTGCCTGTGAATGAATGTGTGTGTAGGCCCTACACTGTAGGGAAACGGCTCAATCTTGAAAAACATGCTATTTGCGTTCTCACCAATATTGCACTGAAAATCTTCAGTAAAGTTCACATCTTTACAAAGGGTATGACTTGGACTAGACTGAGACATCATCTTGATCAGAAAGGTGATTTTGACTCAACTTTGACATAAACTAGCAGCCCGCCCCGGCTTCGCACGGGTAGAACATATATGCCTACAAAATTTGCATTAGTTTATTGCATCGAATATAAAATATTAACATATTTAACAATCATCGTCATATTTCAACCAATTTACACAAAACCTTAACGAATTATGCACCTAAGACCTAAACCTTCCTTGTAAACACTGGCTATCGGTGAAAACCGCATCATAATCCGTTCAGAAGCAATTGAGATTATTGCGAACAGACAGACAGATGCAGTGATGGACATTGTTTTATAATACTTACGTAGTGATATTGGACGGCCCTTTGGCGTAAAGGATAGTTACCCTGATTCTGACCCGAGGGTTGTTGGTTCTAATCCTAGCTATATACCTACCAATGAAAGTTTTAAGAGCATTCATGAATTATGGGTTTTCGTGGGATCATTAAATCTACCAATGATTAAGATAGTTTAAAAACTTCAAGTTTAGTTTAACAACTGACTTCAATGCCCCGCGAGTCAATTTTAGTAGCAAGTTTGAGACGTTTATCGTCATATCTCTGAAGATACTTATCACATCTCAATGAAATTACAATAGGACCACCTCGGAAACGTACCCTACCGATTTCAAAAATAATCATTCGAATCGGTTCACAATTGACGGAGTAATCACGTAGCATACACACACAAAAAAAGAAAGAACAAAGAAACATACAGACGAATTGAGAACTTCCGTCTTTTTGGAAGTCGGTTGAAAAGTAGCTTACCACCAAGGAGAACATCTGCCACCGTAACCTTACGGCGTTCCCCGACGCAAACAGCAGTAGTATTATACGTTTAATGTGTGTATATGTGTGTGTCTGTAGCATCTTAGCACCCAACCGGATGAACCGATTTTGATTTAAAGTAGGGGTATTATACGTTTAACGTGTGTATCTTTGTGTCTGTCTGTAGCATCTTAGCACCCAACCGGATGAACCGATTTTGATTTTATTATTGATAGTTTTTTTTGATAGACGTCTTCATCGAGAGTGTTCTTAGCTTTGATTCATGAAAATTCATTCAATCGTTGTAAAACTATGAGCTTTAATCAACTGTCATAGGTCTGATCAATTCGAAAATCTTCTTCTTCAACGATATTGTAAGAACATGGAAGCATTGACCTGATGCTGGAACATCTCCTGGACTCTACAGAATACTCAAATCCTCACCGACTTACAGCTCAGATTTTAAATGTCGTGTTTAGAGTCATTGGAATGCTTTTAATGAAAAGATTATACATAGATCAGTCGGGGTGGTTATATTATATTATATATATAGATCATTATTATTTTATACAATAGATCATATTATTATACTATATTGACTTCAAATTGATTGTGATCGGTGGGGATCTACAGAAAAGCTAAGCTTATAATAATATTTTCGTAGTAACTATGACTTATTCTGTGGTTTCACTGCAAATATTTTATTAATTTTGCGATGCGTGTATGTGAAATCCGTGATATCTTCTAGAATTTTCATTTGAATTATATACTGTAAAGGACAATTTTAATCTATGATATGTGGCCAAGCTAATTAACGTAATTATTTGGATAAGGATTAATACTATATACTTGAAAATAGCCTTGGAAGTTATGTAATATTTTTTAACAAAAAATTAATGAATAAAATGGTTACTGTGAGTCAACCTTCACAGATAGACATATGCTGTCGCGGACTTTTTTGTAGGTCTTATTAAGTTGTACAACTCTTGCATAGAAAATATTCTTCCATCTGTTTTCAATTGAGCAGCGTTCGTAAGAAACGTGTTTTTTCGACCGTTTTTTTGTCGACTTATGTTGCAAATTAGGTCTCCACGAATGTACCTTTGATTAAAACGGGATATTATTTTGCCTATTTTCATTTCGAAAGTCCATTCTATATATTAGTAAAAGAATTTTTTAAATCGGTCTAGTAGTTTTTGAGCCAAATCATTACAAACATACAAAAATCCAAATGATCTCCCTTTATAATATTAGTATAGATTTACAAAAACTTGAATATTTTTTATACTTTATTCTGGCTGAATACGCTAATCGTGTTGAGCAAAATGAAAACAAAATTGGCAGGATTTTTTATAACATTATAAAGCTTCTATGGTATACCTCCATTTAGCCAGTTAATAGGCACTTTCAGCAAGTCTTATTTTTAACAGACTTCAAAAAAAGGAGGAGGTTTCTCAATTCGACCGTATATATATATATATTTATGTTTGTTCGCGGATAACTTCGTCGTTTATGAACTGATTTTGATTATTATTTTATTGTTCGAAAGGAGATATCCCAAGTGTGGTACTATGGTAATTTTATCGAGGTCTGATAAGTATCTCCAGAGATATTGAGATAAACATCTCAAAATCGGTACTAAAAATGAACAGCGCGGCATTAAAGTCGGTTCTTTTTTAGTTTTTAAACGATATTATATCTTTTGTACATAATTCGTATTTTGTGCTTGTTCAAAATTCAAAATGTTTTTATTCACCGAGTGAGTAAAAGAGCGTTTTATTTACTGCTGTCGATGAATAAAGTGCTCATTTTTGAGTGGCAATGGTAAAAAATAATGTTTTCCTTAAAAATTAACTATCAACTTATAACCTCCTTATATGCAATTTATATGATCATAAAAGCTTGTCGCGAGGTTTAATTACTTATCAGTATTTAATTTATTTTGTTTTTAGTATTTGGTTGTTTAATCCTCCAATACCAACTTCGTGTAAATTTCATGTATCTACCTATTACGGTTAACGAGATACAGCCCTGTGAAGTACGGACAGACTAAAGTCTATCAGTATTTAATTTATTTTGTTTTTAGTATTTGGTTGTTTAATCCTCCAATACCAACTTCGTGTAAATTTCATGTATCTACCTATTACGGTTAACGAGATACAGCCCTGTGAAGTACGGACAGACTAAAGTCTTCGTTAAGTTCCGGTGGTTTGGTAACCTTTGGTTTCGGAACCCTAAAAATAAAACAAATTTGTAATTATATTGAATTTATTGCTATATAACATTATGTAAATTTCTTCATCATCATCATAATAATTCTACCGGTGTCGGAGCCTCTTCAAGATATGCCACTGAGGCCGATCTTCGGTGCTCGTTTTCAGTCACTGCCCACCGCTTTGCGTATATCATCATTGCACCTGGTCACAGGACGTCTTACGCTACGTTTGCCAATTCGCAGTCTCCACTCTAGGACAAGTCTACCCCAACGGTTTTTTAGTACTGTGGCACATTTGACCAGCCAGCAGATTATTTAATGTAAATTTCTTGCACGCCATAAACTATTGATCAAATCTTGTCTAGAAGATTGCCCTAGAGCAGCATCACTAGACACATCATTGTCTGGGTGACCGTGACGTGTAGTCCCGTGGACACGTGCCTCTTTCTGTATGTCGGAGTCTCGCAGCTCAGGCGCTGGCAGCCCGGCACGGTTGCAGATATTGTGTAGAACACAACATGCTATCACAATTTTTGCAACCATATCGGGTTCGTAATGCAGCACTCTGTGCACTAATAAGCACCTAAATCTTGCTTTCAATCTTCCTATCGTTCTCTCTACGGTATCTCTGGCTGTTGCATGTAGCTTGTTATAATAGTGAGCTGGTGTTCCATCCACAGCGTTCGGCACTGGCACCATTAGATATGGATGTTGTGAATATTCAGAGTCACCTGTAACAATAATACATTATTGCGTATATCGTATCATTCTAATATGTACATAATCTGGCAATCCTGGAAAATAAACAATTTGCAGAAAAAGACACTAATTCGTGCATTTTCTTTGTAGTTAGGTAGGTATATGATTGGGTAATTATATTATACTATTTCATTACAAAATGCTGTTACCGTATTTATTTTTACCCGACTGCGCGACGCAAAGGAGAGGTAATGTGTTTATCAGTCTGTATATGTATGTTCCTTTGTGGCACACTCGACCAAACGCGTGGGCCGATTTTGATAATTGGCACGTCAATAGATTTGCCATGCTAGCGCGAGTGTCAACGAAAACATAAAAAATTGAAAAATTCAAAATGGCGGATTTCAGACACCAAAATTTGGGATTCAAAAAATTTTTTTTTTTTTCAAAACTTATCGAGTGGGGTATCGAATTAAAGGTCTTAAAATGGAGATTCAACATATATTTATAACAAATAATTTATGATCGTACAAATCGAAAAAAAAAAAACGATTTTACATGCCGCGTTAGTCACTTTCAGTAACAAGTTTGCGGTGCTTTATCTCAATAAAATTACAATGAGACCAAACGAAAATCATATTAACTAAAAAAAAAAAGAATTTTCCAAATCGGTTAAGAATTGATGGAGTTCTGAGGTAACAAACAACCTCTTCCTTTTGGTATAGTCGTTTATACAACTGTAAAGTAAGTAAGCTTAAAAATACCCTATCTATTTCACGCATTTCGGTTTTTGTTCAAGTTCAAGCACTAAACGCCGAAAAATACACGTTACTTGTATGTAGACCACACTGTGATGTAGACCCCCTTTAATATTTAGTTTTAGTATTTGTTGTTAAATCCCCCATTGTAATACATACTTAGTAGTGTAGACGCACAAAACCTTATATTTGCCAAAAAAAACGCGTAAGCATATTAGTAAATATAATAGTACTGGAATCCTGCTGGCCCCATTTCATAAACAATAAAATATTAACGCTAACGTCAATATATATATTTTAAATGTGCAAATTGGTACGTATATATACCAATTTCTATTCTAGAAAAAGAGGTGGTCCTAGAGGAGACAAAACAAGGTTCAAACATAACCTGATTCATCCCAGCTCTAAGCTGAAAATACACAGTTCCGGTACACATGCGATGGCGGTAAAGTCAAAGTCAAAGCATTTATTCAGTATGTAGGTAGTATTAATATACGCACTTATTCACATCTCAAATCATAAAATAAATCATAATTGATGAAAAGTAAACATTGCAAAATCAAGATATTTTATAGGCTTCCCGACTGTTTTACAAGTATAAAGTATTGAACTGGATAGAAGGAGTTAAAGTTATTACAGTTTAGATCCCCGGAAACTACTCAATAATTCACATGACATCAACTCTCTAAATGAAATGAGAAGATTACGGAATTTGCCGTCCTTTACTTAACTAAAAAGTGTAAAATAAAACATTAAATAAAAAAATAAAAAAACCCGACTGCGCAAAAAGTGAAGTGTTAAAAAACGAACTCAAAAGAAAAAAAAACAAGTAAGTCTAGTAGTTTAGACTTCTGTTTAGGGATATCAAAAAACTATACCATTTAAATTCTTTCTCGGTCGATACACTCATAAAATAAATTATACATTGTTATATGGAATATAGAGACTTTAACAGTCGGGACACATTAATCCCCATTCGTTAAGCCATTAATGTGTCCCGACTGTTAAAGTCTCTACATTCCATATAACAATGTATAATTTATTTTATCTAAACTACTAGACTTACTTGTTTTTAGGGTTCCGTATAGGGTTCCGTTCGGAATGGCAAAAAACGGAACCTTTATAGATTCGTCATCTCTGTCTGTCTGTCTGTCAGTCCGTCCGTATGTCTCAGCCATTTTATTCCGAAACTGTTAGGACTACAGAATTGAAACTTGGTAGGTAGATGTATTCTGTAAACCGCTTTTCGATTTTTATACAAAAATAAAAAAAATTAAAGTTTAACAGGGGGCATCCCATACATGGAACTGAAACAAAAAAAAAATTTTTTCTTCAAACCTATACATGTGGGGAGGGGAGTCTATGGATAGGTCTTCAAAAATGACACTGAGGTTTCTAAAATCATTTTTTTCTCAAAGTCAATCATTTGAAAGATAGGAGCGTCTAAAGTGGTAAAATGTGTGTCCCCCCCTCTCTAACTTTTAAAGTATGGGAGCGAAAAATCTAAAAAAAATATATGCTGTAGATCTCAATAAAAACTAACAACGAAAATTAGTTTGAACGAGATACAGTCAGCAGTTTTAGAGATATGGCGACCGCAAAGATAACTTTGTTTTTCATACAAACACTATGAAAAACAAAGTTAATTTTGTAGTTGCGAAAAATCATAGTTATGGAATACTTAACTGTGTTACGGAACCCTACGAATGCGAGTCCGACTCGCACTTGGCCAGTTTATTTTCTTTTCAGTTCGTTTTTTAACACTTCACTTTTTGCGCAGTCGGG
The DNA here is from genome assembly GCA_954871355.1 of Cabera pusaria. Taxonomy (NCBI): domain Eukaryota; kingdom Metazoa; phylum Arthropoda; class Insecta; order Lepidoptera; family Geometridae; genus Cabera; species Cabera pusaria. Next base: position 8,642,199 of record OX940899.1, read on the forward strand.
TTTTTTTATTTTTTAATTGAATGTTTCATTTATAACAAGGATTTATGGCCACTCACTGAGAAGTGTTGTTGGTATTGTTAATTATCATTAAAAATAAGTAGTTATTGTTACCGGATAAAGTTCCTAAGGTCCACCAGACAGGATCCCAATATGCCCCGGTCTTTTTATAACTATAGAATATCTTAGTTTCTTTGGAATCATACTTTTTTCTTAAAGAAAAAATGAGTAATTTTGTCATTTAGTAGAACTCATTTAAACTTATATCTATCTAGGTATCTACTTGAGCTACCTACTTTATGCTACTTTAGGTTTGAAATTAAAAGTAAAAATATGCATACTGGAAAATGTTTTTTTTATACTCCTAATAAGGCCCGATCCACCGATACAGCGAAGAAAAATATTTTGTCAGTGTTAAGTTTTTCGTGTGTTCACCAAAAGTGATTGTTAGAATAACGGCACCTAATATGTTATAAACTAATTTTATTTAGAGATTTTTGTTTTATAGGTAGATTAAGTTTTGCGTAGCCTAAGATGGCCTACCATATAACTTACTAGCATCTGCCCGCGGCTTCGCTCGCGTGGTCTAATTTTTTACGACTTTTTATGACTAACAGTTTTATGATCTAATTAGCCACTATAGATGACCCTAACGTCGACCTCCATATACTCTGTTGTTAACGACTATTAAATATTATTTTGCTAAAGTCAATAATCAGTATGGTAAGGTAGATCAAGCTGTACTGTTTAAATATTTAACTCAGTCTGTTGTGTGTGGCTGTTAAAACCCAAAAATGAATATGAAATATTTCCTACAAAGTAAATAAGGCAAGGCGAAACTTTTTTACGACTTTTTATGACCCCAACAGTTTTATGGCCTCATTATTTTTAATAAGTCACTATAGAAGACTCCAAGATCGAACTCAATATCCTCTATTGTAAAAGTCAGTCATTATTAATTATGGTTAGGTATACACAGTTGAGAAGTGGACATTTTTATAACTTTTTATGCCCCTTGCAGTTGTATATTATATTACCTTACAATCAAGTCACTTTAGATAACTCTAAGATCAAACTCTATATCCTCTGTTGTTAAAGTCATTAATCAGTATGGTAAGGTATACCAGGTTAGGTTGTGCTCTTTTAATGTTTGACTCAGTCGGTTAAAACACAAAAATGCATGAAATATTTCCTACAAAATAGATAAGGAGAATGAATGCGCGAGCGCAGCGAGCTCGACAATTTTTATGACTTTTTATGACCCCGACATTTTTATGACCTCATTACCTTTAATTTAGTCACTATAGAGAACTGCAAGGCCAAACTCGATATTAGCTATTATGAAAGTCATTAATCATTGTAGTGAGTATACCAAGCTAAGAAGTAGACATTTTTATGTCTTTTTATGCCCCTTACAGTTTTATTACCTATCAATCAAGTCACTATAGATGACTCTCAGGTCAAACTCGATATCCTCTGTTCGTAGTCGTTAATCAGTATGGTTCAAGTTGTACTCTTTAAATGTTTGACCCATTCTGATGCACGAAGCAGTTAAAACACAAAAATGTATGTAATGTTTCCTACGCAAGTAGATACTTGAACTTGAACAAGTTGAACTTTTCTTTGAAGGCAGTCTCTGATTGGGGCGATGCCAATCTGGTCAAGTTCAATGCTGCGAAAACCCAGGCGTGTCTTTTCTCCGCTAAACGGGGCCCATTTCTACTGGCTCCTACTTTCCGGGATGTGTCCGTTCCGATAAGTAACAATCTCGAGCTTCTTGGCATCTCTTTGACACCAACTCTTAATTTCGGCTCTTATATTGAGTCTAGAACCCAGCTAGCCTCAAAAAAGCTTGGCATTTTGGCTAAGGTGAGACGGTACTTCACACCGGGACAGTTGCTTAATCTTTACCAAGCACAAGTCCGGTCGTGTATGGAGTACTGTTCTCACCTTTGGGATGGTTCTGCTAAATACCAGCTGGAGACACTGGAAGCTATTGAGAAGAGAGCCAAAAAACTCATCAGCGATGACCTATTAGTAAGCAAGAGACTCCAGAGTCTCGCGCATCGCCGCAAAGTCGCTTGTTTATCGGTTTTCTATCGGATACATTTCGGAGAGTGTGCAATGGAACTGCATGATTTGATTCCACCATCCCCATTTTATAATCGGACATCCAGAGACACTAAAAGGCGCCACCGATTTATGGTGGATATACCATCTACCCGAACGAAGCGATTTGCTTCTTCGTTCATCATACGAACCGCTAAGGAATGGAATACCCTGCCTGAGTCCGTGTTTCCGATTAAGTACAATATGGGGGTCTTCAAATCGCGAGTGAATAGGTATCTTCTGGGTAAGCACGCTACATCATCGATCGCATCATCACTTAACATCAGGTGAGATAGTGATCAAGTGCTACCCAGTTCGGTATAAAAAAAAAAAAAAAAAAAAGATAAGGCGAATAGCTGCGAAATGTATTATGACTTTTATGACCCTGACAGTTTTATGACTACATTACCTTTAGTTAAGTCATTAGAGAGGACTCCAAGGTCGAACTCGATATCCTCTATTGTAAAAGTCATTAATCATTATGGTTAGGATATACCAAGTTGTGCTGTTTAAGTGTTTGCCAAAATAAAAGTGTCCTATGTCCTACTATGCTCTACTGACTATCTTTGTACAAAATTTCAGCTGAATCGGCCAAGTCATTGATCTGATAAAACAGCACACATTTACAAAATTTAATTTAAATGTTCTATTGAATATCTTTGTACATGATCAGCTGAATCGGTTAGAAAAAAAGTATCCAATGTCCTTGTATGTTCTATTGAATATCTTTGTACATGATCAGCTGAATCGGTTAAACAGTTTATCAAATATGACGTCACACATTTACAAAATTCAATAAAAAAATCTTGATATCCAGACCTTTCTGCAAAATAAAAGATATCCTATGTCCTTGTATGTTTTATCTATTGACTATCTTTGCACAAAGTTTCAGTTGAATTGGTTCAGCTGTTTAGCTGATAAGACGACACACATTTAAAAAGTTCAATAAAAATATCTGGACCTCCAGACTCGATTGTAAAAAAAGAGTATACTATGTTCTTTTGTGCCTTATTGACTATCTTTATACTAAATTTCAGCTAAATTAGTGAAGCTATTTGGCCGAGCCACACGCTTACGCAATCCAATAAAAAAAAATGTCGACACCGAAACTCGACTGCCAAAAAAAGAGTATCCTATGTCCTTCTTTGTCTTATTGATTGTCTTTATACAATATTTCAGTTGAATCGGTCCAGTCGTTTATCCGAGAAGAGATCCAATATTTACAAAATTCAACAAAAAAAATGGTTACTCAGACTTGACAGCCAAAACAAAAGTATTCTATATCCTATTTTGCCCTATGAACTGTCTTTATACAAAATTTCAGCCAAATCGGTCAAGCCGTTTGAAAAACTTTGTGAAGAAGTCCCAAACAAATAAACAAATTGACTTTCCCATTTATAATATTGGTGTTGGTCACTAAGACCAGCGGATTAGGCTGCACGTTGATATATCAGTCAGTTAATTAGACGAATGCGTAAGGGATAATTTTGGAAAAACTGTGAATCACGTGTCTCATAATTTTAATTGAAGAGTATGTGTACATATTTACAAGTCCATCAACCCAGAGAATAAAATGTTTCACAGAAAATTGTGTCTCAAAGTTTTTATTAAAGAGATATGTACCAATTTTCAAGATATTCTAGCGACCGAACCCAAAGAATAAAAAAAATCACATAAAATGTAACCTTACATCATACTCTCTTAGGGGTAGAATTTCGAAAATCGATGTCTTAGTGGAGCACTTCACAAAAAACACACCCTCCAAATATCTTAAGGTAGTGCGTTGATAAATCAGGCAGTTATTAAGTCAGTCAAAAATAAACTGGCCAAGTGCAAGTCGGACTCGCACTCGTAGGGTTCCGTAACACAGTTAAATATTCCATAACTATGATTTTTCGCAACTACAAAATTAACTTTGTTTTTCAGTGCTTGTATGAAAAAGAAAATTATCTTTGCGGTTGCCATATCTCTAAAACTGCTGACTGTATCTCGTTCAAACCAATTTTCGTTGTTAGTTTTTATTGAGATCTACAGCATATATTTTTTTTAGATTTTTCACTCCCATACTTTAAAAGTTAGAGGGGGGGGGGGGACACACATTTTACCACTTTAGACGCGCCTATCTTTCAAATAATTGACTTTGAGAAAAAAATATTTTAGGAACCTCAATGTCATTTTTGAAGACCTATCCATAGACCCCACACGTATAGGTTTGAAGAAATTTTTTTTTTGCTTCAGTTCCATGTATGGGATGCCCCCCCTTAAACTTTTATATTTTTTATTTTTGTATAAAAATCGGAAAGCGGTTCATAGAATACATCTACCTACCAAGTTTCAATTCTGTAGTCCTAACAGTTTCGGAATAAAATGGCTGTGACATACGGACGGACAGACATGACGAATCTATAAGGGTTCCGATTTTTGCCATTCGGCTACGGAACCCTAAAAAGCGTGGGGGATAATTTTTGAAACACTGTGATACCCGAACTCATTATTTTAATGAAAGAGTATGTGTACCAATTTTCGAGACAATTGACCCAGATAATAAAAAGTTTCATAGAAAGTTCAACCCTCCATTTCACCCACTTAGGGGTGGAATTTCGAAAAACTGTTTCTTGATGGATATTTGCTCTTCACAATGAATACACCCTCCAAATATTATGTCTATAGGACCAGTGGTTTAGGCAGTGGGTTGGTATATCAGGCAGTCATTCAGTCAGTCAGAAAAATGCGTGGGGGATGATTTTTGAAAAACTGTGATACCCGTTACTCACTATTTTAATTAAAGAGTATGTGTACCAATTTTCGAGACAATTAAGCCAGAGAATAAAAGTTTCATAGAAAGTTCAACCCTCCATTTCACCCACTTAGGGGTGAAATTTCGAAAAGCTATTTCTTATTGAATACTTGCACTTCACAAAGAATACATCTTCCAAATATCAAGTCTCTAGGACCAGTGGTTTAGGCAGTACGTTCATATACCAGGCAGTCATTCAGTTAGTCATAAAAACGCTTGGGGGCTGATTTTTGAAAAACTGTGATACCCGTAACTGATTATTTTATTTAAAGAGTATGTGTACCAATTTTTGAAACAATTGACCCAGAGAATAAAAAAATTCATAGAAAGTTCAACCCTCCAATTCACCCACTTAGGGGTGGAATTTCGAAAAATCCTTTCTTAGTGGATGCCTACACTTCATAAAGAACACGCCCTCCAAATTTCATGTGTCTTGTACCAGCGGTTTGGGCTGTGCGTTGATATCTCAGTCAGTCAGGACTTTGGATTATATATATATAGATAACAAAAAAAACTATTATATATTTAGACTGATTACCTAAGAATCTCATGTGGAGTGTGTAGTTAAGTGGTACGTATATGCTTATTTTATGTTTTGATAGCGTTTATATATCTCGTTAAATTTATTAAATAAAATAATTAATTAAATGTCGGGCCGTGATAAGTACCTATATTCCTAAAAAGGCCCACTAGAGATTTTTAAAAACAATTGTTTTCTTAAAAAAAATATCAAATATGTTGATTTTAATTTAAATGCTGATTTGTATTTTGATTTTTATTAATAATTAAATGATTAATATTGTGATATAATGATAAGTGCCTATGTTCCTAAAAGGGCCCACTAGTGATTTTTAAAAACGATTGTTTTCTAAAAAAATGTATATGTTGATTTTAATTTAAATGTTGATTTGTATTATGATTTTATGAACAAGTAAATTAATTAATATTGTGATAAAGTCTGTTTTTATAAATTATTTAAATTTATTTATTATACGAGGGCCCAGTGCTTTAGCGGGAGAATGGTCAGCTTAGACAGCCAGAGGAGTTCAATCCCTGCCGTGCACCAATGGATTTTTCAATTGAAAAAATAAACTGGCCAAGTGCAATGCGGACTCGCACTCGTAGGGTTCCGTAACCAGGTTAAGTATTCCATAACTATGATTTTTCGCAACTACTAAATTAACTTTGTTTTTCATAGTGTTTGTATGAAAAACAAATATCTTTGCGATCCCCATATCTCTAAAACTGCTGACTGTATCTCGTTCAAACCAATTTTCCTTGTTAGTTTTTATTGAGATCTACAGCATATATTTTTTTTAGATTTTTCACTCCCATACTTTAAAAGTTAGAGGGGGACACACATTTTACCATTTTAGACGCGCCTATCTTTCAAATGATTGACTTTGAGAAAAAATGATTTTAGGAACCTCAATATCATTTTTGAATACCTATCCATAGACACACCACACGTATAGGTTTGAAGAATTTTTTTTTGTTTCAGTTCCATGTATGGGATGCCCCCCCTTAAACTTTAATATTTTTTATTTTTGTATAAAAATCGGAAAGCGGTTTACAGAATACATCTACCTACCAAGTTTCAATTCTGAAGTCCTAACAGTTTCGGCATAAAATGGCTGTGACATACGGACGGACAGACAGACAGACAGACATGACGAATCTATAAGGGTTCCGTTTTTTGCCATTCGGCTACGGAACCCTAAAAATGATGTGCCCTTTTCACAGTGGCCCTCCGGTGAAGGAAAAACAAGCCCCCAACCCCCGCATGGTGGTAGGACACTATCTAGTGTCTGCCTGGCCAGCTACCACTCTGAAGTTAGAAAACCTGTTGCCAAACATCTAATATGTTCTGGCAGTTATCCTTGAGAGCCAGTTCCCATTCTAAGCCTAGCGTGTAACCATGCTCATCATCACTTACCAACAGGTGAGATAGTGGTCAAAAGCTAGCCTATATTATATTAAAAAAGCATTTCAATATTGCAAAATATGGACCGGGCCTTACAAGGTGCAGATACATCATACTTTGTGAACATTTCTTATTACGATTTAGAACAGTGGTTCCCAAGTGGTCTGCAAGAACCTAAATATGGTACACAAAAAACCTATAATTATGGTATTGATATAAATGAGCAAAAATATCCCCGCAATTCAAGAACTTGTACAGAAGATGCTTATTGATACAATCTATTTTTTCTCTGCCTGTTCTGTCCCACTGCAGTGCAAAGGGCTTTCTTAAACAACTAAATTATCTACTGAAAAGTAGATTGATACAGTTTACATTGTGGTCCCTGCTGGTAATAATAAAACATAAACTGGTCCCTGGTCACAAGAAGGTTGGGAACCACTGATTTAGAAGATGCAGACCTCTGACCATAGCCTCTGACAGACAGACGGACAGCGAAGTCTCAGCAATAGGGTTCCATTGGTACCTTTTGGGTACAGAATCCTAAAATAAGCAATGTTAATTTATAATATCGATGAAAATTGAAATTAATTTACCTACCTAGCAAATATACGGTTTCACCAGCTTGTACCAATTCTTCAAGGTGGTCACTAATAATGCAATTGTCGAAAATAAAGCTATCGTGCGTGGCTGCACCGTATGTAGCATCGACGTGAATTATATTCAAATCGGCGTCAGTGAACTGTGAAACGAATTCTTCTATTAGTTATAATTGACACATATGTTAGCGTCAGGATGGCTGGTCGCCTAGTTCATCTGGCTCTGAGTGAATATTCAAGAACCGTATCTTTTAAATAACTAGTTACCTTTCTTAAATAATTGGTAGCAGTGATATATGTAACAAATTTAAAATAAACTGGCCAAGTGCAAGTCAGAATCACAGCTATATATTTCTACCCAATGACGATACAAGGATGGGATGTAAGGGGGCACTAATACGACCTCGGTGCTCCCAGCCAACCTCACCTGCCCGTGGTGCATCCTGCTGACCAACAGACGGGGCTCTAGCGACCGACAAATGGCGGTATAACCATTTCATATCTATGGCGTAGCTAAATTCTACAGGCCGGTGACGGGCAGCAGCGTCACCGGTGCGAGAAGCTACGACCTGCGATCGCCAAGGGATGCAAAGCAGTATGGAAGGACACCTAAAGCCAAGGCCCCCAGTTCCCGGCCGCCCTGCTATTCCTGACCACGGCGGCGGTCACGGTAACGGCAGGGCAGGGGGTGCTAAGAATCCCCGGGCTACGGTAGGCCGCCAAAACAAGCTGACCCTCGCAACCTACAATGGACACACGATTCGGCTGGACGATCATCTGGCGCAGCTGGAAGAGGAGCTGAAACACATAAGATAGCACATACTGGGGTTATGTGAAGTCCGAAGACAGGGGAGAGGACACCATAACCTTAGAATCGGGCCATCTTATGTACTACAGAGAAGGAGATCAGCCATCCCAAGGCGGCGTCGGGTTTCTGGTCAACAGGGCTCTCTGGATATCGACTTTAAATCTGAGAGATTCCGAATGATGAAGTCTACGCTCCGTCCAAACCTACTCCAAACCGTTGTTGGGTCCGAAACTTTCCAATTAAAATTGGAAAATCGATTCGCTGCCTTGGAAACCACAGATGACGTAGACCAGAAACTCGAAGAAGTGGTGGAAATCCTCAGGGATGAAGGGACGAAGTTTTGCGAGAGCAAAAGTACGGGCAAAAAGTCCAAACTTTCGGCAGAAACACTTCGGCTAATGGAAGAGAGATGAACAGACCCTTTGTCAGCTTTGTCAACTAACCTGGTGCGCAACAAATCCATTAAGAAGCTGGTACGACGCGACCTCCGATCCTCTGACACGCTCTTGATTAAAGAATCAATTGAGCAGAATCGGGGGTCGGAAGTGTTCGTCCAGCCTCTGAGTAGAAGCCAACTTACAAAGCTGACAACGTCAACGGGGAACGTCGTCGCATCCAAGCAGGAGATTCTGTCGGAAGTTGAAAACTTCTACGGCAAGCTCTGCGCATCGCATGCTTCAAGGCCCGAACCCGATACTGAGGATTCTAGAGCCACCTTAACCCCCTCAACTCAAAAATGGAAAAGCCCCAGGAGAAGACGGAATCACAACAGAGCTTTTAAAAGCCGGAGGAGCTCCAGCAGTTCAACAGCTTCAGCAGCTCTTTAATTCCGTTCTTTTCACTGGGAGAACTACACAGGCATGGAATAGAAGCATGGTGGTTCTGTTTTTCAAAAAAGGAGACAAAACCCTATTGAAATACTACCGCCCGATTTAGCTTCTGAGCCATGTCTACAAGGTGTTTTCAAGGTTCATCACGAACCGTCTTGCGCGAAGACTCGACGAGTTTCAACCTCCGGAACAGGCCGGTTTTCGAAGCGGTTACGGCACCATAGACCACATCCACACTGTGCGGCAAATCTGCCGCACAGTCGTACAGACGACCGAAGAGTACAATCGGCCCCTGTGCTTAGCATTTGTGGACTATGAGAAGGCCTTTGACTCAATCAAAACCTGGTCTGTTCTCGAGTCCTTGCAGCGTTGGCAAGTCGACTGGCGATAGACAAATCGAAGTGATAAGATGTCTATATAATGCCGCAACGATGACTGAACAAGTACAGAACCAGCGAACTGAACATGTCCACCTGCGTCGAGGAGTGAGACAGGGGGACGTCATATCCCCGAAACTGTTCACTAACGCCTTGGAGGATATGTTTAAGACGCTGGACTGGAAAGATTGTGGCATTAACATCAACAACAAGTACATCTCTCACTTACGATTCGCAGATGACATCGTCATTATGGCAGAGACGCTGCAGGACCTACAAAGGATGTTCAATGGCCTAGCTGATTCTTCTCGCCGCATTGGTCTCCGGATGAATTTGGATAAAACCAAAGTCATGTACAACGAGCACATTGTTCCGGAACCGAACTAGGAACTAGGCAAACACAACTTCGAGAAGGAAATCCAGAGAAGAATTCAGCTGGGCTGGGCAGCATTCGGAAAACTCCGTCGAGTCTTATCGTCGCCTATACCGCAGTGTCTAAAGACAAGTCTTTAACCAGTGCGTCCTACCTGTAATGACATACGGAGCCGAGATGTGGCCACTCACAGTTCGACTGATCCACCAGTTTAGAGTCGCTCAGGGAGCTGTAAGAGAGCTATGCTCGGTATTTCTCTGCGGGATAGAATCCGTACCGAAGTAATTTGCCAGAGAACTAAAGTTATCGACATAGCTCAACGGATTAGCCAGCTGAAGTGGCAGTGGGCTGGTCATATCTGCCGCAGGACTGATAACCATTGGGGTAGATTGGTCCTAGAGTGGAGACCGCGAATCGGCAATCGAAGCGTAGAACGTCCTTTGACCAGGTGGAGAGACAACATACGAAAAGCAGTGGGCAGTGACTGGAAGAGAAGAGCCGAAGATCGGGCTCAGTGGAGCATCTTGAGAGAGGCTTACGCCCAGCAGTGGACTGACACAGGCTGATGATGATGACGACACAAAGATGAAACTTTAGATCCTGAAATTTGGTATTACATGCCTCTGGCAAGTCTGCACTCTACATGCTAGACAAAGAGGCAACCAGCCAACCAAATGGCTGGTCTTTAATGATTTCAGTTTTGTAGGTATATCAAGATTTAAAAATTGTTATTTCTTACCAATTGCACATTTCTTGCATGATAGCCTTTTCGACAGTAATATCGTTCCTCATTGTTAGATGGTCTCACCATTGTAACATAGGTACCATCTATACATCCTATAACACCGGGGATATGGTACTTAGTATAGAACCTGTGAAATAGTAAAATATTAGAGAAAAGCTGAATAAATTAGATATTTCAATGCAATCAATAGGATGCCTAAATTAGTATACCTATTTTTGAGCTTGAGTCTATCTTCGGCATTTTGGGGAAACCGTATATATTTTTTTACTATACTCGGATGGCATAAAGCTTCTACGACTTCATGTATGCTCCGAGACGCTGATGATTGTGATACGAAGGAATTAATATTCTTCCCGCATATTCTCTGGTAGCTGCCACTCGCAAAAAATGCAAGTGCACACAATAACTGAAAATAGAAACCGTAGCTAATTAAGTATACTTAACTAATAAATTACCAGCTAGGGTGCTTATAGGATATTGACTGTATTGTGGGCATTTAAAAGAGAGACACCATCGAGTATTGAGGCTGCTTATTTAATTACCCATGTACGTGATATTTAGCTCATATAAAAGAAATACCTAGAGTCTACAAACAATTTCGAATATTTTCTTTTTTTTTATCTGAGAGGCTAGCGTTGGACCTTTATCTCGACTGGTGGTTAGCGATGATATGGTCGAGGAACTCGAGGATGGTACCATTCTAGGTTGAGAAAGAGAACTCTCCAGGACAGCTGCTGGTACACATTAGATGCTTGGCGATAGATTTTCGGCTAAATTTTAGTTTACTGACCGTCGAGTTGGAGGTCAGGATTTTTATTGACGATAGGCTATATTATAAGAAGTCTACACGTAAAGTTTTATGGCGTCAAAGCCGACCATTCTCCCACTGCGCCATTGGGCCCTCGCCTTTCATTATATTGGAAAATATTATATGAACTAAATAGGTAACAATATATTTAAAAAAGTCACTTACTTTCACTTTAGTTGTTAATCCACGTCGTCGTCGTTGAGGAGCCTTAAGAAATGAATGAATATCTCCCAACAATTGCTCTATTAATTCTTCGGATAGCCGATAAATATCGATAATATTTTTATTCCGAACAAACCTATTCATTTCCCTGATATTTGTACTATGCCGACGTCTCTCATTTAAGTCAATAGCATTGGCTTCCTCTAATAAAGCAGCAAATATAAAGTAACGTGCCATAATTTTAAACTAATTATAAACCAATATTACTTTACTCTATGTTATAAAGTATTATACAAGGTACTCTGTGTATAAACTGTTACAAAGAGAATATAATACTAACTGTTTTTTTTTTGTTTCTTTATGGCTCCACACGATTAGTGTATTTAGCCAGTGTCAAGTATTGAAATTTTTCAAGTTTTTATGAATGTTAGTCGTAGAGATGGGTCAAAGTCACATTTCAGGTCAGTTGTCAAGTAAAAGTCTAGTCTAAGTCATACCTTCAGTAAAGATGTGGTGTTTACTGAAGATTTTCAGTGGAATTTTGGTGAGAACGCAAATAGCATGTTTTTCAACATTGTGCTGTTTCCCTACACTCGCACACATTCACCGGCACTTAATGGTTAATAATCCACATTTATTACATATTAACACGCGGAAGAACATAAGTTTTAGGAAAGAATACAATGAGATCACACACACTTTTCCACGTTCCCGCCAAAACTCCATACTAACTGTTATTATATACAGGCCTGCGACCAAAGAGAATATAATTATCACAGATTACTATATGAGTCAGAGATAATTATCAAAGAGAATATAATACTAGATAATTATAGGTACCTGCAACATTGCATCACAGATTACTATATGTGTCATACATACATTCATAGTGTTCTGTGCATACATTACATACATAATAAAGCACAGACTACAGATAATAAACAATTAATCATTATGAACCTACTTTGTACCGACATTGCAAAAAAAAAAAAAAAATACTATACCAAATTTAAATGACATACTATTCGTAAAGATTACGTAGTCACTGTCTATTAAATTTATACGCCTAATACTTTCCGTTAGGTTAGCTATCATGTCTAGTGATACAGTAGTCTGTGAATCAAAGAGTAACATATTTATACTCTGTGAATTTTTGTGGCAATTTTTGAAAACTTTTTGAGCTTGCTGCTTATTATTTTATTACATCAAAAACTCATGTTTTATTATAATGGGTGGCAAATCATTGCAAAAATGTGAAGTTTGTGGTGTGAGGAGAGTGAGAAAAAGACATTCAGCCATATATTTGACTAGATATCTACTTGACCCGGACCGGTATGTTGATATGCTTTGAAGTCTGAATTTTAATATTTATCGAATAATTCTAGACATGTAGTCTCTAGCATTGTTTATTTCTTTGATTCTAATACAAGTCTACTAAGATTTAGTCCTAAATGAAGTGAAAAATCCTTTTATTATAAACTTGGATTTAATTTTGGCGGGAACGTGAAAAAGTGTGTAAAGTAGTGATGAGCAACACTTATCGATAACCCATTTAATGTGCTATTGCAGATGTCGAATATGGGTCAAACTCACGATATGGCGGAAACGAAGATTTGGTGTACCTATACAAAAACTAAAAGTTTAACGTCTCACATCTGGATAACATCTTTCCAAAGGCTATTAAATCGTTTGTGAATAGAATAAAATTATAATGTATGCAAAGTTGTTAATTCTAAGTTGCATTATGTTCTTTTGTAACCATCATCATTAAGAGCCAGTTTTCGTCTGCTGCTGGATATAGGTTCCTTAATTCTACTATGTAATATGTAATGTAATAAAAAAATGCAGAGATTGTAGCTTCGTTTTATTTACTTTACCAAATTAACACAGAATTAAATGATACCACTACTCTTCATATATTTTTTTCTTTTATCGATATCGATAAACAAAAGCAATTCGTTTTGTTCAATCATCATCATCAGCCTGTATCAGTCCACTGCTGGACATAGGCCTCTCCCAAGATGCGCCACTGAGCCCGATCTTCGGCTCTTCTCTTCCAGTCACTGCCCACCGCTTTGCGTATGTCGTCGCTCCACCTGGTCACAGGACGTCCTACGCTACGTTTGCCGATTCGCGGTCTCCACTCTAGGACAAGTCTGCCCCAACGGTTATCAGTCCTGCGGCAGATATGACCAGCCCACTGCCACTTCAGCTTGCTAATCCGTTGAGCTATGTCGATAACTTTAGTTCTCTGGCAAATTACTTCGTTCCGGATTCGATCCCGCAGAGAAATACCGAGCATAGCTCTCTCCATAGCTCGCTGAGCGACTTTAAACTGGTGGACCAGTTGGACTGTGAGTGTCCACGTCTCGGCTCCGTATGTCATCACAGGTAGGACGCACTGGTTAAAGACTTTTGTCTTTAGACACTGTGGTATAGGCGACGAGAAGACTCGACGGAGTTTTCCGAATGCTGCCCAGCCCAGCTGAATTCTTCTCTGGATTTCCTTCTCGAAGTTATGTTTGCCTAGTTGGAGCGTTTGCCCTAGGTAAACATACTTAGTGACAACTTCGACTGGGATTCCATCTACGGCAATCGGTTCCGGAACAACGTGCTCGTTGTACATGACTTTGGTTTTGTCCAAATTCATCCGGAGACCGATGCTACGAGAAGAATCAGCTAGGCCATTCAACATCCTTTGTAGGTCCTGCAGCGTCTCTGCCATAATGACGATGTCATCTGCGAATCGTAAGTGAGAGATGTACCTGCCGTTGATGTTAATGCCACGATCTTTCCAGTCCAGCGTCTTAAACATATCCTCCAAGGCGTTAGTGAACAGTTTCGGGGATATGACGTCCCCCTGTCTCACTCCTCGACGCAGGTGGACATGTTTAGTTCGCTGGTTCTGTACTTGTACAGTCATCGTTGCGGCATTATATAGACATCTCATCACTTCGATATATCGCCAGTCGACTTGGCAACGCTGCCAGGACTCGAGAACAGACCAGGTTTCGATTGAGTCAAAGGCCTTCTCATAGTCCACAAATGCTAAGCACAGGGGCCGATTGTACTCTTCGGTCTTCTGTACAATCTGCCGCACCGTGTGGATGTGGTCTATGGTGCCGTAACCGCTTCGAAACCCGGCCTGTTCCGGAGGTTGAAACTCGTCGAGTCTTCGCGCAAGACGGTTCATGATGACCCTTGAAAACAGCTTGTAGACATGGCTCAGAAGCGAAATCGGGCGATAGTTTTTCAATAGGGTTTTGTCTCCTTTTTTGAAAAACAAAACCACCATGCTTCTGTTCCATGCCTGTGGAGTTCTCCCAGTAAAAAGAACGGAATTAAATAGCTGCTGAAGCTGTTGAACTGCTGGAGCTCCTCCGGCTTTTAAAAGCTCCATTGTGATTCCGTCTTCTCCGGGGGCTTTTCCATTTTTGAGTTGTTTAAGGGCCATCACGATTTCGTCTCGGCTAATTTCGGGCAGATCTTCTGTGAAGTGGCGGGTTAAGGTGGCTCTAGAATCCTCAGTATCGGGTTCGGGCCTTGAAGCATGCGATGCGTAGAGCTTGCCGTAGAAGTCTTCAACTTCCGACAGAATCTCCGGCTTGGATGCGACGACGTTCCCCGTTGACGTTGTCAGCTTTGTGAGGTGGCTTCTACCCAGAGGCTGGACGAAAACTTTCGACCCCCGATTCTGCTCAATTGATTCTTTAATCAAAAGCGTGTTAGAGGATCGGAGGTCGCGTCGTACCAGCTTCTTTATGGATTTGTTGCTCACCAGGTTAGTTGACAAAGCTGACAAAGGGTCTGTTCGTCTCTCTTCCATTAGCCGAAGTGTTTCTGCCGAGAGTTTGGACTTTTTGCCCGTACGCTTGCTCTCGCAAAACTTCGTCCCTTCATTCCTGAGGATTTCCACCACTTCTTCGAGTTTCTGGTCTACGTCATCTGTGGTTTCCAAGGCAGCGAATCGATTTTCCAATTTTAATTGGAATGTTTCGGACCCAACAACGGTTTGGAGTAGGTTCGGACGGAGCGTAGACTTCATCAATCGGAATCTCTCGGCTTTAAAGTCGATATCCAGAGTGCCTCGTACCAGTCGGTGATCACTTCCAGTATTAAATCTAGTGATCACTGAGACGTCTCTGAATATGCGCCGTTTGTCCATAATGATGAAGTCAATCTCGTTTTTAGTCACAAAGTCGGGGCTTTGCCACGTCCATTTCCTTTGGGGCTGTTTCTTGAAAAACGAGTTCATCAAGAAAAGCTCCTCTCTCTCTCGAGGAAATTGACGAGCATTTGTCCCCTGTGATTCCTACTCCCAATTCCGTGTGGTCCTATAGACGATTGGCCGCAAGTTTGTACTCCCACTTTGGCATTAAAGTCTCCTATGACAACGTTGTAGTGAGCCTTGGAGGTGGTGTGTAGAGCTCTGGAGATATCTTCATACATGCTCTCCACCTCATCATCCAAGTGTGTCGAGGTCGGTGCGTAGACCTGGATAACCTTGAGGCTGTACCTCGATTGAAATGAATGAACGTGACAGAGGTGGAGCTATACAGACTACAGTGCCACAAGTATAACTTGGCGGTGGTGGTTTTTGGATTGGAACTAATTATTTTAATTGAAACTGTGAGTTTGACGGTTGAGAGATTACCGCGACTTACTACTATTGTTGATAAATCTGCTACATTAAAATAGTTCAAGAATGCCGAAAGTAATTAAAAGTGGTTTAAGAGAAACTGTATCAAAGTACAAAGTAAAAGCACAGTGGCGCACAGGCACGCCAAGTTATACTTGCCGGACTGTACATATCATGTTTGTCAAAAGTCTAGCAAATCAACTATGAAATTATGTTAGGATAAAGCTAGGATGATGGATTATCATCATCCTAGGGATAAAGTCTTTATTGGTACACTAGTGTATAAACTTATACAAAACAGATTTTTTAAGTTTTTAAAATGGGCTACATCAATCGACCTCTTCCAGACAAACAACAAAATATATATTGAATCGCCTCATTCATACTTTTTTTTATATTTAAACGTGTTCGAATTTTATAGTAGCTGTTGAAGCGCGCCTCCCCGCTCCCCGTGAGTAATAGTGTTCTGTGACCGCGCCGCATTTTTCATAGGTCCGCCTTGCGTCAAGCGCGTGCTGTTGCGCTGTTCGACGGCGCGAATGTGAAACTGTTTACACTCGCGTGTTCAGTCGTCCACTCGCGTGCGACGCGAGGTCCTTTGACTCGTGCCCCAAAAACCGCTCCGGACGCGAGCGCCGCGAGTGACGAGGCGAGCTACGAGCGTCTGTTCACACTCGCACCTCGCCTCGCGACTCGTACGCGAATGTAAATGAGGTATAAGAATATAGGGGAGTTCCCCGCAAGTTTCAAAAAAAGATGTTCTAGACTTGTTGGGAATTCCGCTATATTTTTTCAAATACGTTGCCATTATTAAAGGTGTCTTACAGGAATCTGGTTTATTTGTATTCCGTATGTGGGAGAAATGTTCACTAGTTCAATTTATAGTATGTAGGTCAGAGTCCGAGGGGCCCCGGGGCACTGCCCCGTCTCGTCCGCCGATAGCTACGCGGCTGGGGGCAGATATCTTGCATATATCCTAATCACGAAGCTCACTAGGTGAGTTTTGTTTCTGCATGGTTTATTATGTGGTGTGTTTATCATGTGGTATTAAGTTCATATATCCACGACACTGTGGACCTTGCAGCAGGTTCTTTCCCGCTACAATCTGTGGTCCTCTGCCATGTAAGGATTTATTTTCAATTAAAAAATCAGTTTGAATAAAAACTGTATCCAGTAAAATATTACCTAAACCTATGACCACGATAAAAGGAGGACCTTTTATCTGTTCCTATAAACTATAAACATGAGCATGCACATACCGATTTATCTCGCTTATCCATGTCAACAATAAACGTCGTCGCCCACTTACACGACCCCGGTCTCACCAGGCAAAATAATTTTCATTAAAATGTGAGCCTAGGACGTCTTCTGTAGACTGACTTTACATTGATAACACATATTAGCAGACAGCTCGCTGTAGCCAAGCTTACCGCCAACGTACTAGTCGTCTCGCTTACTGCGCGCGCGGCGACTGTTTCGCTTGACGCACGTTACTACTAGTGTAGTCTGACAGCTGGTGGACTGCTAGCTGTCCGCGCGTGGACATCGAAGTCACCTTCGTTTAAGGCGGTGTTGGCGGCGACGACCTTAATGAGTACGATATTTATCTTTCTAATTTACCCCAAAAGGGAGTGACTGAATATAATACGAGCGACGGCGAGTCTAGACATTGGACATGGGTAATCTCTCAAAAGCCGTCGGTACTCTTTGAGAATTATTTATTGAAGAATGACCTTGAGAGCCCCGTTGGTGTACAGGATAGATGGGTTGACTTCCAAGGTTTTAAGCGAGAGGTCCTAGCACAAGTGTTCATGCACAGTTGATTGGAGAATGATTGTATGCCGATGTTCCGCCTGCTCTTAAGAGTCCGAGTATTCTAGTCTACATCATCGCTTGCAACCATATGAGATAGTTGTTAGGTCCGCCACATATATACGGTAGGTTTCCGGTCGAAGTTTTCTCTTTGGTGGTGGTGACAAAAATACTAGTTACAACTAAAAAAAAAAGTCATGGATAGGTTTTAATTTTTTTTATTGTAAAGTCTTAAATCACTTTGAAGGGCCCTTGTCTGAACTCTTTGAGTCGCGGATTGAAGCCGAACGCCTGCGCTTAATTTCTTCTTGGCGACGTGCCTGAAATTAAGACCATCATTTAGAAATGTGTATGTATAAATAATATAAGTTTCGGTTTAGGCTGAAACAGAGAGCAAGGCCAAAAGCTCGGTTTCGGCTAAAAAACCAGTTTCAGTCGGACAATACATTGAATAGTTCATGTATATTTGTAATTACAAATATTATTTATCAAGCCAAAGCACACATGCTACAGTGCTACTGTCGACAATTTCGCAAATGTCTGCATTCGATCTCTGTAACTAAATTGCGCATTTCTATGTCTGCCTCAATGTCGAAAATAATTTAAGATTGTTAACAAAATGAAAAAAACCGACTTCACATGCCGCGATAGTGAAAATATCTACATGTCATCAAGTTGTCAAATTTGTTTATAATGTATATCTCCGGAGATAATTGTCAGATCTCGATAGGGGGGGGATAGGGAGGCATAATCTCTCAAACAAAAAAACAATTTTACCAATTGGTTAAGATTTGATAGAGTTCTGAGGTAACATGAGAACCTCTTTCTTTTTTGTGCAGTCGGTAAAAAAACCGGCCAAGTCGAGTTGGACTCGCCCACCAAGGCTTCCGTACCAACTTCTCAGACTAGGTCAAAGGAAAAATTTAACTTTGTAGTCCGATCCCTAGAATTTGTAACATAATCTCGACATTTAAAAATTGCATTGTTATCAAGAAAACAATAATGATAATAAGAGTTAAAAAAAGTTGTTGCTGATCTAATAACTTAGCAAGTATAACAACCGGCTAAGGGGTAAGCCACAGCCCTTTATCTTACAGCCAAGTAAAATCTCCATGAAATAATATCCATGGGCTTATAAGACTTGCTGTCTACCTTCACAGGATTCTAGACTAATAGGGATGTTATAAGTAGAGCTCATCGTAATTTGGTCAAAACCCTTAGTACGAGTTTTCTTCTTAAAAGCTTTTGATAGATCGCGCAGTTTTAGACTTATTCTGGCTAGGCTAGGCTATCCCTAATTGGTCTAAATTTAGTGAGTTATGTGTGAAAATCACTAGAAGCGTTGTACTGTTTTTCATACAAAATTTGTTTAATATATGATATCAAGTTATGTATAACTTGATATCATATATAGAACAAATTTGAAAACTCGTAAGGTACTATAGTGTGCATCGGCTGAAAAATACTTTCTTTAACTACCTGCATGACTTTTGGTGTCACTATCTTTGTTTGGGGCACCTGGAGCCTACCTACAAAATACTATTATACTCATCAAACTATTGATGAATTAATGTCAATAACAATTATAATTTGTCTAAATTTGCGGAAACTAGTGACAAAATATATTACACATTTTAGTCAATATAATATTATAAAGAGAAAACATTTTATAACGAGTTAAAATTTTAAGTTAGTGTGATGACAAAGCATATGCATCAGGTTCCAACATAGCAGAAAATATCATTTGCGCGATGCATCGAGGATCTCATAGGTTTAGGTAATATTTACACGGAGAGCTATTCAACCTACTCTAGCGCCATCTAGATGCTTTTATCTAAACTAATATTATAAAGAGGAAAGATTTGATTTTTGGTTTGTTTCGATTTAAATAAAAAACTACTGGTACGATGTTAAACATTCTTTCACTAAAAGCTACGCTAAGCTTAGCTTTTATGGAAAGCTACATGATCAGCTAGTTATAGGCTATATTTTATCCCGGTATTCTTATGCATACAGGAACTACGCGAGTGAAAGCACGAAGCGCTGCTAGTAATACATAAAAGTGAGTATATTCTTTGTGAACTTGTCTGACATAACAGATAGGTTTTTATAGAATGTCATGTTACCTTGGACTCCTTCTTTCTCTGTGCGAGCAGTTTAGCATATTCAGCCTCTGAGGACTTGCGTTTTTGCAGACGCTTCTTCTTGAGTGCGAGACGGTGACGTCTGCGTTGCAGGACTCCGGGGGTTACTAGCCTTTGGATCCTGGGGGCCTGGATAGCATATCAATGAGAAAGTTATTAATACAGAAAATTCAGTCAGCTATACTGTCCAAGTAAACCGCACATCATATGCTTGCTATTGTCATGTGACGCTTGCTTGCATTGCATATAAATAATAGAAACTATGTCCACGGAGCTACTTTGTTGCATCTGCCTATCGTATGCAAAAAACGCCACCGTTCATTTTTTGTACCTTGCATCCTAACCAGACGCCGTTTACCAGAATGATATTCAGCCATAGTTTCTAATGCAACATTTAAGAAACTGGCTGGCTAATGCCATTAACAATTGCCAATTTTAGTAAAAAGGCTAGGCTGTCAATTGGAAGGCTAATTAAGCTTGTTGGCTGAGACATATAAATAGACAATGGAAGCCGATGATTTACTAGCTAGATAGGCAGGCATATCAGCATGGCTCAGTGGACATGCTCATAAGCATGTTAAGTGAATTCTCCTGCTTGTTTTAAAGTTCAACTTTTTACCTTAGAATATTATCGAAAATTAGGTTAGAGATACAGCGATACATTTATAAAATTGTCCAGCGCACTGTAAAAGGACACAGACTAGATTTAGTCTGAATCTTCTGCTCGGCACCAGTATAATATGCCTGATCCTGCTGTCACCGAGATATGTATAACTCGATAACAATATTAAATCAGGGTATTACACAACATTTATTTAATTTGAAGCAGTCTAGTGCTGATTTTCACAAGAAGTTTTTGTTGACTTGAATACAGAACAAGAATGGAGAGAGCACTCAGAAAAATTCCTACAAAAATCATTGAATATTTGTAGTAGTTTCAAGTCTCTTCTTGTGTAAACCATAGTGTTACTCTTAGTAGAACAAGAGCTTGAGCCTTTTACACATTAAAGCTAATAAATAGTACAGTGCGACATAAAAGAGTTGACAATAAATTAGGGCACCACTATTGCTTTTGTATCTTGTATGTAGCAACACAGTTAGTTGTATTTAGAAACTGCAAATATAAGATTTGCAAGATGTGATTTTTTATTTAAAAGGAAACCTATAAGTATCTATATATATATATATTATTTCTATACAAATTCATCTTTATTTATTTATATGCTTATTTCTTACTTGTATTATTCAATGACTGAAAACAAGTATAAAAATTCAGTGGTCGCGCAATAAATACTAAATTTTTGGTGTTGCCTGTAAGAGTGACTAGTTAGTTCTTAAATAATTAATTTCTTCTCTTTTATGTTGCACTGTACTTGGGCCTGAAATTCAACAAAGCACAGAGATGTGTGACATCAACTTGTTTTAAGAGGGAATGCAGGGTGCACTTTTGCATACAAATGTATTCCCCCAATTTCTCACTGGAAAATGCTTCTAGAGCAAAATTTGTTTCTACAAAAAAATTAAGGTCTGCTGTAGATATGCCCCTATCATTTGCTGTTTTTGACCAATTGCAAATAGAAATATGACCCTTCACAAATCTCTAAGAAGAGATTAGAAGGCTTATACTTCTTTAAAGAGCATTTTTCAGGGAGGAAGAAAATGTATTCCCATACATTTGTATGGAAAAGTGCACCCCACGTTCTATCTTAACTTTGTCTTAATGTGTGGTTTGACATTCCTCAGCTTTACCTCACCTTATATCTAGGTTTAGCATTCTCCTTGCCCTCCTTAGCTGGGAGCAGACGTTTCACGACATAGCGACGGACATCGTCCTCTTTGCTCAAGTTGAACAGCTTGCGGATCTTGGACGCACGCTTGGGTCCTAGACGACGGGGCACATTGCCGTCGGTAAGTCCGGGAATTTCCTGTAATTTTAGTACAGAGCAAATGTAAAAATCTAATTGAGTTTGAACTTTACTCTAGAGAAAGAGTGACTGATTTGCTAAAAGCCATGTATATTTATTAATGTTTGAATTTACAGTAGTGATTCTGAACATAAAATCCAGCATCTATAAGTAAATACAAATTTGTTATACCCTGCCGCATATAATTACACAGATTTGGAGATCTGGGAAACAGTAAGAACAGGGATATTTCTATCACAAAGAATATCATAGAAAACTTGTCTTCTTGTGGAGATGGTCAATGCAATGTGGTTACTATTACATTAGGAGTTGTCCATTCACATGATGTTTTTAAGGTTCCATACCCAAAGGGGAAAAATGGGACCCTATTACTAAAACTCCGCTGTCTGTCTGTCTCTAGGCTCTATCTCATGAACCATGATAGTTAGACAGTTCAAATTTTCACAGATGTATTTCTGTTGCCACTATAACAACAAATTTTCAATATAACGCCATTTATGGACGTTTACCTTCATTAGTGTTTAGCGTTCATAGATGGCGTTATAAGAAATAAGCACGCGGCTCACAACTATGTTTTGATAAAATGTTTATTAATTATTATTTATTGCTGGCAAAAAATGATAATGACATTTTTTGCTCGACCTTATAAAATACTGTAGTGTGGTACGGAACCCTACTAGCACACCCCGGACACTACTAAATCCCCATACAAAGCCTAGTTTTAACAATACTTATTACACAGACACTACACACATGTCTTTTTCTGCAGGTGCAATTGTGTGTGTGAAGTCTAAAGGTGAAAACAAACTAGAGCGGCGCAACGACGAAGCGGCGCAGCCAGAAAAATATTCTTTCCACTGTTTCCTAAGAAATAAGACGCACTACGCGGCACGGCGCGGCGTAGTTGCCTCCTGGAGAATATTTTGCCGCAATGAACCGCGCCGCTCTAGTGCGTTTCCACCTTTAGAAATAAGATGCACTACGCGGCGCGGCGTAGTTGCCTCCTGGAGAATATTTTGCCGCATCGAACCGCGCCGCGCCTCTCCGCCGCTTTAGTGCGTTTTCACCTTAAGGATGTCACCATAAGAAGCTACTTCATTTTGAAGTCTGTTTAGACTTGCTAGCATATTATTGTTACAGGGTAACTCATTTGTATCAAATCAGTTAATTACGTTGCTTCCTCAAAAATCAGTCAATAATAAAACTGGCCAAGTGCGAGTCAGACTTTTGTCCCGCACACGAAGGGTTCCGAATTTCCTAAGTCCGAACCGAACCTCTAACACCAACTAAGTTAATATTAACACAAAGGTAATTAATATAATGAAATATCTGGAAGACCGAGTGTTCGTTATTACGAGTAACTTTCTACTGATTCTAGCTAATTGAAGCTCTTTAAGTACTAAAATTGAAGATATATTATTCAATACTGTACACTACATATGTGCAAATGAAACTTGACTAAGTAAACAAATCGACCGAGGCCCACAAATTTAACAAATGAAACGCTTGTGCGTGCTAATTTTTCCTGGGCTGCCATCTAGCTGCGTCGAGTTGAATTAATTTCGTATCGTATCTTATCGTAAAAAACACGTTTTTTGTTTTAAACGTTTTAATATTTAACTTTGTTCTGTTCTTACTATTTGTTGTTATAGCGGCAACAGAAATACATCATCTGTGAAAATTTCAACCGTCTAACTATCACGGTTCATGAGATACAGCCTGGTGACAGACGGACAGACAGACGGAGCAGCGGAGTCTCAGTAATAGGGTTCCGTTGGTACCCTTTGGGTTCGGAACCCTAAAAATAGGGGAAGCAACTATATTACATTTTAAGGAAATATTATATATACATGAATTTATTTATCTTGGAGTCGTAGATTTCTTTTGATAAAAAGCATTTCATAATAGCCAACATTTGAGCTCCAGGTCGGAAATATACATCTGAATATCCAATCTCTAGTGATGATTCTTTGTAAATAACTAAATTAGTGTAAATGTCAAAAACAGTTGTTACCTGCGCACCCTTACGGACAATGACAAGGGCCAGCACAGACAGGTTAGCATCAACAATGCAGCCACGGACTGACTTGCGTTTCCTCTCACCGTCACGACGTGGTCTGTAGCAAGAGTGTCCCTTGGACATCAACAGACGGACACGGCCTGGAATATGTTACCAATTAGATAATTATACATTTAAATTAAGAAAAATTATAGGCATGTTAAGTATCTTTATCAACAATGCAGATTGTTTTGATACCTATTTGAAACTCAGGCTATGTGTGATATAATTATTGTTAGAAGTGAAAAATACCATTCTGCTGATTCTGCAAGTGTTTGAGCTTTCTTAGAAATATAAACATAATAACGAATATTTATTATAGAATTTGTTTTTATTAGGTACATGGCAATAAATGTGAATGGTTTACTATACTTGCATTTGGATTGCTTGGATATCTATACTTGCAAATGCCTTTAAACCCTTTTTATAAATACTACGTATTTTGTAATAAAGTAGCTTTGTTTGCTTGTGAAATATGAAGATTGTCATGGCTGACATTCATGATCTAATGTTTTCGATATAGACATCAATGATCAATGTTGTAACTTTTACTTGTAGTTTAATTTGCATGATTAAATATTTTCCAATGGAAAAAGGATGCAAAAAGAAGCAGTTTAAAACGTTACAATATAATGTAACATGTAATCGGAAGATGTAATGATATCAATCAATTTATGATTTCCTTGTGTAGTATCACTCCACACGTAGTTTATTGATCGGTAGTTCGGATCTTATTACTAAAATACAGAAGCGAGAGTGGTAAGGTAATGATAATGCGGAATATGTAAAGATACTCACTGTTGGTAAGGACTCCCTGCTTCATGGGGAAGCCCTGCTTGTCGTTACCGCCAGCAACGCGGAGAACGTATCCCTTCCATTCATCTCCCAGCTGATCCGCATCTACTTCCGCGCCCATGCGCTTCTCGTAGAAGATACGGAGCTTGTGCTCGTCCACCACCTCGAATAACTTCTGACATCCCGTAGCCGGGAATGAGACGTTCAGCTAAAAACATTTCGAGGTTATGAAACAATATTCAATAACACAAATTATTCACGCGCGCCCTTCTTTGGAATTTAACAGAGCCTGGAGGTATGTAATTTGAGAAGCGGAATAATAGTATTTTGTGATTTAAACAGGACACACAACACTTTTATTTACGGCATGAAAGTTTCACTCTCCACAAGAATGCAAAACAAATCCGACTATTTCTTAATAATCTTGTGGGATATGGTTGCGAATTGAGTACTAATTATTAGCTATAAAATCTTAGCTAGGCACGATATCATTATTTTATCTACATTTGTAATACAAATTTAAATATTATAACGAGAACCTTCATGACTGCGGTTAGCTCCTTCGAACGTCAGCCATGAAAAAGGCCATAAACAATTCTAGAGCTGTCGAATAGAGATGTTTTGACTTCAATTTGACATTTACCGATTTTTACTAAATATAAATACCTGTGGCGACCTTACAGTACGACCTTGACAGTTTTAATCTTGGTGGTCAATCTTTTTGAATTATGTTTTATGTTCAAATCGATCACCAATGTCAGAAGAGTTTTGACACAGTTTTTTCATTCAGATATATTAATTTTCTTGTCACGATTAGTGATATAACTAATATTATTTTCCAATAAAAGGAATCTCAATTGCGTATGCCTGATTTTGTAAAGTAAACAGGCCACGCGAGGATTGCGATATAATACCAATCCATGATATAATAATTATATTATATAATTTTTATTACTTGAATTATTCAAGTAATAAAAATTACATACATAAACTCGTCTATTAATTGACGAGGCTGCGACACACTAAAGCCGATAGCGGTCGACGCTCCATGCGGACCGCGGTTGTTCCAGATAAGTGCCCTTAAAATTATTTACATAGACCGTTTCACATCATGATAGCTAGCTCTGATCTCCACCGGGTTTTGTGCACAAGTCGCAAAACGCCGGAACTGCAAGTGCCATCCCGCATCCTGTCTCAGCATCTAAGTAGCAGTAGATAGGGACGGCACGCGTAGCAAGTAACTGAGATATCCCAGGAAATTTCCCGGAGGTCCCAAATACCTATCAAACAAGCAAGAAAAAATAATCGGCAGATTATCATAGCGTACATGCTATAACTGTTGTTGACTTGTCTATCATCTCATCTTGATCTTGTATCAAGATCACTAACGGAACGAATATCGTTCGTGGCGTGGATGGAGTATTAAGTGGATGTGGCATTTAATTAACAATAATGATATGAGAAGGATAAAACTATACAATCACTAGTATGAGAGAGCAAGATGAACAACATTTTTTTTATCCTTCTCTGCGTATGCGAATTTACAAACTGGTTCCAGCACTGGAACCAAGTTCTAGTGCACCCATTGGCTCTCACCTGCTGTCATGTATGACCTGACCAAATTACGTTGTTCATTTCATCTTAGAGCTGGCATATGTATCACGTGTTCATAATTTTAGTCGGGTTATATCTCTATAGCTATTTCATACGCATACGGTAATGTTCTCTCTACATATATATACTTTCTCTATGGTTTGTGGTTAGTTTTACGATGCGTAGTATCCATAGTAGTCTGTGGTTTTACGTCCCAATAGGGAATATGCATGTTTTTTTTAAATATTTTTATTTCACTCATTACATCCATATAACAATAAAAACATAAAATATTGCTGGAATTAGTCTAATTATTTTTTAAATAAACATTTAAATATACAAATCAATTTGAGCAGTTTAAACGCCATCATTTCCCGGGCTCTTTGGTAGTGCATTGTGACGTCACGCACTTACGTCAGACACACACCGATTGAAGCAAACTAGCTTTTTTTTCTTTGACGAAGACTCCGCGCGATTATTGTATTTAGCTAATGGCATATATGTTTTTATTAAATTATACAGTTTCTCTAATCTCGTACTCATTTTTATCTATATTAAATAGTTAGTAATATACATTTTTGCACAATAATACGCGGCAAACACAATATTTGGAAACAAATACAATAAAACCACACCATACATTTATTTTTATGTTCCTGCGCTCAATGTTTCTATCACGTGGAGTAGTGCATAATGACGTCAACTTTCGATTCGACCAATGGTGATCTGTTTAACAAACTTAAATTTCCCTCGCTTAAATTGCATTTTTAATTTATTATTTTAAGCAAATAAAATGGAATTAAATAAAAAAGGCTTTACATATAACTCCAGGACAACAAAGAATCGAAAAAAAAAATTCCAATAAATCTGAGCTTCATGCATATTCCCTATAACAAGTGCTACAAGGATCATTTGGCACTTGGATGACATTGCCATGAGGGCGTGGGTGTGGTATTAGATGCCAATTCTAATTCCACACCCACGTCCAATAGCTAACAAAATCTCCCTAGTTTTAGGGAATTGTTTAACTCGATCGTAGTTAAATTTAAAATTAGGAAATGTTTTGACCATAGAATTTATTACATGAAAATAAAAATAATGTAAATTATATTAAATAATAAAACAATTTCTTATTTAATTATGCTATAATTATGTTCTGCATTAACTTTATTGAGAAGAGATTGCATAATATGAAATTCTTCAGAATCATCATCGGAACTGCTTTCTTCACTGCCAGAGCATAATTGTATGATGAAAGATTCGTCCTAATATCTCTTTTTCTATACTCATCTTCCAGTTTCTTGACGTGGGTGCAATTTTTGCGCCATTCATCGACAGGAGTCGAATCAAAAGCGTTCTGTGCCATATCTGGTATATTATTGGATGGCTTTAAAATATTTACCTCGGCTACTTTTCGTTTCATGGATGCCCAGACAATTTCAATAGGATAAAGATCACAGTGATACGGTGGTAACCGCAATATCTGAGAAAAAAGGCAGCAAAATTAAATTGGTATTTTTTGGTAATAACGGGGACACTTACAAGGTATGGTATGGTAACACTTACCTGTTACAGCTGCGACGGGCTCATTTACTTTGTCAAATAGAATAATCGAAACGCTATACTGCTTTTCTTTTTAAAAAAAATCTTTTACTTTTAGCATCAACTCTCTAATACCACTTTTTATCAGTTTTGGCATATTTTGAGATATTTTTATTACAATAAAAGCACGAAATATCCACAACAAATAGATAATATATATTATCAATAATATATCTTATCATAATTCAAGATGACGGTGTTAGTACTGATTTCGGCCACGTGCCAAATGATCCTTGTAGCACGTAGCAATATAAAGCCGCCAAATAGTGGATAGGCTATTTATTATTATAAATATAATTATTTAGGCTCATGACGATATTCTTGTTTGTATTGCCCTTACCTGATTTTATCGGCAATACCGGTACAACCATAGAGGGGCACAACACTCACCTATATCAGCTGTCATGACAATGACATTGAAATATTTTGACATTTCTTTGTCAATCAATTTGATGCATTTGTATTGGGTCGTGTAAATAAAACTAAAACCAATTTTACATAGCAATAAAGTTAAGGATCGTGCGAAGACATTTAATAAATTGTCAAGATAGAATTTTATTCTTTCATTTCTATAAATTTCAATTCAATCAAATTTCGGCTGTCAGTGAGAAGAGAGGTTGTTTACGACAATTTAGAATCAATTTCGTAAAATTCACAGTGTGAAAAATGGTATAAAATATTAACATTCATAAAACAAATCAATTAAATTACGTCGTAAGAACTCAAGCTTAAGTTTATTTAAAAATAAAATAACAGTAACTAACCTAGTTGCTTCCCTACATTGCGGCTGAGTGATTACAAAATTTGCAGTCAAGATGAATTTCGAGGAAAATAAGGATATGGCTTATCGGCAGCACGTTAAATATTTCTTGAGGTTCCTGAATGTGCTGCCTTCATCTCTATCTTCTCATGATACTACCAGGTATGTCGAAAAATCTTTATTTACTGTAAAACAATAATCCAACAATTTAAAGAATATATAGGAATATAATATATAAAGAAGTGTATATTTAGCACTGTTTTTATTTTACCAGTCATACAAGTTATCAATCCATTTAACCTTTTACTTTCACATTCACAAGAATTGTGGGTCAAACTTAGTAGCTTTTGATTCAGAAGAACTTTATCACTGGTTGTACTCAAGTATGCTTTTTATAATCGTTGATGCACCTAGTAATGCATGAGTCATATTTTATTCTATTCGAAAATTTGTTTACACACAAATTACTAAGTGATTCATAAGCTCAGTATTTAATCTATATATATATAAAGGTGTAACAGTAAACCACTCACAGACATCATTTTGAGATTATTGGCAGAAATTGTTTGAGTGCAAATAATTATACAAAAGTATGTATATCATAATGGTTATCCATTGCATATTCACAGTTTCTCTATTTGTGGCATTATTGTGTCACCATCACAGGGTTGTGAGAAGCTTTTACTGTAAACTTTAAACAAAGCAACTGTGGAAATTTCAAATGTTTTTAAGACAAACCTCCACTTATCAGGAGCACCAAGAAACAAAATTTTGTTGAAAAATATCATCACTTTTTAATTATACCTAGAAAAATAATTTCTACAGAGATTGTTTTTAAATCACTTAATCTATAGCAAAATATTGAGTAAACCAGGATAAATACAGTAGTTTTAAAGATGTCTCTTACTCACTAACATTTTGGAAGAGTTGTCCATTACAATGTTTCATTTACAACTTAGTATAATAATTTGTTACTACTTAAAAATGCACTGAAAATTATGGAAGATATAATTATTTTAGCTATAGAGACTTACGTCGATGAATAAAACTACGGTAGTTAAATTAATTAATAAAATCAAATTATTATCTTAAATTTGACCCATAAAATATAAAATTAAACAATTTTTATCACTTACTACACAGTGAATGTCATCATAACTGTCATTTTAAGACATATCAAAATGTTAAAATTATAGTTTGCTAGAAAAAAAATTGCCATACAATTGTATATTCAGAGCACAACAAAATGTCCCTTATGACCTTTACAATGTCCATAGTTGAAATATGTCTTTCTTGTTTACAGGGTGACAATAGCATATTTTGCAGTGTCCGGTCTGGATGTTCTAGATGCCCTAACTTCAATGTCTTTAGATCTTAGATCTAGAATTATAGAGTGGATTTATGGTCTGCAAGTACACCCAAATAAAGAAAGTAAGTCTATGGAACATTGTATTGAAATGTTAGTTACCTAATCAATATCTGGCCTACCACAAGATAGAAGTCATCAATTTAATATTGACAATGCAATCTAAGATTAGAATCAAGAATCAAGAATCAAAGAATCAAAGCATTTATTCAGTATGTAGGCAGTATAAATATACGCACATATACACGTCAAAATCATAAATCATAAAATAAATCATAACCAATTATCAAGTAAACATAGCAAAAGCAGACTTTAACGCTTTGAATTAGAAAAAAAAAGTAATGAACCATTCAGCTGTCATCCAATCGTTTACGTCAGAATATTTAAAAAAAATTAAAGTAGGTTAAAACCAACCATACATGTAAGTGTGTGTTTCAGTACTTCAGACAATGAAAATTAATTATTAAAATTATTTAATTATTAAAAATTAAGTTGTGAAAGTGGAAAATGGCAGTGAGGTGAGACACAGGACAATTGACTTTAGTTCAATCCACATTGTGCAAATAGCCCAACTTGTCTTTCAAGTTATTATAATAATTCAAAACTCTAATGAGTTTAGGGTTGTTTAAAAAATGTTTGGATGTTACTTGTGTGATATCTTAATCAATTTTGTATGTGAGAATGAGTCAATTATATTTCACAATATGGTAACATGCAATAGCCAGTTTTTTTCAGGTAAGAGGCAGGTTCATTAGAAACTAGCCGGCTAAATAAGTCTTCAGTTTAAGTTAAGTTTTTAAGCGTTCAAATGGCTAAGTCTATTCATGAGGCGTTAAATACAAGTGTGGTCTTTTTTGTAAGGCTAAAAAGGACTAAAGATTAAGTTGCTCTCAAACCTACTGCGTTTGAAAGCTAAAGAGATTTTATTCACTTGAACACATATCACCCACCTGTATGGTACCTACTGACAGTTTATTTAAAAACTGGTTAATGAGAAAATGACCATTATGTAGTTGGATTTAAGCAAACATTTAATTCAGCAAAGTTATACCTACTCCACCCCAAAGCTGACCTCATGTACTATAATCAAGTGTAACTTTTATAATAATAATAAATTTAAACTGTTAACTCGTTTGCTGCTGAAAACACACACTGTGCGTTTTTTTATTTTTGGTACCAGAAGTAAAATAAAAAAAAAAATATAATACATAAATTTTTTTTTAAATTAATTTTTTCACAAGGGGTCGTGTGACCTTCTGCTGTTGATTTTTAGTTTTGATTTGATGCCACAGCTACGAAAAAAAATTAGAAGAAATAATTAAAAAATATGCGAAAAAGTGCCGCAGTCAAAGTGTTAATAAGTCTAAAAGTTACTGTAGGTGGAAAAAATTTAACTTTCGGTTGCAATTTTGCATGCCGCTGTATTTTTTAGAGATAGGTAGACGTCATCGCTTACCATCAGGCGAGCGTCGTGCTTGTCCTATTACATTTTACCGTAAAAAAAAAACTTGCCCTGTGACAACTCGATGAAATATTTTGGGTCACACTGTATCTATAAATAACTGTAATACATGTACATATTTACTTTAGTAAAATACCTAATATCTTGGTGATAAAGGGTATCGTCGACTGTTCGGGTGCAAAACCACAAATTTGATAATAGTTTCTGTGAATAATTTAATTATACATTATTTACCTATACCACACCATTTTAACAAGATCATGTACTAACTACACTACATTTCGATTCTTCATGATTCTGCATGATGAAAAGTACCTACTATCCATACTATCCTATACCAGGGTTAAAACTATCTTTGCCTATATTTACACCAGTCATTACTGCTTTTGCAATGCCTGGGTTATATTTAGGGTTCTCAACTTTTTGTACGAGAAATGAAGTACCTATATAAAGATCAGAGAAATAAATAGATTTTTTTATATTCACTATTTTTGTTTATTTACGAAAGAAAACAGTCATTTATTTTTCTTCTTGCACAATTTAATAATTACATTTTATACAGACTTTATGTATGGCTCCGGATACCAGCAGATAGATATAAAAACAGTACTTTGTATACTTTTTTATTATATAACAGTAAAAAGTATTAACAAACGAAAAAAAGTATAATACTGTTTTTAACAGTATGGTTGGGCAACATAACTAGGGTTATATTGCTAACTGGTGCTTACAACAGTGGCATCTACCTGAATGGTCTAGCTTTGTTAATTTATATATATATATATATATATATATTTAAATCAGACATTATTACACCAGTGATTTTTCTCTTTTTTTATAATTATAAGATGGAAGATTAAAATAAACACATAATGACCTCTGCCTGTAGGTCTTTCGGGGCGGGGCATATTATCGTTTGTTCGTAAACACTAACAGCAAATAAAGTGCTCAAGTGACATCTACCGGTGACACCTGTTTGAATGTCACTGTTCCGTAGCATGTTAAAGCAGCAAGGTCAATAGAAATAGATTATCTCATCGATATATATAATAAACTGGCCAAGTGCAAGTCAGACTCGCACTAGTAGGGTTCCGTACCACACTACAGTATTTTATAAGATCGAGCAAAAATACCACTATCATTTTTCGCCAGCAAAAAATAATAATTATTAAACATTTTATTTCTTATAACGCCATCTAACGTCTAAAAAAGGTGTTAGGGATCGACATTTCAATATAACGCCATCTATGGGACGTTTACCTAACTAAGCGATCATAGATGGCGTGAAATACCGAAAAAAACACGTTTCTTGTATGGGGACCCTGTATTCTTTTTAACTTTATTCTGTTTTTAGTATTTGTTGTTATAGCGGCAACAGAAATACATCATCTGTGAAAATTTCAACTGTCTAACTATCACGGTTCATGAGATACAGCCTGGTGACAGACGGACAGACAGACAGACAGACAGACAGACAGACAGACAGACGGACAGCGGAGTCTTAGTAATAGGGTCCCGTTTTACCCTTTGGGTACGGAACCCTAAAAAAGGGAGATAAGGTACCCCGCTCCTCAACGTGGACCGTATGAATTAGGTGCGCGAACCTAATTTCACCTTAGTCAGAATCGAACTGGCGTGTGTGTAGCAGAACAATACAGAATTACATGTGCAATTGTATATATAATAATATCACAGATCCATTCAAATAATTAGCAACAATGCCTTCCTCTGTTCTTCATGCACATCAAGCTCGACAATAGAAATTCGTGTTTTCATGTAGTTATTGTGTTTTCATTATGTTTACGTGGCATAAGAGTGAGTGCTGCATACTTACCTTTTTATATCGATTTATGAGTCGGATACTCTGCCAAGGTGTCGGATCGGGATTTTTATGATAAAACAACTCGAAAGTCGAAAGTCGAAAGTGCGAGTTAGACCTATGACATGAACTTTCAAATATAGTAATGGTTAAATTAAAAAAACTGGCCAAGTGCAAGTCGGACTGGCACTCGTAGGGTTCCGTAACACAATAGAGTATTCTATAACTATAATTTTTGGCAACTTAAAAACTAAATTTGTTTTTCATAGTATTTGCATAAAAAACAAAGTTATGTTTGCGGTCGCTATATCTCAGAAACTGCTGACTGAATCTCGTTCAAACCAATTTTCGTTAAAAGTTTTTAGTGAGATCTATAGAATATCTATAGAATATATATTTTTCCTAGATTTTTCGCTCCCTTACTTTAGAAGTTAGAGGGGGGCGGGGGGGGGGGGGGGGGGGACATACACATTTTAGCACTTTAGAAGCGCCTATCTCTTAAATGATTGACTTTGAGAAAAAATGATTTTAGACACACCACACGTATAGATTTGAAGAAAAAAATGTTTTTTTGTTTCAGTTCCATGTATGGGATGCCCCCCCTTAAACTTTTATATTTTCTATATTTGTATAAAAATCGGAAAGCGGTTCACAGAATACATCTACCTACCAAGTTTCAATTTTGTAGTCCTAATCGTTTCGGAATAAAATGGCTGTGACATACGGACGGATAGACAGACAGACAGACAGACATGACGAATCTATAAGGGTTCCGTTTTTTGCCATTTGGCTACGGAACCCTAAAAACTACTAGACCATTTTTTTAAAATTATTTCACTTATCAAAAGCTACATTTAAAAACATGTTTAAAATATAATAACCGGCCAAGTGCGTGTCAGGCCACGCGCAGTGTAGGGTTTCGTAGTAGCCTGTTATTCAATGCAAGTCTTTACCCGTTATAAACAAGCAACAAGGTACTCCGACTTTTTCACTTTAAAGGATTTATTCTAAGGATTTTGTATTTGGTACAAAATTATCCAACACCCAAGTTCAACGACTATTACTGCTAAACTAATAAAGTTATCTTAACTGCTATAATTTTCCTTTAAAGTTCATGAAATGCGCTATTATCACGAATTTTTCCAGATTTTTCAAGCCAGCAGTTTAGCTTTTAGAGAGGGGGGGGGGGGGACGCCCTACTGGAACAAAAATTTGCACTTTAAAATTTAATATTTCGTAAATGAAGCATTCAATCGAAAAATGGTATTAGCAACCCTTAAGTAATTTTAAAAAAACCTATTCAACGATACCCCACACGATGGGGTAGATGATGAAAAAAAAATCATCCCCACTTCTCATATAGGGGAGCTACCCTAAAAAAAAATATTTTTCAAAATTTTATTTAGGCATTTTGTCACGTCATTTATTTACATACCCCCACAAAATTACAGCTTTCTAGTATTAACGGCCTCTTAGCAAAACCTCAGACAGACAGACAGACGGACATGACGAAACTATAAGGGTTCCTTGTCAGGACTACGGAACCCTAATAAAAAGGAAGTAAGT
This sequence comes from Cabera pusaria, assembly GCA_954871355.1. Lineage (NCBI taxonomy): Eukaryota > Metazoa > Arthropoda > Insecta > Lepidoptera > Geometridae > Cabera > Cabera pusaria. The sequence continues at coordinate 8,677,267 of OX940899.1, forward strand.
TTTACCCGTGCGAAGCCGGGGCGCGTCGCTAGTCCACAATAAAAACATTGCGATAGTTCTTCTTTTATATTTTTGTTCCATTTTTTACCACGTTTGTTGCATTATAGTAGAATTCTGTAGAATAAACAACCAGTGAAAAAAATAAACTGCCCAAGTGCAAGTTCGACTCGCACTCGTAGGGTTCTGTAACACAGTACTTAGAGTATTTTATAACTATAATTTTTCGCCAAAAAATTAACTTTGTGTTTCATAGTGTTTGTATGAAAAACAAAACAAAGTTATACTTACGGTTTCTAAAAAATAAACTGGCCAAGTGCAAGTTCGACTTGCACTCGTAGGGTTCCGTAACACAGTAGAGTATTATATAACTATAATTTTTCGCCAAAAAATTAACTTTGTGTTTCATAGTGTTTGTATGAAAAACAAAGCAAAGTTATACTTACGGTTTCTTAAAAATAAACTCGCCAAGTGCAAGTTCGACTAGCACTCGTAGATTAGATACAAAAACTGCTAAATATATTTCGTTCAAACCAATTTTCGTTGAAAGTATTTATTGAGTTCTACTGTAGATTTTTTTTATCATATAGACTAGCGTTGACCATTATCTCACCTGTTGGTAAGTGATGATGCGGTCGAAGATGGTAAGCAGGCTAGGTCTAGAATGGGAACTGGCTCTCAAGGATAGCTATCCTGTGTGTTCCGGCGAACACATAATATGTTTGGCGACTATATTGGCGACAGATTTTCTAACTTGAGGGTGGTAGCTGGCCAGGTGGACACTAGAAAGTGTCCTACCACCATGCAAAAATATATATGCTGTAGGAATTCTACAGCATATATATTTTTTGATTTTTTTGCTCTCTTTAAAAGTTAGAGGGGGGGACACATGTTTTACCACTTTAGAAGTGTCCATCTTTCAAATGATTGACTTAAAGAAAAATGGTTTCAAGAACCTATATGCACGGCGTTTTACAACGGAGTCAGGTATAATAGGTACATAAGTGAGAGTACCTATTTGACCGCACATTCCGTTATATGGTGCGTATTTTTTGCTTCGTATAAATAAAGAGTACCTACAGGCTTCGTAAATGCATTTTTTTAATGAAAATGTGTTGAAATGATATTAGCTTTGCATATTCCATTATGGGTTTCATGTTATTTTTAACCGACTTCACAAAAAGGAGGAGGTTCTCAGTTCGTCAGAACATTTTCTTTAATGTATGTTCACCGATTACTCGAAGATGCCTAACCCGATTTGGAAAATTCTTTTTTTGTTTCAAAGGGTACCCTTCCCAGGTGGTCCCATTTAAATTTTAACGAAATCCGCCGAGCCGTTTTTAATATATCAACATTTGTATGACAACGCATTTACTTATCTCGACGACTTATTTGTACTACTAACTACTGGCACAGATTATGTAATAGTTACTGCGTCTACTGGCTACTTTAATTAGCGCGACGTTTGAAGTCGGTTATTTTAGTTTTTTAAACGATCTTAAATTATATATACATTATAATTTAAGATCGCTTTTACGAACGTCATTGTAGTTCCTACTATAGAAATAATAACTAGGAAAACGGTACGGCGTACTATTAATTATTCTGTGTAAACGGTAACAACTCAATAATTAAGTGGAATAAACACTAACCTAATTAAAATAAAATCTTTATTGGTCATGAATTTCCGCAAAGTAACGTTTGAACAAATTTTAATAAAAATCAAGCTGTTGTTTCCTTTTTACGCGACATCGCAAGGACTAAAGCAAAATTAAGGTTATTTTTAACCGACTTCAAAAAAGGAGGAGGTTTCTCAATTCGACGGTATACAATTTTTTTTTTTTTTTAATGTTTGTTCGCGGGTAACTTCGTCGTTTATGAACCGATTTTGATTATTCTTTTTTTGTTCGAAAGGAGATATCCCAAGTGTGGTACCATGGTAATTTTATCGAGGTCTGATAAGTATCTCCAGAGATATAGAGATAAACATCTCAAAATTGGTACTGAAAATGAATAGCGCGGCATTGAAGTCGGTTCTGTTTTAGTTTTTAAACGATATTATTATGTATTTATTTTATATTTATGTATGTATGTATATACCGCCGTGCATAGCACCTAAAGTATTCATCCGATTTTGAGGAATGAGATGTCTAGAGAGCTACTTCTCTTCGTAGTTTGTAAATTATATTAAATTGTATTTCCGAATCTTGTTCTTTATTTTATAGGTTTATCTATGCAGGAAAATTACCATAGTTAATTGTTTTAATCACATTGTCTCTTATCTATAGAAATGTTTGCATATTAAATATGGTGTTTATGTCTTGACTTAACTACTGCTTAGTGAATCAACACACGTATTGTTCTTATCAGGGTAACCACAGTGTTTTTTATATTCACGTAGATGCTTTTAAGGCCTTACATGCAGCTATAATTTATATGTTAATATCTTCGTATCTTAACATTTAGAGCGATACGTAAATATACTTTAAAAAAATCGATAATATAGCGTCAACTGAGATGTACACCAACTGAATTAAGGTAAAATACATTACATTACCTGCTCTGTGTGTTATACCTTAACATAGTTTAAAGCTCCCAGTACATCACAGGATGTAATGTACATTACTATTACATTATAACTGCCGTGTGTGAAGCACTATGACAAAATAAACTGGCCAAGTGCGATTTGGGCTCGCACACGTACTCTACGTACCGACAGAGTGATAGAACTGATAGAGTTACAAACGTTTTTTTGTAATATTAGTATTGATAAAAAAACTCCCGTTAACCATACATTTAAAGTAAGGATTTGCATACGTTTTTAAGTTTTATTGGTCACTGACACTATTGAGACTCTATTAAGAGGATATTTGGCATATCGGTATATGAGTGCAAACATAAATAATGAAAAAAATTTTTGGATCCATCCCGTAGCTCTTTTTAGTCGATGAGGGTTTCAAATAGTGCTGCTAATCTTTAAACGGCTGACAGATTTTCTAGAAACAATTATGAACACTACAGATCAAGTTACCTATCCACCAAAAAAATAAAAACGAAATCAAAGAAGATGCTACAGACAGATAGAAACACAACACACGTCAAGCTAAGAGCGAACGCGGGGTGCACTTTTCCATACAAATGTATTCCCCCGTTTCCTCCTTGGAAAATACTTCTGAAGCAAAAAAGCTCTTAAAAAGGAGATTAGAACGCTTATATTTCTATTTGCAATTGGCTGGTCAAAAAATAGCTACAGCAGAACTTTGATTTTTTGTAGAGACAAATTTTGCTCTAGAAGCATTTTACAGGGAGGAAACGGGGGAATATATTTGTATCGAAAAGTGCACCCGCGTTCCCTCTTAATTACAAAAGCCTATTAGCATTTGCGTCGGGATTAAAAATTATAATTACAGAGTATATCATAAGTACCACGTAGGTAATATTAAGACGTGTGCTCTGTTTATTCATGTGTGTCGTATCTGTCTGGAATTGTTATTCTATGATAATTCATTTCAATGTTAAAAGTTCATTACCCTTAGAACAAGGGTATTACAAAATGTTGATTGTATTATTGAAGTTATACTTCTGTTGGCGCGATAGAGAAAAATGATGAGAGTGAATTTTTACGATGCGCGCACACCGACACCTAAATTTAACATCGTGAAGTTAGTTCTAGGTGGTACGATGCGCGCGCACACCGACACCTAAATTCTACACCGTGAAGTTAGTTCTAGGTGGCATGACTATGTTCAAGTTGTATATGTCATATTTAACGTCATATTTTTACGTTAATAAAACCTTTTTTATTTAAATAAAATCTTTTTGATTAATTTTAATATTTATCTTTAATCACTACTGAATTTTAGTTATTTTTTTTTCCATACGCCATAGAAGTATAACTTCTAACGCGTGTACATAAGTACACACACTCTTTTTTTATGTTAGTTATGTTAAGTTAGTTATTATATATTGTGTTTTATTATTAGGTCAGAACAGGAATGAGTGGTGTAACAGGGAGGAGGCTTATGCCCTGTAGTGGGCGGAAATGAGCGGACAATGATGATGATGATTATATTAGGTAACGGGGTAAGCTTGCGGGGTAGTCTAAAAACTAAAACAACCGATTTCCATACCGCGCGAGTCAGTTTCAGTAGCAAGTTTGAGACGTTCATCGTCATATCTCTTGAGATACTTATCAGATCTCGATGAAATTACAATGGGACCACCTCGGAAACGTACCCTATTGATTAAAAAAATAATCATTCAGATAGGCTCACAACTAACGGAGTAATCGCGTAACATAAATACAACAAAAAAAAAAAAAGATGAATTGAGAACCTCCTTCTTTTTGGAAGTCGGTTGAAAAGAAAAAGTATTTTATATGTTCGTTGCTACGAAGAAATTGACTTATAATTTCTTCGTAGGTACGTTAGTAAACATTATATTTCAAGGCTAAGGAAAAATCGCCAAAAAATAAAGTTTTTTTTCTTCTGAACATTAATTCGTACAAGTTAAAGTCAGATTTGCCAACTTGAGGGTGGCCAGGCGGACACTTGTCAGTGTCCTACCACCTTACAAGTGACATGTCCGTTTCTTTTCAGCGGGTGACATGTCAGTATGCGGATTCCAGGGTTCATCCACAGTGAACATAGACCTGTGTCCAGAGAACAGTGTGTACCGCTGTGGACATCTAGCTATGACTTACACGGGACTTAGTATACTGTTGACTTTGGGAGATGACCTCACAAGGATTAATAGGAAGGCTTTAGTTGAAGGTATGTGTGGATCGCTAACGATTAAATTGGTGTGTTATTTACTATGTATACCAGCTTAACCAAAGCTATCGACATGGCTCAAAGGATTAGCAAGCTGAAGTGGCAGTGGGCTGGTCACGTCTATCGTAGAAACGATAATGTTGGTATCACTTAACCCTTTGAGCACCAAAGTCACATATACGTGACAAGCACTTGCGGGCCCTGTACGCCAAGCGTCCTCTTTAGACGACAACAACCGTACAAAACCGCTTGGCGTACAGGGCACGGGAGTGCGTTTGTAGCGTGGCGCTCAAAAGGTTAATAATATCGTTTAAAAACTAAAAAAGAACCGACTTCAATGTTCATTTTCAGTACCAATTTTGAGATGTTTATGTCAATATCTCTGGAGATACTTATCAGACCTCGATAAAATTACCATGGTACCACACTTGGGATATCTTCTTTCGAACAAAAAAAGAATAATCAAAATCGGTGCATAAACGACGAAGTTATCCCCGAACAAACATTAAAAAAAATATATATATATATACGGTCGAATTGAGAAACCTCCTCCTTTTTTTGAAGTCGGTTAAAAAACTAAAAGAACTTCAAATGCTGCGGTATTCATATTCAGTACCAAGTTTGAGGTTTATCTTTGGAGATACTGAAAATATCTGATTGAAATTTACCCGGGAAACGTATACAACAAACTTAACACTTGGAAAGAATAATAGAAAAAAAATCAAACAAAAAAAAAAAACCAAATCGGTCCGTTCCGATCATTCAAAGACGCCTGTCTTTGAGTGATCGGAACATACTTTACTAAAAATATATGGGATACATAAAAAAATATATACATAAAAAACAAAATATTCCGACGAATTCAGAACCTCGCATCTTTTCAATCGACTTCCACAAACAAAGGAGGTTCTCAATTTGTCTGTACGTTATTTTTTGTATGTGTATTTTACGCGATTACTCCGTCAATTCTGAACCGATTCGAATGATTCTTTTTGTTATCGGTAGAGTACGTTTCCGAGGTGGTCCCATTGTAATTTCATCGAGACCTGATAAGTATCTCCGGAGATATGACGATAAACTTCTCAAACTTACTACTGAAATTGACTCGCGGGGCATTGAAGTCGGTTGTTTTAGTTTTTAAACAATTTTAATTATTTTGAAGTCTGTTAAAAAGGCTGGCTTAACCGTTATTTTTCTTCGAGTTCTTAATTAAATGTGTTCTTAACTTCCAGGTGTAAAAGCACTACAAACGGAGGAGGGTAACTTCTCCGCGACGCTGTCAGGGTGTGAATCGGACATGCGTTTCGTTTACTGTGCTGCTTGCATCAGTTACATTCTCGATGACTGGTCAGGATTCGATGTTGATAAAGCGACTGATTATATTATTAAGTCTATTGTAAGTACATATATGTTAATTTAAAAAATAAATTATCGTTAAAAATCTTATAAAAATTAAATCATAAGGCAGCTGCTCCAAGAGACCAAATTATGGTATTGCCATCCGATCTACAAACAAATACCAAGTTTTCTCAAGTCAAAGGTATCCGTCACTGTCATTGCATTTTTGACAGGAGCAAGAATTTTTAGGGTGAAGCTGCCAGTTGGCTGAAGGAACTCTTGAATGTTCACCGTTACATTTCTTGTATGCATAATAATTCTTGTATGCACTTCGGGACGTTGCTCTACGAATTCGAAACTAGCCGGTTTTTAGATTAACGGCTATTATTATTTACCGCTGGGTATTGTATGTACACAGTAAAATAATGCTCTTTCGGCTTCGTACAGCGAGTCGTCTCGAAGTTTATTATTTACCGCCGTGTAGGTGCTGTAGATTTAAAAGTCCCTGAGTCCCTTGAGACGTAGGCGGTAGAGGCACGGTAATGTTATAGATTACATTACTGTACCGTAGTAATTGTTGCGGTGGCGGTCGCGGGCGCGTTCAAGGTTATGCGGCGCGGTCGGGCACCTGTGGTGATAGCTTTATTTCTACACTAGCTGCGCCCCGCGACTTTGCCCGCGTTTATTCCTGGTTATAAACCTTCCGCTAAAATCACTCTATCTATTGACGAAAACCGCATTAAAATCCAAGATCTAAGCGTAAGACAGCGGGAGCGTCTTTGTTTTATACTATGTGATAAAGATTTCGCGATAACATTATGATAACATTATTCGTAGAAGTGGAAACGTGTGATTTGTAAAATGACTGACCGTGGGAAGCCAGCTTGAAGTAAATTGGAGGCTTCACTGATGCGCCTGCCAAACACATTATTTTTCTTTTATTTTCCTAAAAAACAATATTTTCTAGATGACATTATAAGGTAAAACTTGCTCATCTGCCCCCAGACATGTCGATAAATGACAGGCATATAAAAAACGTAAATCTACAAACTGCATCTCCAATCAAAAATTAAAATCGAACCAAACATTTTTCCAAGCTCTTAACTTTATGTATCTTCTTTACAGGGCTACGACTACGGCATAGCTCAATGTCCCGAGCTGGAATCCCACGGCGGCACAACTTACTGCGCTCTGGCAACCCTAAGTCTCACCAATCAACTACACAAGCTATCCGAAGCACAAATAGAAGGATTAAAACGATGGCTCTTATTCAGACAAATTGACGGCTTCCAAGGAAGACCAAACAAACCCGTCGATACATGCTACAGCTTTTGGGTAGGTGCTTCATTAAAAATCTTAGATATGTTACAGTATACCAATTATGGGTCTAATAGAAGATACGTCTTTGAAACGCAGGATATTGTTGTCGGAGGCTTTTCTAAATGGCCTGATACGTACACGGATCCGATGCATACGTATTTAGGGTTGGCAGGCTTGAGTTTAATAGGGGAAAAGGGTTTGCTAGAAATTGAACCAAGGTTGAATATTAGCCGGAGAGCGTATGAACATTTAAAGACCTTGCATCAACGGTGGGCTGCCGAGTCGTAGTATTAATATTAAATTTAAAAATGTCATTGTGAGACTAGAGGTTAAGGCTGATTTACACTTTGTTAAAGGTTTTATCCGAGATTTGTTTTTTTGTATCTGATAGCGTTTGACCACTATCTCGCCTGGTGGTAATCAACAGTGTGATCGAAGATAGTGAACACGCTAGGTCTGGAATGGTCTGACCTCACAAGGGCTGTGTGTTGCCGGAACACCGTAAGGTTATGGCGGCAGATTTTCTCCTTGATAGTGGTAAGCTACTTTTTGGTAGCAAGTCAGGGTGAACATCTATATGAATATCCTACCTGTGCTACAAACGACTAGTTCTTATTAACGGCATCATTTCAAATTGAAGCATATTCCTCTGTTACTTGTAATTCCCAGTAAATTAGAAGATAATGACAAACGCATAGTGGCCTTTACTTAAGTATTGTTCGTAATGCATTGGTTTAAATAACTCTATTCGCGAGCACTGTGTAAACTCACAATATTGTCTGTGAACGGGTTGTACTCTTAGCAAAGTGTAAATTGCACCTACCACTTCGTTCATATCAAGCTAACAAGTATAAAAAGTAAAGTGTAAAAACTAAAAATCGACTACTGGAAAATTACGCTCTAACTTTAGAAATTATTTATTCTCGACTGTGATTGTACCCTTAGTACGAGTTTTCATCGTAAACGCTTTTGATATATCTAACATAGTTTTCGACTTATTCTGGCTCCCTGCTTGGTCTAAATTTAGTGAAGTGTAGTAACCACTAGAGGCGCTGTACTGTTTTTCATACAAAATTTGTTCGATTTCGAGTTTGGTATGAAAACTCGTACTAAGGGTACAGTTCAGTAGTCGGGATTTAGTGTACAACTTACTTTTTATGCTTTTATATTGAAACGTCTTTGTTTAGTATTTTTTATGGGAACATTTTCACAGATTTCTTAGATAACATAATTATGTTTACTGAGTATGTCATGCCGTTTTACAATGTTTAAATAACTCAGTTTTAAACGTTCTATGTTGTTTGTTTTGTTCATAGACATTACATTTATTACCCGACTATGTCTTTGGTTTCGTTGATGATAAAGTAAAGGGATTTTGTATTTATAGAATATACAAGGTAAATTCCAAAAAATCTCTTAAGGCCGATTGTACACAAGCGCGACGCACAGCAGTTTTTATGTCTAACTATTACCTATCAAATTGATTTACCTTGAAATAAAATCTAAAATCAATTGAAAAACATAAAAAAATGTTTATCTACAGCAATAGATAATAGTTTGACATAGGGTATGCTAGCAAAAATAAACAACTTCAATACCACATAATATAATTTGTTCGTTCAAGTATTTTATTGCAAATACTTAATACGCAATTAGTCTATTGTCTGTTGTCATTGGAAAAAACTTTTGTCTAAAATCTGTGAAAAAAAAAAACTTGTGTCATACATAGATTTTGTATTTCATACAAACTTGTACATATCTCTTAAAAAAAAGGCTAAGTTTTCACCGAGATAGAGAAATCAATAGTCAAATTAATGCTCTTTTATATTTCTCTCTTTATCACTGAGTTTGCTACTGGTTTGGTAATAATTGTATTGAAAAATAATAAAAAAGGTTATGTTATCGATTGATTCGAAACATGCCAAGTGTAACAAATTAACTAAATAAAAAAGGCTCCTTAAGGGACTCCTTGAACGAGCGAAATAAAGCGCGAAAAAATAAACGCTCCTGTAGGTATACCAATTATCTTTACAGGTCGAATATCAGTCAGATTCTATTCTGACCTTGTATGTGTGCTTATTTTTGCTCGCTTAAAGATTTCACCAAAACGTCGATTAGCGTTAGGAAACTTTGCCGATGCCACAATGCCTTAAGACAAAAGTCTTTAATGAGTGCATCGTAACGAGACGTTGACACTGATGGTGCGACTAATACATCAACTCTACGAGTAAAGTCGATCAGCAAGCTATGGAAAGGATATGATCGGAGTATCTCTGAAAGATCGAATTCGAAATGAAGTCATCCGTCAGAGAACTAAAGTTATCGACATAGCTCAAAGGATTAGCAAGCTGAAGTGGCAGTGGGCTGGTCACATCTGTCGTAGAACCGAGACCACGGCTCGGTAAACGTAGTGTAGAACTCCTTCCAGCTAGTGGAGCGATTATATATGCAAGGTGGCTGGCAGCGGTTGGAAACAATGAGCTGAAGATCGAGCTCAGTGGCGTGCGATAGAAGCCTATGTCCAGCAGTGGACCGAAATTAGCTGATAGTTATAATTAAGGTTTTGTCAGTAAAAGACCATGAAATGTGACAGAGAATACGGTCGTTACATTATTCGTGCGGGGCCATAGCTCTTAAATAAGACCTTTTAATAAAGTCGGCATTGTAACATCAGCCTTATGCTTGAATTTGATAGGAATTTAAATGAACGAAATGATAGAGATGGAGCTGCAGCCTGCATAGGCGCGTCGCCGTCATTTAGATCATTTGGTTCATTCAATAATCAACTGTCAAATACAAGCATAAGCCCCCATATTCAATTTGTGCCCTAATCTTCTATATTTCTACTTAACATATAAATAGGTGCTAAATAGTATAGTTATCGTACGAATTGTTTTAAATAGTTACAACGATGTCTCAAGGTTGGCTCGTTCATTTGACCAAACTGATTTTATACTCGCGGTGATTACAATAAGGCCCCTAATTCAACGAAGATGGGCAGAGCGTGGCGAAGAAAAGATAATATGTAAACTACAATCTGCTCTCGTTTCTTTAGTACCGGTGGACTACGCCGCAGAGCCAGAAAGAAGTGTATTTGTACGGCCGCTGTTATGCGTTGCAATGCGGCCCGCCTCAATGAGCGCTAGCCTTAAAGCCGCGATCGGTGTAATCTAAACATTACCTGTAATAGTTGTAAGATATATTGTCTCGCTCGCTTCGCTCAGCCCAGGTACAGCGTATTAAGGCTTAGGGCTAAGGATATGGTTGAAACTAAGGCTCAGGCTATGGCTAAGCCTTATTCTACATTATGTATTATTGAAAAAGACATTTGTAAGTTGTAACCATGTGCCTCTGCCTTATGTATATTGTAAATATAAAAGTCAATTCGTTAATTTATTGTTGGATCGATTAATTTATATAGGCGCGTCGCTCATGGTTAAGATTCAAAGTGGCGTAGAGGGAGAGTGCATAAATGGCACCCCGTATACAGCTATTTTTTGGTAATAAATGGCAGTGCGACTCTAGTATGTGAGAATATTCTTGAGTGGTGTCGAAATCGATGTGCAGTCACCGCGGAGTCGAGGTACTTTCGCGGTGGAAGCTGTGTCTTATGTTGGTTAGTTACGCGCCAAAGACTGCGACACGGTAATATACCGTGACTGCGATTCAACCGCGCCGTGATGCCCTTGATGATTGACTTAGGAGCGAGGGCCGATACTAAGCCGCGATGGCCACGACGGCACGACGCGTCTTGCGTCTGCAGTGAGCAGAAAAAACAATAACGCAAGACGAGGGCGTGGCGCCATGTTGGATGCGAGCGTTTTCGCGCCAACGTGGCTTTTACCTTACGGTAAAGTTCATTGACCTATTTAAACGACTGATGACGTTTAACTGACTTTTCTTGGTATATTTTATGTGGGAAGTAACTTCACCGGGCGTTATTATATGTGTCGGAGAACTTTACCCTTAGGCTACTTTTTAGGTTCCTTATAATTATGATTTTCTCGTAATAAATGTTTAATCAATGTTATCATGGCGTATAAGTACTTTGAACAAAATACGCATTATTGTAAATCAGTACCTATTTTACGACACACTGCCTTTGTATTTAAACAACTAATCAAAATATTGTAAGAATATTGACTGTTACAATAAATTATAGATAGATAATATATGTAATTAACAAAATTATTATTATTATTTGTATTCGCTAGCCAAATTTATTGTTATTATTTGTCACAGGACGCCTGTCTCACTTTAAATATAACGGACAAATAGGTAAATAATACATAGTTATATGTGCAAGTACGTGTAGGATTGTCATAGCTATTTTGCAATCAGATAACCAGCGGTATACACCTCGGCACGGATTTAGAGTTGCGAGCAAAATTGTTGCGCTTCGTTACTGTCGCGTGTTGGTCAGCAAACTATCACTGACGGACCAATCACAACCGCGCTCCGCACGGCCCCGTCCCGCGAAACAATACGTAGTACTATTAATTATTCTGTGCAAACAGACCTAAACTTTGTGCATTTGTCTAATACAAGGTTCACACCATAAGAATATGGGTTATTGAAAAGGAAACACCTAAAACCTCGAGCAATTTTAGAATATCATACCAAAATAATGTTGTCTTATAACTTTTTATCATTCACGTTGATAATATTTCGTGACCCTGTGTAAATCCTATCGTAAACACGTATTAAATACAGCAATTAAATGGTAGCACAACAGCTACTATATCATTATTATCATCATAAAATTTTACGATCTCAAACACAACCTTATGGATATACTTACACGTACTAACAAGTGGAAAATGTCGTAACATTTTCGTAGTATTTATTTGCTATCATTAAAGGTCCGTGTGAAGGGTTTTAGGCTCAATTCAGACCGAGATGGCCGTGGCCCTTTGTGAAGCGGTGAGCGTTTCAGTGACAATTTTAAAATGTATCTTTATAATTAAAATACAAAGTATCTTTGGACTCGGAAAGATCGCGCGCGCGCTTCCGCGTTGCGCCACGACCGACTATTTTCTTTAGGCGACAATACTTGCCAAGTTAAGCTCTACCAGCACATGCCCTCTCAGTGTCAATGTAGCCTAAGAGTGACATTTCATGTAGCCTAAGAGTGACGTTTCATTCAGGAATTCTTAAGCGCAGGCCATATTGGGAGCGAAGCGATACAAAGATTAGTTAGATTTACTTCGTAATAACAAATGAAGTTTAGCTCTTTAGTTCGTGGCGTGAACCCAAAAATAAAGAAGCGTTAGGCACATAAGCATAACAAAAACGTTCTTCGTTTCTTATAAAATAAAATAAAAATAAAAATGTCTGATAAAAATAAATTGAGGGTAGGTAGTTTCCAACGAACTCTCTATAAGTAGCAGTGCCTCAGTTCAGTCGTCTCGTGACCACGATAAATGCGAGTTGGTCGAAACGTCTTGTGCAATAAAAATTAATGTTTTAAGCGCGATGAGTCCCGTATTTTAATATTTATAACTATGATCTTCGTTTCGCTTTGCTTCAAATGTGGCTTGCGCTCAAATGCCTAAAATTGCACAAGTTATTGTACTACTTATGTAGAGATAAAAATAAACTGTATGTAACGTACTATGTACTACTTGTTATAATAAATAGTAGGTACAGTAAAGTTGCGAAGAAATTTTCGTACAGTGCCATGTGCGTGTAGATAGTTAACAAATTGTAGCACAAATTAATGTAAGTGCATTTTTACGATCCGATGTTAGTATTAAATCGAGAATTGTTTTATTTATTCTTTTACTTGAGCTTACTTTGCAATTCGATCGATGTCGGCTACTCGTAATTCTCGAGATCGGATCCATACGCGATTAGTTATATTATGTGGAGTTATGAGTTAATATTGTCATATTTATTTTCGGTCAATTAATCTAGTAGAGAGTTAAATGATTCCGAAACAAGTAAGTATACAAGTAATTTTTTGCTCTGAAATTTGCTAGCCAATCAGAGCGCGTTATGTACACGCTATATTGGCGGTTAGCCAATCAGAGCGCATTATGGATACCAAAGGTTGGCGAAATTTATTTCGAACAAATCAAAATGTTATATGTCATGTCATATCACTAATAATTATGTTAATAAATGCTCGATGCTTTTGTTGTAATAAGCTAGTGGGCTATTGTTTCGGCTTCATCCTGAAAATTTCGAAATTTTGAGATAAGACGACATCTTTTGAATAAAATAAATGTCAAAGTTAAACTAAAGTCAACTTTTTAATTAAAAACTATATTATTTTTTTAGCATAGACTTAGACCTGTCAAATGTAGAGTAGAAAATCAGACTAATCTTAATTTAGCTGGAAGAAAGGCGATATTTTTTGTGCAGCCAAAAATGTTTAGTTTTGACATTTTAAGTCCGTAAGATGTTGTTTATTTCGAAAAGTGAGTGTTTCTGTTAGACTTATCTCTCAGAAATGCAAGTGTTTTAAGTGTAAAATGTGTTCAAGCCTAAGTGTGCGCTTGGCCTTATACAGTTTCACCAAAATTTGGCGGGCTTCAGAAAAAGAAAAAGTTTTCCTTACCATAACAACAACATTTATTTCCATACACTTTTAACTTTACTAGTCCTATTAGGTGTAAAAACACCTATTATTTTTATATTTTTGTAACATTTTATTACTAAAAATGCGTTACTTTTGCATCTTCTCATCATTCAACTTAAACAAGCATGCTACATCGTCGACCGCATCGTCACTTAACATCAGGTGAGATAGTGATCAAACACATGACTACAATGAATATAAAAACTCTTATGCAACAATGCTATGACCCTACATTATTCTGCAGCGCTTTTCTGCTGTGCGTCGAAATACTTGTAGTGTGCGCCAAGCCTAAGTCTAAATTATATAAATACAGGGAAATCGACAACGCAATAAAGTTGTAGTCATCTTTCAAAATTATAAATATTTTTATTGTATATTTATTTTAAAAAAAAGTAAGTATTAAATATCCACTTTATCTTGTATTATGTAATAAATTAAAATTTATATAACTACAGTCTGTTTATATTTTTAAGCACGAAAGCTTTTGTAAGTTCATTGTATTTAATAGTGCATTTATTTGCATGTTGTGTATAGTTTTTTGCCAATATGTTCAAATTATATTGAAAGTTAAAATTTCATTTTGGTTTTATTAAAAAAAATACGTTGAAAATATATACCTAGTAGGTAGGTAGTTCTAATGCTCCGTACGCAAATACGGTATTACTCGAGTTTTACTCGAAAGCGAGTGCTGAGTACAATCCACAAGTTGACTTGTACTCGCTTTCGTGTAAAACTAACGAGTAGGTAGTACAGTATGTACAGAACTTAATAATAGTAACTTGAGAGTTGCTCGCTACTGTACAATATTTTCGTGGTAGTGGCCACTTCGGTTTGCTAGAGTCTCTGACGGATCGAATCCGAAACAGCTCCGAATTTTCTTTCGGAGATTTCGGAATTATCCGCAATATATAAAGCTAACTGAAGTACGAATCGCGCGACCATTTTAACAGAAGAAACGATTACTGTTGGAAGTGTTGGAGTAAATGAGTTCCTAAGTAGAGACCGCTGATCAGCGAGTGTAGTGTAGGTCGCTCAAAGACTTGGTGGGCGATGGTCTACACCAGGAGGCTGGCAAAAGCTGGATGAGAGTACCGATGACCATGCTCAGTCCAGTATCCTTAGTACGAGTTTTCATACCGTGGAATAACAGACTTTATATCGTATATCGAACAAATTTTGTATGTAAAACAGTACAGCGCCTCTAGTGGTTTTCACAATGTACTAAATTTAGACCAATCACAGAGCCAGAATAAGTCGAAAACTACGTGAGATCTGTCAAAACCGTTTACGATGAGGGATGAAAACTCGTACTAAGGGTACAGGTGTACCAGCATCGCTTCTAGTATTGCAGATGTCTATAACCGGCGGTGGCGGATTTTTTTATGTGATAGTGACCAAACAAACTGACGGCCCGAATGAAGGTAAACGGTCCACAGCGCCTATGAAAATCTGCAGCACCGATAATTCGTTGCAGACTTTTTGAAGAATTTGTAACTACCATATTTAATAATTATTAATTATTTATTTATAAGGAGAAAATCTGCCGACCACACCTTCGCTTACCACAAGGCGAGATAGTATTAAAAAAATACTCCATTCTCTATGCTCATGGAAAAAATCGTGGCGAGATGGTCATTCCATATCGTACAGGTGCGAGGCAGGACAGTTAAAGGGGTACGAAATTTCCAAGTCTGTTCTTCGAGCATATACCAATGGAGATGTTAACGCAAGGCGTACCCCTCTGCTGGCCATATAGCCAGTATTGGCCATATGAGCGTGCGTAACTACGCTGTTTTTTAATACTGTGTGCGTGTTTCAAGCTAGTGTGCGGGATCGTTAAAGTGAGTAATTTGTGTGCGTGCAATGCGTGTTTACCTCGTCCCCCGTAAGAATCGGCAGAAAAAATGTTTGCGGATTAGAACGTTAACATCTCCATTTGTAAATGCTCGAAGAGTCTGTTAGATACTACGGTATCTAAGCTTTCACGATGCCCAACAGTTCGATTATAGAATGGCGGTGGCGGAATCATGCATAAAAGCTCGCCAGAGCATTCACAATTATATAAACGCTAGAAGATGAAGAGCGTTTCGAAGTTCGATGTCTCTTCGGAGACTGACACGCTCCAACCTGACGCAGAGCTCGGGATCATCGACAATTCTAGAGGCAGCTTTTCTCCTTGATGCTGGTAAATTACGTAGAAAATCTGGCGGAACGAACATCGATATCAAATATACCGGAACTAGGCGAACCGATTAGCGAGATGTCTTTGTTCGGTAGGTGAGTCGAGCTACAGCCGAAGCCTACCACCAGTGGTCACACACTTCAAACCACCCAGAGATCCACGTATTTAGGTACCTACACGCTTTAGTACATTATAGAAATACATAAAGTATATAGGTATAGCTAGTAAGTTATTATTAACATATGTTTCTAGGAATTGTGTGTTTGCGGCATTGACGTTGGTTTGCAGCAGTAAATAGCTATTGATTAAGTTCCCGACAATATATTTCATTTCTAGCTAAATAACATTGGAACAAAGGACATCCCACTAAGTTGATACCTACTCTGCGAAATCTATTTTCCGCTCCACTTGCAAACTTCGCCGAAATATCGGAATAATGAACTCCAGTAAAATAAGTTCTCGCAAGCTATCAAAGTTCGTTCAAAACAAATCATCGCACCTATTTGTGAATACAAGTTTCCGGGTTTATGGAAGAGGGGACTTATTCTATGTCACAGTATATACGAAGCAGAAGAATTTAGGTCAATTTCAACAGGTTTTCCTTATTATAATATCGTTTAAAAACGAAAGAACTGAAAATAACTCGCGCGAGATATGACAGAGTCATATCTCATCATCATCATCATATACTAAAGTTCCAGATGTTTCATCATCATGAGTGCTTTCAGCGGTGTGTGCTGCATTTGTAGACCATCTATATCTCTGAGTTGACAACGCGCGTGTCACGTCACCAAGTTTTAAGGGTTCCACCATGGAGTTCTACACACAAACTAAATCCATCACAGATCTGTCGCGGTAGGTCAATTTGAAAGAATCTTGTACCTACCAAAAAGGCCACCACCTGTTTGGTTTCGTGGACGTTTTGCTACGTTTCGATGGTAATGGTAATCTAAATTAGTGTCCTTGGCAAATCTCCAAGGCAACTTAAGCCAATTTTATTGTCCTTCCATATAGGTGCAGGATTTAAGTGTCCTTTCTTACTACTCATGAAACTGTGGCGGGCATGTCGTAGGATCATGATATTTAATGGAAATCGGGAACTTGGCAATTTTCGCCGCCTTAAACTTAGTAGGCACCTTTTTATTATCTTAGTAAGGTGTCTAAAAGTTAGAGGCTAAAGTCGTTGTGCGTGGGACGGAGGATTACCAGCTAATCGTTTTAAATAGCTTTTTACTTCGCTTTTATTCTGTATCTAAAAGTTCAAGTTGAAGTATAGTGCTTAGGTTTATAAAGAAGGTAAAATGAATCGATGTGCTTCGGCTGTTCTTAGTGTTTTCTGTTGGAACTTGCTTTATTTCTAGCTATTAATCTACGTAGTAAGATATTTCCACGGGTCGACAATATTGGAACTAGGCAGGTCAAGGTATATTCCCCAAATTTCAGTGACAATTCGACGAAAAATTTCTGGTATTTTCTCTATTTAATTAAATTATTCGCCCGGCTCGGCCAGACTTAACATCTCAATTCAGCGATGACCTCTTATTACGTTCAGAGGTCATATCCAAAAGGTCATTTGGAATTAAGGTTTCACATTTCCAAATCCACGTTTAGAGTCGTCGTACCCCGATCGGTTCCTCGCCAATTATCCACTCATTAATTCATTATCATCGGATACAAAAGGGCCGGACTGTCACCGAACTGTCAAGGGAGAAGGGAACGAAACCTAACCCCAGCACGGCGGTATTTACACGACAAAATTTTCTTACTTCCATTAATTAAACAAGAAAACAGATCGGCTAGATAAAGGACTATAAATCTAAATGATGAATAGGTAGGCTCACTGTGGATCGGAATTGTAAATTGCTTATTTGTGAGTCGGTATTTGTTTGGGGATCTTCGGAGATAAAACGGTATGCAGACGGATGTGTCCCTCGCTATCGGCTTTGTGAGATTAATTAACCTGACCTATCTATCGAGTACTCACAAGGATAGTGGAGGGCTATTAGTAACAGTACCGTAGTTATCGCTCTGATTAAATAAACTTTCAACGAGGCACGATGAAAGCTTCTTCACTGACTTTGGGTCAGCTCGAATATGTACTGAAATGCTTTTTGGAATACCTCTATTGAATGTAGGTACTTCTATTAAATGCGAGTGTTAGAGTTGGTAGATATAGGTATACATGTATGTGTGTAATATAGGCATATAACTGTTCTTATAATATGAATTCCCTGAAATTAACAGAAAGGAAAATAAACATTTTTTGTTGCGGTGAGACAGATGAATCTTTTCCACTTTTTCAAAGCATAGAGACAGTCATAACTCTTCAATAAACCACATTTTTAACAGACTTCAAAAAGCAGGTGACAGATTATAGACAAGCATACATCCGGCGGGTGCTGGTATGCTAAATAAAGTGATGAGCCTAACGCATTGTTTTAGAGGTCTAAAACCATTACCTAATCTTCGCATTATTGAATTTCTAATGTAACCGGTTTGGGGCACATCGGTTGTATGGTTTCAAAGTCTATAACGAACATAGGTAGAAACAATTTTTGTGTTTTATATATATAGGCATATAAACGGCCTTCTCTATACTAAAACCACAAGCTTCCTAAATAGCGTAACAGATAAGCTATAAGTAAAGTACCTACACCTACGCACAGAATAACAATCCTACACACCGCATTATTACTTATTCTGTGATACAGGTGGGCAAACAGCTTTTGGCCCGGATATAATCCTATGTCTTCATTACCTACTCAAAGCAGTGTGGTTTGAGATAGGACATTAAAGCCAGGCTCCCGTTGAATCTAGACTTACTGAAGTATTAGCGGCGGCACAGTGACGGGCAAGAAATATGACACAGTTTCTTGTTCTTGTAACATTACCTATGTGTTACTAAACATGGGTATGACATGATAAAAGATTCTTGGATCATCTGAAAGTAGTGAAACACCTAAATATTAGCCCACTTTTGTTTACATTTCAAGTTCCTGGGCAGAAAATGTGCTGTCCTTTTTGTTTGTTATATTCGTAGGACGACTGAAATGAATAAGACCTGAATGAGATAAATATAGGTACTTACAGAAGCCTACGCAAATTCTTAGACGACATAAACTTGTTGAGCTCCTATTGCTTACATATTTTTAGGGCTGTTGAGGTACGGCCTCAAAAAGTAAAAAAAGACCCTTATAAGATCTCTCTCTTGTCCGTCTGCCCGACTGTCCGTCTGTCTGTCCGTGTGTCACAACCGATTTTCGCAGGAACCTAGCAAATTGAAATTTATTTTACTTTCAAACAAGTTTTAACATTGATAATTTTGAAAAATTATAGCTCTAATTGTGGTGTTAGAATTAAAGAGAAAACGATATATTACATAAACATTATTACATTTTACATATGATTTAATAGGTATATACTTAGTATAATTGTATGTACCTAACCTATACATTCTACATTATATGATGGGTAATTTCCGTGGCCAGCACTGTACATAGCAACTGTTCGACAATCTGTGGCGCTATCTAACAGGCGCACGGCAGCCCTGCCGAGGTTTAAGGAACTGAACCAACGCTATCAGTT
Organism: Cabera pusaria; assembly: GCA_954871355.1. Lineage (NCBI taxonomy): Eukaryota > Metazoa > Arthropoda > Insecta > Lepidoptera > Geometridae > Cabera > Cabera pusaria. The sequence continues at coordinate 8,697,044 of OX940899.1, forward strand.
AACGCCTGTAATTGGAAGTGCTTGCGATATTTTACTAGGAACAAGAGCTATTATTGCTTCTTTTAGTTTTCAAACCATAAACTTTACCAGACTTGCAATAACTTCAGGATAACTCATATTAGTCGAGGTATCCACTCTCTTCCTTTAATACTTATTTAAACTGTTACAGCAGAAAAATATATAAACATTACCCGTTTAACTTCCAAAAGCCTCTATGACTCAAGGAATAAAGTTTAAATTTCAACGTCCTCACTCAGTATATGATACAGGGTGCTGACAGCAAAGTGAGTATAGTATATACAGACTGTTAATGTCGTAACTTGCCACAAGATGACACAGTGCAAGTTGGGACGCACTTGTAATTAGGAAGTCTAATCACTTAGCCGACTTGATGGCGATTAAATTGGTGCCCTTTGGGGAGCTTTTTAGCGGTCCGTAATTACAGATGGCACTTTGAGTAACTTTGTTAGAGCTTCGTACACACTTACATATCGTCTAATATGTGAGTATATTTTCTTTGAGTTTCCTGCTGACTAATTGCGGCATTTGACAACATTTCATAATTAATGAAATATCGCGTTTTGTGATGTATACTATATTGGACAAATTATTAATATTTCACTAATTTAATATTTCAACGTTTTGTGGTGTATATTGGCCAAATTATTAATATTTCAACATAAAACAACCTCTAAGATATTTAAAGTCGTTTTTTTTCGTTTTTTAAACAATCTTAAATTATTAATACAGACAAATAGCGTATTGCGAGTAGGGACAGGCTAATTAAACGCCTACCGCGTTGAAAATTTAGAGATAGGGAAATAAAAACCTCAAACTTACTGAAAATTACTAGTGTGGCATTTCAAGTTGGTTTCTTGAACGATCTTTAATTATTAATACAGACAAATAGCGCATTACGAGTAGGACAGGCTAATTAAATGTTTAAGCAGGATATTACACCTAGGACTAATAAACCACATCATTACACCAAAGTTACGGCGTTGAAGAGGTTTTTTATCTGTGACTAAAGTCTGCAGTTAATAAGAAGTGGATACTTCTCTATTAGTTCAGCCAAGTTAAACGGCCCGGCGTGGTTTTAAGAAACAGCGCTTATTACAAGCTTTTATAGTTATAACTTTCATCGTGCGAATGTAAGTTGTCCATCAAAATTTGCAATCCATTTTCAAACACCTTACCGAATGAGCCTGAATGAATGATGAGAATGAATTTGGCATACGTATGTAAGTTCGGTGACAATGCAATGTTATGGTAATGTTTGAGCCGGGCAATAGCGATTGGAACTTCCTAATAACGGACAATATAATATCTTAGGACAACTGCATTTACCACTTATATTGGAATAAATCTGAAAACCGTAAATACGAGTATGTAGTTTAATGACTTAAAAAAATTGAATTTACTATTACAAACTTATTATTTGCGGTTGGTGCAAAACATTTTCTATGGATCGAAATGCAAAGTTAAGTTTGTCCTTTAACCAAGTTTAAGAAGTTGGTACGGAAGCCTCGGTGGGCGAGTCCAACTCGGCTTGTCCGGTTATTATTTTTTTGACTATTTTACTACACTGCTACGTATTAGTAAGATATATCCAAACTTCATAGCTTAGTATTAGACAAGCGTTTGTTCATAAGTACGGTTATCGTATTAGACTCGTACACGTGGAATTTATGTCTACCTATTATAGTTCAGAAGATATAACCATAGATAGACGGACAGTGGAGTCTCACTAATAGGGTCCTGTGGGCAGGCACCCTTTGAGTACGGAATCCTAAAAATTTCTAAACACATTTTTCCGAAAGAAGTAGGTACCTATTTATTTATCTATTTTCGCAGTACCTATAGAAGATACCTAAATGGTAATCTCTTTCATATTACAATCGTGCTCTATCGCGAATAAGGAAAAAAACACTTATTTTTATCAACAGAATATTTAATTTATTCTATATCGGTGGGAATTCGTAATATTTCTGAAATAAAATTCTCAATATCGTTCAGATTGTAGGGGTGATCGAAAACGCTTTCAGTATTTTTGTGGAAAAACCTGGATAAAAGATAAAACAAGCTATAAAAGTAACCAAATGTAGTGTAGAAACTTTAAGGTACGGACACACCGCAGCGTCCTGCGTGCGCAATCTAGGCGGCGATCACATAGCGCAGTAGTATTTGTATCGACTGGTTCACAACAAACGCGACCAGAAAACAATTGAAATGTACTGAGATCGCGCCCGCAGATCGCAGGACGCCGCTGTGTGGCCGTACCTTTACACGTTCTGTATATCTTTCAGTTATGGGTGCAGCAATGCAGTGACCCGTGAAATTCTAAAAATCCTTATCTTTGCGTGATACAGTATCTATAACAGTCATCATCGCAGACAACCTTCCTTGTTTCATCATCATGATCAGCCTATCTCTGTTCACTGCTGGACATAGGCTTCACCTATGGCACGCCACTGAGCAAGATCTTGATTTCTTTGTTTTCAGCAGCTGCGAGCTAGCTTCCGTATGTCATCGATTCATCTAGTTATTCTAGCTGGAGGGTGCCTTACACTACGTTAACCGAGCCGAGGTTTCCACTCCAAAACACGTCCACCCAGTCGCGCCTTGCTCATCCTTACCTACTAGCTACTACCATACAAAATTGAAGTACTGACCAAAAAAATTAACGACTAAAGAAAGCACTTGGCTTGTCATCATGCCCTCGCCCATTTGGACGTCTCACCGAAATGGACGCTCCGTGATAAAAGGCAACTTTATTTAAGGGACTCCAATGTGAGAGAAACAAGTTTGTTGTGTATTTACGTCCTAAGAGGCGTTTCCTTTGAATACAGCCTTTTTATTTCCACAAGCACGCAGAGGAAATGGGGATTTTCATTATGCTCAAACCTCTGTGTATATATTTGTAAGGATTTTCGTTTTCTCGTACTTTACCGTATTATGTTGTTTATTGATTAGCTGAAAGTTCAATCGAATTAAGTAGATCTCGGGGTTGTACTTTCATCAATCTATGATATGACCATTTGTGAAGGTTTTAAAGTGTTTCTTCGATATATTAAATCTGTATATAAAAATAGATAAAAAAGAAATAAAAATGAAAATAAAGCCCGATAAACTATAATTTCTGTATAGTGTTACGTCAGATAACTATCTGAAATGTTATCTGGACTCAGTAAAAAGTCTTGCGATGCAAAACATACGGAGTTGACAGGGCGATAAGACACGTCCGACTGCTGTCCACACCCCGTCTCTTAAATCTGGCTTCAGCTTTAGCACGGTAATTACCACTGATCTAGGATTTCACTACGATTCTAGATCTGTGGTAATTACAATGACAGACATATTATTGTGCTGAAACAAGTATTTTTGACTTCTCACTTTGTTTCTTGTTTTTTCCTTATTTTATTGTTTTAGTTAGTATTTTTTTAATGTGTGATGTTTAATAAATGATCTTTCTTCTATCTTCTTCTTGTCCATACGAATATAATAGTTCATGATCGTCAGCCAATCTCTGTCCACTGCTGGACATAGGCTTTACCTATGGCACATCACTGAGATCTTCAGCTATTTGTTTCCCACCGCTGCCAGCCTTGCGTTTATCATCGCTCCACCTAGCTGGAGAAATAGTTACCAAACTAATTTGAAATGTTATAATATGTTTTAAAAAAACAAGAATGGGAACTGGCTCTCAAGGATAGCTGCCGGAACACATTAGATGTTTTGGCAACAGATTTTCTAACATGAGGGTGGTAGCTGGCCAGGCGGACACTAGATATTGTCCTACCACCATGCGGGGGTCGTTGGTTTCTTAACGATGTTTTTCCTTCACCGGAGGGCCATTGTCAAACGCGCACATACATTTTTCGATAGAAAAATCTATTGGTGCACGGCGGGGTTTGAACTCGGTAACTCTGCCATCAAAGCCGATCGTTCTCCCGATTACGCCACCGGGCCCTCAAATATATCGTCGACTGCGCATGTATCATCTTTCATCGCAATTGAGAGCAGATATCGCTGGAGCTTTAATAGGTGTCGAATAAATGCAACGTTCCTATCGAGAGTCAAATGTGTCTAAATAATTTTCTCCGAAGATCACATATTTGAACTATTTCAAGAGAGGCAGTAAAAATGCTACAAACTGCACAACCATTACGCTGCGCAGGTAATTCGAACTCTAGAAAAGTTTCCACTGAAAGCAATAAAAACATACGAATTTTATGTAAAAATAATTCACTTTTGACGACACTTTTTAAATTCAAGCTTTCGACTCAGTATTCTAAATGCAAATTCGAAAAGTTTTAGGTGGTGCCAATTTACTTTTTACCGTGGCTTCAGGATAAGTCTATGTTGAAGCGAGTTTGTACGACATAAAATAAATAAGAGTAAAATAATCCATACTAATCATCATCTATTTATATGAAGAATAAATACTATAAAATTTCACGTTTATTTTAAAATAATAGATTTAAGAGGGAACGCGAGGTGCACTTTTCCATACAAATGTATTCCCCCGTTTCCTCCCTGGAAAATGCTTCTAAAGCAAAATTTGTTTTAACAAAAAATCAAGGTCTGCTGTAGCTACGCCCTTATTATTTGCTTTTATGACCAACCAATTGTAAAAAGAAATATACGCATTCTAATCTCCTCTTTAATATTTTTGAAGGGTCATATTTCTATTTGCAATTGGTTGGTCCAAAAAAAGAAAATGATAGGGGCGTAGCTACAGCAGACCTTAATTTTTTTGTTGAACCAAATTTTTATCTAGATACATTTTCCAGGAAGGAAACCGGGGAATATATTTGTATGGAAAAGTGGTTATAAACAAGCAACTAGGTACTCCGTCTTTGTCACTTTAAAGGATTTATTCTAAGGATTTTGTATTTGGTACAAAATTATCCTACACCCAAGTTCAACAACTATTACTGCTAAACTAAGAAAGTTATCTTAACCGCTATAATTTTCCTTTAAAGTTCATAAAATGTGCTATTATCCCGAATTTTTCCAGATTTTTCAAGTCAGCAGTTTAGCTTTTAGAGGGGGGGGGGGGGGACGCCCTACTGGAACAAAATTTTGCACTTTGAAGTTTAATATTTCGTAAATGGAGCATTCAATCGAAAAATAGTATTAGCAACCCTTAAGTCATTTTAAAAGACCTATTCAACGATACCCCATACGATGGGGTAGACGATGAAAAAAAAATTCATCCCCACTTCTCATATAGAGGAGCTACCCTACAAAAAAATATTTTTCAAAATTTTATTTCAGCACTTTGTCGGCGTTATTTATTTACATACCCCCATAAAATTACAGCTTTCTAGTATTAACGATCTCTTAGCAAAACCTCGGACTGACAGACAGACGGACATGACGAAACTATAAGTTACTTGTTCTCCCAATACTTGACTATGCCGACGTCTCATACTTCGACTTAACCGAAGAGCAGCTGAATAAACTAGAACGATTACAGAATTTCTGTATAAGATTTTTTTATGGCCTCCGTAAGTTTGACCACATTTCAGAATTTCGTAGTAAGCTGAAATGGTTACCGATTCGTTTGCGCCGGAATGCACACATCCTCTCCCTCCTTTATTCTATACTCTTTATCCCTTCTACTCCTTATTACCTGAAAGAACGTTTTGAGTTCCTACATCAGTCACATTCTCTATCCCTACGATCTTCCGACACTCTTATCCTGAAAATTCCCTCCCATACTTCTGAGTACTACGGCAAGTCCTTTACCGTCCAAGCTGCACGACTATGGAATGCACTTCCCTTAGATATACGCCAAGCTAAATCCCTCGCTAGCTTTAAAAATATGGTTAAAAATCATTATCTATCACATTTGTAGTACTTTTCCGTTGACTTATGTATATGCATGTATGTATATATTTATATATTGTGTATGTGTGTATAATTGTATGTATGTGTATTTGTATGTATGGAATATGAATATTTGTGTACGTATGTTTGTTTACGTAGTGTACGTAAGTATGTTTGTATTTTGTATTGGTATGTAGTAGTATGTAAATGTATCTATATATTATTATGATGATTACATGAGTTTTGATTATTTTATTTATTCATTTATTAGCACTGTAGTTAGTATTATGTTACGCATTGTACCACCAGCAACTCCTTCTAAAAATTCTGTCCATCCAAAGGTTGTCTGGCAGAGATCGCTTTAAGCGATAAGACCGCCCATTGTATTACCTATAGTAATTTAAGTACGTTAATTTGCTGTCTGTTGTTTTTTGAAATGGTGTGCAATAAATTATTTTTCTATTCTATTCTATTCTATAAGGGTTCCTTGGCAGGACTACGGAACCCTAAAAACGCGTATATAAGTCACATTAAATTCCTAAGACAAAGTTACTTTCGCAATTATATTCCGATAGTAAATCTATCTGTTAACTTTACTGGCTACGTTGTCTGGCTGAATTGATTTATATAGGGATCGTCAGTATGGTCATAGATTAATACTGTATGGTATGAAGGACCTTTAAATGCAGACAAAGCCGCGGCACGCCTCTAGTAGTCTATAGTTCTAAGTTAATTATGACCATTATATAAAACACTAATCAAAACTACGTGATTAACGTGGGTTAAACGTAAATTAAGTTTCTGGTATTAGAATATCACAAAATAAACTTAATTTACATTCAAACGTTCTTCGAAATACAAAAGGTAATTTTAACATTTCTTTTTCCAACAAAATGTAATACAATTTTGTTTTATAAAAGGTGTTTTGTGTAAAACCATTAGTAGTTAGGTACTTTTTTATACCGAACCATAAAAAAATTAAAGAGTCTTAAACCTTGCTCTAGAAATGTAAGTAAACATAATAAAGCTTAAATTGGTTTGTCGTTTCTAAGGTAACGTGTAAAAAGTTTCATTTAAACACTATTCTAGACAAACCTATTTGCAAAATTAACTTTAGATTAACCTAAATTTTATTAACCTGAACCTCATTAACGATTTTATGATTCGCTTTATATCGTTATATCGTTGCGTTCTTAGGTAATATAATATTATATTAATACGCTTTTATTAGCTTCAGACGTATGTATTTGTTTGTATGTTAGTATGTAACGGAATCTTTGAACATGATTTTAACCCCCTTCAAAACGTCGGATTAACTCGAAATTTGGCATACTTATTAAGGACCGATGACAATTCAATATTTTAAACATTTTGACCCGTTATCCTTACTAGGATTTTTTTTTAAATTCGACTAAAAATGAAAAATAAATAATATTTTTAAAAAAAACTAAAAAAATATGCTTTTATAGAAAATCCAACTAAAAAATAGAAAATAAATTTTAATAAATTTGAATTAAAAATAGTGTAAGAAAAAATGATTTTATTGTAAAAAAGCGTGGGTTGCTTTTCAGGATATTATCAAAATAACCCTTCTAGTCATATCTGTTCATAAAATATTTGGAACTATTGATACCGTGCACCCCACGCTTTTTTTACAAAAAAATCATTTTTTCTTACAGTATTTTTAATTCAAATTTATTAAAATTTATTTTCTATTTTTTAGTTGGATTTTCTATAAAAGCGTATTTTTTTAGTTATTTTAAACGATTATTTATTTATACATCTAAAGTTGCGTTTTTATTAAGGTACGGTCACACCGCGCCGTTCTGCGATCTGCGGGCGCGATCTCAGTACTTTTCAATTGTTTTCTGATCGCGTTTGGTGTGAACCAGCAGGGCTAGCATGGCAAGGGGACTATTTTGTCTTTCCACCTATCCGTGTTTTATTTGGTGGAGAAGGCAAATTATAAGTAAAGTTTTTCGACAATTATTAACGCCCGCTGACTTAATCAATTCTTTTTTTTAAACTTTTTAATACGAAACAAAATCAAAACTCGGGGTGAAACTTCACCAAGCGTTTACATTTTTGTGTTGATCTCCTGTCAGTGGCGAAAAACAGGGAAATAATTTGGCTTTCCCCCGGGGATATGGCCATGCTAGCCCTTCGGTACAAATACTACTGCGCTATCTGATCGCCGCCTAGATCACGCACGCAGGACGCTGCGATGCTGCGAACAAATGCGTGACCTTTAGGGACTATTTTTATCTGAAAGTTTGAAATAGCTATGACCATGTAGCATCCACTGTAGGTGGCAATAAGACTAGGACAGTAATAGGTAATACAAATGCTGACCATTTGCTTGCAAAACTGTCGAAAAAGTGGCACGGATATTTCAATTTGTTACCTGCTGTGGGTAAACACACGGACGAAAAAGATTACAAGAATACGGGAGTCATGTTTAGGGAGTAGAGCTGTTAGATTATGCCTAGTCTAAATAACAAAAAGTAAATATTTAAATTTCTCATTTAAAAATGTTTTTTTTGTATTTCATCGAGAAATAAATGTCTTAAACCAGAAGTTTATAGAAGGGAGGGCAAGAAAATTATAACATTATACATAAGTGTCTCCTTGCATTCCTGCCTTTCAGCACCTAAGTTTTTATTGCGGCCGGACAAAACATTTCTATCAATATATTAAACGTTGGCAAATAAAGATTGCTTATGGGTATTTTATTTTCGTAGACAATTGCCTGCTAATCACATTTTTATCTCTATTGTAATGTAACAAGTGCTTGACAATAATCTCATCTTTTCTAAAAATTTATCATCATTCTTTATCTAGAAATGGAGATGAGGCACTGAAATTTGGTTGACAATATGGTTGTTTTTTTAGGTATTATACGTTTATCATACATCATTAAGTACATACATTTGTTAGATAGGATGGGAGTTGCAATCTAGTTAAGATGGAAATTGGTGTACCTACTTATGACAATAGTAATAAGCGAAGTTTGCGTTGTAACGGTTTAAATCTGTATATTTCTTACTCCTTCACACTGAACGAATTCGGATGAAATTTTGAGATAGCTTGTACCCTGAATATACATAGGTAGAGTATTTATTAAAAAAACCACAGGAAACACCACGGGCGCCTTGCGGACTTAAAACTTTGGAAGTTAAAATAAAAAAAGTTTGGCATCCGTTCGAGCCGTGTGTCACAAGAATTCGTTCGAAATCCCGGGAGAAGAACACTCCAGCGGCACTTTTTCAGGACACGAAAAATGCATTTGTGATTCCGTCATAAACGGTTCTTAGCCGGTTTCCAAACGCAAACGGTGAACGTGCCTCTATGCCAAGTAAATTTACTTTGACGATTTGCAATTTGTTGAGTTATTTCATCGTTTTACTGAAGCGGTTTTATTTTTATGCGACTTATCTACTCCTAGAAAAGGGGTACGTAAAACTGTATACAGTTTATCTGTATACAGCAAAGATTTAGCGTTTTAAACATGTTTACGATTTTACTAAAGCTTTATTGCAAAACTTTTAACTGGCGATGTGACTTAGACCTAGTTTTGAGCACAGAATAAATAATAGTACTACGTACTAGAGGGCGTCTTACGCTTCGTTTACCAAGCCGTAGTCTCCACTCCAGAACACGTCTACGCCAACGATCATGGGTCCACTAGTCGCACCGGCTCCGACCGCGGCTCAAACCACCTGCCTAAAGCCATATGCAACATATTATTTGAAGTGAAGTCCACCATGAGAAACTGTAGTTGTCTATGACTAATCTAGAGGTCTTAACATAAGTCTAACCCCAATAAATATCCGAGTAACGTATTGGTATTAGGAACGTTGCGGACACTATACTTGGTTTATACTTTTAGAAGCAACACTAGAGGTAATGAGGCTGTACTTAATAACGAACCTTCTTCAAAGTGGATATGTGTTCGAGGCATTCAATGTTCAGGGTGAATTTTTATGATCAAACCGCACAGACATGCACCTCTGCCGTTACAGTAAACATTTTGAGGAGACTGTCCATTAATTATTATTGACAACATTTAGAGCTGCTTTAACAGAATTTGGAAAATTTAAATTATTTCTCAAAAAAAATTAAACCGACTTCATAATGAAAAACAGGTACTCAAAAGCGAAAAATAAATTAATATAATTATTATTGCGATACCCACTCATATATTAGAAGTCGGTGCCAGCCAAGTCTATTGGGTAATAGATAGATACTATGTATGTAGTAAGTAAGTAGATACTTTTAGGTAGTACCTATATATTACACAATAGACTTGGCTGGCACCGACTTCTAATATATGAGTGGGTAGCGCATATAATTATTATATTAATTTATTTTTTGCTTTTGAGTGCCTGTTTGTCGTTAAGAAGTCGGTTTAATTTTTTTGAAAAACAATTTATTTTTACCTTTTTTAACCGACTTCAAAAAAAGGAGGAGGTTTCTCAATTCGACCGTATATATATATATTTTTTTTTTTTTAAAGTTTGTTCGCGGATAACTTCGTCGTTTATGAACCGATTTTGATTATTTTTTTTTTGATCGAAAGGAGAGATCCCAAGTGTGGTACCATGGTAATTTCATCGAGGTCTGATAAGTATCTCCAGAGATATTGAGATAAACATCTCAAAATTGGTACTGAAAATGAATAGCGCGGCATTGAAGTCGGTTCTTTTGTAGTTTTTAAGCGATATTATACTGCAAAAAAAAGTTTTCATGAATTTACATGCATTTATAAAATGTCGTGTCTGGGCTGTTCAGCATTGAGGAGTTTAAAACAGGCTATATTATAGTTAAATCTAATATTATGTTTCTTTGAAGTGTTTCACACTTTATATTTTTGTAAATTGTTAAACACAATCCAAAATTTCATCGTATCAACGGGACTTGAACCCGCAACCTCCGGAATAACATGTTCCGGTGCTTTGCCAATTAAGCACCGGAACATGTTATTCCGGAGGTTGCGGGTTCAAGTCCCGTCGGTACGATGAAATTTTGGATTGTGTTTAACAATTTACAAAAATAGTTAAATCTATTCACAAAATTTTGTGTCTTTGCTGTTCGCCGTTATGGAGTTCCACTATCCACCTCCTGATTCTCGAGAGAGAGCCCGGTGGCGTAATCGGGAGAACGGTCAGCTTTGATGCCAGAAGTACCAAGTTCAATCCCCGCCGTGCACCAATGGATTTTTTTATCGAAAAATGTATGTGCGCTTTTCACAGTGACCCTCCGGTGAACGAAAAACTTCGCTAAGAAACCAACAACCCCCGCATGGTGGTAGGACACTATCTAGTGTCCGCCTGGGCAGCTACCACCCTCAAGTTAGAAAATCTTTTGCCAAAACTATCCTTGACAGCCAGTTGACAGCCAGTTCCCATTCTAGGTCTAGCATGCTTACCATCTTCGACCGCATCATCACTTACCAACAAGTGAGATAGTGGTTAAACGCTAGACTATAAAAAAAAATCGATCATCAGATCAGCTCAAAAGTACCAGACTATGCATAGTTACTAAACTTACACAAGTATGCAAAATATCAGCTCAATCGGAAACCGGAAAGTCGCTCAAAATTAATTTGTAAGATATTATTACATTGATTATTGATAATGGTCAAACGCTTAACCTATATGATATAAAAAATATCGTACTACTATAAAGTAAAAAAAAATTAAATCAAAATCGTTTCATCCGCTTGGGCGCTACGATGCCACAACAGACAGACACACAGATACACACGTAAAACTTATGACACCCCTTCTTTTTGCGTCGGGGGTTAAAAAGAACCGACGACAAACGTCGCGCTAGTCACAGTAGCCAGTAGATGTAGACTATTACATAATCTGTGCCAGTAGTGAGTAGTAAGTCGTCGAGAGAAGTAAATGCGTCGTAATACAAATTTTGAGATATTACAAACGGCTCGGCCGCTTTCGTTAAAATTTAAATGGGACCACATGGGAAGGGTAACCTTTGAAACAAAAAAATTATTTTCCAAATCCGTTCAAGCATCTTCGAGTAATCGGTGAACATACATAAAAATAAGACGAATTGAGAACCTCCTCCTTTTTTGTGAAGTCGGGTAAAAATGGAAAAGTAGTTGGAGCTCAGTTAACCGATTAGCTATGTATCTATTTAGTTTATCTATCTAATTACCCAAGAGTCACATACGCCGAGAAGTTGGATAACATTTCGACGAGAATTCGGCACAACTATCTCTTCGTTTAAAGACTTGACGTGACGGATATTATTCTAACCAACCAATCTAGTCTAGATGTAGGTAGATGAGTGTATTACCAAATAAATTATCTCTATTTCTTCGTGACAACCACCTCTAGCAGTTATATAGTCGAATACTTGCGGCTTATTTCTGACGAGAGAGCCGGCGTATCTTAAACACAGGGTTAATGGGAGCAAACCGAAACAAACGATGGCTATTCGTCTCGTTGGAATGGGGTTATTTCTGAGGTACGAAATGGTTCAAAGTTAAGCGAGTAAGTGTACTTTACTGCTTCTATTTATATAATTCGTTTAAGAGCTCTATGGCTGTGACTAAGTGTAGTGAAATTTGTAAGTCAAGCGTGTCGAAAGAGTGAGTAGTTATAGGCTAGCCAAGTACGGTTGGTCATCGTTGATAGATCTAGCAAAAAGATACTGTTTTCTTACATACGTGATCTAGGCGAAAGCCAAGTAAAAGACACAGAACACTCGCGTCTGTGCCCCGTCCTATCTATACATTTTGCATCACGAGATTTCATCTTACATTTTGTATGAAGCTTTAATTATATATTTGCCTATAATAAAAGGTATGACAGTCAATTTAAAAGACGCCAGGACTACCCCATCCTCCTGACAAAAAAAAATACAGGACTTATTGACTAAACGAAGAATAAAACTACGCACAAGGATACCTATATATAATATACTCGTAACGTCGTTGCTAAATACATTTCTTGTACACGTTTATACAAATCATCAACACCGAATGTCAGTTAGTATAAACAAAGCTAATATAAACAACAAAGCGATTCCCTATAATCAGACTAGTCACGGTACTGAATGTATCCGTGATATGATAATAAGCTTGGTTAATGTACATTAATTTCTCTATCATCGCTTAACTCGCAGCGAGCTATGTACCGTGAAGCCGTGGTGAATATCGTTCCAACTATTGGATCTCGTCTTATAGACATTACTAATTGTGGTCTGCGGCTTTGTCTGCAATAAAGATCATATCCTATCTCCTATTCTGTACTTCAAGCTACCACAATGCAAACAAAAAAAAAACGAATTCCGGCCGAATCGGTTGAACTGCTTAGCAAAAGAAACGCTGGTTTTTTTGTGGTGATTGGTGCTGATATAAAAGCAGCTTGCGCTAAATGCTACTAACGCAATAGTATTTTAAAAGCTTTTATTTAGTTTTACCTGTCCCTGTGTAGATGACATTAGCGAAAGAAGTGTTATATATTTTTTTATACTAGCGTAAAACTACAAGATAATAATCATCCAAATCTAATACTATAAGAATCTTTGTGCTGACATACTGACTGACTGACAGACAACGCACAGCTTAAACGTCTGGTCGTAGGGACTTGAAATTTGGAGGGTATATTTGTCTTAGTATGTAAGTCTAAGAAAGCATTTTCCAAAATTCACCCCTTAAGAGGATGAAATGGGGGTTCAAACTTTGTATGGAGAAACAAGACTATATAGTCTTTTTCTAACCGAAACTTCACACAAGTGCTTCAGTTTAAAAATAAGTATATAAGTGTTTTAGGTTTTTTAGAAATTCAACCCCTAAGATGGTGAAATGGGGTAACAAAGTGTGAAAATCAATATTGTTTCGGATTGCGCTGAAATATGGCACGCAGATAGTTATTACGACGTTGGTTCCCTCTGAGAAAGGATTTTCCGAAATTCACCCCTGAAGGGGATAAAACGGGGGTTCAAAGTGTGTATGGTCATAGATAAAGGAATAATTCTATGGTATGGTGAAAAAAAATAGATAGTCTTTTATATTCGAAATTTAATACAAGTACTTAAGTAAGTAAATACGTGTTTCATGCATCCCCCCTTTGTTGAAAGGGGGGATGAAAAAGGGGTTGCCCTTCCAACCCTTTTTTCGCATTAAAAAGTAGCCTATGTCCTTTCTCAGGCTCTAGACTATCTGTGTACCAAATTCCATTTTAAATCCGTTTAGTAGAACATTCATATGAACCTTACATATTTCCATACAAACTTTCATCCCCTATTGTTATTTTACACCCTTGAGGGTAAAACTTTTACAAACTTTGAATGTCATATTTATTTATATCGAATCAACGGCCTAAAAAATAAGTTTCAAGTCTCTAGCTCTTAAAATGACGATATTTCCATACAACTTTTCATCCCCCCATTCAACCCCTTACAACCCTATTTTCACATTAAAAAGTAGCCTATGTCCTTTCTCAGGCTCTAGACTATCTGTGTACCAAATTCCATTTAAATCGGTTCAGGGGTTATGGCGTGAAAGTGACACAGACAGACAGACATCGGGCTCAGTGGCGCATCTGGAGAGAGGCAGTTTCGCCTCCGTCAAGCAGTGGACTGACACCGGCTGGTTATGATGATGATGATAACAGACAGACAGAGTTACTTTCGATTTTTATAATATTAGTTAAGATTTTAGTTCCTTGTTCTAGATAAAAGCTGGATTTAAAAAATATTTTATACTTTTTATTTATTTATAGTTGATGGTGCAATCAAATCAAATTCATCGGTCTGATCAATTCAAAATTCGGTATCCTTTTAATTCAACGATATTGTAAGAACATGCTAGCATTGACCTAATGCTGAGATATCCCCTGGAATCAGAATACTCAACTCCTCTCACAGTAAAAATATATTAAGTTTGGGCTCATTGGAATGGTCTCAATGAACAGATTTTGAACTCATGTATTTTAATTGCCAACCATTCTATTTGACTGAGCTCTACAGATTGATGCATGATTTTACGAATATCTTACTATATCTAATACTGTAAGAATCTTTGTCCTGACATACTGACTGACTTACTCACTGACAGACAACGCACAGCCTAAACCGCTGGTCGTAGGGACTTGAAATTTGAAGGATATGTTTGTCTTAGTACGTAGGGGTGTACTAAGAAAGGATTTTTCAAAATTCACCCCTTAAGGGGATGAAATGGGGGTTCAAAGTTTGTATGGAGAAACAAGATTAGATAGTCTTTTCTATCCGAAACTTCACACAAGTGCTTCAGTACAAAAATAAGTAAATACTTGTTTCAGGTTTTTTTGAAATTCCACCCCTGCAATGGGGTTACAAAGTGTGAAAATCAATATAGTCTCGGATTGCGCTGAAATTTGGCATGCAGATAATTATTACGACGTTAGTTCCCTCTGAGAAAGGATATTCCAAAATTCACCCCTGAAGGGGATGAAACGGGGGTTCAAAGTTTGTATGGAGAAACAAGATTAGATAGTATTTTCTATTCAAAAACTTCATACAAGTGCTCGAGTAAAAAATATAAGTAAATACGTGTTTCAAGTTTTTTTTAATTACACCCCTAAGAAGGTGAAATGGGGTAAGAAAGTGGAAAAATCAATATTTTTTCAGATTGCGCTAAAATTTGGCATGCAGATAGTTATTATGACGTAAGTGCCCTCTGAGAAAGGATTCTCCAAAATTCACCCCTGAAGGGCATGAAACGGGGGTTCAAAGTTTGTATGGAGAAACAAGATAAGACAGTATTTTCTATTCGAAACTTCATACAAGTGCTCCAGTAAAAAAATAAGTAAATACGTGTTTCAGGTTTTTTTTTAATTACACCCCTAAGAGAGTGAAATGGGGTAACAAAGTGTGAAAATCAATATTGTTTCGGATTGTGCTGCAATTTGGCATGCAGGTAGTTATTACGAAGTTAGTTCCCTCTGTGAAAGTATTTTCCAAAATTCACCCCTGAAGGGCATGAAATGGGGGTTCAAAGTTTCTATGGAGAAACAAGATTAGATAGTCTTTTATATTTGAAACTTAACACAAGTACTTAAGTAAGTAAATACGTGTTTCAGGCTCATTCGAAATTCCACCCCTAAAAGGGTGAAGTGGGGTAACAAAGTCTGAAATCAATATTGTTTCGGATTGCGCTGAAATTTGGCATGCAGTTAATTATTTTAACTTAGGTATCCGCTAAAAAAGAATTTTTCAGAATTCACTCTTCAAGGGGGTGAAGCGGGGGTTCAAAGTTTGGATAGTCATTTTATTCGACATTTCACACCAGTACTTCTGTAAATAAATAAGTAAATACGAGTTTCACACTTTTTCAAAATGCCTAAGCCTCTTAGGGTGGCCTAAGAGGATAAACTGGGTTAACAAAGTCCAAAAATCAATAATTTTTTGGATTGCGCTGAAATTTAGAATGCATATAGTTATTATGTCGTAGGTATCCGCTCAGAAGGGATTTTCTAAAAATTCCTCCCGTATACTCAACGGGGGTTCAAAGATTGTATGGCGAAATAAGACGAGATAATAAAGTACGTGTTGTAGGATTTTTTGAAATGGGGTAGGTAACAAAGTCTGAAAATTTGGGTTTTTCGGTTTTTATAAATATGAATCCCGAATTGCCTTAGTCACGCGATAACATGAAAACGGGTAAACCGATTTGGCTAATTCTTATTTTATGTATTTAATGATAGAATCGTTTTTATAAAACAAACGTTTTAAGTAAATAAAAGAAGTTCTTAACGCGGGTGAAGCCGCGGGGCACTTCTAGTTTAGTATAATGATGCCATCTAAGATTTTAGGTATCTTTATTAATATTAAATTATTTAACTATATTAAACTAGCTGGCCCGGCGAACTTCGTACCACCCAGACAATGAATGTCGTGTTACCGTTTAGATGAACTTAATTTTGGCTTTTATGAACGTAATACAATGAATACAAAAGAGATATTAAGTTTAGTAATGTATGGCATTTTTATTATCAAGTAAATAATCAAAGTTGTGGCAATACAGAAATAGAATAATAAGTTATTTTTCAAAAAAAATATAACCGACTTCATAACCACAAAAAGGCACTCAAAAGCGAAAAATAATTTACTTAAAATTATTACAAGCGTTACCCACTTCTCTATTTGAAGTCGGTGCCAGCCAAGCCTATTGGATATTAGATAGACACTATGTATGTAGTAGTAGTAAGTAGGTTAGTAAGTAGGTAGATACATGTAGGTATTATCTATCTACTACCTATTAGACTTGGCTGGCACCGACTTCAAATAGAGAAGTGGGTAACGCTTGTAATAATTTTAAGTAAATTATTTTTCGCTTTTGAGTGCCTTTTTGTGGTTATGAAGTCGGTTATATTTTTTTTGAAAAATAACTTATTTTACCCTTTTTAGTGCAAAAAAAAAAATTAATGAAATTACATGCATCTATTAAATTTCATGTCTGGGCCGTTATGCACTGAAGGATATATACTTTTTGAAAATTTCAAGTATGTACCTATAACGGTTAAGAAGATACAGATCTGTAAAGTGCGCACATATAGACACATGGACGGACGGACGGACGGACGAACAGACAACAAAGTCTCAGAAAGTGTTCATTTGGTAGCCTTTGGGTTCGGAACCCTAAAAAAAATTGACTTTAAATGCCGCGCTAAAGTGAAAATATTCACTAGTAATAATGATGTCATCAAGGTATCAAAGGACAATGTCCAAAATGGCCCTGTACAATTAAAGCATCTGACACACACGATAATTAATTGTCAATTTTATTACAATAATTCCAAATACTTTTATAACACGGACTAGTTGTATTTCAAAATGAATATTAAAAAGTATTATTTGCTATTATTAACATTAATTGCCGCCATATGGCCAACAGAGTACTGAATCACTCTACTACGTTATAAGCGGCACTTCCCTATATTGTGGATACCCCAATTATGAAAGCACTGTGTAGCCAACCTAACAACGGAAAGTATTATTTACGTAGTAACTATTACATAATATGTGGTTTGATGCTTTTTTTTTTTTGCTGTGTTGATTGGTACAAAGTACGTTCATTATTCTGAGTTATTTAATTATGTATGCAGTGTCGCGGGACTGAAATGGCCGCCATCTTCACCAAACGTCATGTCATGTCAAAAAATATTAGGTAGGGTTAAAAAAGTTTGCACCCTAACAAGACTTTGCCCGGTAGAACATCCCTGTGAAGACAAATTATTTATATTTATATATAATTATTTATTATAATTATTAATATATAATTATTTATTGAGGGCCCAGTGGCGTAATTGGGAGAACGGTCGGCTTTGATGCCGTGGTACCGAGTTCAAACCGCCGTGCACCAATGAATTTTTCTATCGAAAAATATATGTGCGCTTCTCACAGTGGCCCTCCGGTGAAGGAAAACATCGTTAAGAAACCAATAACCCCCGCATGGTGGTAGAACATATCTAGTGTCCGACTGGCCAGCTACCACCCTCAAGTCAGAAAATCTGTCGCCAAACATCTAGTGTGTTCCGGCAGCTATCCTTGAGCGCCAGTTCCCATTCTAATCCACTTCTCTATCTTCGACCGCATCATCACTTAGCAACAGGTGAGATAGTGGTCAAACGCTTGCCTATAAGATATAAAAAAAAATTATCCCCACCTTTATTTCTATCTCGCTCACAGTTACCGTAAGAATATCTTATATGCAATAGCAACCTCCATTGTGTATAATCTTCTTGGGACTCTTCTACTAAAACTAGTACATTCTCCTATGTTTGAGGTATTTATCTCCATATCTCAGGTGATACTAATCAGATCTCGATAAAATTAAAATGGGACCACCTCGGAAACGTATCCTACCTATTAAAAAAAGAATCATTTGAATCCGTTCACAATTGATGGAGAAATCGCGTAACATACACACAAAAAAAAAAAAAAAAAAACATACAGACGAATTGAGAACCTCCGCCTTTTTTGTGAAGTCGGTTAAAAATACAACAATCAAGTACTTCAACCGCGTGTCAGCAAGACATGATGCAATGAAACAATGTTATTATTGTTATAGATAAGTTATTAACTTGAAATTAGTTCGATTGAGTTTAATTTTAATTGTAAAAATATAATCACCAGTATTTTAATTTTAATTCTGAATAAGTGTAAGTACTTACTTCATGAATAACTGTCTAATATTTATTTACCTTATGTATATGACGAAGAGATGTATACATACAGCATTCATAAATTGGCTATCACATTCTTGCATATTGTATTTACCTACATTCTGACAAAATATAAAATTGATTAGGCATTGATTATTATGGTCTTGATTGCTTGTCAGCATAATTTTTTTTTAAGTTTCATTATGTCTCCACGCGATTAGTGTATTTAGCCAGTGTCAAGTATTAAAATTCTTCAAGTTTTTAGCAATTTTGGTCGTAGAGATGGGTTAAAGTCACATTTCAGGTCAGTTTTCAAGTAAAAGTCTAGTCTAAGTCAGAAACCTTCAGTAAAGATGTGGTGTTTACTGAAGATTTTCAGTGGAATTTTGGTGAGAACGCAAATAGCATGTTTTTCAACATTGTGCTGTTTCCCTAAACTCGCACACATTACTGACAGTATTTAAAATGTATTAACATTTTTAGAATGTACATGACTTGAAATCACAAAAACTTATTATTAAAAGAATATTTGTACTTGACACTGGCTACATACACTAATCGTGTGGAGCGATGACCCTTATTAATTTGCGGTTTACCGTATCGACGGGATAAACAATTGAACATCAAATTATTGGCAGTTTTTCAACCCAGGAACATTTGGGCAAAATAATTTGTCTAATATATTTTTTTTAGGTCAATAATTCATAGTTTTTAATACTTATTATCCTATCCCTCACAAAGACAATTCCATAAATGCATAATTGGGTTAACAAAATGCAATCCACTAATTTCGTCGTAACGATACTTCGCACCGTGGCTTAATTGGCAAAGCACCGGAACATGTTATTCCGGAGGTTGCGGGTTCAAGTCCCGTCGGTACGATGAAATTTTGGATTGTGTTTAACAATTTACAAAAATATAAAGTGTGAAACACTTAAAAGAAACATAATATTTGATTTACGCAGTGCAACATCTCTCGTCGGATTTGAAAACTGTAATGTATTCTTCCGAATGATTAACTTACGTAATAAGTAGTCATAGATGGCGCCACCAATGCATAATTGGGTTAACAAAATGCAATCCACTAATTTCGTCGTAACGATACTTCGCACCGTGGCTTAATTGGCAAAGCACCGGAACATGTTATTCCGGAGGTTGCGGGTTCAAGTCCCGTCGGTACGATGAAATTTTGGATTGTGTTTAACAATTTACAAAAATATAAAGTGTGAAACACTTAAAAGAAACATAATATTTAATTCCATAAATACAAAAATCATAAAAATTTATTACTAATAAATAATTACTAACACGACTTTATTTTATATATATAGATTATTTGACCACATTTCCTCTTATCATTAGGTCATATTGTGGTAAAATACCAATATCAAATTCTCACATAGACTCAATGTGGTCGATCGGTCAAAATGATTGTTGAACATTGCGTGTCACAATAATTTACGCTTTGTTATGCAATTTGTATTTACGTAAATTACATTTATGATTGATTGTACATAGATTGCAAAATGCTGCAGTGGTAACTCCGGAAACAATACAATAACAAATTTGTCGCGGGATAGTACGTAAATTAAAAATAAACTAGCCAAGTGCGAGTAGGACACGTAGAGTTCCGATTGAACAAAATTTACCAGAAAAATAAGTTTTACGTTTGGGGACTTAATTTTTTATTTAATTTTGTTTTTATTTTTTGATGTTATAGCAACCATTGTAATAAACACTAAGCAAATTTCAAGTTTCTATCAATAGATAGAGACTTGAAATTTGCTCATAGTGCAATATGCTATATTACGGTTTGTAAGATCGAGCATAAAACGTCTGAAAAAATACATTTCGTGTATGGGGACCGCCTATTATTTTTAACTTTATTCTGTTTTTAGTATTTGTTGTTATAGCGGCTATAGTATTACATATTTTGTAAAGATTTCAAGTCTCTATATATTATTGTTCATAAGTGCAAACAAAAACGCCGCAAAGACATTAATTCTTGTATTTGTTCAATCCCCCATAGTAATACATACTTCGTAATTTTTTTTAAGTATCTAACTATTACGGTTAAGGAGATCGTCGCGTCCAGTCTTGCACTGATATACCTATGTATTATTGGTTCGTATATTTCAATTTCTGGTTTTCGATCTTGGGAGAGCATCCTAAATTCCAGTGAAACAATATATGCAGTATGGTTTGGCACGAGGACCTCGTCGGACACGTCCGTAGACCTCGTTAGATTTACACGTTTCCGCTGTCAATGCATACGGTGACGGTGGATATGTTGAAACGTTCGAAATAGTTTCGACACGTTCCAAAAGGAATTTTGCGACAATTATTACAAGTAGTGCGACCAATTTTTCCGCTATTTGGTATAAGTTCTTTTCTGGTTTTCTAAAAGTTCTGTTTTTTAGGAAGAGGCAGGCAGGCGTGGGAAAGATAACGAGCGTAGTGCAGTGACGGGAAAAATCTGATACTGCAAATTTTACGTGTCACTGCACAGCATCTGTTATCAGCAGATGTCTAACAAAAAGGCGAGTGTCTTGCTTATAATGTTATATTGTTGTATGTGTTATATAACCATTGACCTTGATATATTATATAATCTATTATAATTTTAATAACCTTATAGGACTTAAAAAAATGAGATAACTACTTATCATATTTGTGTATAAGTTGTGTTGATGTTAACTTAGAGCTGCACACCTCCGCAATATTATAATTTGTAATCGTGTCCTTCCAAAGGTTGTCTGGTAGAGATCGTTCTAAGCGATAAGACTGCCCATATCTTATGTACTGTTTTTCTGTTACTTTAATTTTTATCTTAGTATGCAATAAAGTATGTTACGCCAGAACGTTCTTAAGAACAGCAGTGTATTCTACCTTACGTATTTATACCACCTTAGTCCAATGTACAGTATCGGTCATAATTGGAGTAGCAGTCTCAAAGCAATAGCATGACAGCAAAATATGCACATACGTTCTTCTTCTATAAGACGTTTCGAATGTAACATAATGAAAGAGAAAGAATACACCCATATATCGCATTCTTTCATTATGAACCAATTAGAAAGAGCGCATGTATTAATTAGTAGAAAAGCTAGACCAGTCTTGCTTCTTCTATTAGTTATACAAATAATGAGGGTAGATTTGTAACAATAGGTATTGATGGCATAAATGTATAAACATAATATTGTCGGTTGGTGAGCTTCGGTGGTGGTTGAAGTTTGGTTAATAAATAACTTAAAATATCAAAATGCAACCAAATATAATTAATAAGACGGCGAATATTGAGGCATTGCATAGAAATGGGGTTGGATCTTATATCGAGTCGCCTCAATTTGAGTAAACTGTTAATGTGGGGGGGTTAAGGGAGTTCTTACTAAGCGCCCTGGAGCAAAATTTGCTGCCGGAGATGCGATAAAATATTTAATATTATTTTTTGAAATTACGTAAATAAAATCCTACTACAGAAAAACGAAACGTAATTTTCTTTGAATGCTTATCAATTTCAGAACTATCAAAGTGTATGAAAAGAAACTAAGCCACCGACTTTTGGAGGGAACGTGGAAAAGTGTGTGTGATCTCATTGTATTTTTTTCTAAGACTTGTGTTCTTCTGCGAATAAATGTGGGTTATTAACCATTTAGTGCCGGTGAATGTGTGTGAGTGTAGGGAAACAGCACAATGTTGAAAAACATGCTATTTGAGTTCTCACCAAAATTCCACTGAAAATCTTCAGTAAACTCCACATCTTTACTGAAGGTATGACTTTGACTAGACTTTTACTTAGAAACTGACCTGAAATGTGACTTGACCCATGTCTTCAACTTAAATTCATAAATACTTGAAGAATTTCAATACTTGACACTGGCTAAATACACTAATCGTGTGGAGCCATAATAAAACAAAAAAAAAAACTATGCTGCCAATTTGTTAACATTGACAGGGTTTTGGCGGGAACGTGGAAAAGTGTGTGTGGTCTCATTGTGTTTTTTCCTAAAACTTGTGTTCTTCCGCGAGTTAATGTGTAATAAATATGGATTATTAACCATTAAGTGCCGGTGAATGAGTGCGAGTGTAGGGAAACAGCACAATGTTGAAAACATGCTATTTGCGTTCTCACCAAAATTCCACTGAAAATCTTCAGTAAACACCATATCTTTACTGAAGGTATGACTTCGACTAGACTTTTACTTGAAATCTGACCTGAAATGTGACTTTAACCCATCTCTACGACTTAAATTCATAAAACAAAGAATTTCAATACTTGACACTGGCTAAATACACTAATCATGTGGAGCCATAATAAAACTAAAAAAAAAAAAAAAAAAACATTGACAGATGCTTCTCTTAAAAAAATGGGCAGTAAGCAGTTATTCTTTCTTTTGTCGGTTTTTTTTCTTGTAAATATACTGTACACTGGCCATACTTTTGACACTGGCAGAAAAACGCCAAGCAGCGTTTAAAAGCCATAAGAAGAAGAAGAAGAAAAAGAAGTAAGCAGTTATTTATTTGTGTTAAAAATTTGTTGTGTTTACTTATGGCCCTAAAGTGAAGGTTAGGTTATCTTAGAACAGTGACCACACATCGCGCGAGCCGAGCGAGCGCAGCGAGCGTGCCGCGGCAGCGGCCGGCGAAGCGCTAGAAAATACAATGATACAAAATGTATGATGAAAATATTTAAATTTCAATTTCAAAAAATAAAACAACTGCGCCTATCCGGTAGGGAAAAACAAGTGGGGGGACTCATCTCGACTCCCTCTATCTCCCCCGACTATTCCTATCTTCCTACAAAGGCGACTTGATTCAAGATCTTTACCTAGAAACGGACTAAATACATTAAATTATCTCAAATGTATAGTGCAAGCGGCATAAGTGTAAGTTATTGCTGAGTGATAAGTGATTATAATCGATTTAAATATTCATACAACAAATTATTATATTTTTCCTTTTATTTCAAAAATAACAAGTCCATTGTCATGACAACGCATAGCCTTCATAATTTTGCGGTGTTGCCAACATGATGAGAAATCGTAGTTGTGAAAGTAAGTGTGTTAATTGGATTTGGCGTTTTCTAATGAATTATACGTCATTACGGAAAGATCACCGCGCACTCCATGGGATTTAATAATGCAAGGTGAGAAGCACGAGACGAGAGATGTCCTGAGCAGCTGTAGCCTCCCTGGATGCTGATGGAGTTTGGGGAAAATACGTGTGGCACAGACATAATATTATGTGCCAATATTGTGGATTTCGACGGCTCGATCGGAAACAATAGAAGTCACATGAAATATTAATTTAAAAGTATATAAAAACTAGGCGATGTGCCGGCTGTGATAATTTGTAATTAGTAATTATGTAAGCTATGATTATTAGGGATTTACCATCAATCCTCTTTTCCTAGAGAAAATGAATAATTAAGCTTATAATATTAAATAATCAATAGGTAAGAGCAACAAAACAGTGTTATTTTGTCAAAGTAGGAAATTGTCAATGAAGACGGTTTCAATTTAATATAATATTAAATAAAAATAGTAGCTCATGATATTTCGATACGTTGTAAATCAGTTTATTTAAAAACATTGTTGATGTGTATTCTTCGAAGTTATCATCATCATCATCATTATCAGCCGGTGTCCGTCCACTGCTGGACGTAGGCCTCTCCCAAGGTGCGCCACTGAGCCTGATCTTCGGCTCTTCTTTTCCAGTCACTGCCCACCGCTTTGCCTATGTCGTCGCTCCACCTGGTCACAGGACGTCCTACGCTACGTTTGCCGATTCGCGGTCTTCACTCAAGGACAAGTCTACCCCAACAAGTCTTATCAGTCCTATGGCAGATACGACCAGCCCACTGCCACTTCAGCTTACTAATCCATTGAACTATGTCGATAACTTTAGTTCTCTGGCGAATTACTTCGTTCCGGATTCGATCCCGCAGAGAAATACCGAGCATAGCTCTCTCCATAGCTCGCTGAGCAATTTTAAATTGGTGGACCAGTCGAACTGCGGTATAGGCGACGAGAAGACTCCACAGAGTTTTCCGAATGCTGCCCCTTCGAAGTTATACAAATAACTTTGATTATTGACAAGTAAATAATCAAAGACAAATAAATATTTCCTCAAAAACTATTAAGATAACATCACTGTGCTATTTATTATTTCACATATAACATAGATCACCAATTAACCTTTATTAGCTAAGTTTGTTTAAACAGATATAAAATACTCGTAATACTATTAATATTTGTTTTTTTTTTAAATATTTTATAGACTAGCGTTTGACCACTATCTCACCAGTTGGTAAGTTTTTTTTATATCTTATAGGCTAGCGTTTGACCACTATCTCACGTGTTGATAAGTGATGATGCGCACATAATTTATCAATTGATGTACGGCAGTTTGAACTCGGTACCTCTGGCATCAAATCCCGATTACGCCACCGGGCCCTCAAAATTATAACAAAATCATGCACTGGATGGAAAATCGAACTCGGGCCTCCTGCTTCCTTAACACGTGGAGTGTTAACCTGTGCTAACCACTCCACCGAGATGGTTTTAATGACTCATTCGTATTTAAGCATCCGTTACTTGTTGCGTAGCTTACTCGGCGTTATGTTAACTCAACAAAAAGAAAACGCGAATACATTGGAATATTGTTATCTCTATTTGATGTTTACCAAATGTATCTGACGCTACGTTTCACCTTTTTATTCGTCTGTGTTCTGGCTAAGCATGCCATCTATGCCATATTTACGTGTTATCATTTCCGTTGGAACATTCGACAGAAATATCGTGCAGGCTACTATGAAAATTGAGGTGCTGCTGGACTATTGTCCCTCGATAGTACCTAGTTTTGTTATTAAGTACACAGATTGAACCTTATTCTTAAGTTTAAATAATTAGAGATCAAATTAGCATGTATTGTAAAAGTTGTTTACATCAGATGTTTCAATGGAAAGTCATGCGATTGTTTGTGATTTTATTGCTCTATTTTGGTTTGTCTTTTGTTTTGTTTCTACTGGATGCTGGAAAGTTCTAGCTAGTAATACTGTGGGCCCTATATAAAGCGTCGCACCGCGGCGTTCAGGCAGTCATTCTTTGGAAGCGACAGTGTAAACATCTAAGCGCGGATAGCGACCAAGTATTGTAAAGTGTGATCAGTGAAATAAGTGATTTTGAATCACCAACGACCTCAGTGTGTGTTAACGGTCATTTGATCATTGTGCGAGAGGGTTTGGATAACTACTGTGGAACATTGTGGTAACCTAGTGTTCAGTGGAAATAAACGTTCATCTCATCGGATTGGGATTTTGAAACCAACCCGCACGTAACATAATCATTCATTTATACCTATTCGAACAAATTCTTAATCACAGGGTCTTATTTATCCTTAGAACCATTACATTTGTGAACCGACTTCGCAAAAAACGAGGAGGTTCTAAATTCCACTGATTTTTTCAATGTTTGTTTCCTCAGAACTCCGTCAAAACTTAACGGATTTGAAAAGTTCTGTTTTTGTTTGAAAGATTATGCCTTCCGTTTGGTTCCATTTAAATTTTATCGAGATCTAATAACCATCTCCAGAAATATTGAGATAAACAATATATTTGTATACCTTGATGACATGATTATGACTACTGGATACTTTCACTATCGCGGCATGTGAAGTTGGTTTTTCCTTTTGTACGATCATAAATTATTGGGTATTAAATAGCCACTTCATTAACTAATTTTAATTTCCATTGTGTTCTATCTCTATCATATGACACGAAAATTTTAAACGACCAAACATACACAACCTAACTCGAGCGCTTTAAGAATACCCCCCCTTAAACGGAGAAATATTTCGTTGCATAAACTTGTCCTGCACACGAAGCCGTTAACAGCATCTATATTATAATTATAGATAACTGTGCTCTATTGAAATGGAGACAGTCTATCTCGTGGTGCGTTGAATAGAATATAGGATGAGATGGTAACTAGCAACCGCAAAATATGAATAAGTATAAAAAGTAAGTTTTAAAAACTCAAAAATGTAATTAAAAACTTCTTTTTCAAACGCGGGAAAGCAAGCCAACGGGCGGCACCCGTGAGGACTACGAAAATATTTTTGTTTGCGATAAGGATTGTTAATAATTTTGAGATAGTTTACGTGAAAAATAAAAAAAAACGACTTCAAATGCCGCGCTTGTAATTTCAGTAGCAAGTTTGAGGTGTTTATGTCTAGATATCTCTAGAGATACTACTAAGATCTCGATAAATTTACAATGGAACCACGTCAGAAGTATCTAATAAAAATTAGTTTTAAATAAAACTTGGTCTACCACCGGATGGCCAATGTAAAATGCGCACGACAGGATTTGAGCCCACTACCTCTGGCAACCGTTTTCCAATACACTACCGGGCCTCATTAACATCCTATTTATCACAAACTAGCAGCCCGCCCCGGCTTCGCACGGGTAGAACATGCCTACAAAATTTGCATCAGTTTGTTGCATCAAATATAAAATATTAACATATTTAACAATCATCGTCATATTTCAACCAATTTACACAAAACCTTAACAAATTATGAACCTAAACCTTCCTCATAAACACTCTGGCTATTGGTGAAAACCGCATGATAATCCGTTCAGTAGCTATTGAGATTATTGTGAACAGACAGACAGACGCAGTGATGGACTTTGTTTTATAATACTTACGTAGTGATATTGGACGGCCCTTTGGCGTAAAGGATAGTTACACTGATTCAGACCCGACGTTCGTTGGTTCTAATCCTAGCTATATACCTACCAATGAAAGTTTTATGTGCATTCATGAATCATGGGTTTTCGTACAGAGGTAGTGGGATCATTAAATCAAAATCAATCAAATCATGGGATCAAAGAAGGGGTATTATACGTTTAACGTGTGTATCTGTGTCTGTCTGTAGCATCTTAGCACCCAACCGGATGAACCGATTTTGATTTTATTATTGATATTTTTTTTTGTTTGATAGATGTCTTCATCGAGAGTGTTCTTAGCTTTGATTCATTAAAATTCGTTCAATCGTTATAAAACTATGAGCTTTTTTCTAGTTAATATATGAAATTAACTTTCATAGGTCTGATCAATTCGAAAATCTTCTTCTTCAACGATATTGTAAGAACATGGAAGCATTGACCTGATGCTGGGACATAACATGGACTCTACAGAATACTCAAATCCACACCAACTTACAGCTCGGATTTTAAATGTCGTGTTTAGAGTCATTGGAATGGATAGATAAACACTTTATTACACCATACAAATTAAAAGTAAAAAAAGGTAAATAAAACAATGCGGCAACAGGCGGTCTTATCGCTTAAAGCGATCTCTTCCAGACAACCTTAGGGTGGAAAAGAATAGATTAGCATACATGGCGGTATAGGTGTAGAAAAAAATAAATGATAAAAAATAAATAAATAACAATAAAATAAAATAATAGGTATGTACATAGTTAAAAAGGTAATGCTTTTATTGAAAAGATTATACATAGATCAGTCGGGGTGGTTTATATATAGATCATAACTATATTATACAATAGAATTTTATACAGTAAAAATATATTATTATACTATATTGACTTCGAATTGATTGTGATCGGTGGGGATCTACAGCATCGCCATAGAAAAAAATACTAATACTACGTATAGAACGGACACTCTGTTCCCCCCACCAATTCCGGGCTTCCTCACCCCGCCACCGCTCTGGAGCTGTCGAGGAGCTGCGCTGAGCAAGGACGCCACACGCGTACGACTATAGAACAATTACTACTCACGGAGAGAAGAACATCGACTTCATACATTTATGTTGGGACCAGTAGACACTGGAGGTTCAAATTTACGTAGGTTCTTATTACGTAGGTATATAATAAACACTTAATTATATTAGTATACCTACCTACATATTCGTATTTTAGAATTCATTTTCATAAATGAAACAACGATATATATACTCGTGCGTAAATAACGCTTAATTTGTAAAATATTTAAAAAAACTTTCACGTTTAAACATTTTTATAACACAGCAATTGGGAACTTGATGTAGGTACGTAGTATTTATATTCTCTTTACTTGATGTCGCTCTAACGTGCGAGCAAGACACACGACATTGTTTCGTACAGCTCTGGCTGGCCGCCCAACACAGAATAAAAAATAGTTACTGTGGTGTAGTTTGTTCTATGCAAGTCGACTGGACCTGGAGATGATGGTTTATGAAATAGCGACTAATATTTTTAGTGTCAAAAGCTTTTTGGGTAAGTGTACAAAAAATATTCATACGGTCAGTACGTAGTACATATGTACGAAGTCGTAGTATGTAATCTGTGATACGGTGATTACGGGCGACAACCTTAAACATCACGCACACAAATGCACGTATAGAAAAACGACCCGTGTGTAGTGTCTGTGTCGGTGTCACAGTTTCGGTCGTTAAAACGCTAGTTTGTATGGAGATTTAGCGAGTGTCCGGGGTGTGGCATCGCTAAGCTTATAATAATATTTTCGTAGTAACTATGACCTAATCTGTGGTTTCACTGCAGATATTTTATTAATTTTGCGATGCGTGTATGTGAAATCCGTGATATCTTCTAGAGTTTTCATTTGAATTATATACTATAAACGACAATTTTAATCTATAATATGTGGCCAAGCTAATTAACGTAATTATTTGGATAAGGATTAATACTATATACTTGAAAATAGCCTTGGAAGTTATGTAATATATTTTATCAACAAATTAAAGATTAAAATGGTTACTGTGAGTCAACCTTAAGAGATAGACATATGCTGTCGCGGACTTTTTTGTAGGTCTTATTAAGCTGTACAACTCTTCCATAGAAAATATTCTTCCATTTATTTTCAATTGAGCAGCGTTCGTAAGAAACGTGTTTTTTCGACCGTTTTTTAGTCGACTTAGGTTGCAAATTAGGTCTCCACGAATGTACCTTTGGTTTAAACGGGATAATATATAGCCTATTTTTATTCCAAAAGTCCATTCTATATATTGGTGAAAGAATTTTTTAAATCGGTCCAGTAATTTTTGAGCCAAATCATTACAAACATACAAAAATACAAATGTTCTCTCTTTATAATATTAGTATAGACAATACTTTGACACTATTATATCTCACAGTGGTCGCAAATGCAGATTTTTTAAACTATTTTTTTATTTTATAGACTAATCCTTTGACAACTATCTCGCCTGGTAGTAAGCGATGATTAGGTCGAAGATAGTGAACACGCTAGGTCTAGAATACTCTGTCTCTCAAGGGCCGTTTGCTGCCGGAACACCGTAAAGTTATGGCGGCAGATTTTCTCCTTGATGATGGCATACTACTTTTTGGTAGCAAGACAGGTGGAACATCGATATAATATGCACCTACAACCAGTTGATAAATACCAGTGCTCGTATCTGAACCGGAGAACTCTTGCTTAGAAGTCAAGTCTATCTATCCTTTGCGCCAACGGGGCTCTCATGCACAATACTGGAGTGAATTCCGCTATAGTACGCTTTTGTAAAAATCTCCTTGAATACGAGTGGTTTGAGTAACTTTTTTTATAGCCAGCGTTTGACCACTATCTCACCTCATAGTAACTGATGGGATGGGATGGGGAATGGGAACTGGCTCTCAAGGATAGCTGCCGGGACACATTAGATGTTTGGCGACAGATTTTATAATTTGAGCGTGGTAGCTGACCAGGCGGACACTAGATAGTGGAAGAAAGTCTTATAAAAACTCTTCTAGACAAGCTAGCATAAGCTAGCATAGTGAGTTCCGTAGTGTCCTACCACTGAGCTTAAGCGGGGGTTAAGGAATTCTTAACGATGTTTTCCTTCACCAGAGGCCCACTGTGAAAAGCGCACATACATTTTCCGATGGATAAATCCATTGGTGCAAGCCAGGAATTGAACTCGGTACCTTTGACGTCAAAGCCGACCATTCTCCCACTACAGCACTGGGCTCTCAAATCTATATTTATAAGTCACAGTTTAGTCGACGTGACTTATAAATATATTAATTAATGTATTTGTTTAAGAGCGTTACTCTTATACAAAGCGAAGGCAATACACATTAAGGCTTTAATATATACCGTGATAAGATTGTCTGGGGAGTTATCTCTGAAGGTGTTTCCTGTCACGTCTCACTGCGGTTATCATCTGACAACTGACAACTGTTGGATTTATGAGCTTGGGTTTAATTAGGACTGCCGGATTGCACATGTATCTGATTATATAATCCTAAGTACTAATGTACTATTTCGGACGACCCGTTGGTGTAAAGGGTAGATTGCTTGTCTTCGAACCGGGAGATCGTCGGTTCAATTACTAACGGATGTTTCTATATTATGTGCTTTCATGGGTGCTCATCCACAGGTGATAAAAGAATTACATTGATGTTCTGCCTGACTGATTTTCAAAAAGTAACTTATCACGATCAAGGAAAATATGTGCCGCTATAACCTTACGGTATTCCGGAACTCAGGCCTTTGAGAGACATTGCAAGGCGGCAATAGTTGTAATAGTAGGCAAATAAAGTTTCGGACTGGCGATCGAGAGGTCGTGAGTTCGGTCATAACCCCACCATTTGCATTGACGTGAACCCACTCCAGACACAAGCATATTCAGCTTAGTTGGAGGGGTTAACAAGAATACTAGTAATCTGCAACCCACATTACGAGTAATCTTTATAAAAGTATAATAAAAAAAATAAAAAACATTGTAGGCACAGCTGTTCACCATTTCCGATCACAATTAAAACGAAAACGACCGTCTTTAAATGCCGAGCAAGACATTTTCTTTCAGTACCAACCAAGTATGAGGTGTTTATCTCAATATATCTGGAAACATTGATCAGATTTCGATTAAATGACAATGAGACTAAATGGGACGGAGTCCTGACGACTAAAAAAAACAGTCGAATAAAAAACCTCCTTTTTTGAAGTTGGTTGAAAAATGCTTAGTGAGCGTGCAAGCTAAATAGAAGATATGCTCCATTAAATTATTTTGGTATTACAATTGTATTTACAACCCATTCGACCCTGATCTGCTCTTAATTTGCCTCGCTATAAATATTCACAAAAGTGTAGTTAATAAAATTAACTCAAAACAGAGTAATACGCAGAAACGACAAAATAATTTTAAAATTACGACTCTCACGCGATACGTTCTCCGAGTTTATTTTCTACATAATTATGATAAAGGCGAAATTATTCAATTATTAAAAATAAGTATCGTAATACACCGAAAGAATGGGACCAGTTATTGCTTTTGGCACAGTGCCACGTTCATATGAACTTTTTGTATTTCAACCGGAAAAATGTAGCGAAATAAACACATGATACTCGTTTACCTAGTTATGTAATACGTGCTTTGTGATGAATAAATAAGTATAAAAATATATATATATGATCGTTATTGCCAGCTGAATGGAAACAGTTCTATTAATCAGCCCGATAGCGTAAATGGATGGATGTAACGTAGGATAGATAGCTTAGCGAGAGGTCGCTGGTTCACATCATAGCACGGGTGTTTATCCACGGGTGGTAGGAGCAAAATATATCGATGTTCTGCCTGACTTGTCACCATAAAGTAGCTTACCACCATCAAGGAGAAAATCTGCCGTTTAATCTTACGGTGTTCCGGCAGCACACAGCCGTTGAGAGTCAGAGTATTCTAGGCCTAGCATGATTACCATCTTCGACCACTTCATCGCAACCACAATGCGAGATAGATTTATGATCTTATGCACCTACCTACACTAATTCAGTAGATACTCCTCTTACTCACCTCAACGCACGTGCTGAAAATTGGTGCTTACTTACAACACAACTCCGACGTATCGCTTTATTACACTAAAACTAAGGCAACTATTCACTGCCTGACTGGCAGACTGATTTATTTGGTAAGGAGTATAAAGTTATTGTGTTGTTGTTTTGACTAAATTAAATTGTCTGCTCCAAGATTCTTGTCGTCTCTATTTTAATTCAATGGCGAGACAAATGTTTTAATGTATCTTAGCGATTCGAGGAATATGCATGTTTTTTAATTATATTTTCCTTATTTACTTAGGTACATAAAAAGTATTAAGCACTACCACTTTTGTTATCGGTGACAGTAAGTTTTTAAGTCCATATATATAGTCCATATATAGCAGTACCTACCACCATCGTATTTTACCATCGTAAAATCGTATGGAATTATTTAATGTCGGAAACATTTTTTTTTTCAGTATATGTAAACATGAAGAGTTTTCCTAAAATAAAAACTTGTCAGTTCCTGGAGACACAACATATTGCTTTCAAAATGAACGTATTGGTCTGACACTGTCATAGTGAATAAATCTGACATGTTTTCTTTTCATTTATTTGCAATTGCGATACTAAGCGGTATATACATCAATCCTTACATAGTAAAGAAAAGTGTATTATTTAAAGTTGTAATTTCGACGACCTTACACATATTTTTATATTTTTTAAGCAATAATATGTATATTTTCGATAAAAATAATAATAATTGTTGGCTTTGAAGCTTTTGACAGTGAAATTTCAGAAGATTCGTATCAAAACCCACCTAGCGAGTGTAAGATCTATTTTTTAAATAAAAAAGCTCATTATAGTCATAATGTCATATAATCAAGAGGAATAATAAAATATATTAGTATTATCTTATGAAGGAGAAAAAGTCGGCAGCCTAGTATAACAATGTTCGAAATGCCGAACATGAATGTGCATGAATAGCATCCTATAATCTCTCTATCGCCATACATGTTGGTTAACGGACGCCTGCATATAATTGCTTAAATCCAGCTGCATCTGGTAATAACTGGTATTTAACCGGATAATCACTGGGTTACAGTGCACATGCTGGATGAATTGGTATGGTATTATCTATTAGGGTATAATGGTATTTGGGTCTGTAACAGATGTAGCTACAAGACATTTTACCAGCTTTAATTTTGTATTTTCCTAGGTTTCTTATGTTTCCTATTTTATTTTGTTTTTATCATATTCATATAGGCTAGCGTTTGACCAATATCAATTATGTTGGTAAGTGACGATGCGGTCTAGGAGCGCACGTTAGGCATATAATGGGAACTAGCTCTCAAAGATAGCTAGCTGCTGTAACACATTAGATGTTTCGCGACATATTAGTGTCCTACCACCATGCAGGGGCCGTTACCATATTGTGATTGATATAAGCTTGCCTAACACATGTTTGCTACCAGCTTACTCAGCTGGAGTAGGAAGGGGAGAGGGGGGGGGGGGGGTTTCGTATTTTGAACATCCGTAACTAGAGGTTCAACTTGAAATGCTCATTGAAATTTGAATCCGATTTCTTTAGCGTCATATATAAATATTCTCCAATGCACCACCGGGCCTCAAAGCGTAAGGTAAGCGTAAAGTAAACGTTAGCGTATAGGTACAAAATTATTATAATACTACGGTATAGACCGAGCCTCTAGGACACATAAACTATGTCGCCGTGAGAAGCTGCTGTTTATCCGCCGTTTTTATAATTTTTTTATCACTATCACTATCACACCTGATGTTAAGTGACGATGCGATCGATGATGTAGTGTAGTGACGCTTATCTAGAAGATACCTGTTCACTCGCGATTTGAAGACCCCCGAGTTATAGTTATTGGGAAACACAGACATTAAAAGTTTCGTATAGGAAAAATACTTAATTATCTCTGGCCGTGTAGTAGCGCGGTGCATGCAGCAGAGCGGTGGCACTAAGGCATAGAAAAGATAATAATACTACACTAAGGGCTGCCGCCGTATATACGGCGTATATGTATATATGTGGCCGTATGCCGTATATGTGGCATATGCCACATCTATCAACAAGATTCAATAGTGCTCCATACAAACCTGACGACCGTGTTATAGATGAGCGGCAATAAAACGATAAGCCAACTGACCTTAGTCCTTTGCAATGGGTGATCACTCAATAGTACATGCTTCGGAATGGCTAAAACCATCCACTTTTCAAAGACTAACAGTTCTCCATTTCAGTTCACCGAGTATACTGGGATGATTTCGATGCCAGCCTGCCTAGGAGACGGGGCGGGACATTATAGCTGTGTTGATTCAACCCGATGTTCAGCATATCGTTTTACTGTTTTTCACATTCAGACATAAATCCCTCCTAGGGAATGCAATCTCGCAAGATAGGGGCTCAGGCGAGATGTCGCGAGTTTATGAATAACAATCTCGCGAAATTGGCGAGATCTCGCGATATTGGCAGTTTTGTGTGTTTATTCTTGCAAATAATCACAATATTTGAATAAATTAGGAACAAAAAAGAATTAAAATTAGGAAAAAAAAGAAGGTATTATGAAATAAAACATTTATTTATACGAATTTTTTCAATAAACTTTTAGGTTTGTACCTACCTAACTACCTGTGTAGTTAACATTGATTAACATATCTATCACTTTTTAATACACTTATAAGTAGTAAACTTAATAAACCTTTATTAATTAGTAAACTTTGACGTGAACAAATCTAATCAAATAAGAAATGAAATAAACCATCAGTCTTCAGTCTTCACTTCTAATATTAAACAAAAGTCTTTTAATAATAATTTGTATTATAAAATAAGTAGCTGTTATACCCGCGGCTTCGCCCGCGTTATTTGAGTCTTTATGACCTTTGAGATCAAGATCGATGATCTCTTAGGCTTTAAGTCAGCATATCTATGCTGAGTTCGACTTTAGGGTCATCTGACCCTAAAGTCAAACTCAATATCCTCTTTTGTTAAAGTCATTAATCATTTTGGTTAGGTATACGAAGTTGTGCTGTTTAAATGTTTGACTCAACACAAAAGTTCCTGAAACATTTCTTACAAAGAAAATAAGGTGAATAGCTGCGCGAGCGCAGCGAGTGCTATCATTGCGCGAGCGAACAAATTTTATGACCCTGACAGTTTTACGACCTAATAATCAACTCACTATAGATGACCCTTAGGTCGAACTGGATATCGTCTATTGTTAAAGTTACTAATAATTACTTGGTAAACCTAACCAAGGTTTACCAAGTTTTGCTGTTAAAGTATTTCAGTCAGTCTAATGTATGAGGCTGTTGAAACACGCTATTACAAGCTATATAGCGTTATTACTGCGCGAGCGAAGCGAGCGCGAAAAATTTTGACGACTTTTTATGACCCTGACAGTTTTTATGACCTACTAAGTCAACACTGAAGACAATCAGGTTAAATTCGATAATCACTTATTTTAAGGTTTATAATCATTATGATTATTGAAGGTTGTACTGTTTCAATTTATGACTCGTTTTGATGCATGTGGTTATTTATATACAAAAGTTGCTGAAATCTTACATACAAAGTAATTAAAACAAATGTTTGCGCGAGCGCAGCGAGCGCGAAAAATTTTACGACTTTTTATGACCCTGACAGTTTTTATGACCTACTAAGTCAACACCGATTACCCTAAGGTTAAATGTGGCTGTTAAAACGCGAAAGTTTCTGAAATACTTCCCACAAAGCAGATAAACACGTTGGGCAAGCAAAGCCAGCGCGTAAATTTTGATGACTACTAATGACCCTGACAGTTTTATGGCCCAATTAAGACACTAATTAAGTCATTATAGACGAACCTAAGGTCAAATTTTTATGATTATGTTAATTCTATATAAGTTAACAAAACATATAGGCACCTACACTTTACTGTAGAAAAAAGTATTCTTTGCCCTTTTATGCCCTATTAAATGTCTTTGTACAAAATGTCATGTGAATCGGTCAAGTCTTGTGGCCGAAAAGAGGCCACACATTTATCAAATTCAATAATATAAAACTGACAACTGGACTCGATTGTAAAAAAAGTAACCTTTGTGCTCGGATAATAGATTATACTCTTAGTCTATGTCTTATTGACTGTCTCTGTACAATTTTTGCTCAATCGGTCAACTCGTTTAAACGAGAAGAGAGTCACACGTTTAAAAAATTCAATAAAAAGTGTTACCCAGACTCAACCGCTAAAAAAATATCCTTTGTCGTTCTATGCCCTATTAACTGTATTTGTACAAAATTTGAGCTGAATAGGTCAAAACGATTGCCGGTAAGAGGCCACACATTATTCCATAATAAAAATCTGGACACCCAAAATTGCCAGCCAAAAAAAAAGTATATTATGTCTTATTGACTGTCTGTGTACAAAATTTCTGCTGAAATGGTTGACCCGTTTGACTGAGAGGAGGCCACACATTTACAAAGTTCAATAAAAAAAAATCTGGACACCTGGACTCAACTGCCAGAAAAAAAAAGTATTCTATGTGCTTCTATGCCATATGAGCTGTGTATGTAGAAAATTTCAGCCGTATCGGTCAAGCCGTTTTGCTGATAAGAAGCCACACATGCACAAAATCCAATAAAAAAAATCTGGTTACCCAGACTCGATAGCCAAAAAAAAGTATCCTATATCTTATTCTGCCCTATGAAGTGTCTTTATACAACATGTCAGGAAAATTGGTCAAGCCGTTTATTCGAGAAGAGGTCTTATATTTACAAAATACAATTAAACATATTTGGGCCCCCTGACTCGATAGCCAGAAAAAAAGTATTCTATATCCTATTCGGCCCTATGAACTGTCTTTATACAACATATCAGGCAAATCGGTCAAGCCGTTTATTCGAGAAGAGGTCCTATATTTACAAAATTCAATTAAAAATATCTGGACTCGCTGACTCGACCGCCAGAAAAAAAGTATTCTATATCCTATTCTGCCCTATGAACTGTCTTTATACTATATTTCAGGCAAATAGGTCAAGCCGTTTATTCGAGAAGAAGTCTTATATTTACAAAATTCAATTAAAAATATCTGGAACCCCTGACTCGCTAGCCAAAAAAAAAGTATCTTTTATCCTATTCTGCCCTATGTACTATCTTTGTACAAAATTTCAGCCAAATCGGTCAAGCCGTTTGACCGTGAAGAAGTCCCAAACAAACAAATAAACAAACTGACTTTCGCATTTATAATATTGGTGTTGATATATCCTATTCTGCCCTATGTACTATCTTTGTACAAAATTTCAGCCAAATCGGTCAAGCCGTTTGACCGTGAAGAAGTCCCAAACAAACAAATAAACAAACTGACTTGCGCATTTATAATATTGGTGTTGATTTCATTATTTGCGTTAAACTGTATTTCCCTACATAGTGAATGGAACCAGGAAATACATGTTTTCTATACTTACAAATTTCATTTTGCACACGAATGTTGAGTGAATCAAACCAAGTTTGTAATAAAATTTACCATACAAACTTTATCACTTTATTTAACCATTTTAGGGATGATTTTTGAAAATTAAAGTACCTTATTATGTTTTATTTCAGGACCTATACTATCTACATTTCCAATATCATCAAAGTCGATTTAGTAGTTATACAGATACGTGGAAACAAACATTAATGTATTTTCTATGATTTCTCCAGATAAAATTAGATATTCACTCCCCCAAGGGGAAAATTTGAAAGAAATAAAAAATACATGTTTCATTATTTGTTTTAAGTTTTATTTGTACCCTTTTTTGTATTGTACAGTTTTGAGTGAACCAGACCAAGGAATAACATTTTTATAGAAACTTTATCAACCTATTTTACCCCTTCAGGGGTTGAATTTTGAAAATCAAATATCAAATACTCTATATGTTATTTTAAAACTTACACTATCTACGTGTCAAATTTCATTGAAATCGGTTTATTAGTTATGGAGATACGTCAAAACAAACATGACTGGATTTTATATATGATTTTTCCATACAAAATTAATTTTACAGACCCCCTAGGGGTAGATTTGGAAAATAAAAAAATACGTGTCTCGCTATTTGTTTTATAGATTATATGTACCGAGTTTTAAGTGAATCGGACCAAGGAATACGTGGAAACAAACATTACTGAATATTCTATGACTTTTCCAAACAAAATTAAAAACAATTTTACACCGCCCTTAGGGGTAGATTTGAAATAATATAGTTTAAAAACTAAAAAAGAACCGACATCAATGCCGTGATATTCATTTTCAGTACCAATTTTGAGGTGTATATCTCAATATCTCTGGAGATATTTATCAGACCTCGATAAAATTACCATGGTACCACACTTGGGATATATTCTTTAAAAAAAAAAAGAATAATCAAAATCGGTTCATAAACGACGAAGTTATCCGCGAACAAACATTTAAAATATATATATATATATATATATATATATATATACGGTCGAATTGAGAAACCTCCTCCTTTTCTTGAAGTCGGTTAAAAATAAACAAAACACGTGTCTCATTATTTGTTTTAAGGTTTGTTTGTGCCGAGTTTTGAGTGAATAGGACTAAGGAATACGTGAAAACAAATATTACCGAATTTTTTATATTTTTTACAAAGAAAAATCATTTTTCAAGCCCCCTAAGGGGTAATTTTGAAAAAATGAAATACACGTGTATCATTATTTGTTCGATAGATTATATGTACCGAGTTTTAAGTGAATTGGGCCAAGGAATACGTGAAAACAAACATTACCGAATTTTCTATCTATTCCAAACAAAATCATTTTACACCCCCCTAAGGGGTAGTATTGAAAAAATGAAATACATGTGTATCATTATTTGTTAGATAGATTATATGTACCGAGTTTTAAGTGAATCGGGCCAAGGAATACGTGAAAACAAACATTACTGAATTTTCTATGACTATTCCAAACAAAATGATTTTACACCCCCCTTAAAGGTAGATGTGAAAAAATAAAAAACACGTGTCTCATTATTTGTTTCAAGGTTTGTTTGTACCCAGTTTTAAGTGAATCGGGCCAAGGAATACGTGAAAACAAACATTACTGAATTTTCTATCTATTCCAAACAAAATCATTTTACACCCCCCTAAGGGGTAGTATTGAAAAAATGAAATACATGTGTCTCATTATTTGTTGGATAAATTATATGTACCGAGTTTTGAGTGAATCGGGCCAAGGAATACGTGGAAACAAACATTACTGAATTTTCTACGACTTTTTCAAACAAAATCATTTTACACCCCCCTTAGGGGTAGATTTGAAAAAATAAAAAACACGTGTCTCATTATTTGTTTTAAGGTTTATTTGTACCGAGTTTTGAGTAAATCGGCCCAAGGAATAAAATTTTCCATAGAAACTTTATCACCCTATTTAACCCCTTTACGGGATGATTTTCAAAAATAATATTAGCCTATGTCTTAAGTTAGAACCTACACTATCTACGTTTTAAAATTCATCAAAATTGGTTTAGTGGTTATCGAGATACGTGGTAACAAACATTCACACACACACACACACACACACTTTCGCATTTATAATATTAGTAGGATCAATTAAAGAAAATATAAATCTACAGTACTCAGTCAGACCGAGATCTATTAGAAATTAGAGTTTAAATAACAAGATATATCAATCAAATGAAACTTTCATTTGATTGATATATTTTGTTAATAGTTCGACGTTTTTATGTTCAAGTCCAATCTCGTTAAACTCGCGAGATATCGCTCATTTTTCGGCAGAGGCACAGAATAATGAATAGTACGAGATCAATCTTGCTGAAAAACGCCGAGATCTCGCGAGAACAAGATTGCATTCCCTAATCCCTCCTTCGACTGCATCGTCATAGAACATCAGGTGACCTAGTGGCCATGTGCTAATTACATCCACAGTAAAAAATGACTCCTCAAAAATTGCGTTCGTTCCATTTGGCCACCTCTAGGCTTATAGTAGAGTAGATAGCTGTCAGTTTCTCAAGACACTTGAGACTTCTAGACACCTAAAAACGTATTCCGCAAAGTACAGGGACCTTAAAAAACCGTCATCACTCCATTCGTACAAACGGCGGCGGCGGTATCCCGACGTTGATGTTTACGATTTAAAAGGTTTTCGACGTAAAATATTAGCGTTGCCTGTAACTTGAGACGCAGGCTTTGGTTTTCTAGGCAGGATGTGCCTCTGCCTGGAGAAATGCTGCGCTTCCATAAGAGGTTTACCTGAACCAATATTCTTTTATAAACAGTAATCGTTTTCTTTACAAAGTTTTATATTTGAATATGTTTAATTTAAGAACTATTTTTAATTTAAAAAGCTCCTCTTAGATAGTTTAAAAACTAAAATACTGACTTCAGGCATAGAAGTCGGTTTTTAGCGCGTTCAGTTCATATGAGTGACCTACGGTACCCGCAGTGCATTTCGTTGTCTCAAAGAGAATATATCTCTCCACAGATAATAATCAAAGGATCTAGAAGCCACGTGAAACTTGGTAAGACGGGGAAGTTCGTACCAGAGTGCCGGGTTTTAAACTTATTACCGCGGTTTTGTTATGGACTGAACGTACAGCACTGTACTTCTTGAATGTATGATTAGAACTAGCTGTTTTCAGGTATTATAAGCTGTAGACTACTTATTTCTTCACGTTTCGTCACTTAACATTATTTATTATCATTAAAAAAATCTCTTATTTGTTAAGTTTTTTCCAATTGCTTAGGAGGTATGCTGATGATGCTTTTCTTAATATCTTATAGGCTAGCGTTTGACCACTATTTTACCTGGTGGTATCCGATGATGTTGTAGATACGACCAGAACTACAACGACAAGAGGCGTACTAGCTTGCTGGAACGACAGGAAACCCAGGAGTAAATAGTCTTTGTACTTATTTTCCATCTACACGAAACATCCGTTGACTCAACGCGACAACACTTAAATGCGTAATGTCTTAGTTTCAGGATAAGTTTTTTGTAGTGATAGGTATTCTGCTAGTCCGCCTGGGGCGTACCACTACTTTGCTAATTAATAATCGGCTGTGAGATGGAGTGGAATGTTTTTTTGGTTTGAATGGCAATGAGTCCAGCAAAATTACAGAGCATATGATACTTTACATCTTTATGTCTCGAGGTAACAGGCGCAATGCAGTGACATGCAAAATTCTGGCAGAAATGTTCATACTAAATTATAAAATGAAAACTTTCCAAAGTTTAAGTTAACATACTTCTTTTTAAAAATATGATAAAAGTCACTCATCTTCGAAATTCTTAACATAAATAGAAGTTTTTCAACATTGTAAAGTATCAAATTATTTCTTGCAAAGTATAATTATATAAGTATCAAACTTTAACACGAACTCTGAAAAATGCATAAATTCACATTTTCATGCATAAGTAACTGAGCTCAAAGTTATTATTTTTGCCACCAAACTTTGCAAATTCATTACAAGTTTGGATTTAAAGACTGAAGCACTATTGAATACAGCAAAAAGTTCCTAAATGTATGCAAATTACAAGTCAAAGTTACTATAGTGAGCCGTCTCACTGGTTAGATTATGTTCCCTAACAGTATTTTGCCAAGTTTAGTTGACGATATCTTGTTATACTTCGGGTTTCAACGAGTTGGCACGATGAGCTCGGTTAGACTGATATTCATTATGGTTTGAAATTATTCTGGAAGCCTGTATTACCTGTGGGATTCCACAACTAATGAGTTACGTACAAGATCTATACATAGGTATTTTTATACATTGTTACACACAATCCAAAATACCATCGTACCGACGGGATTTGAACTCACGCCTCCTGGGAAACATGCCATGGCACTCTAACCATCAAAGCCACAGAACAATCCTATCAATAGGTCTTTTTATATTTGACAGATGAGCACTTGACGGCTTTCTCACTTAATGTTAAGCGAAGATGCGGTATAAGATGGAATCATTCATGTCTGAAAATGGAAGACGCTACTGTGACGAGGTGCTGCTGGACAACAATTCATAAAACTATCTCATCCCGTCTTCCTTACTTGTTTTTCAGAAATACGTATGTCTCGCAAGTGTAGTTAAAGTGTCTGATTAAGATACTGGTTTTAAATACTTGTAAGTTTTTTTAATATCTTATAGGCTAGCGTTTGACCACTATCTCGCCTGGTGGTAAGCGATAATGTGGCAGAAGATGGTGAACAAGTTAGGCCTAGAATACTCTGACTCTCAAGGGCTGTGTGCTGCCAGAAGACCGTAAAGTTATGTTGGCAGATTTTCTCCTTGATGTAAAGCTACTTTTTGGTAGCAAGTCAGGCGGAACATCGATATAAGCTCTTACCACCTGTGGGAATCGATACGCAAATACTGCCCTAACTTGATGTTTATTTTTGCAGTTTAGTATGTCAGTATCACACAGTAAATACTGTAATGCATATTATTGAGTGACAATGTTAGCAACCTTGAAATTAGCAAGTAGTTCATGTATATGATATTTTAAATTATTTCTTATCGCCAGCATATGAAATCTTAAAACAACTCGCTAACTATAAGACTCAAGCTAAAAATACTACCTAAATTGCCGCGTAATAATAGCAATACCTTCTTCATTTTACTGAGAAATATTTTAAGAGCGAATATACTGAAAAATATTTGCTTAGCTTAGAAACTAGTATAAGTACAGTATATATACATTGGATACATACTAAAAATGTATAAATAAAACTAAATATAAATATTTAAGTATGTTTTCGTAGACTTTCTGTAATACAGTGGCAATATCGCTCGAATTAGTGTTTTTACTTTCTATTCCCGCAGTCATTACAATCTAACTGCCGTCTAGATTGCAGTAATAACAATTGGTATAACGAATATTATTTAACAAGATTAAACAATTCTATGTTACAAACAACGTCTGTTTAGATGCTCTATCTTTTCATTAAAATTGGCAAAGACTCAGCAATAAAATCAGAATGAAATTCGCGGGCTTTAGACGGAGCATTAAAACGCGCTCTACATTTCGTATATACCCAAAATGATTTATTATTCTGAAAATATTTTAATGGAACGAGAAAAATCTACGTGTCGCGATGTGTAGGACAAAAGAGTAGGTACTTACAAACCTAGCATTTATAACCTTTATTATGAAGCAAATATAAACAGTTCTTTCTAATTCAATGATTACATAGAACTGGATTTTCCAGAAATTATGGATACCTATTATATATGATAATACCCTGATGGTAAGCGATGATTTCTGTCTATGACTATGACACTATGGCACGTGGCGCACGTGTAATGTCAGCTCGAATAAGTTCCTAACAAATCCGAAAGATGGCGTCGTACACCGTTAAAACACGCAAGTATTTCATTTATAACAGACAAAAAAGGAGGAGGTTCTCAATTCGACTGTTTGTTGACTGAACTCCGTCAAATCTTAACTGATTCGAAAAATTCCTTTTTGTTTAAAAGATTATGCTTTCCGTTCCGTTCGGTCCCATTCAAATTTTATCGAGATATGACAATGACAATTATATCCGGAAATATGGAGATAAATAGTATAAGCAAATTTGTATAACTTGATGACAATGTTATAACTAGCTAGTACTTTGACTATCGCGGCATGTGAAGTATGTTTTTTTCGTTTTGAACGATCATAAATTATTAAGTTTTCACTTCTGATATGCAGTCAGTTGTTTTCACTTCACTGTTAGGTGTCCATTACACGGTAGGTAACCTGTCATTCAAAACCACAAGTCATGACTGATGGTTGCTGATGCAGCAAATCAAAATATCTAACTTAGCATCGGTCAGTCACCGTCAGTCACCCCATTACTCCCATTAGACGATAGGTTATCCATCAGCCACAGCCGTGACTGTGAGCAAACTGACAGCAAAACCTTTCGTGTAATGGACCCCTTAGATAGCTGAATAGCTGACATAATGACATCTTAGTAATAAATTAGAAACATACTCAAGTTATGAAGTTAAGCATATAAGTCTACTCTTCAGCATAGAATGAAATGAAACCATTTGATTGATAAAAATCGCGCCTTATTATTAAGACAGTTCTGACGCATTTGAGACATGAGTATAGTTCTGTAAAATAAAACGCGG
Source organism: Cabera pusaria (assembly GCA_954871355.1). Taxonomy (NCBI): domain Eukaryota; kingdom Metazoa; phylum Arthropoda; class Insecta; order Lepidoptera; family Geometridae; genus Cabera; species Cabera pusaria. The sequence goes on from OX940899.1 coordinate 8,741,973, forward strand.
GCGAGATATAGGGGCACCGCACTGCTGGTACTCAAAAACGTTACGTTAACGTACATTATCGTTAATACATTTATAAACTTAACTCCACCTAATAAATCCACTGAATGCATTCTACCTGCTATGTCCTATGGCCTAACCTGCCTGGTGTTTCAAGTAACTTGTCCAATCTATGACACTAATATCTGTGTGTCAGAGTGTCTGAAGTGTCGGAGAGTTGAGATTGAATTAGTCGGTGCGATCGCTGGGACACCGCGAGTTTGACTTCGACTATCTCTTGGGATTCAAAAGATATTAGAAACAAGGTTTAGTGCGCTATAACTATAGTGTAACCTAGCGTAAGCGTTTGGAAGAACATAGATAGATAGATTCGGATAATTAACCTCCCGACAAATACACAAATACACACGTCAAACTTCCCTCTATTTATATAGAGGGAAGTTTGACGTGTGTATTTGTGTATGTCTGTCTATCGCATCGTAGCTCCCAAACGGATAAATCGATTTTGATTTAGTTTTTTTTTGTATGACAATTGACTTAATCGAGAGTGTTCCAAGCTTTTTATTAGGACAGATAAACATCTTCACCTAGAGTCTAACCCTACACCAAATCCAATTTCTGTTTCCGTTCACGCTAACGCAAGTTCAAAATCTATGGAATGACGTTTATTTTTCAGCAACAAAGTTGTCATTCCCATATATTTTGAACTTGCGTTAGCATGAATGCGAACAGAAATTGGATTATTTCTAAGGGCCCTGTTCAGCCGTTTGAGCTCTTTTCTAGTTGAAAAGGCTATGAGGTCAAACAATTTTCATAGGTCTGAGCAATTTGAAATTCGATGTCTGTTATTTCAATGATAAAGAACATGGAATGTTTAAATGATTAATGCAGGTGTAGGTAACACAAGTTCCTACAATAAAATAAAAATAAATGTAGAGATGAATATAATATCTATTTAATAAATAGTATAGTAAGATAGATAAACCTGTCATGTCAATGATTACCTATTATAAATGCCATACCCTAGTAACAGGGTCCATGTATATAGTATACTTAGAAATAAGGACACTTGTATATGGCTTGCATTAATAAATAAATAAAGAGATATAATGATATTGCAAGGACTTGGTGACCTTGTCCTGATGCTGGTACATCTCCTAGAATCTACAGAATACTCAACTTTTTACAGGCAAACAGCATAGATGTCGTGTTTATTATTGCTTATTGGAATGGCCTCAGTAGGATTATTTTGTCTTAAAATTCTACTCGGAAGCGAATACTATATGGTGGTTCCATATTGATACCTAATTTTCAGAATTATGCAGCAAACCATTTCAACCAACCAGTCGGTGTTTTAATTTCTGTCGATGCAGTCTAAGGTGGATTTTGGATGCTGGATTTTTTAAAATATTATGTAGGCTACTATTTCACCTGTTGCTAAATGATGATGTATAAGTGATAATTGTGCTTGTCTGGAAGTAGGAGACAGTAGTGAAATGAGATGAGGCACTGAGCAACTGCCTTTACTACAATCACTGATATAGCGCCACCCAGGAACCATGTCAAAGGAATAAGATGTTTCCTCTTGATATTTTCCCAAGTAAGGATCATCCGAGTTGCTTCAAAAGGATAGTTAACAGATTCCTTTGTTAAAAGAGCAGGCATCGCACCAGTATTGCCTCTGGTATTGCAGGCGTCAATAGGCGGCGGTAACCACTTATATCAAGTGGACTGCATGGTTTTTTGCTACTCTATATTTATTTTGAAAAGGTTCATTTCATTTATTGCAAAAATAATCACAATAATTATATAGGAAATTACATTTACATATATGATTTTAAGGTTTCTTAGCCTTACAAGCGCATGCGTGTTGATGAGTCCCTAAATTGTAAATATTGTCTAGATATAATTAAAGGTAATTTTACGCTGGATCTCTCGCGGCCGTCCAAAAACGGTCGCGATGAAATTATAAGGGTCAGTTCACACCGCAACGCAACGCGACGTGACGATGCTTTTGATATCGCGCGGCGCAGCGAGAAGCCACGCAGCGCAGCCTGACGCCGCGCGGCGCAGCAAAACGTGCGACGCCACCAAATTATCTCAATGCAATGTATACCTTATTGTGTAGTTAATAAAGTTCAATTGTTTATCACGCGGCTTCCCGCTGCGCCGCGCGGTGCAGCTCGACGCCGCGCGGCACAGCCAGAACATGCCGAACTAACTTAATGAAATGTGTATCTTTTTGTGTAATAAATAAAGTTTTTTTTGTATCATTCTCTTAATCATTGCGCGCCGCGTCGCGTTGCGGTCTGAGCTGACCCTAATCGATCGCTTATATAGTTACTGCAATTATTTTGTATTAATTATAGTAAAGCTTATTGAAGTAGTGGTTGTACCGCAGATTAAATTAGCCTCTGGGCTCGCTACGCAATCAGTATAACGCCACAAGTTAGACAATGTCTATAGATGTAGCCATCTTGGGATTTAGCTCTATTGAACGTCATTTCATTAGATTGAAACACTAATCGAATTGTGATTGCGGTAAATGTTAGCATATGCGTCAAATTTTTATTTAGATATATATTTATATACCTATCTTATATGCTAGCGTTTGACCACTATGTCGTCGAAGTTGGTGAATACACTAGGATTAGAATGAGGATATTCTAGGGCTGTAGGCTGTGGGCTGTTTTCAAGGGCTGTGTGCTGCCGGAACACCGTGAGGTTATGGCAGCAGATTTATTCCCTGATGGTAGTAAGCTACTCCCTGGTAGCAAGTCAAGCGAAACATCCGTTATAATGGGCAACTACCACATGTAGACGAACACCCGTGCTAGGATTCGAACCGGCGACCTCTCGCTTAGAAGTCAAGCTATCTATCCTTTACGCCAACGGGACTCCTAAAATTTAAATTTAAATATCCATGCATACTAAAATGTCGGGCCAAGTGCAATGACGTGCGACTGCGAGGCAAGTTTAAGATTGAGGCAATCTAACTTTTGAATTGATAGCCTCGTTCATGTATATATAGAATTTGACGCATACGAAATACTTATATGATTTGTTTGACTTGTGTCAAATTCTTAAACTTATTTGTTAGTAGGCTTATGTGAATATGTATTTTAAAGCCTTTTGTGAGCTGTCTTACAGCGATAACACCTTAGTTGGTATATTATAATAGCTAGGTATGTTATTTTAGTACTTGGATGTAACTTTATGTTAATATTTAGAAATATTTTTAGTTAATCCGTAATCCGTATTACAGTTTTTACAGGTATTGTGTATGCCACCGACCGCATTTATATAACTCGTTTCTGTCTAACCAAGAATTGTCTGGTAGAGATCGCTCTAAGCGATAAGACCTCACATTTTCAAATCTAATAAAGTATATATTTGTTTAAAGATTTAAAAACGGGAATTTAACGTGACTTACGCGATGTCGATATAGTGATTGACATATGTTTCATACATAGGTAAATTCCCGTTTTTAAATCTATAAGTTTAAAATGAACGTGAGTTTTTATAATATACTAGCTGACTCGGCGAACTTCGTACCGCGAATATAAATAAACTTTCCAAGTGCGAGTCGGACTTGCACACGCAGGGTTCCGATTAAACAAAATTTGCCTGTTGTATGGGAACCCCCTTTAATTTTTTGTTAAATGTAGTTTTTACTATTTGATCTTATAGCATTGTAATACTTACCAGGAGTAAATTTCAAGTCTCTATCTATTAAGGTTGGTAAGATCCAGCATAAAAAGCCTCAAAAACACGTTTCTTCTATAGGGACCCCTTAATTATTTTATTTTGTTTTTATTGGTTTTTATACATAAATAGCGAATACCCATGTATTGAAGCGCGTTAGTGACAACCATCAAATATGTCAATACAATGACAAAAAATTCTGAACGAACCAATAATGAAAACTTGGGACCACAATCAAAATTAAAAAAAAAAAAAAAATACCTACCCGATAATCCCAGTAATGTGGATGTATTATGTTGTCGATTCAAAACCCTTTATTTAATACCTGCTTCAAATTTCAATTCGGGAAGTGGAACATAGTCTCATAGAAGAGACGAACGTCAAATGTTTGACAGGAAAGTAGGTAGAACAGTTTATATGGGAAAATGAAATTGTTATTTTTACTGTTTTCCTCGCAATTTTTCCATATTTTCTCACCGTTTAAACCTTCCCTGAACTACGACAAACATTTCAAAACCAAAATCAGCTAAATTGGCCCAGCCGTTTTTGAGTTTTAGCGAGACTAACGAACAGCAATTGATTTTTATATATAAGAATATTTGTTCTTAGATTTTATTATTTATTTATACCATAAAGAGTTCATCTATATATGATAGTGCTGAATCGTGTAGCAATCTTTACGAGACAATTAGTGCGCCTGTCAATTTTTCGATGCATAAAGCGCTATAAAATTATCCAGCAGCCGTGCTGCAGTAAGCGAAGCTCACGGGCGCAAACATTGTTACCTGCATCCAATTAGTTCGTCGCACTAAATTGTAAATCCGTGTGTCGTCGACCTATACGAATAGGGTTGTCTACTCGAAAATATATTTGAAAAACCAATATCAAATATCGCCGAAATATTGTGACGAGTTTTACTTCATGGTAACTGAATTATAAAAAAAACCTATTCTAGGATTCTATTCTGTTTCGCATTATTTTCCATTTACATGTATATTGTAGAATACGATTACAAGAGATACCTCTACAGGATTTGAAAATAAAAAAATAAAAAAAATTAAAGTCTGACCACTAACCGTACCATACCGTGACTGTACTATAGGCTACGTATGGGTGTACGTAAAAGTTATAATGACCGTCGTTATAATGACGCGCCCGCGTATAATACGAGTGTTACAAAATCTTTTTCAAAAAGTCAATCGCGTGCCATGGAGCATATTGGCACCGGCATATTATATTGTTTTGTTGACGCTCTGTGCATGACCCACAACGGCGTTGGTTGAATGACGGAACGGATATATAACGACGTGGGTATAGTTTCATACTTTGTAACACAATGAATACAATAGATTTTCATTCTTTTCAATTTGATATGAGTATATTTTGCCTGACACGTTCCTAGTACGGTCATTGTATGCTACGTGTAGTGAGTAGGTACTCGATTAACTTAGCTATCTCTACCAGATACGAGGTGGAGGTACGAGTAGCATAGAAAAGATAATATTTATTTATCCTTGATCATTTCTAAAGCCGATACGCGATCTGCACTCAAGAACTCGTATACCCCAACGGTTGTCGGTTTTCGGCTGGCATGATATGTATCGGGAAGCGTAGCGTAGGACGCCTTAAGACGAGGTGAAGCTATGATTTTCGCAAGGTTGCTGGCGGGAGCTGGATAAGAGTTGCCAAAGATCGTGCTCAGTGGCGTGCAGTAGGATAAGCCTAAGTCCAACAGTGGACTAACGTAGGCTGACAATGATGAATATTTCTAAAGCAGCGATTTGTTTGAATATTAGAAATATATGGTCTAATTCTTTATCTTATCGACTCTTTGTTACAAATGTGTTACAGTAGACAACCCTACATAGTGCGTAAGCGTACCTATCGCACAGCGCAGCACGACATGAACTACAAACTCACAGGACTCGACAAGATGCTACACTCAAACAAAATAAACTAATAACGAGAATCCCCCACACCATATTTGTCTTCTTGATGAGCGAAATCCGATTCGTGTAAATATCTCCCAACAGGCAAACTTTTAACGCGTGTGGCTTCTTTAAAATTCTTGAACGAATTCCGTTTCGGAGGCCTTATAACTTATTTCCCGAAGTAATTTATTTACCTTTGACCTTGTTACGGCATATTGTTACCTAGATATATTGAGCAAAGTTCTGGCTAGGCTTGATAAAGTGTCTTTTATGTGTAAAGTTTCGGTATAAAGCGGGTGATTTAGGTTCTTATGAGTGAGATATTAGAAAGGGCGCGTTATAAACGCGATACGCGGTTTTAAAGGATCGTAAACATTGGATTATTAATACGACTGTTAGTAAATTTTAATCGCCCGATAACATAAGAACTAGCGCACCTGATAGGCAAGTTTATGTTATGTTCGTTAAACCTGACGTTAAAGTCTATTGAATGGTACGGAAGACTTTATAGCTTCCTTTGAAGTTATGAAAGGAGCCATGTAAGCTGTTTTGAAATTATACCATTGATGTTATGAAATAGAACATTTCAAAATGCTTCTCATTATGTAGATAATTAAAGCAAAATTAGAATGTAAACATTCCTTCACTGAGACGTTCCAAAATTTCATATGAATGTATGTGTTTCATTCTTGTTTGCTTCATATAAAATTGACATATGAATTAATTTCTTTACAAGTAATGAACAATGTTATCTTACGTCTGAACTTTAAGTTTTCATAGAGATAGAGAGATAGAGATATTAAAATATCGTAATGTTTAGCTGATCTATTTGTGTTCCACTCCAAAAAGATTTTTAGAATAGAAAAACGACAACACAATAAATCAACGCGGCTACGTCAGGATGAGCTTTAAAAGTCGTACGCTGTGAATATGAGTTAATTGAGGCCTTGAATTATGTACCTTACCATTAAACTACACGTACATAGTTTAATAGTTGAACCAACTTCAACGGATAGGTAGATACCTAACAACTGTAAGTGACAATATGCCGCTCGTTAATTTGGTCCCAAATCCTTGGTCCCGGGCGTCCCGAGATACATGGAAGTGAAGTTAGCTCATAATATCTTCCCAACAAGGAACTTTGTCATAGTCAGAAAGCTAACTTGATCTATGTAAAGCGCAAATCACCTCAGCTATTCTTATTACGAGAAAGTATTACTGCGATCGGATATGAGACGTTGCCTTTGTATAGAAAATGCTGGCGAAGCACGACCCAAGTCCCAATGGGAATTTTTATAAAATTGTAAGTCTCGGTAATGAGTGGAAAGGTGTTTTTATCCGGACTAGATTGTGAAACGCGTTTTTGATAAGTTTGTTTTTGTAAACAAAGTTGGTGCTCATATTTATTTAACAAAAACATTTCTGTATATAATTGAATGAGGAGAGGACACTTTGACTGTAGCAGGACATAATTAGTTATAAGCAAAAGGATATAATAAACATTAGTAGATTACGATTAAAATAATAAAACAGAAAGATAGAAAACATACATAAATAGATGTATTTTGATCGAATCAACAGTACCTATGTGTAAAAAAATTCGAGAATACATAAAGCCTGATTGTATGTAACGGGCTTCGTAAAATGAAATTACAATTTTAAAGACAGATAATAAACGTATTTCAAAGAAAGGAAATCGTATAAAAACTCACTAAAGTGGAACGTCTCTTCGAAAGCGATTGAGTATAAAAGATTCCTTGTGTACTTTATATTGCAGTTGTAAACCGTGCCATATCGTCTCTGTGTTTAACCATTGAGCTGCTTCTATTGTAATACTAGAGGTAACATTATTAGTATGGCGACGTACTTAATTAGTTGGCTTATATATGATGTTAATCATTTCTTATTTCAAATATAAATTGACATAGGTATTAACTTCTATTTTTTTACCGCAAACTTTACTTTTGAAGGAGGCTCTATTATTGTTGTAGTTTTCTCTTATGATTTTCCAGATAACTATGTCCTATATTTGACCACATCGTCATATATCGTCATGTATAAAACTAGATGAGTCTCACAGCGTTACCCGCGTTAAAAAGTATCCTATTACTTTATCTACTATACTGGCTATCTCTGTGCACAATTTCAACCAAATCGGTCTAGACGTTTGACCTTGAAGAGAGGTCCCAAACAAACAAATATACAAATTGACTTTTGCATTTAATTTTGTAATATTGTTGTTGATTATAAGGAGTGTAACTACGTGTAAGTTAGAAATGACACTGTTTCATTGAGAAAATGCATTATTACATACAATGTTAATGTTTGCAATGTTACCTCTACAGTTATAACTGTAGACAAACAGCTTTAACCGATCAATCTCTGTTGTGTTTCCTATATCGTGAACTGACGACGCGGACGCGATAGACGGTACAATTCTGTGATCAGTATTTCTTTTAGAATCGATAGCTTGCTTGTTGCATTATTGGAGATCTTCAGGAAAAGTGTGGAACAAATAAAAGACATCTTTGACTTTGATAAAATTGCCTTGGCGGTATTGGCAGTCAGAGGAAAGATCAGTTAACAACAACAAAAAAAAAAGTAAATATCGGAACTGGTAGGTTTTAGGTTTTCTTTTACACAACTTATTACTTCAACTTAAAATATTTTTAACCAACTTCAAATTTTATAAACCACGTAGTGATTACTTGCTCAGTGCAGTTAACGTCTATGCAATTTGACGTCACAGCTAAATGTGTCACGTGCCGAGTCAACGAAAAGAAAATATGTTTTATCGTATATTAGAAGCTTTTGCAAGAAGAAAAAGAAAGTAAAATATAATTAAAGGGGAGCGCTATAAAATAAAAAAATTAAAATACTCTTTCAAAAATTGGTAAGTAGCCAATTGTGGCTGCAGTGGTTTTCCAGAGCACTATCCAATTAGGTAAAGAAGTTAGTGCTAAGAAAAAGTGTCTCAGTGCAGTAATTAGATTTTATGTCGCGTAGCTCCGTAGCAAATTGTAGCTTCTCGTAGCTATTACTACGACTCGTAGCTATTACAAAATGTATTTGTCCTCGTGTAAGATTTTATTTTATTAGTGTACACAGAGTACTTCTACGTACTAACGTTACTGACATTAAAATTTAACGTTCAAAACCCATCCTCATTATTGTTAAATAAACATCTCTCATAGCTGTATAATTACCTCCCAAATATCGGATTAAGGAGTGAATTTTAATTATATTCTTAAAATAAACTCTTTAAGGAAAACTGGCTTCTTTAACTGAAGTAAGTTTAATTAAACAATCTAATTTAACAGCGAATTAAGACATCAAAGAGGCTCTGCGTCTTAAACGAAAACAAAGTTAGGAGGAATATAAACAAATTGGAAGTTATATTGATTGTTGTGCATGGCAGGCAATTATAATTATTTAGGATCATTACTGTCAACAAAATAGAGTTTATAATTTAGACACACTAGCTGGTACCCGCGACTTCGTTCACGTAAACCAAGAATTGTATCACTGTAAAGCTCTGTCAATCAACATTTGTGGAATCTGAGTTATTTAAGTTATGTGTAAAAATCATGATTTTATTTTCACAAAAAGAAGGCTATGTTTATCCTCATGCTAGAACGTATCTTCTTGTTAAATTTTACTAAGATCGGATCATTCGTGTAGGCATGATTAGGTTACAAACAGACAGAGCTATAAAAGATTTTTTAATATTCGTCTCGATTGATAAGAAGATTCCGTGCGCAATTAGGCAAATAAACGTAAAAATATCTTGTTAAACTCTAGTGAAATACTAAAGTTAAGAAAGTTTTAAATTGCACTAAAATTTGACTACTGCGTTTACTTCACAAACTTGTTTTTTTCATTTTAATTGCGCACGATGAACCGAGCATATTCGTATGACTTACTTGCCAAATAAATGCGAAACAACTTTAAATTCATGTTTTAACGCGCGGGTTCGAGTATGTCATGTTTCATATTTATATCTTTCTTATAATAATGTTATCTTTGATAGCAGGAAGCTGTGATAGATGTTCACGAAAACATATATATTTTAATATCTTATAAGCCAGCGTTTGACCCATATGTTGCCTGGTGGTAAGTGATGATGTGGTCGAAGATGGTGACCACGCTAGGCCTAGAATACTAGACTACTCTGACTCTCAAAGTTGTCAAAATATAATTAAAAGACATATAAACAACTAAATTGATAACTTCCTCCTATTTTTGGAGTCGGTTTAAATACCCTTTATTTTCCCTTTCTCCCTTTACGTACGTTTCTCGCTTTACGTATGTAAGTAGTGCGAGGAAAACAGCATTACTTCAAAATCTATCCTTCACCATATTGTAATTAGACTGAGTATGAAGGAATTAGATCCGATACGTATACTTTCAATTCCCATCAGAGTTTTATTCTTTAAAAGCTGATGCTAGTGGATTGGATCCCGAAAAAGGGACAATCACAATCGGTGGAGATTAACAGAACGCAGTGATCCCATGATTTCGGCCATTGTGAATCCAATCTGGGCAAATTGTACCTATTTGTTCTGCCGTACTTGGATCACCAAGTCAAAGTGTAGGTAAAACGTGCTTACTTAACTACGGCTACTAGGTTAGGCAAAAATAAATGTGGATTGTATTATTCTCGAAGATTATTGTTTTAAATAGGACCTCTGGATATTGCTGACTGAATACTGAGATGGTAGTTTCCTAGATCAGTTCTGATCAGCACAATAACAATAGTGACAATGATGCTATCGATCTGGCCTCCACATTTCATAGACTTGAAGCCTGCGTAGCGTCTAATCGTGATGATGGTTTGCAACAGAACAGAAACAATTTGGTTGGTTTGAACAGAATCTGTGTCTCCGGTTAAGTACAATCCGGGAGTCTTCAAATCGCGAGTGAACGGCGAGCGTTCTGCATCGTCGATGACATTTTCACCTTCTTTACTCATGTGATCTTCACCATATGATCTTCACTTAACATCAGTCAAACGCTACTACGAATAAAGACTTATTATTTATTATCTTATCTATAAAAAAAGTTATAGATAATAGGAACATTATAGGACATAGTGAGATAAGGCATCTTAGGAGGATACATGAGTTTGCACGTTCTACTTAGTGTATAAGCTTTGTTATTAGTTTTAATAAATCAGACTTAAAACCGCCATGACTCCCCAAATTGCAACACTGGAAAATTGGTAACCCCAACATGATCTGAACACGCCACCTTATGATGAAATGAGTCACTATCGAGCCGTTATCATTATATAGTATAAAACAATGTCGCTCTTGCTGCCTGTACGCCTAGGTCTTTTAAACTACGCAACAAAAAAAAACAGGTTTTCAGCAATAGATAGAGTGCTTTAAAAGGAAGGTTTATAATTAGGATAAATCGCGGGTAAAGCCGCGGGGTGCAGCTAGTAAACTACAAGGTAAGAAACACTATCCCTGGGCGATTCGCGCATTTTATGTTCATTGAGTGGTTCTGCGTATGGCGTAATCAACCTTCGAATATTTACCAATGGAGATGTTAACGTTGTAATCCGCAAACATTTTTTCCTGCCGTTACTTACGGGGGACGAGGTAAACATGCATTGCACATACACAAGTCACCCACTTTAACGATGCCGCACACTAGCTTGAAACACGCACACAGTATTAAAAATACAGCGTAGTTACGCACGCTCATATGGCCATATGGTCAGCAAAGGGGTACGCCTTGCGTTAACATCTCCATTGGTAAATGCTCGAAGTAATCAACATGCCAGGGTAAAATTTGAGGGCCCGGTGGCGTAATCGGGAGAACGGTCGGCTTTGATGCCGTGGTACCGAGTTCAAACCGCCGTGCACCAATGGATTTTTCTATAGAAAAATTTATGTGCGCTTTTCACAGTGGCCCTCCGGTGAAGGAAAACATCGTTAAGAAACCAACAACCCCCGCATGGTTGTAGGACACCATCTAGTGTCCGCCTGGCCAGCTACCACCCTCAAGTTAGAAAATCTGTCACCAAACATCTAATGTGTTCCGGCAGCCATCCTTGAGAGCCAGTTCCCATTCTAGGCCTAGCGTGCTTACCATCTTCGACCGCATAATCACTTACAAATAGGTGAGATAGTGGTCAAACGCTAGTCTATAAAGTATTAAAAAAAAAAGTTTTAATATTTTCTTCATACCAGCTGCAAGTCTAGCTAATTAATACCAGCGTATTGACGTTTAATTAACAGTTCGAACAAAGAGAAGCCCTAGGCCACTGTGAAGATTAGCCTGGGTATGCTTATATTTAATAATGCTATATTAGGCCTTGCGGCGAGAATATAATGTTATATAGCTATCGGAATATAACGTTAAAAAGAATTATTAATAGCAGAAAGTGTGTAACAATTAATTAGTATAAACTATAAACTAAGAATCCTGAAAGTTAAAAACGATGCAAACATGTACAGACTCGTCTCTCAGTAATTCTCTTCTCAGGTATAGAATTTGGGCACCCAAGATACAGGCATTGCCTAGTTTGGGGCCCATTGACATATTAATGTACTTACTACTACTGTCTTATGCATCTATAGTAACAGTCATCTTTATACAATACTTATGCGTTTATTTCAACTCCTCTAGACGTAAAAATTGTTCTAGCTTAAGAAAATGTATGTACTACTGTTATAAATCTGAAATAAATATCTTTATTTTTAATTAATTAGTAGTTGTGCTCCCATCCACTAAACAATTTATTATTATATACTTTATAGGGTTCCGTAACCGAATGGCAAAAAACGGAACCCTTATAGATTCGTCATGTCTGTCTATCTGTCCGTCCGTATGTCACTGCCACTTTATTCCGAAACTATTAAGACTACACAGTTATAACTTGGTAGGTAGGTATACAAGCATAAAAACAATCAAATATTAAGGGCTCCTCATACATACATTTTTTTCCCTCAAATCTATACGTGTCTATATATAGGTCTTTAATAAATTGGCCAAGTGCGAGTCGGACCCGCACAAGTAAGGTTCCGATTAAACAAAATTTGCCGGAAAAATAAAGTACAAAGTACATCGATAATATAAATACCGTGTCAATACTAAACATGCTTATTTACTACAACGCCATCTAACGAATGTCTAACGAACTTCTAACGCCAACTAAGTGAAGGTTAACACTAGAGATGCGCCGAATAGTGGTTTCACCGAATTACCGAATACAGAATATTATTCGGTTTAACCTTTACCGAACCAGATATTCGGCTGAATTATTCGGTTTACCATTACATTGTCTTGCCGCATAAACAAGTTCTAACATGTACGCTACGTGCCGCTGCTGTTTAAATCAGGAACGAGATGTGGATTTAATTGAGGTTAAATAAATTTTGATTTCAGATTTACAATAAATGTTGACTATACCTATACCTATAGGTTAAGAAGTAAATATGTTTTCTTTGATTTACTTATTATAACATGAATCTTATATGAGAAGTTTTGTCTTTTAGTTCTACACCTTGGCTACATGAGCCGAGAAAAGCTTGGACCGAATATATTTGGCAACAAAACCGAATAATTTGGCCGAATACAAATAGTGGAAAAGATGCCGAATACGCTGAATACCGAATACCAAACGAATATTCGGCGCATCTCTAGTTAACACAAAGGGTAGGGTAAACCAGTGTTTTTCAACGGTCGCGACACTCGCGACCCCCTGGGGGGTCGCGAAGCCTCAGTAAAATAAAAAAGCAAAGTTTGAAAACTCTACTTTTAAAGAAAATATTAATTAAAGAGCATTTGTAGGTGTTTTGATTGAGGGTGTTTATAATATTTGTTTCAAAAGAAAAATATGTAATTTGTTTCATGTAGGCCACACGAACGAAGTCGCGGGCAGAAGCTAGCAATGTAACAAAATACAGATTATAAGCAGTGCAAGTAGGGGGTCGCGAAATTTTTTTTATACTAATGGCGTCGCGTCACGAAAAAGGTTGAAAAACACTGAGGTAAACAATCTTTCATAGATGTACCATAAAAACACGTTTTTTTATGGTACCCTTTAATTTTTAATTGTGTTCTGTTTTTAGTATTTGTTGTTATAGCGGCAACAGAAATACATCATCTGTGAAAATTTCAACCGTCTAACTATCACGGTTCATGAGATACAGCCTGGTGACAGACGGACAGACAGACAGACAGATGGACAGCGGAGTCTCAGCAATAGGGTTCCGTTGGTACCCTTTGGGTTCGCAACCCTAAAAATGACATTAAGGTTCCTAAAACCATTTTTTCTCACAGTCAATAATTTAAAAGATCGATAGAAGGCACGTCTAAAGTAGTAAAATGTGTGTGTCCCCCTCTAACTTTTGAAGTAAGGGAGTGAACAATAAAAAAATATATATGCTGTAGTTTTTGAGATATAGCGACCGCAAATATAACTTTGTTTTTCATACAAACACTATTAACAACAAAGTAAATTATTGGTGGCGAAAAATTATAGTTATAAAATACTCTACTGTGTAACGGAACCCTACGAGTGCGAGTTCGACTTGCACTTGGCCAGTTTATTTATACCATACAGGCGTTTGACCACTGCCTCACCTGTTGCTATATATCGATGTGGTCGAAGATGGTTAATACGCTAGGCTAGATTAGAACTGGCTCTCAAGAACAACTGTCAAAAGACATTAGATGTTAGGCTGTCCCATCTCAAGAATCCACACTGTGTGTAATTATTGACGTATTATGTGTCATTAATTATTTTAAATATTTTTGACAAAAATAGTAGCAAAAAACAGCTGTGGTTTCTTCTTCTTCTTCTTCTTAAAGCGTATTCAGCATGACTCCAAAAATTTATAATAAACTCCCAAAGGACTTAAAGGAGTGAGACATGGCCAGTTTCAAGAAAAAATTGCGAGATATATTAATTGAAAAATGTTATTATAGTGTACTTTAATATTGGACACACATTTTAACATGACATATTTAACCGACGGAAAAAAACGGAGGAGGTTATCAAGTCGACGTGTATATATTTTTTAACCACGCATAACTCTTTACAGATTAGTCTGATTTCAATAATTCTTTTTTTATTGGAAAGGGTATCCCCCCAAGGTGGTCCTATTTGATTTTAACGAAATTGGTCGAGCGGTTCTGAATAAATTAACAAAAATAATGGATAAAAGTATCATTATTTTGATGATTTTATCATTTCATCAATGTATGTCAACATACTTACTGGAAAAAACAAAAAATGCCTAAAATCGGGCTCAGTTGCGTGTCTTGAGAGATGCCTACGTCCGGCCGTGGCAGTCCACGGCTGAATATGATAAAGATGATATTTTACAGGTGGTACCATTTAAATTTTATTGAGATATGTTCAGTATCTCCAGAGATATGAAGATAAACATCTTAAAATTATATTGAAAATGACTAGCGTAACGTTGGAAGTCGGTTCTTTTAGTTTTGTAAGTGATCTTAAATTATGTTTATTATTATTATAGAGCATAAGTTCTATAAAACGTTTGTTTAGGCCAGGGGTAAGCAATGTCGCTTGCTTATAACATAGCCCAAAAAACTGAAAAGCAAAAAAAATAACCCTTTTTTATTTAACCTTAATAACGAAGTTCTTAAACTATTGTTAGTATCTGTATCTGTATCTAAGTATATGTATCTGTAATTGTTTTGAGTTTTAACTAAACATAATGACTAAGTTCTTAAACTAATGTAAGTTTGCATACCTAAGTAATTTTGAGTCGGCGCCAAACAATCAATAAGCAAAGACATACATCTCCAATACATCCAATGACTGCCTCAACTGCATGATCATTTGCTAATTTATCCTTAGTGATTCGTCGCCACATTACCCAGGCTTGTGACAAAAACTGCGCGATGTCCTTAGTGTTGTCATACGTATGTTCCCGAAAGCGTACAATATCGCGTGAATATCTATTCTCCGGTTCAAAAGTTGTTATTAAAACATCACGCAGTTCCTGCCACGTAGTGGTGGTGACCAGCCAGTTGTCAACCCACAACCTTGCGCGACCTTTAAGTAAACTACCCGCTTTCATACGAATCTCGTAGTCACTCAGGTTATAGGTTTCCATAGCTTTAGTCACATGGTGACACCACTCTCTAACTCCTATTTCTCACGTCGATTTAAGTTACAATAATAGCAAAATGTAATTAGATGGGTAAGATGTAACTGGATTGCTTTTGGAACGCGGTGAGGTTGGAAAGAGGTTGACAACACGTCCGTTCCAGTCGATGTCTCCATTCAGAATCCCTGCTCAAAAGTAAGTTTGACAAGATGACAGCTCTGAATATTTACATTGACAATTTGCTCGCCTTGACGTTGACATTTTATTCCCTTTGACAGCTCACAGTGTTGCCAACCTCAACTTCCAAACACACCCAAGTCAAATCGACTTGACGTTCCAATCTACCCTACGAAAATGTCGCTCTAGTCTATGCTCCACAACATATATATATATAAATATAAATTTACTGTACACTGGCAGAAAAACGTGAAGCAGCGTTTATAAGCCATAAATTATTTTTCAAAAAATATTAAACCGACTTCATAACAACAAACAGGTACTCAAAATCGAAAAATAAATTAATATAATTATTATATGCGCTACCCACTCATATTAGGTACACATAGTTTTTTTTTTAAAGATTACTCGCAATGTGGGTTGCACATTACTAATATTCTTGTTAACCCCTCCAGTTAAACGAATAATTGCTTGTGTCTGGAGTGGGTTCACGTCAATAGTGCAATGGGTGTGGTGGGGATCGAACTCACGACCTCTCGATCGCCAGTCCGACACCCTATCCATTGGGCTATTGCCGCCTCTGAATAGATACTATGTATGTAGTAAGTAAGTAGATGCTTGTAGGCAGTACCTATCTATTACACAATAGACTTGGCTGGCACCGACTTCTAATATATGAGTGAGTAGCGCATATAATAATTGTATCAATTTATTTTTCGCTTTTTATTGTCGTTATGAAGTCGGTTGAATTTTTTTTTAAATAATTTATTTTTCCCTTTTTAGTGCAAAAAAAGTTTTAATTAAATTACATGCATATATAAAATTTCGTGTCTGGGCTGTTCAGCGTTGAGGAGTATAGGCTATTATGGTTAAATCTATTTACGAAATTGTGTGTCTGTTGTGGCCACGCCGGAAGTCAACCCTGAGTGCAGCAGCCATGTCATGATGGAGTTTAGAACAGGCTTATATTATTGTTAAATATATTCACAAAATTTCGTGTCTTTGCTGTTCGCCGTTAAGGAGTTCCACTATCCACCTCCTGATTCTCGAGAGAGGGCCCGGTGGCGTTATCGGGAGAACGGTCAGCTTTGATGCCAGAGGTACCGAGTTCAATCCCCGCCGTGCACCAATGGATTTTTTTTATCGAAAGATTTATGTGCGCTTTTCGCAGTGACCCTCCGGTGAAGGATAAACTTCGCTAAGAAAGTAACAACCCCCGCATGGTGGTAGGACACTATCTAGTGTCCGCCTGGCCAGCTACCACCCTCAAGTTAGAAAAACTGTCGCCAAAACATCTAGTGTGTTCCGGCATCTATCCTTGAGAGCCAGTTCCCATTCTAGGCCTAGCGTGCTTACCATCTTCGACCGCATCATCACTTACCAACAGGTGAGATAGTGGTTAAACGCTAGACTATTAAAAAAAACGATCATCGGATCAGCTCAAAAGTACCAGATTATGCATAGTTACTGAAATTACACAAGTATACAAAATATCAGCTCAATCGGAAACCGGAAAGTAGGTCAAAATTGATTTGTAAGATATTATTACATTAATTATAGATAATGGTCAAACGCTAGCCTATATGATATAAAAAAATATCGTATTACTACAAAGTAAAAAAAACTAAATCAAAATCGGTTCATCCGCTTGGGCGCTACGATGCCACAACAGACGACGATATTTCATTAAGGTCGTTTACAAAACAAAAAAATATGACTACAATTGTAATTTTGTACAAAGTGTTTATCTCTATATCTCTGGAGATACTTATCAGTTCTCGATAAAACTACAATGGGACTAAACGGAAAGCATACCTACTCTATCAAACAATATATATATATATATATATATATTTAAATTAGTTCATAAATTATGACGGAGTTCTAAGGTAACAACCAAAACAAGACATACGGGCAAATTAAGAACCTCTGTTCCGTTATCGCATAACGAAAGGGTCGGACAATAAAGTCGATGTTCCTTCCACACTCGCGGTACATACGAAGCAACAAAACGCAGTTGTCAAACCAACTGTCATGCGGCACTCATTCGTAAAACGTTGGAGCGAAAGCAACCGTTTGTTTTACCGCTAAAATCGGCCGTTGTGAAAATCAGATATAAACCACAAAATATCCGTGCTCGGTGTCCGCGTTGGTCATATTTTGGCTTAATAGACCAAAATTACTCATCCTACCGTGCACGGTCACTAAGAAGCAAAAATCTCCTCATCACACCTAGGACGAGCTGAAGTTGGAAGGTCAACGAAGAGCAGACGCAGTCCAAGGTGAGTGCTCGCATTCTATTTTGCTGCTTCTGCCACTCTGAGTTGGTTGGAACATCGATTTATCTCGTATCGTTTTATCCCAGTGTAGTGTAAAAGCCACCACCTACTTCGGCTTTAGGTGCGTACGCTACATCTTTATGGTGCCGAAACCCGGGACTATCCACCTTTTGGGGGCATCAATCGCATCCCAATCATCGTATATGTTTATGGTATTTATGGTCAAATCGTAGGTTATCTTATCATTAACTCTGAATAAGTAGGTAGGCATATCATCGGTCAATTTCCAATTGAATCTCGCTTACCTACTGCATTCTTACAGTTATTGTATCATCACTGCATATTTATAGAACCTAGAATACCTACGTATACCTCATTCCTAAGTAATCAATATCGAAAGAGGGATTTTATCAAAATTAGTTCACACGGATCGGAATATTGTAAGATCTCCATTAAGCAATCACTACTTTTATCGGTGCTTAATCTCATCGGCTTACAATAATTTTCACATCAAACTCATCAAAATCGTATTCTTGAATATTCATAGTATCTAAATATCATCAATCGTATACCTATACCATAACTCTAAATCATAAAATATTCAATTAAAATCACTACACGCAAATTCCCATACTTCATTTTTCTACAGTTAGTTACAGGTAGGTAGACAAAACTCGTTACCAACACCCCGCATTATAAAATGGTACCGAGCGTACAATCGACCTAATAAGTACCGCTTGCAAAGTTGAGATTTTCCATACACTAAGCGCAAAACTGTGAAACTTGTGTGGACTTCGTACATTCTATTATTTCATAATATCAGTTAACTTTGTTTATTCTTTGTGTTCTTTGTGATTCAGTTATTGTTTTATTGATTTGAACGAAGTGTTATCGTATCGAAAGTTAGAACTTAATCAAATTATAATGTCGTTTCAAACTCGTAAAATAAGTTTAAAGAAGAAATCGAAGTCTATTGATGCTGAATATACTGTTAAGGATTTATCATCGTTACGTAGAAAACGGACTATCGCTTACAATCGGTTAACAAAGGCGTTAGAAATCGGCACTTTGTGTTTAAGTGATCTTTCAAAGCAGGATTATCTTATCTTCTTCTCTCTTATCATGAGGAAATTAAACAAATTTCATCGAATTTCCTCACTGCACATCTAGCTATCTTAGATCTTTCGGAAGATGGTGAGAGTGATGATGACACGATGCAAGAACGGTTTGATGAAATGTACTATGAAACATTATCTATTCATCGAAGGTTAACAAAAACCGACTCGTCTCTTCCTCAAAGCGGTGCATCATCGAATATTCGGCTACCGAAAATCGTACTGCCGTCGTTTAGCGGTGATATCAAGAAGTGGCCCGAATATTATGATACTTTTAGAGCATTAATACACAACTTGACTTCTCTCACTGACACTGAGAAGTTTCATTATTTGATCTCGTCTCTCAGCGGCGATGCGTTAACTGTAGTTAAGGCGTATCCTATGACGCGCGAACATTATCACGACGCTTATCAATCGCTCGTCACTCGGTACAGGTGTAAGCGGACTTTAGCTTTTTCGTGTTGGAGGGACATTTTGAATATTGATTTCGAATGCCATAATGCGCGCGAGTTTCAAAGGTCGCTCGATTTGTTTGAAGAGAATCTAAGTATTTTGAAAACAATTAATTTACCAGTTGCGAACTGGGACTTTGTCCTTGTTTATCACATCTTGTCGAAACTTGACAAAGACATTCGTCGCGATTTTGAAGAGAAGTACTCGGGCGTCGAACTATCATCGTACGATCAATTGAAAGGTTTTCTACGATCAAAATGCGAGGTTTTATTACGTGATACTCATTTTACCGAATCGATCGCATGTAACAAGCCTGCACCTAAGCCTGCGCTAACACAACCTCGGCGTGTTAACACGTCGCATGTCCTCGTCGCTGCGACTGATCTACAAGATCAACATAAATCTTTAGGCGATAGTAAAATCAGCCCATACTCGAGCAAATGTTCATATTGTGACAAACCACATTCAATTTCCTCGTGTCAAGATTTTCTATACAAATCGCTTGACGAACGCATGAACATAGCTAAAGACAAAAATTGGTGCTATAATTGTCTGAAGCCATCTCATCAGTTAAACAACTGCAAATCTATCTTCACGTGCCGCACATGCAAACGTAGGCATCATACCTTACTCCATCACGACAAATCTAATATCGAACCTCAACATATCGGGTCGTCGTTGGTGTCTAGGTCGCAATCGAACACTACCGTGCTGCTGGCAACCGCTGTCGTGCAAATTCAGGATGCTTCAGGCAATATGCAATCATTTCGTGCATTATTTGATACCGGAAGTCAAATTAATTTTATAACTGAAACCGCAGTAAGACGCTTAGGCATATCAGCGGCTACGGCTGCCGCGAACGTTAGCGGGCTTGGAAAGGCTGCCGCGCCAATCCTTGGTCACGTCACCTGCCCCGTAGGTACTGACGGTGTGGTTTTGTACGACCTCGATATGCACGTTATATCAAAGATATGTGGCGATCAACCTATCGCGCAACTCAACACCTCGGGGTGGTCACATATTAAATCGTTGCCGTTAGCCGACCCTCGTTTTGATACACCAGGCCCGATCGACCTGTTATTCGCTGCTGACGTTTTCGCCGACTCCATGCAAATCAAACACATCAAGGGAGATGCCAACCAACCCATCGCACTCGAATCCATATTCGGTTGGCTTCTCCTCGGAAAAACTTGCCTGCCAGCCAGTACTCTTGTACATACGTCGTCTACTAACGATAACGATTTATCAATACTTAAGTCTACTACGACTGTATCGACTTTGGTCGCAGTTCAACCGCTAGTCAAAACCAAGTGTGTCACCAATCATTCCCACAATAAATTTGTGCAAGACGTTTCTTCGCGTGTTCTGTGTTCTGCTGAAGTTCTCAACAATTCCCTATGGTGGGCGGAGCCAGTGCGGTTATCCGAAAATCGAGAATCTTGGCCCATGGACCCAAATCACTTAACGGACAGAGATGAAGTTATCGTAGACGACGAAACATGTAAATCAGTAGCGTTAACGTCTAACGAAATCGCGAACGTTAAACCTGCAATTTCCGATAACCTGATTAATCGCTTTATATCGTCGCAAGGGTTTGTTCATGTTTTAACGCACATAAATCTATTAATTAAAAATTGTCTAAATTCAAATGAGGCTAATTGTAACAAGTTCGATAATAACGTTGAGCGACATTATGCATTGATGAAAATCGAGAGTACAACGATCTCTAGAAAAATTAGCAATTTCAGATCAAACAAATCTTTATCAGTACCACTTCGAAAACATAGACCATTTACCGATACCCTAGGTATCATCAGGGTGGGCGGTAGAATATCGCCATCAGAAAGCGAACGAGATCAACTAGCTCCTGATCATCTACTCACGTTGTTCTGCGCCATATTTGTAAAACGTAAAATCACCGACGATTTCGTAAATCGGCTTCTTTGGTGGCAGTTGTTGCAAGCGTTTTATTTGTCTTTCTGGTCCAGATGGAATCACGAGTATCTAAAACCTCTCATGCATCGCGCCAAATCGACCAAAAATTCTAAACCTTTGCAAATCAGCTCGTTGATGATTATTAAGGACGGTAATCGTGCGCCATTAAAATGGTCTTTAGCCAGACAAGTGGACCTTTTACCTAGTGCTGATAGAATATCTGGGATTGCAGTAGTAAAAACAACATACGATCATGGCATTCAAAGACCGTTGGTGAAGTTGTGCCCTCTGCCAATCGAGGACTAACTTTGATCGTATAAATTTCATATTCAATTAGCTTTAGTATAGTTTTCAATTGTATCTATTATTATCAAAGTCGTATTAATCAGTATCAATATTCTGTCAATTAGGATCTACCTAATTGACAGAAAAATTCATTAATTATCGTAATAAATATATTGATCATTCAGCGAGTGTGGATATTCACAGTATTGTGCTGTCCTATCATTTTTCGTATCACTCTTGTCCCCAATTTTATCGTTATTATTTGACCTGAAAATACCATAGGCATTTTGGTGGGCGGGATGTTCCGTTATCGCATAACGAAAGGGTCGGACAATAAAGTCGATGTTCCTTCCACACTCGCGGTACATACGAAGCAACAAAACGCAGTTGTCAAACCAACTGTCATGCGGCACTCATTCGTAAAACGTTGGAGCGAAAGCAACCGTTTGTTTTACCGCTAAAATCGGCCGTTGTGAAAATCAGATATAAACCACAAAATATCCGTGCTCGGTGTCCGCGTTGGTCATATTTTGGCTTAATAGACCAAAATTACTCATCCTACCGTGCACGGTCACTAAGAAGCAAAAATCTCCTCATCACACCTAGGACGAGCTGAAGGTGGAAGGTCAACGAAGAGCAGACGCAGTCCAAGGTGAGTGCTCGTATTCTATTTTGCTGCTTCTGCCACTCTGAGTTGGTTAGAACATCGATTTATCTCGTATCGTTTTATCCCAGTGTAGTGTAAAAGCCACCACCTACTTCGGCTTTAGGTGCGTACGCTACAACCTCCTTTTTTGTGAAATCTGTCAAAAACACGTGGTTGCTTTGCCTCTAATTATTTCATACATACATACATACATATAATCACGCCTTTTTACCGTTGGGGTAGCCAGAGAATACTTCTTTCCACATGCTACGATCCTGACATACCTCTTTCGCTTCTTTCACCTTTATGAGCGCTTTCATACTCGTATATGCACGCCGGTTATAAGTACTTATTATTTGGCCTTTCTTTTAAACGTCTC